>JARHVA010005244.1:52500-1265302 GCA_037957365.1 Torreya grandis | reverse complement strand
TAATTTTTATAGACATACTTGAATGTAAATCTTATATATAAATTTTTAAATCAAGCACACTTACTGAATTTAAAATACTTGGAAGGGAAAAACACTTGTATAAATTGGAAATACATGAAAGTAAACACACTTTTAGTCTATTTGCATAAATGTAAATTGTATGAAATAGAAACATACAACTAATATATTTGTTTGAAAAGGAAATTATTTGAAAGGTAAATTATTTGGAATGGAAAATTTGAAAGTAAAATTGCTTGAAACATACACATTAACACATAATCCTATAAGTGAAAACACCAATCACAATACTTTACATAAGAGAATATATGACAAACTTTAAAACATAGCAATATGAAATAAATATATAAATACCAAAATAGATCCTAATTATTTGGTTGAGTGGCCCTTCATCCCCCTCATGATAGGATTAAAACACTCTTAAATTTTTAGAAACTTCATGAAATCAATTTATCATTACTTCTAGAAAATGCTTACAATGCTAAAAAATAATGATACTCAAATTATTCAATTCTTAATACTATATTCATCTCTTCCTATATCATCAAAAGGACATGTTCATATATTACCACATCTTACAATAAATATTTTAAGATAGATAAAAAAAATTTAAATATCATGTTCTAACTAAAATTTTGTCTTATTCCAAATAATAACATAACATCATTTTCCACATTTTAAGTAAAATTGATGGAAAGTGTTGGATTCAATTCTTTTCATGATTCATGATATGTTTTTGTTTGAAACTTCCTTATTACACACACACACACACACACACACACACACACACACACACACACTCAATCAACCATCTGATCAAAATATATTACTTACAATCATTCATAAGAAAACTTCTATAAATACCATGGCTAAAAATAGATACTACTATTTTTGGAAATTGTATATTTTAGAATTATTCCCAAAAATATACTATATTATTTCTTATAAAGCATATATGTCTTGAATCAATTCATAATCCTTAGATTTTTTTCCAAGATTTATATAATGATTTTGAACCAAATTAGACATCTTTAGAGCCAGACTGGGCATCTCTAGATCCATATTAGTGGGATTTAGAGTTGGATTGGTGATCTTCAAAGTTGATTAGAATCAGTCTTCAAGAGTCTTCTACTACCAAAAAACACCATATTCGACTATAGTAAATTTTTATGACCTATACATATAAATTAGTTTCTTTCACATGCAAATGTTAGAAAAAAGTGGTTTAATAGGTAATAATAACTTACAAATAATAACGAAGGTAAAATACTTATTTTCTACTTTGAATTAGTAATGAGTTATATTATGCACATATAAATCCACTTAAGAGGAAGACTTTTAGGGGGGTAAATGAGGTAATTACTTAGATATAATGAGATATTTTATTGACTCATGAACTCATATTATAATAATCTAATTTTAAACATTAACAACACTACTGTGAATGTATTGCTTATTGATAGGGTACAACCACAACAACCCCTCATTAGTTTCAATATACCCTCAATGTCTCATAAATTATCCTTTGACTTATCCCTCTTTAAAAACTATAAGGACATAAAATCCAATCAAATTTTTTGTTAATCATGTTGATTTCAACCCACATCAATAGTAAACATGATCTAGGAGCTAATCACACTTGTCCTCCCCATAAGCTTGTGACTCATGAGAATATGCCACAATCATCACATCCCTAAATATATGGCTATATGGCACCCTAATAGATATGGAAATAATCCTTCTATATTTATATCTTGGTCATCTAAACATGCTAATAATTTTTTTCAACATCCCCAATATCAGTTAGGTGTACAAAATATTAACACTCCCTGTAGGTTTCAACATATTTCCTCATGTGATCCAAGTTAGCTCCTATAAAAAAATATTTCCCTCATTTCATAAATCAAATCCATCCTTTTCAATACATGTTCCCTTGGGATAAGATAGTTTAGGATCCTACCTACCCTTCAACTCTAAGTAATTCCTCTAGCCTTCTCATCAACATAATGATAGAATATAATTACCTGTAATTTCTTTGAGAGCCTCTTAGCATGTTTATGAGGATTTTCCCATTTCCTCTTCCTCTACTCAATCTAAATACAAAATTGATGGGGATCCTTCACTCATATCAAAGTGTATGCCATGGTTGTAAGGTAACTACTCTTGTGTGACATCATGGTAGCTAAAAATCTTCCCCAAAACCTTAGAGGTAATTACCCTAGACTAGTATTATCATCTAAAGGATAAATCCACTCCTATAAGAAAATAATCTCCAAATTTTTTAAATCTTTTGATATGAACAAACTTATTTTCACTCACTTATGAGATCTCTTACACATAAAACATGAACCCCATGAGTTTTTAGCCCATTTTATCATAAGTTAACACCAAATTTATTATTTCTCAATTATATTTCCTTGCATTAACCATCTCTACTTGCGAAATTTATTCCTTCACTCCATCAACAAATAAACCCAAGAGGATGTGCATAAATTCCCTTATAAGTGATATGAAGAATCCCTATATGGTGCCCTTTAGATTGATCAAGTAGACATACAAGACTTATGGGATCAATGGGAAAAATATTATCCCTAATAATACAAATAATCACAGTAGTGGGAGATATCAAAATAATAACACATAAAACCCAAAATCATCAACCATGATATAAATATAACAATCGATGGGGTTAGAGATAATAAAGTAAATTGTAATAATCACCCTAATCAAAATGGTAAGCACAATGATGACCCACAACTAATGAAAAATCTACCCACCATTAATTTAATATAATTTGAAATATCCAACTATCAAAATCAAAACAAAAATTAACAATAATTTCAAAATCAATAATAGTATCATAATTAATACCAAAGACAAAATAAATATCACAATAAATTTTAAAATTTTGATCAAAATATAAGACCTCGACCCACAAAAATGATGCCATTTCCATAAGGTGGTGGGTCAAGATACCAATTCTTGTAGATAGTATAACATTTTTATCCATCAATTGCCTAAATATCATTGAAAGTTTTTCATTGATATGTTATTTCGATCTTCCCCTAAAAACCCTCCCCAAAATATACTATGACCCATCACTCCTCTAAATTATATCCTAGATATCTATACCAATTAATTTTGAAATCATTAATTAGTATGTTACCCTTATCCACCAAATAATTTCACATAATAATTCTCTAATGATCCATCTCTTTATAATGTGACTCTATTGATGCCTCCTATTTTAGAAATTGTCAACCAAGGAAAGACTTAAATTATAGGATTTAGTATACATGACACTAATGACTAAGTAAAAGCTTCTACACACAGTCATGACTACATTTCCAAACATTTTCAAGATTCTTCTTCACCCAATAATGACATTATAGGGACTCCCCAAACCCATTAGATTTTATGAATTGATTATTGATCTTACCAAAACTTTCTCACATATCTCTTTTCTTTATTAAAAAAAAATTCCCACTCACTGAATAACATTATTATAATATTTGGACCTTGGTCATTTGGCTAATGTTATCCTTCCTCAAAAGCCTTAGATTAACCATATTGATATTGATGTTTTCCCCATTGGTCAAGTATATAGGCATTGGTTTCTTTTTTGACCTATATAAATTACCTTTTAAGGTTGAATATCCTATAAAGTATATTTATCTCCAATTGTGAGTATATGATAATTACATTAAAATAACCATGGTTGATTATGGAGTATTAGTGAACATTATCTCTTTTTATTTTCTCTAGTGAATAGGATATGGCAATACCAATTTTATCACCACTATAAATACACTTCTAGGATATGAAAACATTAAGTAAATTTCCTTATGGAAGATCATATTTACAGTCACTTTAGGGCTCAAAATTATCCCCATTGATTTCTATACTATATAAAATTAAACTTATATAATATGATCTTAGGGAGGCCTTAGATCCATTGGATGAATGGAATAACATATACATTATAATATTAAATTATTTTATTACATTTTGGGGAGAGTCCTTATTGCCCATGGTGATCCTAACCCATTCTAAATCCATAAATCCAATGTCTTGAGAAGATAAGGGCTATACATATGTTATCAATTTTCATCTAATCAACTAATCAAAACCCCTCCTCCTAAGGATACTATACTTAAATATCCCCCTAAGGATATTATTTATGTGACTAAGTGGGTTTAAAATTACAAATTTGAGTCACCTAAGGTATGACCTCAAGAAAATCATGACAAAAAACTTTAGCAGTAGCTTCGATGTCCACTCATATAAATATCCATATAGTGGATCTCCTAGAACAATAAAAACCTCTATTTATCCATTTAAATCCTAATGTAGTTGCTACATATGATTCTTAAAGCCTTGATACAATTTCCATCCTCAACCTCATATATCTAGATCACACATATATAAGTGATGATATGCCCCTACTCTATAGGTTAGGATCTTGAATCACCTTCTTAGGCTATATGAATGTTTCATTACTAGCATATACATGGTGGATATATGTGAGTAAAAGGAAGGATTTATTCCCTTGTCTAGTTTTTTTTTCCCTAATAATTTATTAACCCATCACTTTGATGGGGCCAAGTGTCATCTAGGTAAAGGTTCAAGCATGACATTGACTTCTTTGAAAAAATTTATCATGCCCTTTATCTTTAAGCTAGGTTTTCTTGCACCAATAACATGGTTGAGTATGAGGTATTATTTTTAGATATTATTATGGAAAATAGGCTTGGAATTTTGAATATAATAGACTTAGGACACTCTTATCTTGTTGTGAATCAAGACTGTAGTTTTTATAAGACTAGATATAAATGTCTCAAACTCTAAATGGCTGACATTTTTTACTATGGCCAAGGATAATGATTACTTCTCCATTGAGTCCATTAATAAGGAAAATAATCATCTATAATATAGTTTAAATTCCTCTTCACCTTTGTTTAATACTCACCCTTGGATTTTAAATATTAAGTTCATATTTTCAATGAGGATTGAACCACTAGTTAATCTAGGGGAGGTTCCTGCTATTTTAGCTTAAGTGGAGAACAAGGATGAACCCATTACCATATAATTTTATGATAATAATGAATCCATTCTTGGTGTTCTAAAAATTTATGATGACCTACCCAAGAAACATAATAAAAGAGAGTTCTCTATGCTTCCTTATCTTACATGTTATTTTTGTGATAATGAGATTTTTGAAGTTGAGGAAAAAGACTTATAATTTCTCTGAACCTCCCCATGTTTCAAGAGGATCATGATTATATAATTAATGATACCATTAATATTATCATAAATAATAAAAATAAACCAAATATCATCAAGTTATGACTGACTCTTACCCTAGAGGAAGTTTGGGCATATACTGAACTTGTCAAGAATTTTTCCAATTTTTTTGCCTAGAATTTATCCTTCCATGGTAACAAATAACTTAGTCACTTAAATGACATCAGTCCTATAAATAATAAACTTATTCCAATTAATGCCAAATAAAATTTAATTCTTAAAGAATAATTCATCAAACTTATTAAGGATATTGACATTAAGTCAGTGGATTATTCAATGTGGATTTCTAACATCATCCTATTTCTCAAGAAGAAAAAAAAATAGGATATGTGTGTACCTATGAAATATTAATTAATAATTTCAAAAGGATGAATTTCCTTTACCTTAAATTTAATTTATTGTCAATTCCATGTCTAGATAAAATATGATGCCCTTAATGGATAAGTTTTCTAGGTATTATCAAATACACATCTTGGAAGAAAATCAAATAAAAATAGCTTTACCCAACTCATTGGGTACATTTTTATACATTATAATTCCCTTTTACCTTAAAAATTTGGGTTATACATACTATAGGGCCATAACCCATGTTTTTCATGACATGATCCACATCATTTTTAAATCTCATATGGATAACCAGTTAGGAAATTTAAAAATATAATTTGATAATATTAAATACTTTCATACCATCTTCACCCACCATGGGGAGTTTAAAATCAATCTCAATAATAATAATTATGTCTTTAGATTTTAAAAAATAAGTCTTTGGGTATATTTTGTCTATACATTCTTCCTATAGAGGATGAGTAGGGAATTTATTATTTCCGTAGCAAGTTGGAGTCATTAAAATGTTTTTGCTATAACTCACTTATGGAATTAATATTATTAATCCATCAATTAATTAAAAATTATATCAAACTCACATGGACCCACCATTTCCAAGAGGTGTTTAACATTATTAAGAGTTTCTTGTTATCCCATCCTAGGATCATGCCTCTAAGGATGAATAAGACTCCTATTCTTTATTTGAGAGAAATAGACATTTCCCTTAAAACATTATTATCCAAATAATATGATTATGGTATATAAATGACTATCTAATTTATATACCACTAAGAATTTATGTCATTACATGCTAAACCAAGAGGCTCAGGTCATTTTTAGATCTAAGAAGACGTGAAATTCTTGTCCCAACTTTTTCTTTCTAAGAAATCAATAAGGTTCATCACATTCATCAATGAGTTTGAGATAATTGATGTGAATCAAAACTCTTATAAAGGGAACATTATAAAAATTTGGTTGATTGATTCACCCTTAGATATTTTAGAGATAGTAGACAATAGTTCCCATAATGAGAGCATTCTCCTCATCTATCTCTCCCATTGCTCATTTTACCTAGTAATAATACTTCACCAATTTTTTTTAATTGAATAAGATTATACCATGGGGTTTAATACCTAATAGACAAGTCACCTTTTCATTTTAGTGTCTAAGTAATAATCTTAGATTCTACTCTTTATCATCAAGAATTTTTGGCATCTTATTTAAAAGCATTGACCAGATTGAGTCTCTAAAATATTTTTAGAGTGCCATAGTAGAATCTATGGTGGTCATTTTTTTGTTCATGTGATAGACATAAATATTCACCACATGTGTTATTTCTTGGCCCATATTAAATCACCATGTGATTGAGCATATCAGGAAGTATCGAAAGTGTCATGAGTTTTCCCATGTTGTCTATATCTCATCTCAAGATCTTCAACCCATTTTCATCTCATGGCCCTTTACTTGAGGCCTAGACATTATAGGAAAACTTTTACTAGCCTCTTCAAATGGGCATCAACATATCATTATCATCTTTGAGTACTTAATGTAGTGGATGGAGGCCATGCCTTTGGTTATAGTGATAGGCTCAAACTTAGCCAAATTTACTCTTAATAAATTTTTTTGTATATTGTTATCCCTTAGGTTATTATATCTAATAATCTCTCTCATCATAATACCTTTGTACTATCCTCAATCCAATGAATAGGAGTAAGCAATGAATAAAATGCTCAAATTGATTATGGTGAAAACTATCAAAGACAATAAGAAGTAGTAACACCTTTAGTTATATCTTGCTTTGTGTGTTAGGTTGTGGAGCTAAAAGCTTCACCAGGATGCAAACAGGAGGAGTTACGAAGGTCGCAGAGGTTGTGGAGAGTTGTAAAATGAGTTACAAGGCAACTGACATCAGTCTGATCAACTGACGTCGGTCAGATAGCAGTGCAAAAGCAACTGACGTCAGTTATAAGTCGACCGACATCGGTCAGGGAGGAGCCAACGTGGATAGCCTATGTGTGAACATGCAGTTTGCATGCGGATTCTAGAGAGTCTATTTTTAGACTGTTAGTTTACATGTTAAAGGCTAATTATAGTCTTGAGTTGCATGTCTAATTATTGTAATGAAGATAGTCTAATTATTGTAAGCATGAGATCTATACAATAGACTCATGGGCTATATTGTAAACTAGTGCTAGAGAGTAAGAGAGAAAAATAATCTCCTTCAGAGAGAGGAGAACAATGGTGTGTTCCTCTTAGTGCCACAGTACCAAGTGTGGGTGCTGGTTTGGAGAATCAAAAGGGTTCTTCGTATATGTATGATCTTGGTTAGTAGGTGTGCATGGCTTTTTTGGAGATCTACATTGGTGAGTAAGGTCTGGTGATTTGTAGGTGACAGCAGAGAGTAAGAGATCTACTTGGAGTACGGTTGTGTGCTTGGTGTACTAGCAGCATGTTACTGACTAGTGGAGGTGAACATCAATTCTATATTGGAGTTGATTATTAGGACCGTGAGAGAGAGGGAAGAAGGTCTTGAGGTGTGTCAAGCCTTTGAGGTGGAAGAAGAAGTGGCATCTTCTTTATTGTATTTTCTTCTGAGTGATTATTAATACAATTGTGTATTGTCTCTCATATTCCTATTTTGTTTCATATTTCTAGTTACTTATCATTCTGGTTAAATTCTGTGTTTAGTTGCTAATACAAGAGGTAATCATATGTGCTCTTATTGGGGAGCAAGATCCTGACAGTTGGTATCAGAGCAGGTTAACTAGATTGGTACCAACTTGACAGTTGGTATCAGAGAATTTGGTTGGGTTACTAACAGGTGGTTTTAGATCTGGTTAGTGTTTGTTGATTACAGGTCACTCTTAGGGGTTTCAGATTGAGTGGGAGTATAGCAATGGTAGAAGAAAGTAAGCTACAAATGGAGAAACTGAATAGCACGAATGGTTTGATTGATGGAAAGAAAGAGCAGGTAAAGGAATATTTTTGTTCGATAGAAGATCAACATGTAGAAGTAGATGTTGTAGGTGTTGTTGCATAGGTTGCCCTGGATAAAGTAGAATCTTGGTTTACAGATTATTTTGCCTCTTTCCATGCAGCCTGAAATAGAGCATCTTTTCATGGGTATGTCTTTAGAGACTTTGGAGAGATTTATTTAGGAGCTGGTGAGCCTTGTCAGATTATTGATGAAGGGGAAGTGAAGCTAAAAGTACAGATGGATAACACATAGGTGTTGAAGGAGGTCATGCAGGTTCCAGTCTTGGAGATGAGTCTAATTTCTTCAAGAAAGTTAGGTGATGAGAGATGCATAGTAACTCTCACAGCAGATGCACTTGAATTAGACGATGGTAAGAAAGTAGGTATCCTTTATCTATCTACTTATATTACTGATTCACCTTCTATTTTAGAGATGTGGATTTGTAGGCTTGGTCACATATGTAGGAGGGGAATGCATGTTCTTAAGTGAAAGACAGATATCTTTGACAAACTTAAGAACTGGAAAGCCTTGGTGTTCGTGGAGGAGATGACATACAGAGATCAACTGAGGGGACTAAATTATTTTGAGCAGGGCTGTGTTAATTTGAATAGGGTTTTGACCCAAAAGGAACTCGTGGGTAAAAATTTATCACTCACAAGTGAACACAGGTACCAGCATCGGTCAGGCAGTAACTGACATTGACAATAGGAAGACTAACATCAGTCAAACAAGAACTGACATTGGCAAAAGGGATATTAGCATGGCCAGGGAAATGATGTTAGTAGTCAGGATCAGTGCAGGGAACTGACATCGATTGGGTGCAAACTGGGAGATGGCTGAGATCAGTCACTAGAATGGATGGTGGGCAGATAGCAAGCTATCAAAAAGGTCTCAAATGCTCATATCAAGGACTGAAAGGGTAAGTGAACCTCATATTCATTGTTCACCTTCTTTATATTGCTTACTGATAGTCAGGAACTAGGAAGATGTGAAGAGGCAATGCAAGTAGAATCCAGGAAACAGTGGGAGCTTGGCATGGATGAGAAGTGTGAGTCCTTAGAGAAGGACCAAATAGGTATTTGTTGGTGGAGTTGTCAGCTAGGAAAAAGCACTAGAAGATGGATGGATTCCCAAGTTAAAGAAGAGAGTGGATGGACACGTGAGATAGAAGGCCAAGGTATAAGGTCTTGAGGAAGCTGCAAGACAGTGGTATATGGCTGACAGGTGGTACCAGGTGGATGATAAAGTAGAGATTTTGTTAATGTCAGTATAACCATTGTGTTTATCTTACCAAGTGGATGATGTTGCCACATTATCCTATTACTATATGTGGAGGACGAGCTTGGAGCAGGTTCAGACATACAGGGTTTTGCTAAGCTAAGGGTAAGGTTAGTTCAGAGGTATGTCATGAAGAATTTGGAGCAGCAAAATTCTTTGGCATAAGAGACATGGAAGATCATAGGTTGATCTCTAGTGGGAGCTGATGTGAAGATGGTGTTGGCAGGGTTCAAGATGCAGGATGCAGAATCAAAAAGCACACCAAGGCCTGGACAGTTCAAGCTGAGCTTAGAATAGTGTTTGAAATCACATGAGGTTGAGTGTAGACCTGAGTTTTCCCAAGCAGTGGGAGTTGTCAAAAAGTATGGAGCCAATTTAGGGAAGAAGTACTGGAGGGTAGTTCAGTGGATTCTCAGGTATCTAAGAGGGACTAGCAGCAGGGATTCATGTTATGCAGGGTCAAGGTCTTCACTACATGGATATGTAGGTTTGGATGTGGCAGGTTACTTGGATGACAGGAATGGAATCACAAGTTGTGTGGTGGTTGGTCTTCAAGATTGATCTTGAAGAGGGATACAAGCCAGGGAATGAATTAGATGGTGTATAAGTATAGGTACAGGTGCAGCTATTTATCTCCAAGTGGGAGATTATTAGGTTATGGAGCTAAAAGCTTCACCAAGATGTAAACAAGAGGAGTTACAGAGGTTGCGGAGGTTGTGGAGAGTTTCAAAATGAGTTATAGGGCAACCGACATCAGTCTGATCAACTGATGTCAGTCAGATAGCAGTGTAGAAGCAACCAACATTGGTTATGAGTCAACCGACATCGGTCAGGGAGGAGCCGACGTCAACAGCTTGTGTGTGAACATGCAGTTTGCATACGGATTCTAGAGAGTCTATTTTTGGATTGTTAGTTTGCATGTTAAAGGCTAATTATAGTCTTGAGTTACGTGTCTAATTATTGTAATTAAGATAGTCTAATTATTGTAAGCATGAGATCTATATAATAGACTCATGGGCTGTATTATAAACTAGTGCTAGAGAGTAAGAGAGCAAAATAAGCTCCTTCAGAGAGAGGAGAGCAATGGTGTGTTCCTCCTAGTGCCATAGTACCAAGTGTGGGTGCTGGTTTGGAGAATCAGAAGGGTTCTTCGTATATGTATGATCTTGGTCAGCAGGGGTGCATGGCTTCTTTTGGAGATCTACATTGGTGAGTAAGGTCTGGTGATTTGCAGGTGACAGCAGAGAGCAGGAGATCTACTTGGAGTATGGTTGTGTGCTTGGTGTACTAGCAGCGTGTTATTGACTGGTGGAGGTGAACATCAATTCTGTATTGGAGTTGATTGTTGGGACCGTGAGAGAGATGGAAGAAGGTCTTGAGGTGTGGCAAGCCTTTGAGGTGGAAGAAGAAGTGACATCTTCTTTATTGTATTTTCTTCTGAGTGATTATTAATACAATTGTGTATTGTCTCTCATATTCCTGTGTTGTTTCATATTTCTAGTTACTTATCATTCTGGTTAAATTCCATGTTTATTTGCTAATACAAGAGGTAATCATATGTGCTCTTATTGGGGAGCAAGATCTTGACATTATGGTCCTACATAAATAGTACTTGAACACCCATAGGGGAATCCCTATATTCCTTATTTTTTTTAGGTCATCCTCCCATTATAATTTGATCTTATAAGCCTCCCAGTGTCTCTTCAGGGTCTCCTGGATAATGAGTATAGGGATGCCTGCTTAGTTGAGTTGGATTTGAAAAATTAAAATAGGCTCACATCAACCCATTTTCATAAAGATTACATAGCATACATGTTATTATATTACAATAAAAATGTTCACCTTCACCCCATTTAAGTGGGAAACCTTGTGTTGAGTATTTATATTGATAAATAATTTGGTGAAGGTTGGAAGTTCAGGTATAAGTAGATAGGTCCCTATCACATAACATAATACTTTGCTAATGAGGTTTACCATTTATACACTTTAGAGGGTAAGAAAAATTAGGAATTAATAAACTCTTTTCATCTCAAAATCATGGATAATTTTAAGATTGGACCCTTAAGATTTTCTATAATGTCCTACAAATCCTAAGCATCAAGCATAATTTTGTTATCTAATTTTTGAAAAAATCACCATGTAAGAGTAAGTTTATTAGTTGCTCCATTGACTCTTTCAAAAAAATATCTAGTGAATTAAATGTAATATTTGAAGCAAACTATTATTTGTTGATATTGAATCAATCAGCCAAATGACTCTTTAATGGGTTAATCAACACAACCACACATATAATTTTCATCTACATAAAACAAGTACATATTATTTTGGCTGTATTGCCATAGTTCCTTCGCAATTCAATGACAAAGAGAAAAGAGCATTCATAAAAATACCAAAAAAACATTGTAAAGATAAATCATGCTCATCATATGTCATTGTTTTGGTTTCTTATCTAACCTCAAATCAATCATTTTAAATTTTAAATCCCTCACTCATTATATATTAATACTAGAAATGTTGGTCATAGCTATTAATTAAAATGTGTGCACTTTTTTATTTAAAATATTTTCTTGATAAGGTTTCAAGTTAAACTCTAATATTTTCTCATCATATTATAACCTTATGTTAAATTTTAACTCAATCCTAGCATTTATCTTAAAATTCATTATAATTATGATTAATTTAATATATTTTATAAATAAATTATATTAAAAATAAATCTTCCTGATCGTAAAAGTTATTTCCTTTCATTTAATAAAATATATATTTTTTAAATATCTTAATTATATTTAATTTTTCAAAACTTTACTTATTATAAATCCTCAAAGTCTAATCTATAAGCTTCCTTTACCCACATTTAACAAGAACATAGCATAAAATTTTAATATCTAACTTAAAATAAATATTTTAGAAATTTATCTTGGCCATATGTTCTTATATGATCCAAGAGTATCAAGAAAGCACATACACATAAAAACATTAGGTTTTATAGTAACTTGATTAAAATAATAAAAGGAAAACAAAACTATAATAAATACAAAATTAATATGTTTCAATAAAACAATATTAATATTCACTCATGATATTGATGCATTTACATTTATTATCCATAAAAACTTTTATAAAGGTCAACCATACATTACATATTCTATTTAATTGCATATCCTATAATAAATAGAATCCTTGATGTTACATTTAGATGATATATTTTGTCAAATAATTAAAACATTTTAAAAAATAAAATTAATTAGTTTTTGGATGAATCACTCAACCATGTTTTTAGTTTTACACAAGTCAAGAATTTTTGGACATGTTTTGTGTCATTCACATTTATTTTTACACTTTTGAATATAAATTGCACTTTTACACTTCCTAATACAAATTACTTAAAATTTTATAAGTTATTCTTATTCACAAGTTTTTTTTTTTTTTTTTAACATTCCAATAAATATTACATTTCTTGTTAGCATTTTTTTTAGGCATCTTTTCAAACAATTTATGTTTTTCATTTTATTTAATATTTGTTAATTGAAGGTGAAGGTTTATATTTAGCAAATGGTATCTATTTTTTCTTCAATCAATAATAATAAAAATAAATATGTGCAAAATTTTTATAAGCCTTCATAAAAAATGGATGTCTAGGAAATAGTACTTTTGTTTTATAGTATATAGAAGCATATTAAACTTAGGATAGTAAGACATGCATTTAGAATAATATGAGAAGGATATTCTTTTTGGAGTATGAAGTTACCAATTATGAAAGCTACATTATTTTGGATTATGAAGTTACAAAGAAGAAAAATGGAAGGTCAAGAAATAAATTATACTCATCCCACAATCAATCAACCATTATGTTAGTAGGAGGGCCACTTCCATTGTGGCACTATGTCATTTAACATAAGGATTGTGATATATTTGGTTTATATGTGTTCATGAAAAAATCATTCCAAGGAATGTAGGATTAAGTTTTTGAATGAATGAATACTTTATATCCATAAAAGTAATTCCATAAATGAGGATTTTAAATTTGACTAAAGGATTTCAAGATACATTGAATATGCATATCTAATTTGGGGTAGTAAAATGTATTTGAAGCAAGATTTATTTTTGAATTGTGAAACCACAAAAGAGAAGAATGAAAGGTTGAGAAATAAAACATATCATATTATGGATAAAATAATTTTAAGAGATTTTTTGCTCACATTATACATTGTTCTTATTAAAAATAATAATATATAATATCTATAAAAAATACTTAGAAAAAATTCCATACTTGAATTCATATTTATATAAGGATATGTTCATATTCGCAATAAGATAGATTTTCTTATTTATAATCATGTGTGTTGTTAAATAATTATTATATCATTTAGAGTTAATAATAAATATAAACTTTGTTTTGATTTCATATAGTCAAATATTGCCTAAATTTTTATGGATATAAAATCTCTTGGATTAAACAATATTTAATCTATTCTTGATGAATTGTTTATGAACTATGATCCTGGATTGTCATTATTGGTAAGAACACATTGTAATTTTAACTAGTGGTAAATTTTGATTTCATATAGTTAAATAGTACCTAAATTTGTATGACTATGATATCTCTTGGACTATATAATTTAATAAATTCTCGATGAGTTAATGATGAACCATTATCCATGATTGGAAAACACACATTAAAATTATGAAAATATTCAAATCACACTCAAACACTTTATTATTGATGATTTATTTATGAACCATGATCTGTGATTGGAAAACATACATTAAAATTATGAAAATATTCAAATCCCACTCAAACACTTATTATTTCTTTAGATTATTTGTTTGGATAAATCCACACACCACATATTCCACATGTTAGATTCCTTGTCAATAAGGAAGATGCCAATGAGAACTCTATTTTAATTCTAAAAGGGTTTCATTTTAATTTTCACTATATGTAACTTTAAAATAGTGAAAAATCAATTAGAGATAAATGTGGTTTAAAATATTTTAAATTATATCTTAAAATTTTAAGAAATCATTAAATAATATAATCCTTAAAAATATTAAAGAGATAATGTACAATCTTTGTTTATAGATTTATATTTATTTTGTATAAAGAAAGAAAACGAAATAATTTTTTAGAAAAAAAAAAAGAGGAAGGATTGAGTTTGTCTCTATTGTGTGATTTTTTCGAGTTCCTTCTACCATGGCTATTCAAAATTGTCTAAACTAATTGAGGAGTCAAATATGTATTTCTTTTCTTTTGTTAGAATTCCATTATATTCCTCAATTTAAAAATTCACCTACTAATAATCTTCCAAAAAAATTATTAATTTTTTTGATAGAGATGAATGTTAGGACCAAAAGTAAAATAAAATTAGTTGGTAGAGAAAAAACAAAAATCTAAGTGAAGATCAATTTTAAAACAATATTTTGAATTTTATAATTCCTCTCAACTCTATCAAAAAGACAAAAATATACTTTTATCCAAATGGTAAATATTAGACACCATAATTACCTATAATCAAAATCTATTTTATATAGCATGGTTTCCATCCACATTTGCCTTCTATATTTGTATTCCACCTTGTTAAAAAATTTATTTATTTTTTGTGTTTGGATGATTACTTGGCATATGTTTCACTTTCCAAAAACTTAATCAATTAACTAAAAATATCTACCCACTTCCTTGATATCCATTCCTTGTATTGAAGAGTTTTCCCAAAAGACCCACCTTGAAGTAGAGATTGATTATGGTCTAAATGAGTGGTGTTACCTCAATTCACATTCTATAATTTCATCCTTAATCAAAACACTTGAAACCCATAATGGAATTCAAAATATTACAAGCAAACTTCCTCATAAATTCTCAACTACCAAATTTATATGAAAAGATCTTCAGAAAAACCAAATAATTAAGGAGTTTTGTTGTCCATATTTATGTCTTTGTGATGAGCCTTCATATCTTACTAGTGTCATAGGTATAAACTATGTGATCAACCCACCTAAAAAATAAAAATAGTATACAAACATAAAAAATAAATATAAATGTTTATGTTTCATCCAAATCTTACTCCCCCACTTTTTTCTTTTATAATTATCCCTTGCAATATTACAAGTTGCATGAGACCAAATCCTATGGCCAAGGTGTCCCTACCCACCCAATGTAGTATACAGTGTTGAGTTGTTGCATCTAACTACTTACATGAATTAAAATTTGGGGGTTACAAGAAAAAAGATAATAGAATATCAATAATGAAATAAACTAACATGGAAAATTTATTTATCACGCCAAAGAACTACTCCAAAATTAAAAGAGAGCTTCCCTTAATCATTGTTTGACCTAATAGGCCATATTTTGATCTAAGTCTGGACAAAGCATAAAATTGTTTGTGCATTTGAGACCCTATTATAAATTAATCATGTATTTTATCTTGAATTAGTTTTGGGATAGAGTCCATCTACTTCCTAGTTTTATTTTTATAGAAAAATCTCTTTTTCCCATTCCTCCTCATTTACTCATTCTAGTCTTCAGCAAAGATCCCTTGCCTAGTACTAACTATGTGTGACCAAAACTTGGTAATTAATCATAGGTGGTCCCTTCATCATCCATTATATTAAATTACATTATATCCTAAAGTTTATTTTTAAATAATATTAAGAAACTCAAGAATAAAAAACTTTTCCTTGTGAAACACATGCCTAACTACTACCTACAAAAATAAAGTGTGAAACACTCATTTATAAGAATATACACTTATTATTATTATTCCCCATCCATATCACATTTTATATATCATAACCATATTTCAAACAATTCTAGGTTATCCATATGCATAAATAGTAATAAAAATTACACAAAGTCAAGAAAGAAACACATTTTGGGCCATAAAAAAATATTATTTTATATACATAAGCATATTATGGACACAGTTGTTCTAAATAAAAGTTTATCACACTTGAGGGAAAGTATGGAAATGTTTGTATTTATCTCAATCTAGTACAAATATGTAGTAGAGCCTATAATTAGTTAAAATATCAGTTGGTACTCTTTAATATTGAGTTTCATGGAATCTTGTTCCTACTTCAACTGTTGTGCCTACATCTACTAATGCCTACATAATATCCATGAGAGTGACCTAAGGGTGTAGGTGTGTGTCTCAGGGTTCATTTTAAGAGGCCCTACTATAAAACCTATTGGAAATATTTGGAGAATCTAGAGAAATTTGATTTTTGGGCATGGTAAATCCTCTAAGGGCAATGGTGAATTTATTGCCGATGTTTTTTCCATAAACATTAGAATGGCACAGTTGAAGTGAATGACCAAACCAAATGTCTAAGTTAAATAGCTAGACTGAACACCTGAGTTTTATAGCCAATATGAATGGTTGAATTAAATATTTAAACTAAATGGTTGAGCCAAATAACTAGGCTATATGAATGAGCCAAATGGTGGATCCAAATGGATGGACCAAATGGTAGAGTTAAATGGCTAGGCCAAATTAGTGGGCTAAATGGCTAGGTTGAATGGTGGAGCTGAATAGTTGGGTTAAATACCTATGCTAAATGGTTTAACTAGACATCATGGCCAAATGGTTCTTTTGAGTGACAGAGCTATATGGTGAGGCCAAATGACTCACTGGTGGGTGACCTATGAATTTGGTATGCTATTTGATTGCCCAATCACCTCTCCTAATTTATAAAATCTCACCTCTACCCTCATTTATAACATTTTATAGAACCAATTTCTCATCCCCATGGAAAGAACATTCATTTTGAAACCATGGAGAGAAAATTCATTTTCAAGAACCTGCTATGCCTAGGCATTTTAAAGATCATACAACAACTAGATGCATACAATAATTGGATTTAGGAATGTAGCTTTAGTGGCCTATTGTATATGTTATAGTATAACATAAACACCATGTTTTTAAAAATGCTAATGTATTCATATGACCCTAATGAGAAGATCTTCACCTTGTAAGTGGATTGTATAACCATTTCATTTGGTACTTTTCCACAAGATATTCACAATCTCATAGGTCTTCTATTTCATATTGTAACCTCTATGAGTTCTAAATCAATACTATCAGATGAAGATAGGACTTTTTTTCCAAAAAAAATTAATTTGCACATCAGCTAAATCAATATGCACTTATAAATTTGTTTGTATATTTAAAATTTGAATTTCAAATTTTGTGATCTAAAATCCTCTTTTTATCTTTTATTTCAAATAGTTGGAAGAGGGGCATCCATGTTTAAGATGTTAGTTACCATTTTTTAAAAGCAATGGTTCAATTTTTTCAATCTAGAATAGTATTACATGGAAGAACAGCAAATATTCCATATTGGGTACTATTTTACATTGCCTATACTATTTTCAAATATGAATTTGATTAGTGTTCTTGTATTTCCTCTATAATAAGGCTTGAATTAAATTCTACTACTACCAATCTTAGTTCCAATATTTATTGTTCCAATTTTATTCTAGCATTATACTACGAGGCCTTCTTTGACCTCCAAAAAGCATAGGGCCCAACTATGATGGTTCCAAAAATGATGACAAACTCTTTGTCTATGGATGAGAAGGAGGTTAGTTTATTTGTTCATTTTTTGATCTAGATTCCAGGGTTTAATATTTGTTTTTTTTGTTAAATGGTTACCAAGGTAAATATTAATAAATATTTAATCTTTGTTTGTTACCACTAATAGACAATAATGTGTGCCTCATGAAAACAATCTACCTCAAAAGGATACCATGCAACTGTAGTTAAATAATCTAAAGATTTAGAGTCTACAAAATCATCCATGTAATCTTATCGACTTATGAAACATCTATGAGTTTCTTCATTGTCATCTCCACGTGTAGGTTTTTTATTTAAAAATTTAAAATGAGATTTTAGTTATCAAGACTCAAGTGCATTATTTTAGTTATTTGTTTTATTCTTTCATTTGACTTGATAATAATTCAGATGGTGGAACAACCACCATCGTAATAAATAGTAACATCTATTGTGCCTTATTGACCCTCTATGGAAGGTATTTTACATTACATATTTTGTTTTTTGATTTTTGTTTTTTGGATTTTGATTATTTTTTTTAGACTAAAATTTTGTGTAATATACTAGCTCAAATCACCCCTGTGGCTATCACTCACAATACACTACATACATTGGAAGATATACTATCTCCAAATATAAGTATTAAACTTTTAATTTTAATTTTGCATATAAATTTATTTTTTTCATTTATTTATTTACTAAAATAACTTACATTTTTTAGGCCATCCTCTATCTATAAGGAAGATTATGCCACCGCCTTTGCCCATGAGTTCATTTCATGGAAGGTGGAAGGCTCTTCCATTAACACCACTGCAATGAATAACAACCTTATAAATATCAAATTCCCAATTCCGCTCTTTCTCTATTAGAGGTTTATTGAGTGCACAGGGATTGACTTCTTTGCCAAAAATTTAACTTGATAAAGAATATCTAGGATTTGAAAGTGACACTGATGTTGTAACTACTTTCAATCCACATGATTTTATCCAAGGAGAAGCAACACATGTTCATGTGACTACTCAACAATAACCTTCAATCACTTCACCAAACAGTCCCACCCCAATAGAGAATGTTGTAAATTATGATAATTGCCTTGCATATTTTCCATTAAAAAATTTGGTAATAGATAGTATTACTACTAATCTTTAGGAGGGAGTAATTGATGAACTAAAAAATTTGCGTGTGTGTGAGGTTCAAGTGAAGGCATTGATAAAATAAATAAATGGCCATTAACACAATCACTTCAAGTGAGAAAATTTGTTTTCATTGGTGCAACAACCTGCAAATATTGATGCTTTGTTTGCCAAAGATAAATTTAGGTCCATTACTATTGCTAATACTTACAATGATAATGTGTTGACTATCATGCTTAATAGGTTAGCGAATTTGAATGCAAAATTTGAAGCATATTTTAATAAATGGGTGAAAGACATCAACCTTGTTGTGATTGTGAATGTGGATAAGGAAAAATCTTTGGTAATGTATATCCATTTTAATCAAATTTCATGTCATTCTTAAGTTTTTTCACATCTAATTACATTACATTTTAAAATTCAAGCAAAATATGAGATCTTGAAAAAAGAAGCTGAGGTCCTCAATGTGCATCTAAAAAATGCATGAAAATTTTTATAATGTGTCATTCAATTAAAGGAGAATATTATTATATTGAATAAATCGATCAACACACTACAAAAAATCATTAAGGAGTAAGGATGGGATCCTGATGCCTTATGTAAGTAGAATAAAGTTATCGATCCAAGTCTACTTTCTATAGGAGATGCAAGAAAAGAGGATACGAAAAATATTAAACATCTTAATGGTGTGGCTTTGGATCTTGAAATGGTATGGATATTGAAGGATAGCATTGGCATAGAGGATGTTTTGATTGAGAAAGTAGTTGAGAAAGTGGTTGAGAAAGAAGTTGAAAAAGTGGTTGAGATTCTAGCTAAGTAATTGACAATTTGTTTTAAACTTTTATATATTTGTAAACAATGTTTTCTTTTAAAATATAAATTATGAATGAAAATTTCAAGTTTGTAGATGTGGTGATCAATTTATTAAGTTTTAATTACTAGATGAGCCATGTAGATTGAAATTTTAATTTTTATATTACGATGTTGTAAACTTGAATGGTGTTAGGCCCCCTTTTGATATTTTTGATACAGATGTGAAACTCACATCTCAATATAAATGCATTAATGTCAACATATTCCTTTATAAAATGTTTCAATTAACACAATCATGATATATTAATCTTGTGTAGTCATCACTTAGCAAGAAACATAGAAATGCATTTCAAAAAATATATAATAGTTATTGCATGTTATGATAAAAAAAATGAGTTCTTTTCTATGGAAGATCTATTCTTTTTTACATTTATATTGTTTCTTGAGTGAATCATGATTTGAGATGCATTTGAGGCCATTATAAAATCACATTCATGTTTGGTAGAGGTCTTTGTTGAAGATATTATTGTGATAGTCAATAATAATGAGGATTCATCAAAATTGAAATTATACATGATTGATTGTGATCATGAACTATAGAATAGGTTAATGGATTGTTTAATGTTATGAAGATTTTTAGATAGATAAGGACTCATGAAATCATATTTATTCATATGAAAATTGATATAAACAAGAGGTAAGGTCTTTACAATTCTATGAAAATGTTTATTTTTATTTGATCACTTTATTATGAAAAGAATTAGTTTTAAGGACTCTAAACATTTGGAAAACTTTTTAAATATAGGCTATCTACTCCATAGGAGTAGATAGCCTACACTACCCTATAGGGAGGTACTATTTATGCCCTATCTAGTACCTATATAGGGAATATATATATATATATATATATATATATATATATATATATAATGAAAGTGATTTCATTGTTACATAAAAATCCATGGTTTAGGACTATGTTCATTCAATTTCAGGAATTTATAGAATTAAATTGAAACCCTAAGCCAAAAATGAAAAAGGAATAAGTAGTGTTCAAATTAAAATGTAAGTTCACCAAAATGTTTATTAACTCTAATGTGAACTGTAAGGTATTGAAATTATATAGGAAGTTAAATAATAGATCATACAACAAGTATGAAAAATATACATACTTTATAGAATTCGTAAATTGATTAAAATATAAGTTATGGATAGGGTTATAAAATTTTAATTGAAAATTGATTTATTTTAGTCTATGTTATATTTCATTCGACTATAAGAACATGAAGACATAAATTATTTAGAAAATAAATATCCACTATGTATTGTGACAAAGTCAAAGAAGCTAGACAAGATCATAGTGCATCATTGTCTGACACTATAGCTTTGTCTAAACACACTATGCACTGGGTGTAAAAATATGGGCTCGTTTGCCCGTATCTATAGGGGAACTATTTTTAAATAGAACTTATTTTGATGTAAGAAAAAAATAGATCCATAAAAAATGTGTATCAAAGACATAAAGAACCATATTAACCTATAGTGTTCCCCCTAACACAATCACAATATATTAATCTTTTACATTCAACACTTAATAAAAAACAAGGAAATAAATTTTAGAAAATGTATAATAATTATTGTATCTTTTGATAAACATGTGAAATTGAAATTCAGAGACTCTATTTCTAAAAGTCTGGTAGTTGAAAGAATCCTACACAAACCTGATCATTGATAGTGACATTTGCATCTGCCATGTCAATGACATATTTAGTTTCATTATTTACACCCTCTTTATTTTTCACTATATTAATGATGCCTCTTCTTTTAGTTAAATAACTCCATGGTGTCATAGCTCTTTCATATGGAAACATATCCACTGCATAATGTGAAACATATAATCTCAAATAGGTTTCTAAATTTATATCCAATTTGTTTCAAAGTTTTGACTTTATGAATGATAATGCACTAAATACTCTTTCATCTTCCATTGAGCCTAGAATCATTGTTTGATAGAGCTCATAATATCATAAATATTCACTTAGACTTTTCTATAGTATACTACTAAGATAAAGTTTTTTCCACAGTCTTGTAATTTCCCCATTCTCTGTCAGTTCACATAGAAGATGATATTATTCAAACATTGTAATGCCAAAATGGGTTGATTGGGATGTCAGTAAATCCTTTCCCAAAATACCTTTAATTTCTACTCCATTCACCTTTATAGATCTATATAAATGCATTACAAGACAACGCATGTATTTCTGAAATAAACTGCTAACCATCTTTTGACTATTATTATTATTCCAAAAATGGGATTGACAACTACCATCACCTCCAAAAAATCATCCCTTTAAAAATGATCTCTGATCTTCATAGATAATTTTTGGGAAACTCTACTGAGTTTCATTTGGGTTTTAGATAGAATAGTATCATATAGAATACGTGTTATGGGCAATTCTTTAGATTCAGCTCCCACAAGATCAAGCCTTTTGTAAAAAGTGTGCATTCAAATCTTCTTTCCATTAAAAATAACACAAACATGATCATTGATATTAAACTTCAAATAACTATAAAGGTTCTATAAATTGGTCAAACATTTCCAATTACTAAAAACAAGGCCTTCAAACATTTCATTCAAAGTGTATAGTGTGTCTAGAGATTGGCATACTTGGTTTTTCAGCTGTATGAAGTCCACAATATAAATGAACCTCTCATAATCATGTTTCATTAAACAATTCATTTCCTTTAGAATTGAAAGAATTCCACATAAAGTCAATAGTGTTTCCAAATCTGTTAAATGGTATAACAAATCTTTTGCCTTGTCACTTTCTCTATGATATTTATACAAGAAACCTACTAATGATAGATATTCTTAAAAAATTTGGCAAGCAAGTTCATACATAGAAATCCACCTTATATCAACATATTTCAATAGTTTCTTACCATCAGTCACTCTTATTGAAATTTTTTTGAACTCTAAAATTCTTTTTGGACTGCTTGACATATAAGGATGTAGGTCACAAATGATCTCCTCTACTTTGGTCACATTAGCAAATTTGCTAACCATGTTATATGTAAGATTCATCTTATGAGCCATGTGGTTAATTGGAATCATATATGGCGAAACTATTATTTGTATCTAAACGCACAAACCATTTATATGCCCCTACATAATTGATGCACCATCAACCCCAACACACACCAGCTTCATAGCTATTACATAATCATCCATTTTATATTTATTTTTCAAATTTGATAAAACCAATTTGTGAATATTTTATGCATTAAAATTTTATACCATTTTATAAACAACTAGTAGATGAGGTTGCCTTGAATAATTATAAAAAAATATACACATGAATGCAAACCCAGGTTGTGTTGTCAATTATTGTGACCTCATCAATGGATAGTGAGATAAATAGTGATTTCTGAACACTTTCTTTCAAATCTTTAATCTTAACCATTGCTAGACATTTTTCCATTTCCCAAGCACTGTTATCTGACCAGTGTGCTTGTGAAATATCCAAAAATCCATTATGTTGAAACAAAATCTTATAATCTAAAAAATCAAAAATAGGTCTGCCTTTTTTTAGATTATAGTATATACTAGAGAACTATATGTATTTCACCTTTAGATGGGATTGCTTGACTTTTCCAAAATTTACTTCATTTATTCCCCCTTTATCTACAAGATATTTTTGATGTTTCTTATAATTTTCATGCTCCTGTGCATATCTTACATGCATTCATTCTTCTATAGTTTTCCACTTATGTGTTCTTGTTATCACTCCATCTGGGTGCTTCACTATCTCATATACTTTTCCACAATGTTTCTCAATCATGTCCAATTTCAATTGCATTCTATGTTCTTTTCTTAGTTTTCAGCTACATATTATACATCTACAATCTTTTGGAGTATCATCAACATTTTTAGGCTCTACAAGTTTTATGAATAGAAATTTTATCACCCAATCCACCTTAAAGGAACTTCCAATTGTCCATCTACTTCTCTTCCTTCAAGAAGATTTCTGAGTGGAGGTTTCAACTAAACTTTATGTTTGGTGAGATGGCCCAATTTCTTATAACACTTTAGTGTCATTATCATTTTGATCAAAAATCATATGAACATCTTTTAATGCTGACATGTCATCATCAAAAAACTATTTAGGGGGTGATATGTTATTTTGATTGATTATATCTTGTGAGATAATAGTGGGGATTTTTGCATGTAAAATTTTTTAAATATTATTGAATAGTTGAAGTCAAATTTATGACAAACTAAAAAAACAATAAATATCAAGATTTTGTGTGCATTGTGATTGTGTGGACTTTTTGGTTGGCTCTTTAATATAAGATAATATGGATGATTTCCCTGATGATTAGCCTATCCTTTTACCATTCCCACTAGATGCCATGATGGCCTATACTTTTTGGCTCTATCATTTGATACTCCCATTTAATATTATTATCTAATAGCATTTTTTTTCCTTTGGCTTAAAAATTACCTACCTAGAACTACCATTTGAATTTACCATTTGACTATGTCACCTCACTTTCCATTCATTAATATCTTTTAGATCTAGTGTTTAGCTCTACCATCCAACACTATTGTTTAGTGTTGTCATTTGACTCTATCATTTAGTTCTATCATTTATCTCTATCATTTAGCTATGCCATTCATCTATAACATTCAATTATGTCATTTGGCTAGGTCATTTAGTTATGTCATTTAGTTAGATTGTTTAGCTATATCACTTGACTATGTCATTAGGTTGTGTTATTCATCTATGTCGTTTAGCTCAGGCATCTGGCTCTACCATTTAGTAATTTAGTTTGGCTTATTATTCAATATTTTCATTTGTTTTCTTCATTCATTACTATTTTTTGGTTTTATGCTCCTTTAATTATAATTCTATTTATTCCTTTGGTTGATATAGGTCAGGCCCTCAAGGGATGTACTATATATATATATATATATATATATATATATATATATATATATATATATATATATATATCAAATTAAGTGTAATCTTATATATCATTTTAAAGTGTTGTTAATCTAAACCCCAAAAAAATATCCCTAAAATTTTGGCAATCTAGTCCCATCTACTGACCCTAAAAAATCACCAAAACCAAAATCCTAAAAAGGGAATATTCATGAATTAACAAATATTTGTTGTTAAAAAAACCCTAGTGTGTCTTCGAAGCTCCACTCCATATATAAGTCCCCCAATGATGTCATCCTCTCTATTTAAAGCTTTTAGTTTATACCTCAGGCTAATAGTTCTTGACCCATGTGTTATATAAGGTTGAAGATTTTTTAAAAAAATCCCTTTTGATGTAGGATCATCTGAGGGTTCATGTAGTCTTGAATCAACTAAAAATAGAGTGGTGTGTGTTTTTATAGTCTTGTTTATGTATTTGTCATTTTTTTCATGGTGAATATGATCCAAGGGAATATTACTAATCTTATACTTTAGTATCAAAAATAAAATCAAATAATTTTTTTAAATAGATACATGGCTATAAGCAATTTGGTTGAGTCTCTCAACCATCAGTACAATTTGGGAATTCATTGCATGCATTGAAGGGATAAAATGGATAGGTTGTGGGGTAAATGAAAAACTAACATCAAAAACTTCCTTAAACATAAATTTTATTACATATTTGGGTTTCCCTTGAAAATTTATGCAATTTCAAAAATAAAAATCACCTCAATTTGAGTATATATGCAAAATTTATTTCCTATAGAAGTTGGTAGTTTTTCAAAATGATGAAACTATTGATTTACATGTAATAGTGAGTTCACAAGTATCATCAGTAATTTTGAAAATTAACTACATTTTTACAACTTAGTGATGGTTTCACCCTATAAACAATGGTGGTTTTGGCATGCATGGAGTTAAAACAAAGGTAACAACATAAAATGAAAAATATTCAAATCTTGAGCATTCCTAACGAATCAAAAAAAGTGAGAGACATTTTAGAATGTAGAGGAATGCTAGGAAAGATCCAAATTAAACAAAACATTAAGATACATAATTTATAGAGCTCTAAGTTAGTGTTAAGTGGGCTCTAAGAATTGATAATTTAGAGTGTGAGAGTAACCAGTCTATGAGAGACTATGTATGCATCTTCTTCTTCATATTTATGTTGGAATAATCCTATAGAGGCAAGTGTGTATGTGAGAGTGAGTGAGTGTGCATTCGATTCTAAAGTTTTGAGATGAAATCAATGAGTATGATGTGTTAAATGTGTCAATTTTAAGAGTAATGTTCTTGAGTGTGTCCATGAATGAGTATATAACCAATAAACATAAAGATAAAGTTAGTCCTTAAGTGGGACCCCTTTATTATTCTTTCACCACCTACACATGCCACAAATCCTGCATACACAAGAATGGCATCCTAAGACTTCCTAGTGGGAAGTAAGAGGGTGTCTAGGTGTGTGTCTCACACAAAATTTATACACTCACTGACACTGCCTACATTGTATAAATCACTCACATCACATATCATCCAAAATTTAGGATATCTCTAGCTAAGTAAATAACAAAGAGAAATGAGTTAGGAAAAACTCATGAAGTTCTCGCTCCCACTATTTTATATCTTCCTCTCCCTCAACTTCCTCTCTCTATCATCCTCCTTATCCTCATCATCATCCTCATATTCATCATCTCTATACTCCTTAGCCTCCTCCTACCTATAAATTTTTCTTATTGTGACCATAGTCAACATACCTCCTACTTTAGGGACTAATAATCTTTTTATCTATTGAGGTTATCTCCCTATTTATGCTACTCCAAAAGTAAATATATTTTTCCCTATGACTAATGGAACCCATCCAAGGCATCCTAGTTCTCCATATTTTGTATCCTATTCTCATATACATACCAATGCTATTAGTGGTAACATTACTAGTTATGCTTCCACAAACTATTAGGGAACTTTATCCATGTGATGCACTTGTGAGTGATTCCATCTATCTAAGATCTATAGGTTGTTATGGAAAGTATATAATATATTACCCTTTACATTGAGGATCTATCCATGGCCTAATATAGCTCTATTATCATGTATACCATAGTGCTCATGGCCACTGCTCATCTCCTATCCATTTATTGACCCTTGAATTTCCATATAACATTCCTAATTACTAGAGGCATCTGTTATCCTAATTTCCCTCTAATATGGAATGAACCTCTCATAAGCCCAAACCATGACCTTAGTTGGGTATTTAATGAGATATCCTAAAATAATTTTAAATATGTAAATGTCATAGTATGTGCATGCAATAATATCCTACCCCCACTTGTAGATCTTGTGATATCCCTTTATACCCCTAAATTTAGTGGACCAACATTAGAGGAGAATGTTTTTCCCATTGTCCCCAACTAACCATGAGGCCAACACTCCAATGATGATCTTATATATTTTTATATCTCAAATAAATCCACCGCTACCATTCATTTAATATTCTTAATTCCCACATCAGTTGTTACATCATCACCATATTGTATATTCTATTTGGGAGTCTATACAACACTACAAATATCCTTGATATGACTCTTTTTCATATCTTTGGGATCCTTTTGTATAGTGTGAAATTTAGAATTTGAATAAGAAGAAAATAATGCAATGCAAATCTTCCTAAACTACAGTAACCTTTATGATAGAGAAGTAACAATAAAAAAAAGGTAACTAGATGACATACTTACAAAACATGAAATGTGTGTTCAGCACCTTCTTCATTGTGATGAATGATAGATTTGAGATTTATTTTTTGATATGGGTGTTTAAATCTTCTCCAAAAAAAATAGAATTAGCTAGTGTGTCATTGCAAATAGATTTAATCTCAATAGATTCATATAGATAATTTGATAGATTTTTTATAACTTGAAGGTAGATGATTGAAAGTGATGGATTATATGTCAATTCATAGGCTTGATAATGATGAGATGAATAGTTGATAATAATCTAATTTTTTTTAATTATTAAAATAATCAATGATTAGATTTGAGTCCTCATCCTAATAGATGGTGATTAATTCTCATGTGTTAAAAATAAGGGGGAGAATTAGTTGGTAATTGAATGACTCAGCATGAATGGGTCAAGATAGTTTAAAAGTTAAGGTATGACTCATAGTTAGTTTAAATATTCTAAAATGACTCATAATGTGGTTGAGGAAATTGATAAAATGGATAGATGAGTCAATATTTTTTTTAGACAAACATGGAGGATATCTAGATGAAGAGGATAAATTATATTTTTAATTAGTTTTGGAGGAAATAAGTGAGTATGATTTTATTAATTAATTATGAATCAATCAATTATTAAAAAAGTGGAGGGAAATTATAATAATATGAATTTAAATTAGATAATGATGAAGGTTTAGTGGGCCGATTTTAATCAAAGTTAATTACAACACTAAATTCATGGAATTTAGGTATCTACATTTACTCCTCTTTAAAATGGTGTTGTGAAACAATGTCCTTTCTAAGAATAGGAAAAAAAGTAGAGTGTTGATGATTGTGGAGGAAAATTTTTCCCCAAGTACCTAAAAATTAATGTGATGATTCCCCTTCAAGTGTTTGTGTGGAAAAATGGACGGAAACTCAAAATATTTGAAGGAAAGATGATGATATGGATGTAACATGTTCTTAAATAATATAGATACTTGTCTTAACACAAATTATAAAAACATTATAAGGAGTGTGTGTAAAATATCCTTCCTTCCTTTTCCAACTTCTTGTCTTCTCTCATATCAAGAAGTTTCTCCATCCACTCTCTTTGAATTTTTGGGTGCACAAACTCACCCATCAACTTGGAAACCATATGTTCCCACTAACACACATTCTTCTTTCCTCTCCTCTTTCTCTCCATTTCCCAATACCTAGATGAAACTCCACTCATCCTCTTTCTTGTAATATTCACCCTCATGGGTTCTTCAACATGCATTTATTTAAAATGAATTTCTAGTTTATCTATCCACTGTATGAGCCCTTCTAAACCTTATTTCATACATAGCAAACACATTCCTCCAATGTTCTTCTCCATCTCTTCAAAACATACAAAAAAAATAAAAATATATGCACTATAGCATCTCCTCCTCCCATAAATATTCAAAATTGATTTAATACCACTTGATGTGAAAAAAATATCAACTCATCATCATAATGGAGCTCTGATACTAGTTGATGTGAACAAAAAAATCAGCTTGTCATCATAATGGAGTTGTGATACCACTTTATGTGGCATCTAAACACATAATGGATTAAAAAATACATATCATTCTCTCAATATCTCATAACACTGACAAACACATCATAAACACATATGAATTCTCATAAAAACATCTCTCAATTCGCATTAATTCTTTCATCAAATATAAAAGCTTTCAACAAAGCATTGCAAGACAAAGGCCATGCCACAAATGCATGCCATCAAAATCTCTCTTTAATTGTACAACATGTCAATGAGGTCCTCAAATTTATCTCTAATCGTATCTCTCCCCAAACTTGCATATTCTCTTCTAGCCTAACTAATGAAAGGAATACAAGCATATATAGAATTAAAAGAATGAAGAAAGAAGGGAGACAATAAAACATTTATGCCCCATATGCCACATGGATTCACATGTCAAAATAAGATTAAGGACCAATAAATTTTATCTCATATTCCCACTTGGAGGATAATTTCCAAATACAAGTCCTCATTACCAAAGTTAGTACCACCCTTCAGATGTGAAACAACATTGATGAATAGTGAAAGGCAAATCACATGTACAAGGTGAAAAAGGAAGATAATTTTATTTAGATAAGGTATGCCACATCCATGTTCCCTTTTGACCACTCATTCTTGTCTCCACATGTTAAATTCAACCCATGGCACCTATGCAATAAAAATAGTGTTCTTGACACCTCACTAGGATGAATAGTGTCCACCACATCATCAATAAATAGTGTTACATGAATAGTGTTTTGTCTACCACATATATCTACTCTAGTTTAAAATAAATCATCTCTTGTGAGTTTTCTTGATTTTATCCTTGCCATTTAATTTGAAAAAAAAAAGAAACACACCACTCTATTTTTGGGTGATGCAATATTGCCTAATCCCTTAAATGCTCCTACATTAGACATCCAAGGTAAATAATGTGATCTCATGATCACATTGATGGAGTGAATGGTATAACCACCCTTTCAATCACTAGGCATAATGACCATGGCATCCCCTTCCAATACACTAATGCACCTAGATGATATCATTTTTCCTTCTCCTCTTCCAACATCTATGTAATATCCCTAAAACCATCCTCCTCCTCCTCCAAAATCTCATCCACATACCAATGGATGTATGCATGGGCTCCAACCCACCATAAAAACTTATGGGGTCACACCCATGCAAAACCATACTCATGGGATCACACCACCCATTTGAAACTAAAATTGACCACCTCAACCAAAAGCCCACCAAGATTTATTCATCTACTATCCAACCACATGTTGAATTTTCCAGACTATCACATATCAGCATCACTTACAAATCATCTCTCATGGATGAAATTATATCCATCTTCATCTCACTCTCATGTGCTTCACTTTCACAGAAACCACATCCATTTTTTCTTCACAAGAAATATTCAAATCTTCTTCATTGTTAGCATGTTCCACGTGCTCTTAAATTTCACCATGGGCTACCAATGGCCCATTCAAAATAATTCCCATGGTTATTTTCTCATCCTCCATAAATTTAATTTCATCCCCTACACATTTATGAAACTCCAAAAAAATATTCTCTTATGAATTTTCTTACACAACTTCTTCTCTCTACAACTCCTCATAGTTTCAATCTTCCTCTTCCTCCATTTCATCATGTGCACATACTTGTACATCACCTTCATCCATATATTCCTCCAATGAATATTACAACTCTATATGGATATAATTTTTAAATTTCACATGCATCTCTTCAAGGATACAATTTTATTTACTCTCATCAACATTATCCCACATAATCTCTTCTCCATCTTCAAACAATGGGTCTCCTTCATCAACTTCCATTTAAATTAGCCTTCATTCCTTCTCCAACTTCTTGTTTTATCTCATATCAATAAGATTATCCATCGACTCTCTTTTCATTTTTGGGTGTAAAAATTCACCCTTCAACTTGAAAACCATATATTCCCACTCACACACCTTTTTTCCTCTCCTCTTTCTTTCCACTTAGTGATATTTCCAACACTTGAATGCAAATCAACTCATCCTCTTGCTTGAAATATTCACCCTCATGGGGTCTTTAATATGTATTTATTAAAAATTCATATATGGTTAAGCTATATATTTCATTATCTCTTTTAAACCTTCTTTCCCACATAGCAAAGGCATTCCTCCAATCTTCTTTTCCATCCCTTTAAAACTTGCAAAATAAAGATTCAAGGATGCACTCTAGCATCTCCTCTTCCCATTAATATTTGAACTTACTCTAAGACCACTTGATGTGAAAAAAAATATCAACTTATCATCACAATGGAGCTTTGATACCACTTTATGTGAAAAAAAAAATAGTTCCTCATCACAATAGAGCTCTGATACCATTTCTTGATGTGAATAAAAATATCAACTCCTCATCACAATAGAACTCTGATACCACTTGATGTGGTATCCAATGACATAATAGATTCAAAAATACATATCATCCTCTTAATATATCATAACACTCATAAACACATCATAAACACATATGAATTCTCATAAATACATGTCTCAATTCTCATTAATTCTCTCATCACATATAAAAGCTTTCAACAAAGCATTGCAAGACAAAGGCCATGCCACCAATGCATGCCATCAAACTCTCTCTCTTTAATTGGACAACATGTCAATGAGGCCCTCAAATTTATCTCTAATTGTATCTCTCCCCAACCTCACCTATTCTCTTATATCCTAACTAGTGCAAAGGAATACAAGCATATATAGAATTAGAAGAATGAAGAAATAAGGGAGACAGAAAAACATGTATGCCCCACTTATCACATGGATTCACATGTAAAAATAAGAGTAAGGACCAAAAAATTCTACCCCATATTCCCACTTGGAGTTATCATTTCCAAATATAAGTCTTGATTACCTTAGTTGATGCCACCCTTCACATGTGAAACACTATTAATGATTAGTGAAAGGCAATTCACATATGCAAGGTCAAAAAGGAAGAGCATCTTATTTAGAAAATGTATGCCACATCCATGTGCCCTTTTTACTATTATTTCTTATCCCCACATGATAAATTCAATCCATGACATCTACACAATCAATAATAGTGTCCTTGACAACTCACCAGGATGAATAATGTCTGCCACATCATTAATGAATAGTGTTACATGAATAATGTTTTGGCCACCACATCATATATATATGTATGTATGTATGTAGGAATAAAGATGGTTCTATGATGGGAAATATTTGATTAATAAGGGTGTATTTTGGTGTGAATCACAAAAATCCACCCTTATTAATCAAATATTTCCCATCATAGAACCATATTTAATCCTATATATATATATATATATATATATATATATATATATATATATATATATATATATATATATATATATATATATATAAGATTAAAGATGGTTCTATGATGGGAAATATTTGATTAATAAGGGTGGATTTTGGTGGGTTTGGGATTAAATGGGTAACAATGGCTTTGGAAAGGTCTAAGATTAAATGGATAAGTATGGGTTTCAATAGAAGTGAAATGGATAATTTAGGATAGGATAGGTGTAGGATGGGTAAACATAGAGGGATGATTTAAAATGCATAGAATTTAAATGGAATGATTTTACCCCCAAGTTTAAGGTACTCGTAGAAAAATAATTATTTTACGGATGATGTAAAAAATCAATTTCATCATGTTACTTTCCCAAGGCACCATAGAAATGGTTTTCACCTTATGAAAAAATTATTTATATATTTTTAATGTTTTTCATCTCAATTATGGAAGTGTATGATATGCATGATGTTGACCCCTATTGATCTTTCAGGTGTATTCTCTAGATATGTATTCAATAACTTCATTGATTTCTAATTTGTCTTCTTCCAAATTGACAAAGATACTATTATATCCCCTATAATAAAAGGGTGCTACCAAATAGGGTGAAGCAGAAGGCATGTTGGATGAAAGATGTGTGTTAAGTGCATGAAGGACTTGTAGGTATGGATTGATAGTGGGGGTAAGCATAGGTTTCATTATTTTAAGGTTGATTGGGATCAAAAATTTTATGTTTAGAAATATTTGGAGTAACCACATGTGGGATGATTTTGGAATTCAATGTTACTTAAATGGTGAAATCAATATAGATGCGGATACACCATGCAAATATATTGATGTAGGGGTAGATTAATTTTATCATCCATTAGTGACTTATAAATTTTTTTACCAAGGGGATATTATTTATTATTTTGAGTGTGATTTGGATTTAGATTTTCTAATAGTGCCTCAAAGAGGTTTTCACTAAAGGACTTATATTCTGATTTTCTAGATTTTGATTTGGATTATGATTACAACTTGAATTTTTATCATCTGATAGTGCCTCAAAGAGGTTTTCACTATGGGAAAATGATTTTAGATTTTTATTTTAATATTAATCTTGATTTAAGAACACGTGTTCCTCAAAATTTTTGGATGTTACTTTATGCTCTTTTGATCGAAGGCCAGCTAGCAATTCTATGATTATTTGATCATTATGGGAGGAAATTAATGGTAAGTAAGATTGTTGGTCATGATCAATGGGTGTGATATATTGAGTTATAATATTGAAGTAAGGATTTATAGTGCTGATAAAAAGAGTGATGGTATCATGATCCTCATAAATACTATGAACAAATCTTGTTTCTATTACATATGAAGTTTCCTTAAAAACTATAAAAGTATCACTAACATATTTAAATTAATTTTTAAATGGTTTATAGCTAATGTTATGAGTTCCATTATTTAATTTTTAATGGATGGGTTCTATAATTCCTTTCTCATGGATTTTGTTGTTTACAAGTACCTTTGTCACTTGGGGTGTATATTGTGGGGTGATGGGGGATTTAGAGTGTGATAAGAAGTTGGGTGATTGGCCAATGAGTTATATATTATTTTTATTAGATGAGGATTGGTCCAAGATGGGATCTTGGTTAAAAATGGGCTCTTGGTCAAATATGGGCTCTTTTTTGAAGAGAGTTTTTTGGTCAAAGATAGATTCTTGGGAAAAGATATGATCTTCGTTAAAGATAGGTATTTAGTTAAAAATAGAATCTTAAACAAAGATAAGCTCATAAAATATATTCTTATAAAAAATGGATGGTATACCATGGTTTTAAAAGATAGGTTGATCAAATATGGATTGGTTAAAAATGGGTGGATCACATGAAGTTTTGTTAAAAATGGGAGAAAGGTTATAACCTTGACTCAAAAGTGGAATAACTTGATTACACTTAGGAAAGACATTTTATCATACCCCCAAGATATGATGATAAGATGTGGATACATTTGTATCTACCTTAGTGTCCCCTTAATTAATCAAATCTTGGATATGATACTTTAATCTTGCATAACGGTTGGTGGAATGACATTCAATTTTGTGATAGTCACAATATTCATTAGGTTTATACCACTCAGGTTATGGGACATTTTCATCAAATTGTTTAGTGTTTTGAAATATGAAAAAAAATTCAATAATTTTTTTTTGAAATAATGCATCATAAGATTCCCCCAAAGGATTGAATTGACATTTTCAATTTTCTTGTCCAAGTTAACCACTAAGTAAGGTGATGTTATTAATAGGTTGGGTGATTTGTATTTTTTTTGGATATGGGGATGGAGTGAAGCTAGATGGTAGGGATACTAGAATTGGAATCCATTTTATAATGTGATGAGGCATGTTGGAATCAAGGATCTAACTGATGGATGGGAGACTTGTTTGATTTTTGGTAATAGAATTACTAGTGGTAGGTTGGTGTTGATGTAGAATGGTTTGGGTTTCAAAATTAGGAGTAATTTTAGCCCCCAAACTTAAACCTTAAAAATACATCATTATTATTGGCTAGAATATGCTCTATGATTTGATAGGGGGAATGCTCTAGGGATACGTTCCTCATCTTCAACATTGACATTGATCTCAATATTATTTTCTTGATTTTTAAAGTGAAAATGGGAATTATCAAAAGGCTCCTATCTCAACCTAGGATTTTTCAATAAGGCCATTTATCTTGTAATTCTAGAAGGGATTGGCTCAAAAATAAAATATGAAATACCAAGACTATAAAGTAATATGATTGACAATGAGTTTTTTGAGTTTTTGAGTTTTTGAATTTATAATTTTCTTAATTTATAGGTTTCAGATATGATTTTGGTTTTATTTTATAACTCAAATATTGTTTTCAATCAAAAGGCTTTCAACATGTGGCTTTAACAAGGAAGAAAAAACTTAACAAATTTTAGGCTTTCCTTGCTACTTTCTTACCCATTTAATAGTGGTAACCCTATGTTTAAGAGAATTGACTATAGAGGAAGTGTCACTCACATATCCCAATAAACATGGTTTCAAAGGTATGTAAGTAACTTCTTGGTTCTAACCACTAATTGATGCACCAAAGTTGAATGGTAAAATGTCTTACCTAGGCTTAAGGTTTTCACAAGATTATCTAAAGGGAATCCTCAAAATATCTTTTGTTACATGAGGCTTAAAACCATGGAAGAAGTAAATTTCAAAAATGTACACAAATGGATCTAGTCCCAATATACCCAACTTAGCCTTACTATTTTAGTAGGTTGATGACAAAAAATCAAACTTTGAGGCAACTGTTGAAACCTTCAATATTAGAGCATGGAATCCCCTCACATCATAGTGTTCTTTAAAAACATGGCTTAGGAATTTAAAACATTTGACACTCAATTTGTATACCCCATCAGTATAAAATGTTTGGACTACCACATGCTGGTGAAATCCATAGTCAATAGAGCCCCTAGAAAAATAAAATAAGTTAATGATCATCTCTGATTCTCATATACCGTCACTAATATGACATCAAGGGAAGAGTATACACATAATCAAAATAAAATAAATAAAGTCATAAAGATGTTTTTGATTTATATGTATCATCACCAATGTGACACAAAGGAAAGAGCATGCATAAATTTTGATACTAATAGACAAGTTCTTTTTCACTAAATTCAAATGTGACTTAATTACTAATTTGTAAAATAAAATGAAAAACTTGAAATAAAAAAAATTATCAACCAATAGATAAGTAAATAAAAATGATTTTTCTTTTACTTTTAGAAATAAAATTAGAAAATAAAATAAAAACAATAGATATTATTTTAATGATATATCCTAAAATACGATCCAAATTTCTACAAAAAAATTATAACCTATTTTTAGTGTAAATCCAAACAACCCTATAAAAAATAGAAAAAAACCCATGTTGTAAACAAAGTTATAAGCATTCTAACAATTGTGATTTTTTTTTTTTAAAAACTAAATAATAAAATAATAGTCATGAATATTATGATATCTCTTAAACTAAAATTTATATTTACATGAAATTTTAAAAAGTGTTAATATAAATTTGAACCAACCTACAAAAAATTATAAAAACCTATATTGTAAATTAAAATTTATTTTTATTTTAATAGTCGCATATATTTTTTTAAAAATTAGATTAAATTCAAGAAAACAAAAATAAAAATAACAAGTAAATTAGATCCAAATTAGCCTAAAACCAACATAGCAACAAAAAAAAAAGTTAATTAAACTTTCAAAATAAATTTAAAAATGATAAGATGAAAAAGAATTGATAAAATTCCAACTAAATGTGTCAAAATGTATAGTGTGAAATTTAGAATGTGAATATAAAGGAAATAATGCAATGAAACTCTTCCTAAACTAAACTAACCTCTATGATAGAGAAATAACAATAAAATAAATCTAACTAGATGACATACTTACAAAACATGAAATGCATATTCATCACCTTCTCCATTGTGTGATCAATGGTAGATTTTCTCTATTTTACTTGGTGTGAGTGCTCAAATATTTTCTAAACAAATGGAATTGGGTAGTGTGTGGTTGAAAATAACTTTGATCTCAATGGATTCACAAAGATAATTTGATATAGTTTCGATATCTTGAATGTGGATGATTGAAATTGATGGATTTCATGTCAATTTATATACTTGAGAGTGATGAGATGAATGGTTTAGAATAATCCTAATTTTTTAAATTCTTAAAATAATCAACATTTATATTTGAGTCCTCATCCCAATGGATGATGACTAATTCTCATATTTTAAGAAGGGGGAGAGCTAGTTGGTAGTTTAGTGACTTAGCATGAATAGGTCAATATAATTTAAAAGTCAAGGGATGACTTAAAATTTGGTTGAAATGTTCTAATATGACTCATAAGGTGGTTGAGGAATTTGATTAAATTATTAAATTAGTTAGCATTTACTTGAGAAAAACATGAAAGATGTCAAAAAGAGGTAGATAATCTAGATTTTTAATTAGTTTTGGAGGAAATAGGTGAGTATGATTTTATTAATTATTTTGAATTAATTGATTATTTTAAAAGTGGATAAAAATTATGTTAATATGAATTCAAATTAGGGAATTATGAAGATTTAGTGTGTTGATTTTAATCAAAGTTAATTATGACACTAAATTAGTGGAATTTTGGTGTCTACACATGATCCTAAACATGTCTTGAAGAGTGATAGTCCACACTCCCTATACGTGTGGAAACACTAAGGTGTTATGATCAATGTCCTAGTAGGTGAGAATGTTTCATAGTAGGTTACTTGCATGTGCAATTAGTAAGACTTGTGTTATCTTTTATTTCTTAACTCTATGAAGATAAATAATCTTAGTTAGAGTTAATAAGCCAATCACCTTGAGCAACTAGTCATGCTCCATATCTCTTCTCTAATGTAGAATTAAAGATTTAAAACACACAAAAAAGAGTTTCTTATTAGGTTTGGCCATCAAAATATCTTTTTATCTTGACCCATTGTGAAATCACCACAATAGTTATGTAACCATTGTTCCTTGTAGACTAGCAATTTCATAACCTTCACAATAGTTTTTCCCATGATTGATGGCTTTGACTATTATTATCTTAAAATTTTAAAATGCTTAAGAAAAATTTTTAAAAAAAAACTAAAACAAAAAAAATCAAGTTTCATTGTCTTTCATTTCCCCATCACAATTATTCTTCCTATTCCCATTCTCATTTTCGTTAACTTAGGATAATTTTGATGCAAATCAAAGTAACCTAAACCTAAAGAGTAAATTTGATAGTATTACTTATCCACAAGGCTTGCTGATTATCGATGTTTTTACCACCATCCTTTCATCATAATCCCCCCATTGATTGTATCTATGTGATAAATGGTCAACGTTCGTCCAAAGCTAAGTTTTATCTTATTGCTACAAGTTAAAATGAATTTATTTATAGTGGTAAAATTATTTTATTTTACCTTTTATCTTGGGATTTTCCTTATTTTTTCTTCTCATTTATTTTCTTTTCTTTTCTCCTTTTTTCATTTTCACCTTTTCACCCTCGCCTTCCATTTATCACCCTTCATGATAAGTTGGATGTTTTAAGTAGGTTTTATTTTGTTTATAAAATTTGTTCGTTGTCTTTTTCACTAATCATTCACACTCTTGCAAGTCTAAGGTGACGTGGGTACACCAAGTAGTATATTTTTCCTTGCATTAATGGTAAGTCCTCTTTTCACTAATTTTGAACAAAAAATCAAAAACATATCATACTCTTTCACTTGACATCAATTTTATTATTTCATAGGTAAACATCACTGAACAAGACATGTTTATGGTGATTTCCATAATATTACCTAGGTTTTATGTTTATTACCTCGTATAAATGGTTCAATTAATTAATTTTTTTATTTGGTACTTTGTGTATTGTATTACTTGATGACCTCTTTATTTTTCAAGAATATGGATGCCCCAACTACTTTTAAAGCATCAAAATGGTAAGTGAAAGTACATTTCTTAAACCCTTCTCCCCAATTCCTACTTTGATAAAATTCACTTTGCCAATTCATCACAATGTGTTGTCCCCAGGGATGGAATATGTAAGTACATAGATATATTATGGTTCAACATCCATGTCTACTTATGATATTACATCCCATGAATTTAGGATGTGGCATTGTTTCCTTATTTCAATTTGTCTTTCTATTTTCTAAACCCATCCATCTACTCCTTGGCCTTAATTTCCTTTAAAGCGTATGAATTTTCTCCAATATTATCCCTAACACATGCATATATATGTGGCTAAACCACCATAGTGGTTTCAAAAACATTGATTGGAATTAATCGATAGTTTTTCCACAAAAAACCATATGATCACTTCAAGGGTCAGACTTGATAGATAAATATTCCATGTGCCTTTTCCATTCATTTCCTTTGTCCAAACTCTTAAGTTTTATTTAAAACCTTCACCCATAATCCTTTGTAATATATATGCTTACTCCTTTATCTTATTTTCATTCATAAAATTGTATGATCACCTCAAGGGTCGAGCTTGACAAAGAAAACATTCCATGTGCCTCTTCCATTCATTTCCTTTATCTAACCTTTTCAGTTGTCTTTATACCCTCACCCGTACTCCTTTTTATTCATTTTGGTTAGATAATTTTATCATTTCAACTTTGTATTCACATGATTAATACACAACCATTATTCAACTATCATTTTATCCTAGTTTAGTTTTCATCTTTATTTGTGAGTAGTATTTAATTTTGAGTTCAATTTACCATAAGACAAATCATATAAACAATTTATATATCTACACTATGAGGAAATTTATCATCACCTCTCATCCTTTGGTTTATCATACATCTCATGATAAGTAAGATATTCATTTTCATTTTTATTAGAGTAGAAATAAATTGAGTTTCATATTTTAATATGTTGATAGCTTAGAATATAATAATGCATTTTATTTAATTTTTTTTTCAAGTGTTGTTTGCATAACCCAATACACTAAATAATTTTTTATTTACCTTATGGAAATACTATCCAAGGTTCGAGTGAAGAAATCTCATTATTTACACCTCATACTTGTTTAATGTCTTATATTGTATTATTGTGTATATCCTAAAGTGACAATTTTATACCTCATATCATGTTTCTACACATAGTATGAATGTGAATGTGTGAAAGTTGTGTTTATTCCCTATGATAATTCCTTTGAAAACATATTTGATACTATATATTATTATTTCCCTTGGTCAAACTCATCTCTTTATTGTTCTTAGTATGTTATGTGAAGTGATTACTGGTGTAGGTATTATTTTTAATCTTTGTTGATTCTTCATCATATTGTTAAAGTTATACCTTTTTGTTTTGTACTTTTATGAGTTATCTCAAACCATTACATAATTTTCCTACACCCTATTAACATGTGTTTTCGTATAGTAATTATTGGTGCTCATGTGTATCCATTATTTCATGTGTTTTAACATTGTTTATTTTCTATTTACACATGTTCAAACCAAGTTTCAGTTGTAGCTTTATGTTTGCTTCATACTTACATTCATATTTTAAAATATTAGAATTTTATTATGTTTTTAATTTTTAAAACATAGAAACATAACATAATGACTTTTTTATTTACTTAATTAGATTTAGATCACATCTAGTTTGGGAAGATTAATACATACAAACATTATTAGTTCAATGGTGTTATTGTTATTTTGTATATAGGTAGCTTCATTTGAGATATTTCATTGAAAGTACTTTATATTCATAGTTCATAGTGACATTGAGCTCCTCTTGGCCTTCCTTTCTCATTTTTTGTTCCCCCTTTTTATGACACACTTGAGGTGAGTCTAACCTTGACAAGTAGGTGTTTTCCTAGAGTATTTATGCCAAATCTTGATATTTCCATTTAATTTGATATTGACTAATACATAAAATAAATTTTACTTTTTGTTCCCCTTTGCTTCATCAAATAATTTCCAAACTGGATGTCCTATACTATTATCCAAAATCATCTAAAGACTATTGAGCTTAGTGTGGTCGATTCCACTTGCCTAATCACCTCAGGATCATCCTTGGCCAACATTTGTTCATTAAATTCATCCATGTATAATCTATAATCATAAAAGTACCCAATCAACCCAAACCCATAATTTATACTCCTCATTTTCTCCCCTTTTGATTTTATTGACCCAACCTAGATAAGTGGCATGCAATGAGGACTATGTGTCATTTCCTCACATACATTTCCCTATCTATATTTTCCAATTTCCCTTTCTTCCTTCTGGATGATATTTTCCATTTTCCATTTTTTAATTCAATACCAATCCTACAACCCTTCATTCCTTTTAATCCTCAATTAATTAATGGGTGTCACTAAGTTACCTAGTTTTTGGTTCTCTGCTTGATTATTTGATCAATATTAAGGTCTTTATTTACTATGCTTACTTAGTTAAGGTTTTTTCATTCATAAATTCAACCCTCTTTGACAATTCCTTATTATATCACCTTTGTTCAATTCCACTTATTTTAATAGGTTTGAAGACTTCCATGGATAACTGGATATATTGACTAGATATTTCATTTAACATCTTTGGGTTGATTTTAATTCCAAAATATTCTTCAAACTATCTAATTATGGAATTCATCTCCTCTTCATCCTTTTTTCCATTTTCTCTTATTTTTCCTAATATAAAGGTCATTTTCCATTTACACACATCTATTAACTCCCATGTTTTTTCTTTTTATTCATTTGATATGAATCCAATGCACTTTTTATCCCTACTTCTTGTTCATTGTATTCTTATGATCACTCACTGCTCATTTTTTATATTAATATAAAATAATATTAACCAAAGAATCATCAATAATTAGTGTCTCAAAATTTTCAAATTTAAAGGAAATCAATAGTCTATTTAGGATATATTTGGGCTATATACCTAGAGGAGAATTGAGGTTAAACTTAAAACAAAGTAGACACCTTTATTAATGGGACAAAGCCTTTCATTGAAACCAAAATGAGGAATTTTTTATAATTTTAAATAATTGAAGTTAATTGCCTCTTTCTCTATAATTTATCCACTGTGTATAATTTTAACAAGTGGTAAATCATTTACTTGGAGTAACAATCAACATGTGGATTTTGTTACTTTGAAGTTAAAGGTTAACAGTGCACCCATTTTAGCTCTACCTAACTTATAATGACCATTTGGTATTGAAACATATACAAGTGGATGTGTTATTAGATAATTTTTGATCTAAGGAATTTTTAGAGATAGAAAATAATATTTGAACAAAATATGATTATATTGATTAATAAAAACATTACAAAGGTAGGAGTCTTTATAAAAAAAACTATAACTCATTGAATACATCTAAATTTTTTTGCTTCCACTGATTAAATTTAAAATCATACTTACATTATCTACATCCTTTAAAACTCGTATTACATATACCGCATCACACAACCTTACAACATCCATCATATCAATTAATTATTCTATTAATGTCATTTAACACTAACCTCCACTTACGTAATTTTTACAAAATTTAAAATTCCTCACCACCTGCCCTAACCTACCCCCACTAACACTATTACAAATCAAATTATAAATCTCTATCTAATATCTATTTATTATCTTAATTTTCCTATAGAAGCCTCTAATTCTCCTTGAGACACACCTTAGTAATTTCTAGATATTTCTAAGAATTTTTAATTCCTACTAATCTTATATCCATTAATTTTCATTCTCCATGGAGAAATTTAATGCTCCATTTATCTTATCAACATCCTATAATTTCATCCATATCCTCATGAAAATTAAATTTTTTCCATCATGCCACCATCTTGATAAAATCATCAACAATCAAGCAAATTGGATCATCCTCGAGCCATTATATCATTACAAATCTTGAGCTTCATAGATAAATACAATACTCCGAGCATAAATAATATTGGGATCCATCTAAAATGTTAAATAGGAGTCTCTTGCATGTAAATTTGAGGTATAAAGTTTGATATTTATGTTTCATTTAGTTTACATTCAATTAACCTTATTTTTAGCTCCAATTAGAGGTTTGTTTGATTTGGCTAAGGAAAGAGCTTAGATAAAATTATTATTGGTTTTCTATATAAATCCTAGAATTGAAATTAGGCAATACATTTTGGTAACCATAGTGGGAAAAATTAATTAATTATTTCTTGTTAGGCCCCTAGATTATTCTGGCAAGATTTCAAGTTCCTTGAAGAAGAGTTTGGTGGCCAAAATCCTTAATTTTCTATAAAATTTTCACACCCAAACTCATAGTAGTTTAAAAATATGTAGAAACCTTTTTGTCCTATGAAACATAGACTTAATACTCCTTAGTATTCACTTCACTCTAACCTTCAAACTAACTATGATAGTTTCTTTAACATTTTGACCTTTTGCATAATTTTAACAAAACCACTACTAATGTATTAGTGATTTTGATCTCCAATTAATATATTTAGTATTATACATCATGATTTTATATATTTTATTATTTTTGTATAGGTTTTTAACCTATCAATACTAAATAGTGGCCTTGATCAAGCAATATACAACTTTGAATGAATAGGTTGTAGCTTCAAATGTATACTCATGTTTTTTTGGTGATAATTTTTGTTTTATAGTGAAGGTATCACTATAAACTAGTAGTCTTGGCAACAAAATTAATAACTTTGAGCATATATATAATTACTTAATTTTATTACTAATGGTTTTAACATCGTAAAAAGTGGCTTTGATTTTGACATTAAAATCTCTGATTATTTTCTAATTTCTATCTAATTTTATTTATATTAGATTTAATTTGTTTATTAATAGTTTTTTAAGCCAAATTAATGGCTTTATTCCTCACAATTTTTTTCTACTAATGTTTTGTCTATATATCGCATCTATTTTGTTTATTAGTAGTTTCATATTATGAAACATTGCCTTCAACTTACATACTAGTGGCTTTGATTTTTGAATGTTTGTTTTGTAAGTTACCCATCAAGATTGAAAATTAGACTACTAACTTTTATTTTTAGGACCACCCATCAAATAATTAATATTCAAACCTTATTTTATAAATATTTATTAAATAATAATCATATTTTAATCAAGTTAATCAAATAAACTTATTTGGATGACCCAATTATTTATGCTCTCCCCTCGCACTCGTAAGGTGACCTTAGGGATAAAAACCAATCAAAGTTACCTTGTTTGTAATTAAAATATTATATATACATTATTTTGTGTGTGCATTTTTTACCCAAGGCAATATTTTATATACTCTTCCCTTGCACCCATAGGGTGACCTTGAATATCAAAAGCAATTGACACCTCCCTTTATTCTTTTTTATGGGTAATATGATGTGGATTTCATCACCACACACTAACACACACTCTATATTTTGGGGGAGTATAATTTCAAGGAGAGTTGTCATAAATCCAATTGTAATTCTCCATAAAATATTCTATGAAGTGAGGATTTCACACTCTAATACTCATGCATCATACATCATCCTTATACAAAATTGAGCCCCATGTACTATAAGGTATTTAGGGTATGCTCCTAGAGAACATTCTAAAATATATATTAAGACCCTTCATCCAAAAACTATTATCATTGTATGGGAACATAATTTTATAATATCACTCACCATATATTGACTTAGAGTGAGGATTGGGAGACCAACCTAGTCACCACTTTACATAAGTAGATTGATGGGTTGTCAGTTGAGTTATACAACCTTATCTATTAGCATAGGATTGTGGCTAGTTTGACATTTCTTGAGTGTTACCAATACCCATGTTATTTTTAAACCTTAAATCAAACAATAAATTGATCCAAAAAAATAAACTTGAATTGACCAAACATCAATGTACCTTAATCCAACCATATGATATCCAATCCAAATATCATAATTATATCAAACCATAGAACCTACATCAAGAATTATGTGTCATGACAATCCCTATCACACCTCATCATTAATCTTACTATAATCCTAAATGTATAATTAATTTTGACATACCTATATCCCATAAGAACACCTACTCAAATATCCATCTAAATTCGACTAGTCTAAACCCACATCCCAATTAAAATACTCTTAGCTTGAGAAAAACACCCTTGTGATACACCAAATTACTTAAGTAAACCTATTATATATTCAATCATTTAAGCTACCTTAAAAACCCTAAAATCAATCCAATTGATCTAAAACACCACATTATCTCTTCCCTAATATTTTCATTTAATCTACCACACCCTTTGATTAGGACCAATAAAATCACAACACCCACCCTTTCTCATATATCTATTTATTTATGATAAAGCTTGGCCACATCCTAAATCAGTTAAGTTTGATCAATATTATCAAACACCTATAAATACTTGTCAAATAAAAAGTCAAATTAATCAAAGAATCAAATATAAAAACATTAATTCAAGGAAAACTTAACATCTTCGTCATCCCACACACTTTAAACACATCATGACACCACAAACTTGATACTGACTAAGGGTTAGACAAAATTATCATAATGTAAACTTAGAAAATCCTTGGCATATTAAACAAAATCATGATAGTGATGAAGAAACCTTAGTAAACATGGAATTTCATGATCAAAATAATCATAATGACTTGTTGGACATAGAACATGGGAGATACCAAATGGAAAAATACCTTTATGAAAATAAGGATGAGATATTGTTGATGATATACAGGTGAGTTGGTAAAGTGACTTATTGAGCATATGAGTCTATTTGTGGTCATTGATGGTATACTCAAATCATGTTAACTATATTTATTTTACTCATGGTGGCGGTTGATCACTTGGAGATATGGTCACCCATTGCATCCCATACTAGTTCATAGCTCCAGTCAAAATTGATAACCTAATAAAAAAATAAGGATGAGATATTATTAAGACTTATTGAAGTTACATCTAGAATGCTCCCTAATTTTTATTTTTCCAATTTATATTATATCATAATTAATAAGAATCCTAATCTATAAAAACCTATGCCAAGTTTCAATCCCTTTGATGAAGAGGAACCCCATATAGAGTTTGTAAATACTAATGATCTAAATTTGGCAAAGAGAAATCTAATTTGGATGACTAATTAGAATAGGATCATAAATAAGACATATTTTTAATTAAATTAGATCACCTAACAAGTGGGCTTACTTGCAATCCAAATATATCCTAATGTTTCCAAATCTTCACATCTAAATAAGTTATCAAAAAAACATCAATCCCACATAAACCAAGACCAATAAAAACCTAAATTTCTTATACCACCATCCACTCCACCTTCAAGATTCTCATTCAACAAAGAGTAGAAGGTAATGAAATATGTTATTCAATGGATACAAATTGGTCCACATAGTAAGAAATTAAAAAAATGATGATCTATGGCCCTTTCATATTTACCAAAACATCTAACTCATCCATTTCTTGCCACACTTTGAACCACCAAAATTTTAAAAATATAATGGAAAAGGAGATCCAAGAGAGCACGTTAAATACTTTTTCATGTCATGACAAGAGACTACCTACATTGATGTTTATATACTTAGGTTATTCCATAAGTCTTGTAATATAATAACTTTAATGGTTCATGCACTTACTAAAGGGATAGGTAACATCATTCATAGATTTATTAGAGAAATTAATTAAGCACTTCTCCTACAATTTAAAACATAATATTACCATGTTGGATCTATATAATGCCAAACAACATAATGGAGAAATATTTTTGTCATTCTTTCAAAGTGTTTAACCCTAAAAATATAGATTGGGATTATTTAGGATTAAAGGGGATAGATATAACCTAAGGTAAAAAGGTGATAAACTATCTTTATAATAGGACAATTAGATGTTAAACTCAGGTATAACATATATTGAATTCATTAAAATGAGATAGGATAAAAATAATAAGTGCAACTATGATATATATAGAAATGACAAATAATAAAGTACTTATTTGGTTCTAATGTTAACATAGTTTTGGATCTAGAATAGGTAGAAAGCAGACTCAAAGATGGTTCTATAACAATCATAAAATTCTAGATTAAGTGCCTTTAGAACTACATACATTTTGATAATAAGAATCTAATAAGGGAGCTTAGTATAGTGTTAGTTCAAGTAAGAAAACACAAATAAAAATACACTAACACTTATACTCCAAGCCTAGATCTTAGGGTGGGATTAGTAACAAAAACAAATAAAAGCACAACTAAAACATAAAAGACAATAAATCCTTTACCTTATTTGAGATATCCAAATTCTTTTTTGAGTGGCTTGCTCAACTTGTGCATTAAAGAGTCTTTGGTAAATGAAGTTTGTTGTCTGCTTCTCTCTTTGGCACCATTGGCTTTTGATGTGGCTTGTGATTGTTTGGCTCAATATTTTGGCATTATAACACTATTAATATGAATCTCATGTAACAAATATTTCATAATAACTCTAAAATATCCAAACTTAGAAATGAAGAGGCATGGCCTTGTATTTATAGCCTACAGATTTAACTCTTACCTAAGATGAGTTAGGGTTAAGTCTTGGAATAGGTTCATACCTAACCTAAGTGAGTAAAATATAACCCTAGTAGAGTTAATAGTTGACAAGTAATTATTATTTTTAGTTACTAGGCATGACTCTCTAAAATGGGATATTTTAAGATATTTTTAAAAATCTTGACAACTCATAAAGGCAATGATGAAAAGTTAGGATATTTTTTATTTTTGAATTTCCTTATTTACATATTCATTAATTTCAAATGGATAATTCAAATAGGTATTTAATTTGGTTTAGCTTGTTAATTAATTTTGATTATACATTTATCTCTTTCAAGATTTCATATTTGTTCATGTGCCCCATGTAAAATGTCCATAGGCCAAATTACTTGTTGTAATGCCACAAAGTGATTAGGGATGAATATATGAGAGGTTATTATTGAATATGTTAGGATTGCTTTGATGAATGATGTATAAGAAAATTTTGGATATTCAATTATTTCTAGACTCAATTTGAAATGGTTGGTAGGAATCAATCTAAAGTCCAGTTGAAAGCTAGTTGTGGGCAACTTTAGGTGTCTATAGTTTTCCCCTATTTGGGAATATGTTACAAGCTATAGGCATAATAATGTTTTCTCAAATAATGAAATAGGTTGAAAAGAAGATAATGATTAAATAAAAATCTCCAAATAATGTTTGGGAAGCCTATAATGATGCCCTACCAAGGGAGTGGTAGAAACATACATTTGATGGATGGTCCCTCAAAAATAAGTAAGAAAAATAATGAAATTAACCCATGGGTGAGATGAATTCAATTGATAAAAATGCTTGCATTCATTTGATTTAAAAAGTGTTGATTTACCCAAAGGCGATTATAATCAGTAATAAAGGTTGAGACACTGATTTGCCCAAAGGTAGTTATAATCATTGGCATATGCATATGCCCTAGTTAGGGAAGATGATTCAAAATAATTATTTACCCATATGTGGTTATAATTATCAAGATGACTTAAATTAAAAAATGATATTTGATTTATTCCCCAATAGGTCAAATTGGCAAGCAAAACTTAAGGATATAACCTATTACACAGATTAAAGATGAGTGGATGCAAACGTAGATGTGATGGTCTAAATGACTGAAGAAGATAAAAATAACTAGGAACATGAGGATGCACAAAATGATGAAAGAGATTATTTACAGGAATAAGAATTGGTCAATGGGAATAATTCAATTATACCTACCAATATAGAGATATTCATCTTGATTAGCATCGATACAACAAGAATGGTCAAAGGTTCATTTTATCAAGGAGGGTGGGTGAATTTTCCAAGGTTTCCAAGGAGAAAATTATGCATATCTATTGCTTGTAAGACTTCCTGAGATAATTTTTGTTTTATCATATGAGGGTATGCCTCATGATATAACACCATGAAAACTTATCCAAAATATGCATAAGGACTAACTCCCGATCCAATAAAAATTTGAAAATGATGCACCAATGATAAAAACCATGATGATAATGTTGTATGAATATGGATGGACTCAAGAATAATGATCAAGGAATCACCCAATGAATGCATATAGATTGATTCAAGGCATAGTACTAAAAGAAAACAAATAGATAAGAAAACAAAAAAATAACCAAGAAAACAAACACACAAAAAGCCTAAAATTATATGTAATAGATAACAACCTAACAATGGATTTACCCTAGTAGGGTGGCTCAAGGATGACTAACTAGCCTTAAATAGGGAAAATGTTTTTAGATTTTGAAAATTTTGGATGTTTTTGGAATTTTGAGGTATCTTAACTCATTTGAGATTAACAATATATCACTCATAAAATGGCAAGAGTAGTGGCTTAGGCTAATCTCAAAATCAAAATCATATGAAAAAAGGGGACTGAGCTGACCTCAATGTGAATCAATCATGGCCCACATAGTCCCATTATAACCTTAAGTCATAGTAATTTTACCCACTCAAAAGGTGATGAGAACTAACTAGGTCACAATAAGTTCTCAAATTGAGGCAAATGGCTAGCCAAATGAGAATAGTAATGGCAAGGTCATGCAAAAATGCATGTTAAAAGGTGTTGTTCTTAATTTTCCCATAAGAAGTTATAATTAGGAAACAATGACATAGGTATGTGATACTAATTTTACCATAGGTGGTTATAATTAGTAACACAAGGTGGAATACTGATTTACCCATAGGCAGTTATAATTAGTAACACCAGTCAATCTTAAAATGAAAGATAACTTGTCAAATCCACTGTCACACTACTTTTATATACTATCATTTAAACATGAAATTATGAAACTACTAAAACTAGAATGAAATCCTCTCGTGGAAGGTATGGGAAGAACTAAAGCAACTAAGATCAAAAGGGGTTGGGTAGGATAACTAAAAATAGGCTTTGGTCTAATATGGATGGCATGGTAGGACTACATATGGTATGGCATTTTTTATTATGGTGATGGCATGATAATTGGATTAAAATGGTAATAGGGTTGCCCCCAAGTGATAACATGAGTAAAATGGCCAGGTATAAAACAATGGCAAGGAAATGGAAAATGACAATGGTAAGGTAAATGGTTGGGCAAGGTAAATGTTTTTGTAAAGGTATGGTTTTTGGCCAGGTATGATATAGGTATGGCATATAATTCTGGCCAAGTAAAAGGCAAGGTATATGACCATGTTCATGTAAATGTTTCAATTATTATTGTTATGTGGATATACACATCTTGATCAACATATGATACAACTAGAATAACCAATCATGTAGATTGTTATCCCACACCTCTTCTATATAGTTGCTTTGTCAAGAACATGTTGTAGATTTAGACTCCAAGAATGTTGTTGTGATCTTCATTATTCATTGATTTAGTTTCCTTCAAATGTTAAGATAAGATATATGTGTAACCTCTACAAAGGAAAGTGTGGCTAGGGATGGTAAATAGGGATAAATAGTGGCTGATAGGTTTGATTTGGTAATGTAAAAGTGGATGATAATGGAATTTATAATGGTTGGGTAATAAATGAAGATCAAGGTTTTTAGGCACACACAATGTTATTGATTTTAGATTCAAAATAATTTTAGTTGTGATAGGGCTAAATTTTTTTGAATATGCTCTCAATAGGACCCCTAGATTATTCTAGTGTTTGGGCCTAAAAGTAGTTACCATATGATTAGGATATATATTAGAAGTTGTATTGATGTTATCTTTGATAATGTCTTCATCAACCAGTGAAAAACTATTGTGCTTAGCTATTGGTACCTCAATGAGGTTTTCACCAATGAAGTTTTATTAATTTTCCCATAACACCTCTGAGAAGGTTTCACTAAGGAACATAGAGTTTTGACTTTGATTATATTTTAATGCATATGAAAAAGTTTCACTAGAAGATGTTGAGTTTGGACTTTGATTATCCCCTAGTGCCTTTCAAAATATTTCACTATGAGATTGTTCTTCTTCTGCATAAATTTGGTCTTGGTTCCCCTGATATTGTACAACTAATATGTCACCATGGATAAAATTTAATAAGGTGTGGTTCTATCAGTCTTAATCGACACTTGTGAGAAGTGAAGGGTCAATAAAATGGCTATGTTGGGTGTTGATAATGGTATGTGTAACAATAAGGGAATGAGAAGAGGTAAAGCAATCCTCATAGAATATATTAGGATAACTTGTGTCAATGCTAATGTAATCATCCTTAATAAATTTAGAAGGATCATAAATGTATTCAAACTAATCTGTAAGGCATGCATAACCAATATTGTAATAGCCACGAACGTACTCTGATTCTAAAGTTGAGTCTGACTCAAGGGACTCTAAATCTAATGGTGAGGCTGATGTTGATTCTACTTTTGATGTTAAATTTGATGTCAATTCAAGAATAGAATATAACTTTAATTATAATTATTTATCTAGTGTAGATGTGGCTATAATGATGTTTTGTTGAATGTTTGGTATTAATCAAGTAACGACGATGGCATAATGGGATACATTGAGAATAGTTTGTTAAAGTGAGACTCCTCAACAAGGGGGAAAAGGTCAAGAGACAACTCCATAGAAACTATCGTATAAAGGGTAGGATATTTAAAAATAGGCATATGGTCAAGGTAATGATTTTCTTAAAGGCAGTTATAATCATTAAGAAGAAACTTAGCTAGGACTGGCTTGTCAGAGTGATACTCCTTGACAATAGATATAGGATTAAAATGTGATTCATCATAGGTTGAATCATCACAAATGGTTAGTTCAATAAAAACATTGTGAATTGGTTAGTTCTCTTGGCCTTGGTTTATAAGTAGTTGTAAAATACTAGTTTTAAATATATCTTGGTCTTCGAATGATTGGCTTAGTTGGATAAATATTGGTTGGCTTGGTTGGGGTTGAAAAATTGGCATGGGTTTTATAAAGTGGGAAATGGTTGGAAATGGATGAAGAATGGTTGGTGATAGGCTTAAAAAGGGTGGGTTTATGGCCTAGGACACTAATTGTGACCTATTGAGTTATGATTGGATAACTTTATTAAGAGAATGAGCTACCATACATGGAATGGCCTAGAATGTTAATGGTAGGAAATTATGAAGTTTGGTTGCTATTACAAGCTAAAGGATGAGGTCTTAGAATAGAAATGGTAGGGAATTGAAAATTTTTATTACTTACACAAGCCAAAGGATGAGGTCTTGGTATAGAAATGGTAGGGCATTATAAATCTTGTTTGATTACACCAACCATAGGATGAGGTCCTAGTATAGAAATGGTAGGGCATTGTGAATCTTGGTTGCTTACATAAGTCAAAGGATCAGGTCTTGGAATGGTAATCCTTGCACCTTATGGAGCTTAGTGGCTCACATAATTTGAAAGAGGGTTAACGAAATATGTGAAGGATTGGATGCCATTATCGATAAGAATGTAAACATTATACATTAACTAGATAAAAGATGGTACCACTGCATGTTACTCTTGAGGATCTTGGCTTTGTTCCCCAAATTGAGGATTGTAAAAAGGATAAGGATCCATCTCATAAACCACTTCTTCATCATAGGGGTCTTGGACAAAATTAGTTTCACCATCCATTCAATCATAACTTGGATTGTATATAAATCCACCATAAGTGTAATGAGACATATCCACATCAATGATGAATACCCCATAAAAGGCCTAGAGTTATAAAAACTCTAAAAAATAATGTCTAAAGGACAAAGGGTCAAAAATTGGTCAAAATTTGTCAAAGGTGTAGCTATATCTCCAAAATGGTTTGTGTTAAAACTTGGTCTAAAATAATTTAATGACAAATATCTAACATCAGATGTCTTAAACAAATGGTCAAGTGGTTGAATAAAAACTGACATGCCAAACTCTAGGTTCAAAGTGTTCCAAACAAGTCTAATCTAAATAAACAAAAGTTGCTAGGTCTTTTGGCCAAATGCAACATAAAATATAGGCTCAAAATAGGCATTTGTTAGGTCTTTTAGCCAAATGTGGCATAAAATCTAGACTTTAAACAAAAGGTGAGATTTAATCTAACAAATTTGGAACACTTTGGAATATAATAGCATTCAGATTCAAACATGAACTTGGTCAATTGGCATAAGGCATGAAATAAAATGCATATGGAGACATAGGCTATTTTTCTAAAATAAAGGCACAAACGATAATGAAAACTAGTCTCTTTAATTAAATACGCTAGACAAAATTGAATGGCATAATGACACTGGGTATAGATCTAAAAGGCACATGTAGTTTTGGTTTCAAAATTAGAATTTGGCACAAGTTAAATAATCCTATGAAAAAATTTGAGCACAAGATGTAAATAATGGTTTACTTTAAGAATCCAAAGGCACAAGATTCAAAATGAATTGGATAGCATAACATTACCCTTTTCAATCAAGTGACACACACAATAAGTTTTATCAAAAGACTAAGGAAAAACATGTGATCTAAATGGTTAGCATAATTCCTCCTCAAATAAAGGAGTGAAGTATAAACAAAACTTGGCATGATGTGCCATAACAAATAAAATAGATATATTAGAATCAAAATCAATAAAATAAAGGATAAAATGACATAAAACACCTAAGTGTAACATCCTAGATCCTAAAATTGATAAGGTTGGGTAATATTTTCAAATGTTATCAATATAATTTCTCTTGGGATGATTTTAAGTGTTAATACCAAAAAAAAAATTCATGAAAAGTAGGGTTTTTAGGCCCCCTATTCTCCCAAGATTTTAGACTATGACATGGAACTTTGGGCTACTCGCCTTACATCAACAGTATGTCTGCTGCAAGTGGGGTTGTTCTAATCTATAAATTTTTACAAGTCTATAGATGGTCCCAAGTGTGGCTAACACAAGAAATTATCACGTCAATTAGATCTATGTCAACCAAATTATTATGAAAAGGTATTATCCTTTTCACAACCACTACATCCTTTATTTTCTCAATGTAGTATGATGTTTGAGTTTCCCCTATTGTCCAAGGTAATATCTTATTAATGAAGTTTTCTTAACTGATCAAACAAACATCCTAATAAGTTTACCTCAATTTGTATACCCCACAATGGAGTGGAGTTAAAATGATCCTAGGAGATGAATTCTTGGGTCAACTCTTCCCTAGAGAACCTATGAGGAGGTGATGAAAACCCACTCACAAACTAAAACGCATGAAAACAAAAGATAAATGAAAAGACTTTAGGGTCATGTTTGGATCACCTAATTCAAACAAATTTGGGGAGGGACTTAGTGAACTTATTTTCATGCCTTTGGACAAGGCACAAATGCAAAGAATGAGAATTTTTGGTCACATAAGTTCCCTAAAGTGGTAAGGGGAGAGCATACACACATCAATCATTTTGCAAAAATGAATAATTTTAAAAGAATAAACATAAAACAAACACTCTTAAGATTATGTATATAAGTGTGAGCATTAATTGTATTGCACTAAAGTTAAATGTTTATGAAATTTTGGCCACTTAGCCTTAATTGAAAAAATTGTAAAAACTTTAAAAAACAACTAATCATAAAAACAAACAAATTCTTTTTAGGCACCAAACAAAATGTTTAAGACTTAACCACCTCCAAATTTGTGCCTTTTCCAACTTAGATCCTAGACTTTTTAGAATGTTTTTACCTACTTTGAAGCCCAAATTTTAATCAGAAAACAATATTTTGAATTTTTCTCTCAGATTTCTCTATTTTCTTATCTCAAATATCAATGTCAATCCATGTAGGGATCGATGTTAGTCTATACAAATTGGCATCAGTTCATAGAGGAAAAATTGATGTTGGTTGACATAGGCCAATGTTAGTCCTAAAAAAACATTGAGAAATAGAATATGACCTTTCACAAAAAATATTGTTAGTAAATGAGTTTAAAACTAACAAATAACACTAGATCCTACAATGAAATGGTCAGTAAAATGATATTCAGGCTCTTAAAAATAAAACCAAAGCTAGAAATATCAAGAAAAACTTGTTTAGTCACATTTCCACCATGATTTGTTCTACACACAAAGGTTGATGTTATTTTTGACAAGATCAGCATTGGTCTCTGTGTAATTTTTGTATCACTAAAAAATAGAATACATGAAAAAATAAGTTAAAACTCAAATTTTGAAGATTGTCAAGCATTCATTAGAAAAACTAAGAATTGCATATCAATCCCCTTTCATGTATGGGATGCTTGAGTGTCCCATTGGGTATGCCATTTTTTATCATAGGAATTCAAGAAGGTAGGTTAGTATAGTGTTAGTTCAAGTAAGAAAACTCAAATAAAAACACACTAACACTTACACTCCAAGCCTAGATCTTGGGACAGGGCTTAGTAACAAAACCAAATGAAATCACAACTAAAACATAAAAGACAATAAATCCTTTACCTTCCTTGAGAGCTCCAAATGCTTTGTTGAGTGGCTTATTTGGCTTGTGCATCAAAGAGTATTTGGAAAATGAAGTTTGTTCACTCCTCTTCTTGGAACCATTGGATTTTGATGTGTCTTGTGATTTCTTGGATCAACATTTTGTCATTATATCACTATTGATATGAATCTCATGCAAAAACTCTTTCATAATAACTCTATAATATTTGAGCTTAGAAATGAAGAGGCATGGTCTTGTATTTATAGCCTAAGGATTTAACTCTCACTCAAGATGAGTTAGGGTTGAGTTAAGGTTTAGAATGGGTTCAAACCTAACCTAGGTGAGTCAAATATAACACCAATAGAATTAATATTTGTCAAGTAATTATTATTTTTAATTACTAGGTATGGCTCTCCAAAATGAGATATTTTATCATATTTTCAAAGATCTTGATAATTCATAAAGGCCATGATAAAAGGCTATGATATTTGTTATTTTTGAATTTCATTTTTAAGATATTCATTAATTTTAAATGGATAATTAAACTAGACATTTAATTTGTTTTATCTTGTTAATTAATTTTGATTAGCCATTTAGTTATTTCAAGATTTGATATTTGTTCATGTGCTCCACTTAATAGTTTCATAGGCCAAATTACATGTTGTAATGCCACAAGGTAATTAGGGATGAATCTATTAGAGGTTATTGTTACATATGGTAGGATACCCCAATTAGGGATATCTCAACATGATTATGAGCTTTGATAAATGATGCATAAGAAAATTTAATACATTTAATGATTCTTAGGCTTAATTTGTAATGGTTGGTAGGAATCAATCTAAAGTCCAGTCGAAATCTAATTGTGGCCATTTTTAGGTGTCTATAAAAACTAGTGTTAGCCTTGGATGTTTACCTATTGTCTGAACCCAACATAAGTGTCCTATATAAAATACCTACTAAAAAAGGATGCATCCACTTGGATGCTTTGGGGTTTTTATTTGTCTTTTCTCTTGTCTATTTAGGTTTAATTTATGGGTTATCGCTCCTTATGAAATTTTAAAACACTAGTTCTTCATCTTCATAGTGACCTTGGAGGAAAATGGGTTAGTGTAAACATGGTTTTGATCTAACCCCAAATACCCCTCTATCAATGAACACTACCTACATAACCAATACTTCAAAGAGGGCCTCAAACTATTGTATTTCCCCTTACATGTTGGCTTGTGTGTGAATCATGTAATATGTGAAAAAAAGTACAACCATGACCTATCTTGTAACTAACAAATATATCTCTTGGATTGATCCTTAAATACATTAGACCTATGTATGTGTTATTCCTATAGATGATATAGAAATAGGAGAAGATATCAAATCTTTACTCACTTGAGTGCTTGATTGAATTCCTTTTTTAAATTACTTGGTAAGTAGGTAATAAGTTTCTAGGTGAGGAATGAATGAGGGTTGATCTTGTATTTATATCAATCCTTTTGGAGAGGTAACTTGCATTAAATACTTAGGCTAACCATTAAGATATGTTTCATTTGTAAATTAGATGCATTTAAGGCACTAGAAACTTACATCAAAATGGGACACTTGTGTTGATGTAGGTGTCTATCTAGAATTCAAGTCTATAAGGAACAAGAAAGTAGTTATAGAATTAGAATTTAAAAAAGTGAAAGATAAGCATGTTTTGAGCATTTTGGGTAAGATATCAGGTCTAGATCATTAGCATGAGACTGGTTAGACCAAGAGATAGGCCAAGGGGCACAATATAGATTAGATATAAGACTTCTAAAATTGGAAAAGGTCTAGAACTGAGAGGGAAAATTAAGGTCTAATTTTTTCCAAGTGTACAAGATTGAGGTGATATATAATCCATAAATATCATCTACATTTCACCCCTTTAATCTAGTAATGAAATTTTTGGTTTGAAAGAAAATAAATGTGTATCTGGGTATGTATAACACACCTTACCTTTGATTAAGTCAAACTTGAATACTTTGCTGGTGACTCACCTACAACCAAAATCATGTTACAATACATAATTAGTGCATATAACCTAAAATTGAAAGTATAGAAAATATTAAAATTGAAAGAGCAAGGTTTAAGAGTACACTTGTGTATCAATATAACTACCTTGCCTATTGATAATTTGAATTAAAATATGTATCATTATAAGGATCTAAAATTGTGATTAGGATATATATATATATATGGAAGATGCATATATTTAAGGAGATAGAGAGATATTGTAAAGCACATACCTCCAACCTTCAAGAAAAGGTGAGTTTTCACCTAATAGTTGATATTAGTTAAACCCTAAAACCCAATCATAATTATAACTTAGTGAGTGTGAGTGAACCAAGTCAGCTCACACTATCAAACTAGTGAGGTTGGATGATACAATCAAGTCCAACCTAAAAACTTGGAAAGATTGAATGATTTAATCAGCACAAGCATATTAAAAGTGAATTAACTACTTAGTAGATTGGCTCAATATAGTCAATATAATTCTAACTTAGTGGGTTATGATAGTTATAGAGAATGTTTTAAAATATGAAAATTATTTGGAATTTGCAATATTAGGCACACATTACATAGCATATACACCTTAGATATGTCTCTTGTTGAAATTATTTATAATAATGGTACTAATGTATATAATATTTCCACAGCTATCAATCTAAATTTATATAACTATGTGCTTTAGCCAATTCATAAATTATGTCAATGTGGAGAACATTTATCCAAAGCATTCCCCCACTATATATGGAGAAATATAAAAACTAAAATAAGTGCTAATGTGGAGGACATGTTTATAAAACATACCCCCATTGACTCTAGGTGTGATAAATACTAAATTAGTATAGATAACATGCTTCCAAAGAATGCCCCCACTAAATTTGTAACTTTTAATGTGTGGAAGCCATGCCTATATGACATGCCCCCACTAAAATTGAAAATTGTGCTAAATGTGAATAAGTATGGAAAACATGCTTCTAGAATATGCCTCCATTAATATACCCCCCTTTTGAGGTGATGGAAGTGTTAGGAATGAATCCCTAATACTACATGTTATATCAATGAGATAATCCTATAGTGCAAGGAAATAAAATGCAAAATACAAGATACACATAAAATAGACAAGCAAGAAGACACATTACATAGAGATTATGTGGAAACCTTACAATGTACAAGAAAAAACCATGGGAAAAATGGAATATTCCAGACTTCATTAATAATCATAGCATCAACTCTCTTCTACAATATCTCCTTCATAGCAATGTTTTTAGTGATTTCATACAAAGCACTTAATGCTTACACCTAAATCATTCAAATTGTGAACCAAGCTAAATTAGCCTATAAGATCCAAATTTTAAGCATGTAAGCCCAAGACATACATGGATCCACTAATTGGATGAATTTACAAAGGAGAGATCATGCTAATAAATAGCATTCACAACATAGAGAGAAAATAGAGAGGAAAAAATTGTGCCATATTGTATGTTCTCTCCCATGTGCTACACTCCACTCTACATGTGACTTCAATCAATCATAGTGATCCTTGTATCCCACTTTCCCATGTGCACACATGTGTGAGTCAAAATATTCCCACTTTTAACCTCACCAACTAGGATCCCACTGACAACTTCACTACATAGCACATGTCTAAACTAGAAACATGTTATCCACTATCATTATGTCCTCACATGCTTTCACACAAGCCAACCCATGTGACTTAGTGTAAAAATGCATTACACTTTCTCTCACCTCCTCTTTTGACCTTCAAAGATGCTCTGTGGGCTATACCACCCATTATGGGTCATGCTAGGTCATCACCTATCCACATCACTACCATACAGATCACCACTAGGCTACATCACCATGAATAATGACCATGAATAGTACCTATAAATAGTGATTTATGAATAGTGACCATGAATAGTGACTTCACATCCTAACATTATCCCACTTAAAGTCAGTATATATAGGCTTTTACCACACTTGAGTATTATACTACCAATTATTCATCCACTACCCTCTACTACCCTGATACAAACCCAATAGAAGTTTTATTGCACTAATAAAAAATTTCTACCCTGATTAGCTTTGTCAATATCTACTCAATAGTAGATTTTACCACTAAAGTGACCAATCACTTCTCCACATATAGACCAATCCTTCAATTGGGATTTTTCCATGAACCACTCATAACTCCCACTACTTGGGAATATCTAATTTAGTGTTAACCATGTCATGCATGAGGCTTCCTACTCCTAATGAATATAATACATGGGACACAATAACATGTATTCTCCATTTTTATAGGATGCTCTTGGGAATATAAATCAATAATTCAAGAAGTGAGGTACTTCATTGCTTTCTCATCCTTGTGCATTTCCATCTTTGGTTTGCTACACATACCACCTTCATCGCATCTTTATCACTTGAGCCATCATAACAGTGATCATATTGGGGCCTACATCTAACATGTCACAACACACATAGGCTCTCCATGAATGTACTAAATATATTGTATTCCCTTATCACCTCTATTGGAAACCCATATAGTGACTTCTTTAAAATGCAAACCAGAAACACCTTTGCCTCATCACTTTTATTTATCTCTCTTTAAGAGAGAGGACCATGTAGGAATAATGTTTCTCTAACTTTGAATAGCAACAAGTGCATGTAGCACACTTGATACTAGTGAAGAGAGAATATCTCATAGAAGTCAAAACTAGACTTCTCCACATAGCCTCTAAGTTATCAACATGATACAAGTAGAATAATAATGCTCCAGGTAAGTTGTCATGCTACTTGGTGCATCACTGCACCTACCAAGTTTTTGAGCTAGCATCCAAAATATACCCTAAACTACCAAATGTTTCCAAAACACCAAATCATGTGCCTAGAGTGTTTGTCCATGCATCGATTTACCTATCCAATCACCATAATTGTACACACAACACTCCATCACCTTGATTCCAATGGTTAACACTAGCCTTCTCCATCTAGGAACACCAAGTCTCACTTATTCATTTGCATCTTCATCTTCCTCTTCCTTAGATACTTCAAAATAGGTATAGCTTCAAGTTTGTTTGTACCTCCTTTCTTTGCATGTAATTTTTATTCTTCACCAACATATTAGATAACAACATGTGGTCAATTTTATACCACATCAAAAGGCCTTTATTTATTTCTAATAACCAAAACAAGGTCATACCTTGTATACCACTTCCTCCAAAAGAGTCTAGCTTGTTCCTCAAGTTGTAGAGCTACTTCTCCACCAACAAGAACACTATGTAGGATATTGAATTGTATAGAATAACTTTTCCATATTTTTCTCTTCAACTCTCATGTGGGATTCTCCTCATTAACATGAAGAGATTAGGATCTTCACCATGATTCAAAAAGAGATACCTATCAAAAATAAAACTTTTTTTCTTCTTCTTTAATCTCCACTTGGTCTCTCTTCCTATCATAGTAGCTTCACCTTACACACAACCATCTAATAAAATAAAACACTCACACACATGGAGTTTGTCACTGTGGCTCTGATACTAAATGTTAGATCCACACATTATTAACTTTAAAACTAAAGCTCTGATACCACATTTTAGGAATAAAGCCTTGATATTACATGTTAGATCAATGAGATAATCCTAAAGTGCAAGGAAATAAAATATGTAATACAAGATACACATAAAATAGATAATCAAGAAGACACATTACATAGAGATTATGTGGAAACCTTTTAATGTGCAATAAAAAACCATGGGAAAAATAGTAGCTTTTAGACTTCATTAATAATCATAGCATCAACTCTCTTGTATAATGGCTCATCCATATAAACTCCTTTAGTGATTACATACAAAGCACTCAATGCTTAAACCTAAAGCATTCAAGTTGTGAACCAAGCTAAACTAACCTACAAGATCCAACCTCCAAGTATACAAACCCGAGGCTTGCATAGATCTACTAATTGGATGAATTTATAAAGGAGAGCTCATGACAATAAATATCATTTACAAAATAGAGATAAAATATAGATAAAGCAGAAAATTATGTGATACTCTATGTGGGAGCACTATTTATGAATAAGGAATCATGTTTCCTCATGTGCCAAGTCAATCCTTTGAATAACATATCACCATGCCCACTTGACCACTCCATGTGCACACCCATGTGATATCCCATGTGTTACAACCCACTCCACATGTTACCTCAATAAAATATATTGATCATTATCTCCCACTTTTCCATGTGCACACATATGTGAGTCAAAATATTCCCAATTTTGATCTCACCAACTAGGAGCCCATAGATAATTGCACCCCACATCACATTTATAAATTAGAAACTTGTGATCTATTATCATTATATCCTCACATGATTTCACACAAGCCAACCCATGTTACATAGTGGATAAATGTATCCCACTTTCTCTCACCTCCTCTTTTAAACTTCAAATATGCTCTGTGGGCCATACCACCCATTGTGGGTCATGCCAAGTCATCACCTAGACACATCACTAACCATCCACATCATTAATAGGCCACATAACCATGAATAGTGACTTCACATCCTAATAAGAAGAATATAAAATGATATATTCCTCACCTCAAAAGGATAAGATAACTATATAATCTGTGAATGCAACAATATAGTAAATAGAAGAACATGTCTAGGTAAATGTAGCATTGAAGTGCATAGAACAATGTGATCACATGAAGGCTTACTATGCATGATAAATATCATGGAAATATCTAGATAGTAATAGTAAAATCTCAATAAGCAAACAAGTACACACATAAAATCACTTAAAATAAAGTCAACATATAATGGTCCAAGGAGACTACAAGGGGCATGTTCAAATTTTGTGCAATCAAAGGAACATGACTTAGTCAAATGTCCAAAAAAGCAATAATGACATATTCAAATGTCCAATAAATCATACATAGTATAGGATTCACAAAAAAGTGAGCATATTTAAATTCTTGAACAAGAAAGACAATATCAAGGCAAGGTACTCAAGGAAGTGCATATAGGAAAACATAAGCAATTATAATAACCATGTCATAGTAGCCTATGGATCAAATGTTTTATCAAAAAAATTTAAGTGCATAGCATATAAATTACCATGTGAAATATATAATCATGTATAAATGCATGTGTAACTACATATATGATCTCAAAACATGATAATGTAAAGTGACCGTAGAATGATATAACCTATGAGTATTGTGATCAAAGAAGCAGATTTCCCCAATATCCATATGAAATGAGTAAAGGTAAGGCCCAAAATTTTAAATATAAATATATTGTGTATTTATGTATGCCTATATAATACTCAATTACAAGTGTAACACACATATGTATGAGGAGTAATTGATATGCCATCCATCAACATAGAACTAACACATAGATTCCAAGGAACCAATCAAACATGTTTTATGCTAAAAATATTTTTGGAGTTTTTTTAATGTTTTGTGTGGGTATTTTTTTAATATTTTAAGAGGAAATATCATCCTATGATCCCATCTAAATAATGGTCATATGTATCTCCCAAATCAAAACCTAGTTCAAGGAATTTGTTGTACTATCAAGGAGAATGTATAAGTACAATATCTATCATTATAGTGTCTATGATGCTATATGTATGTATAATAAGCCTTTAATCTTATGAAGTATAATTATAATTAATAAGGGTTCATCAAACCCATATCTGTGTGCTATGTGTTTTGTTTAGAATAATAATATTGAAAACATGTTTAGGTGTTTGGTATGTTTGAATATGATGTATAATAAAAGATGTGGATTCCATGGAATCCACTATGTCTCTGATGTAATGGTCTCTCAAGTAATACCTACATATTAAAGAGGATTTATTTTTCCTTACCATTTTACAGTGGATTAACCTTAGTAATTTTGATAGTTAGCTATTAGCGTATAAGCTTTTCTTGTTCAATAGGATACTCATATGGGATTTTGGAAACTATAATCACCCAATTGGCATGAATTTATTTAAAAAACCCATGTACTATAAAAATTAATGCTCAAATTATATGGGTACAAGGTATTTTAATAACATATCAATTATTCATGTATAAGGTATGAATGAAAAGGTAGTAACCACATGTGTAGGATCAAACATAGGTAGGTTAATATCACCAGAAAAAATTTAGGAGTTCCCTTCGAATGATCTAAAAAATATAGTAGATGGATTTAAATTATGATGATTATAACCTAGATTCACAATTAATATCATGTTGCAAACATTTTCATTGCACCACTATCAAACATAACACTATGTATAGGATGGTGATCAAGGAATGCTCAAATGAATAAAGAATGAATATCATATTCATCATCCTTAATCTTAGTGTCATTGAAAGTAATAGGTCTCTAAATAATAGGGGTATATGTGATGTATAAATACCAATAATCCCACCTAATGGGTTCCCATAATGTGATGGAGGAAGATGTGCATTATATGCCATTTTCACTTCTATTTTCTTCTTAGAATGGCCTTGTAAAGTATTATTAAATATTTTATATTTCTAGTGATCATCAAGTTGTGAACTTTATTCCTTAGTAGGATCATAAAATGTAATCTATTGGTCATCAATGAGGTCTTGGATCTTATGCTTTAAGGTAAAGCATTTGTTAATATATGTCCTAGTCCTTAGTGATAATCATAATAAACATTCACATCATATCCTTTGGGTAGAGATCTATTCATATCAACCTCTATAGGATGAAGGAGAGATATAAAATTAAACTCTACTAGCTATTGGAGTAATGAAGTGGGAGACTCAGGTAAGTTTTTAAGTTGTCACCTTGGTGCATTAGATAAGACAAGCTGATTAGGATTTTGTGAAACTATGTTAACTATGGTTTTTTCTTTTTTTTAGGCTCATGAGGTTTTACCTTATAACTTGGTTTGATTATAAACTTGGTACTAGATGTATATGTAGTTGGTGTGTTTGCTACATACTTGAGATTATTTAAGGAAATAAGCTTTATTTCACAGTCTCATATAACATGACATAAGTCATCAAAATATTTAAACTTTTTGAAAACAGTGGACTCGTGTAAATGATCAAGTAAACTTTGCTTAAATATGTCTTACAACTCCTTATCTACCATAGGATTAGTCATTTTAGCCAACATTATCTTGTACCTCAAGACATATTCATTGATAGGTTCATTTGTTCTTTGTTTGATTTTAGAAATTTAAGAATAGAAAATATTTTCAAAAATATTAATGGAAAATCATGCCAAAAACTGATCTACAAGAGGTTTAAATGCTTTCATACATTAGAGAGGTAAAGCATAGAACCACCTCAAATCATATCCCTTGAGGCTTCTTGGGAATAATTTGGTTAAAAGTTTATCATTATAGGAATAATCAAGGCATGCCTCATAAAAGGATCTAAGATGTTATTTAGGATCACCCTTAACATCATAAAATGTGAACTTAGGTGTAATAAAACTAGTTGGAAAAGCGTGCAAAGATATCTCAATTACAAGAGGATTATTTAACACATCTAAGGAATAAATAGCATGAAGAGACTTGCAATCATTTTATTCAATGTTTGTGACCTTTTCCTCCAAGTTATTTATAACTTTAAGGAGTGTTTGAAATATGAACCTATTGGGATTTAGACTAGTAATCTAAGTAGTCACCAAAGGGGATGTAATCATGGTTTGAATAGGCATAGAAACTAATATTTGAGTTGAAACATTTTTTAGCCCCATGGTATATGTATCATATTATTTTTATGAAATAAAGGTTGAAATACATATCTCATGCCCCCATTATAAGTGTTAGGTTGTAATGTGTTCAAGGGGAGGTGGGTTGGTATATGGGTATGACCCATAGTTCTAATAGCATGATCAATAGATGGACCTGTTCGGTCATCTACACCTTTTAAATTATTAGTTTATAAAATGGTTTTTAGAATTTCATCAAGATCTTTAGTGTTTTTATGAGTACGCTCATGAAACAATGCAATTTTTTGCACTTTCTTATGATCTATTTGTTCATGTTCCTTGGTTTTATTAGACTCATGGTTTTCATTATCAAAATTTTCTTCTATGATAACCTCATCAGTATGTTTTTCATTATCAACATTAGTATCATCATGATCTATAGGATTAGTCCCTCAGTGGTTTGAGACATCATAGATGGTGGGATGGGAAGATCAATTCATTAAATAGTCACACCTCCCAATCTAGGGCTACGCCTAGGTTACATGTAGAATAATATAAGTAGGAAATTAAAAAGTATAGTAATCCAAAACCTTAACTAACTAAAAACCTTATGAATCATAAATGTTTTCATTTGTATGAATCAATTTTGACAAATTTTTAACCCTAAAAATATATATTGGAGTTATCTAGAGTTAAAGGGGATAGAGATAGCCTAAGGTACAAGGGTGATAAACTATCTCTATAATAGGTCAATTAGATGTTAAACTTAGATATAACATATGCCAAATTCATTAAACTGAGATAAGATAAAAATAGTAATTATAATTATACTAGATATATAAATGACAAAAAAATAAATTACTTATCTGGTTTTGATGCTAACACCGTTTTGGATGTAGAATAGGAAGAAAGCAAACTAGACGAAGGTTATGGAATAGTCACCAAATTATGGATTAAGTGTCTCTTAAGATGTGGACACTAGTGTCATCCTTGGATGGTTGAATGTATACTATTATTTTAACTTGAATAATGGTGTACTATATGGAATACCTACTACAAAAATGTGGAACCACCTAGATGCTTCTAGGTTTATCTTCGCCTTCATTCTAGTGCATTCACATTTAGGTCATAGATTGTTACTCCTCATGAACTAGTAAAACTATAATTTTTAATTTTCATAGTGACCTTAGGGGAAAATGGGTTAGTGAGCACATAGTTTTGAGCTGAACTCAAAGACCCCTCTATCAATGAGTATTGCCTACATATCCAATACTCTAAAGAGGGCCTTAGACTTGTAGACACCTAAATCTAGCCATCAATGACCTCCAACTAGGCTTTTGACCAATTCTTACCAAAGTGTATAAATTGGCCTAAAAACACTAAAGCACATTAAAAGATTTGAATTTGATATATTCAAGTGCTAATTTTGGCTAGGGTATCCCTAAATGGGGAAATGCATTTTATGGGCCAACTATCTTTGATTAGATCATTTCGATTCAAAATGCCAATTTTGCACTTAGGTGCTCTGGATTACTCTTGTCTATAAAATATATTACACAAGATGCATGCCTTTTTTATTTGGTATTGGTAACATCCTAAATGGGGTAATATATCCAATGCATCTGATAATGACTTCCAATTCCAATCTAGTCAAATTTTAGACCAATAACAAGGCATTCTGATCAATTTGAGTAATTTGTACACAAAGTATTTAATCATGATTAAGAGCTAATTAAACCAAATTATATAATAATTAATAATTTTATAGAAACTTATTAAATACTTGTTTTTGGAAATGAATATTAAATATCTACATCATCAGGTGACATCATTTCTTAGAAAGACATCCCTAGGCCATAAATGTCACAAATATCAGGATTCATGCCTCCCATGCCTCATCAATGCCCTCCATACCTCTTAATTTCTCTTCTATCCCAAATATTTATGAGCTTATTTATGAATTTTAATTACAAAATTAGATTAATCCTTAGCTACACATCTCAATCCTAAGATGGATAGTTCAGGTTGATTCTATCCATTTGCAAAAATCTATAAATAGGAGGCCTTGACACATTAATTTTAAGCTTAGATAATGAAAATTTATAATGCACAAATAATTCTAAAATCAATTGAAATTAGTGTTATAATTTCCAAATATTGAGCCAATCCAAGCCAAATCCATAAGGTGCCAAGTATAAGAGGAGATAGCCAAGCCTCTTTTGATGAAGACTTCATGAGCACAAGCCGAGAAAGCCACCACTATAAGATAATTTGGAGCATTCAAGGGAGGTAAAATATTTATTCTCTTTCATGTTTTAGTTGTGTTTCCATTCTAGTATTATTAACTAAGCTCAACCAAGTAACTAGGCCTAGAGATGTATGTTATTTAGTGTGTTGGTTTTTTTATTTGTTTTCATTTTGTCACTAACAAGATACTAACACCTCTCTTCAGTCAAATTCCTAGTTCACATAATGGCACACCTTGTGGGACACAAATAGCCTCAAAAAATTGATCATAATGCTCTTTCAAGTAACTCACTAACCTTTTTTTATGTAGAATCTTGGAGTGGGAGGCTCAAAAGAGTGAAAAAACTAAGTAAAACATGTTTTTTTGTAAGTCACAAATTTGCCTAGACATAGTCATAGGATTGTCATTCAAAGTCATGGTATTGTGTTTAACTATATTTTTTGGACTAAATTTTATAATACCACTACTCACTCAGTCATGATATTTTCCTAAAACTCATAGGGTTTCCTAACCAAGTCACGATATTATCTAACTACTAGCAGTTAAGCGATAATACCACTACTTAAAAAAGTTATGGGATTTCTCTACAAATCATGAGATTGTCAACCCGACTTGTAGTATTGTGAACTTAAATGGTGGGATTGTTAACCTGAGTAGAGATATTATTTTTCCCTAGTAAACAAACTGACTAGTAGGATTGTGAACCTAAATAATAGGATTGTGAACCCAAATAGTGGGATTATTGACCCGAGTTATGGTTTTGAAGAGTCACGAGATTCCTCTATCAAGTAGCCAGATTGCACTATGTCAACCTAAGAACTCATCTTTCTAAGTTGATTATTTCATATTCAAAATTGTTTCAAATATAAATGACTTGATAACTTTTTTCTTGCAAGATTTACTTGAAAAATCATCAAAGCATGCTTAAATAGATCTTTTTAAACTTCTTTTGGGGTGTTTTAAAAAGAATAAAACCTTTCATTTTGGTGCTTAAATAATTTTTTTTAGGGTTTTATTGCTTAAATTTTATAGTTAGCTTTCAGAGTTAAAAATTAAGACCAAGGGGTCAAAAGAACACCACCTAATTTTTTAAATCGGTGCTTAAAATTGAACTCACTTATCTAATTTTTGTCTTCAATAGTTGTTTAGTTTTTTAAAGAGAAAGATGTCGCATGTATGTTATTCCACTTTTCCCCTTTAGGGAACCCTTGGAATCAAAAGTTTCATCCTTCTTACAAAAATCTTAGTCCAAGGCTTAGAAAAAATGTCATCTAAAACACTCCCCAAAAAATCATCATAGTTTGGGTGACCTTGAAAATGACCCTAAAGTCTTTCTTTTTATGTCTTTCATTTCATTACAAATTGGCTTGTGAGAGGGACTTAATTACCTCTCATGATTTATTTAGGGAAACTTTGACTCGGGGTTTCATATCCCAACACTGACTTCATTTTTTTCCACATTAAATTTGCACAAGGGATGTATCTGTACTTTGGACATCGCACTACACTAAGAAAACAACAAGATGTAGTGTTTATAAAAATGACTAGACCTTTTTTTAACAAGCCAAGTGTCATGAACACCCAATTTCTATGCTTTTTTTTCATCATCTAACATGAAAGTCATTGTGTAATTGATTCCCCTAGAGACATTCAAAAACTTGTAGATCTTAGATAAATCCCCACTTACCATAGAAGTATTGTTGGTGCAAGGTGCATCTCAAGCTCCATGTCATAGTACTATCATTTGAGAGAAGGGAGGTATAAAAACCCTAATATATAATGTGTATTTACTTTTATATGAACATTAAAATCCTCTCAAATGACATATATTGATGGATTCCAACAATCCCAAGTAACCTTGTCAGTTTAAGATCTAAGAACAATTAATTAGTTGGTTTTGTCCTAGATTAAAGTTTTGTTTGGATTCAAAACTTGGTGTGAATAAATTATACAAAACAAAACATATAGTCCTCATTTTTATTTGAATAAAGAGGTGTTATACTACCCACATGAATCATCAATTTGCCTTGTTCAAAGCTCATCAAAACTTGGAATCATATCATCCACTTTGGCATAGTTATGTTGCCCAGTTGAGTCTAGACCTTTGCCAAAGTTTGTTTAACTCCTTCATTTATAATATAAATTTGAAATTTCACCTTCATAAGCTCATAGGTTTGATGTGTTAAGTGGATTTACCATTTGCACTAAACTTGAGGGAACTTAGTTTCAATTTCTAATTTGGGTTGAAGGCCGTTTAAGACTCATGATCATCATCACCACTTGCTATAATTAAATCATTTTGTGCTAAACACTCACACTTTGAGTCTATGTACTGCAACATTTTGAGTTGATAAAAGTAGTGTTATGCAGCCATATTTGTTTGAAACTGTCTTTGCCTTAGATATTTTTTTGAAATAAGCATTTTGTCACATCTTTTGAGTAGTATAATGTTGTTACACTGCCCAAAACATTTTAGATATTATTTTATGGGCCCTCTTGCATAGAGTTAAAATTTGTTCCTACATTTTCAAATTGATCTGAGTGTACCTTCGTGAACCTTTGTCTAGCAAAATTACACCATTCACTTGTGTTTAGCTTATTTGTCAAAAGAACCATTTTTGAGAAAATAAACAATCTCTAAAGTTATTTTTGTTTCATACCTTATACCTATTTTATCAAGTCCATATCCAATAATCAAATGCCTAGTGTTTATTGGAAGTGTTTTAAATATGTTAGATTAAAAATTCCATCTATTTAAAATTCTAGCTTTTAATGTTGTTTGGCCAAGAGTCCAAGCACATGCCTTGTTTGAGTCTAGCTTTTGACACCATGTTTTGGCCAAAAGACCTAGCAACTTTTAAATTCTTATATTAGACTAATTTGAAACACTTTGACCTTAACATTTGGAATTTCAATTTTTGGTTCATTTACTTAGTCTTTTTGTGTAAGATGTGTAATGTTAGACACTTAACATTATCTTGTGTTATCACAAATCTTTGCATAAACCTTTTGATCCTTTTGATGAATCTAGACCAAGTTTGAACATCATCTTTTTAGACATTGTATTTTTAGAGTTTGTATAACTCTCTTCCATTTCTATCACAAAACATTCATTATGGATCCCAACAAGTATCCCTACACTTGTAGTGAACTCATGTACAATCTTAGGATTAGTAATGTGATTATGTAAAAATAAATGGTGAAAGACCCCCATGCAGATAATATTTCTTATGAGATGGATTCTTATCCCTCTTATAATACTCAAATAGGGGCACAAATCCAAGATATATTGGCTAACTATTTGGTTAATATGCCACCTTATTCAGAACAAGACCAAAATTAAACTGCATAATACCTAGTTATAATACCCACATATGGCAAACCAGTTCCTCAATAATCATGCTCTACTAATACACCTTCCACATATGATCCATTTTTATTTGAGAATCATTTGTTGGAGAATAAATATGAGATTTTGGTTCAAGCCATAAAGGTAGGGGCCAAGTTTCCAACAGACTTCCCCATGAGAATTTATCAAGCCTAATAAGAATACCCCACAACATAATTTATGATAAATAGGCTTCTTTTATAAATCCTTTGGATCTAGTCCAAACAACATATCAAGACCCTAATATGCCTAAAAAAGGAAAAAAACTCATGGAATACCACTTTAACCAAATGCAAATAGCATATCAAACCTACTTAAATCTAACATGTAATTTCAATCAGATGACCATGGTGAGTAAACCTCTTATTGACTTAGTTCTTTCAATAGGAGTTTTGATAGAGTTAACTGGTCAAGATAATCAGATTTCAAACCCACTTATGCAAAACACTTTGGTAGATAACTTGATACATATGTCAATTATTGAATAAATTTCTTCTGCTTCTACATAGAATAATGAGCAAAATATAGTAGACAATGTGCAAGCAACATCCAATCCAAATCAAAGTGGTACCAATGCATAAATAACTAGTCAACAGCATGTGCCTTTAGTTAACACTAAAAGTGGTTCTCAAAATTAGGGAGTAGGATTTTCTACATCCCAACCTTCACCACTTACTTCCTATCCTTAACCAACTACTTAATCAAGCATGCAACCAATAGGATCAGGTAGTCAACCAGTAATGAGTGTAATGCCTCAATAATAGAATGTGACAAATCCTACTCCTCAAAAAGTGATGAGTAGTATTCCATAATATTAGGCATAATATAGTATACAAATACAACAAAAGCCAAATATATTTCCACCTCAATAGGGGGAAACTAATGTTCCACCTCATCAAGTAGTGACAAACATACCTCTTCAGTCGCAGACTAGTGTACTAATCCAAAACCAAATGATGGCTATCCAATAATGTGTAAATATTTGTCAACGATAGATTCTAAATCTTCAACATGCATTCACTTCACAACAAGAATTCATACAATAAGAAGGCTCCCATATTTCTCAAGTACCCACTAGGTAACAATTGGTTCAAAATGTGCCACAAGTTTAGAGACAGGGTCTTAGTTCACAAGTTCCCACTAAACAATAAGGTTCAATTAGTCAAAAGCATGTCCCTTTTCAACCATAGTTTGCATAGTATAGTTATATCCCTCCATCCCAAGCATAAAATCTTCCAATTCAAACTTTCATAGCCAACCTAAACTAGAATATCGCACAATAAAATGTGTAATTTCAAGTACATCCTAATCCATGTATGCATATTCTTGGTCCATTTCCCAACTAAACCAGCATACCCCAACAAATATCTCCATCATATCTTGGTCAAAGTATCCCACTTATGACCTCTAAACCACCTACCCAAACTAATTTTCCTTCTAATTATCTAGCCCAAGAATTACAACAGATGAAGGATGCAATTGCTACCATTCAAGCTGGGAAACAAACTAGAAATTTTAAGTTAGATGATGTGTGTTATTATCCATTCAATGTGGAATACTTTTAGATACCATTTCCTCTAGGATACGAACCATTGTAATTCAACAAATATAAAGGGAAAGGTGACCCTAAGGCCCATTTAACCAAGTTTTTTGTTATATGTCAACCAGTGGCATATATCGATATATACCTTTTATTTTTGTTTTTGAGGAGCTTGGTTGGACAATCCTTGAAGTTTTTTTCAAAGTTTCCCAATAATTTAGTAACAAATTTTTATGATATTTTTGATAAGTTTGTGTAGCACTTTTCCTATAATATCAAACATGAGATTTCATTGGTTGACTTGACATAAGCAAAAGAAAAATCTAGTGAGAGTTTTTCAAGTTATCTAAAGTGATGGAGAGCCCTTTCAAGTTGATTCAATCATAGTTTACAAGATAAAAAATTAGCCATTGTGTTTACTAAAAATTTGCATAGTGAGATATCTTATCATCTGGAACTACAATGTGTGCATACTTTTAAAGAAATCGTTGACAAAGGCTTGTTGATTGAGAGAGCCCTTATCAATAAACTAATCATTAAGCTTACTTCAACTAATCAGAATCAAGGTACCAATCAAGGAAGTGGTCAAAACCAACATCTAATCAAAACACAAGAATCACAACTAGCATAGACCAATAACCAAGATAGACTAAAGCAATTCAATTGCAATAGGAATGTTATGAGTAATGGAGTAACTAAGTCACATCATGTCCAAATAGTGAAAATATCATTTATACCACCTTTTCAACTCACTCCTACCCAACAACCTCTTCAACCAATACTACAATCATAACAACCAAGACCCATGGAACAAATACCATAACCTTTACCATTGCAAAACCCTTCTCCAAGGAGAATTGCACTAATGCATCATGTCTTTAGTGACCTGGGAGAGCCTATTAAGTCTATATTTTGCAAACATACCACTACTAATCTGATTAGTTGGCCTATACCAAAGAATTATCTACAAGGCATTCCTTATCCCAATTGGTACCATGAAAATGAATTATGTGAATATAATTAGGTCAATGGGCATAATCTATGAAGATGTCTACACATAAAGCATTTGATTGAGAATATGTTGGAGAATGGAGAGATAAGATTGGATAATGGTACTTCCACCTCTAATCAAAATCTTGGGATTTATCAAAACCCCTTTCCCCAACATAACACCTAATAACAACATAATAATTAATAACCACAACAATAATAACACCAGTCAGTACAATAATAAAATCAATAATATCAAAATCAAAGGTCAAACTAGTAGAATCAATAGTAGAACCCACAACATTAGAATAATGGACAAAACCAAGGTCAAAAATAATAACAACCAATAAACCCACCATGTAGTTACAAATGACTATAACAAGGTTGTAGGTCATATTATAGGGGGTAGTGTTAATACCATCTCCATTAATCCTAAACTAAGCACTAATTAATTTAGACCATTGGTAAACAATACAACTCAACCAAATTACATGGATAATCCTTCTTTGACCTAGGACTGCACGTAGGCGAACTAGAAAATTATAACTTCCACTTTGGGACCTTATCTTGATAACTTGCCCTTACCATGTGACCACATACAAGTACATCAGCAATTGAGACTTATCCTATCTAGTCCCACACCATTCCTAGCATTTGTTAGCAATCATGGTCCAGCATCTAATCCTGATTGTGTAATCACAACTCAAAGGTCAAAAATTACTATCCCAAGCCCACAACCATCTACCACTTTGCCTATTATCCAACCAACCATTCAGCCTCAAAATAAACCATTCACCATTGAACAAGACAAGAATTTTGATATTGTGGAATAATTGTAGAAGATACTAGCACATATCTCTATTTTATATTTATTATAAACGTCAAAAATCCATAAGAACATTTTAAATGAGTTTTTAACCCAATTCATTATTGTCAGTGACATATCCCCTGATAAATTTCAAAGCTTTGGTTGGACACCTAGCTCTAGCCCAATAAGTCACATTCAACCAAAGCGATATGTCTTCTCTTAGCCCACTCCATAATAATCCATTCTGCATAAAAGTTTATATAAATCAGCATAAAGTGAAATGTGTCCTTATAGATAATGGGTCAAGCCTCAACATAGTGTCTCTAAAGCTTATCAAGCTTCTTGGGTACACAATAGTAGATCTCCATCCAAAAATGATAACTATTAAAGCCTATGATAATCAGGAGAGAGAATCACAAGACACCATTAAATTACCAGTTATCATTGGGCCTTTATCCTATGATACACTTTACCATGTGCTTGATCTTGAGTTACTATATAATATGCTTTTAGGAAGGCCTTGGTTACATGAGATTCATGCAGTCCTATCAACGATGTACCAATGTATCAAGTTTTCTCACTCAGGGATGGAAGTAAATATTCCAGGATATTTGTACCCCTATGATCACTACAAGCACCTTGAGGTTGAGTTTCAAAACTAAAATTATAAACACAACATAAATCCAAGTTCCAAGAAAGATAAAGGAAAGGCCATACTTATTGATCCTCCATAAGATAATTACATAAATCCTAATACCTTGGATTCCCTTTCCAACATGCCACCTCTTGAAGCTTCCAATCATTTCACCATTTCAGAGAATGGCTCAAGGGAATATGTGACCCATGATACCTTCCATATTTCCAATCTTCCTCAAAATATAAATACCTTTGGGTGACCTAAATTTACCCCACACATGCATTGGCAACAAAAGAATAAAGATAAGGGACCTATCATGTATGTACCAACATCTAGCCTAGAACCAAACCCTCTTGAAGCAGATGAATCATGGTTGTACAATGACAACCAAGCTGATTGTTATAAAAGTGAAAAATATCTTATTCTCATTAGGATCATGTAGAGTCAAGACTATGAAGGACAAGGCCTCAAACTAAACCAACAAAGAACATTGGAGCCAATTTCTATGACCAAGTATAAAATACCCTATGGACTTGGATTTAAACCACCTGGGGGTGACCCCATATATATTATTCAAGTTCCATCACCAATGACTAGTGATGATGATACCAATAGTGAAGTAGATTCCCATCATAGCCTTGTCTTTGATGACCTAGTCAAAACCAACTTTTTTACCTCTCATTGCATTTATACCCTTACATTGGTCATTCATAGTAACCCATTAACATTATACTATCCAAAACTGATATATTGGGGCCAATGAGAATCTAGTTTACCAGTTGATGATTTTTAAATAGATGAGGCATTCTATGATTTCCTAAGCCTTAAAGACAATGTTCTGTTGGGAGATCATAAATCAAGATTCTCACTCACATTAGATCTTAAAGCCTATTTTAGAGAGCGGGTGAACACCCTTAGACAAAAGAAAATAAATAAAATATTGAGGTTCCAAAGTGAAAACCTCTTTGAGGAACTTTTTGACCAAGGAAAAAGTAAAGATAAAGGCCAATTTAGTGGTGAAAACCTATTTTAGGCACCATTAGATAGGGGTGTTCATTCTTCTTTGAATTTAGACCAGGAGACCACCAATGATGAACTTGCCTATGGATCTAAGTTTAGTTTTGAGCAACAACAAGTATTTGATCAAATTCTTCAAGAATTTTTGACTATTTTTATCACATGGCCAGATATCCCATTAGGAGACTTAGATTCATCATACCTAAGAGAATTTGAAGAGTAAGTCCTAGTAGAAGACCTTGATATAGTCCAATGCTTCAAGTCTTTGCCTACTATCCTAAAAGATGGTTTGACAATTCTAGTTGAAGTTACAATACAGGTAAACATCAATAATCCATCAGACCCAAAATAGATAAAATTAGATGTGTCCCTCACTAAGGAGTAACATGAATTTTTTACATCTCTATTGAAAGAATTTGTAGAATCTTTGCATGGGCTTATTCTGACATGTAAAGTTTTCACCCCTTGGTTTTGCACCACCTCGTGATCAATCCTAATGCCAAACTAGTGAAACAAAGGTAATGTAAGATGCATCCTCATATTATTGTCTTGGTAAATAAAGATTTTAAAAAGCTCTTAGAAGCAGGATGTATCCGATACATTGACTACTCAGAATGGATATCTAATGTTATACCTATTAGTAAAAACCCTGAAGGAATCAAAATATGTACTAATTTTTGAGACATCAACAAATCTTTCCCTAAGGATGACTTCCCATTACATAATATTGAGATGATCATTGACTCCATGGTAGGTTATAAAATACTTTCACTCATGGATGGATTTTTAGGATATAACCAGATCAAAATAACACCAAAAGAACAACATAAAATAGCATTCACCACTCCATGGGAAAAATTTTGTTTTCAAGTAATTCCATTTGGTCTTAAGAATGCCATAGCTACATATTAAATTGCCATCACCATCATATTACATGATATGATGCATGATATTATTAAAGACTATGTCGATGACATATTAAGAAAATCTAAGACTAGGGTTGGCCATCCAGTAGTGCTACATAGTATATTTGAAAGACCATGGGAGTACAAATTCAAAATCAATCCATAGAAATCTATGTTTGGTGTAACTTTATGAAAATTACTTGGCTTCATCATGTCTCACAGAAGCATTGAAGTCAATCTAGCCAAATTTCATTCTATAACCAAGATGTTACCACCAACCAATTTGAAGCAACTCCGTAGTTTGTAGGGAAAGATCCAATCAATCTGATGCTTCATCTCTTAGTTAGAAAACAAGTTTCATCCATTTACAGATCTTTTGAATAATGGAGTTACATTTCATTAGGATGATCACTGCCAAATAGTTTTTCAACAACTGAAGGACTATCTCGTTAATACACCTATTTTGTTACCTCCTATGTCAAGAAAGTCATTCTTTTTATATCTATCAGATACAGACAATGCCTTGGGGGCACTTTTGGATCAACATGATAGTAATGGAAAAGAGCATTCATTATATTACCTAAGTCATACCTTGGTCACATATGAACACAACTATGCACCTATTGAAAAATATTGTCTAGCCATGGTCTTTGTAGCTCATAAATTATGCCATTACATGTTGAACAATAAAACCATGGTTATTTAAAAAGTATATCCAATCAATTATCTACAATCTAAAACAAATCTACAAGGTAGAATGTCCAAATGGATCATGCTTCTTAGTGAGTTTGACATAGAGTATGTCAATTAGAAGGTAATCAAGGGACATGTCCTTACAGATCAACTTGTTGAAGCACTCTTAATAGACACAAAACCACTCACATTTAAATTTCCTAATGAATCCATAATGACCATAATTAACACACCTCTTGAGGATCAGTACTAGAAGCTATATTTTGATGGTTTATTTACTATACATAGATTGTGGGTAGGCCTCTTATTTATTACACCACATAAGAATCTAATCCCTAAACCATTCAAAATCAATTTTACTTGTACAAACAACATGTCCAAGTATGAAGCACTTTTCACAAGACTATAATAGGTAGTACACTAGAACATATATCATCTCTAAGTTTATGGTGATTCTCAGTTAATCATTAATTAGATCACAGACCATTTCCAAACCAAAGATGACAAGTTGGTTCCATGTAATGCTATGGTCAATACCCTAAAACAACAAATTACAAATATCCAATTTAAACATATACCAAGGGATAATAATAGAACTACAAATGCCATGGCTACTCTCATCTCTCTAATTTGATAAATAGACAAAGCTAGAGAATATCAGTTCCTTGTTGAGAATGTATTTGCACCATCTCATGAACCTTCAACCATTGCAATGATTTATGATATTATTGGTCCTAATTCTATCTAGCACTTAGACCTTTAAAACTACCTTCATGACCAATTTCTACCACCTAACCTATCTCAAAAATAAACCAAAGCCTTTATTCATTACTCCACTCATTATACTCTACTTGGATCCACCCTTTACTGTCATAGTTTTGATGGAAATCTATTTTGTTGTTTAACTTCAGTAGAGTCTACACTAGCATTTAGAGAAGTTCATGAAGGGGTGTATGGAGCTTATTCTAGTGGGGTAGTATTATCCAAAACGCTCTTGCATATTAGTTATTATTGGCCCATAATGGACACAAATGTAGTGGCATATGTAAATAAGTGTGACAAATGTCAACATCATGTTAATCTAATTCATGCCCTAGCCTAAACTCTAAAATTGATGTTGACACCATGGCCATTTGATACATGGGGACTCAACCTCATTGGAAAGATCAACCCCACTTCATCTGATGGCCATAAACATATCCTTACCACCACTAAATATTTCACTAAGTGGGTTGAAGCTATACCCCTAACTTAAGTGACTGGAAAGAAAATTTCCAAGTTCATCTTCAACCATCTCATTTGTCACTATGGCATCCCCTCTAATATTATATCTAATAGTGGAGGACCATTCAAGAACAAGGATGTCGATAAGCTATGTGTTGAATAAAACATCACATAATATTATTTTATAACATATTACCCTCAAGGTAATGGCCAAGCTGAAGCATAAAAAAAACCATTGTCAATATTTTCCAAAAGATTGTTAATGATGTCAGTCATGATTGGCACCTACATATATGATTTTCCCTTTGGGCATACCATACCAATCACTATACCCCCATATAAGCCACTCCATATTCACTTTTTTATGGTAATGAATGTTTTCTTCTCATTGAGGTTGAGTTGCCATCACTGCACATATCTTTCAAGCATGCCCTAGATGATCATGACTATCGAGTATCTCACCTACAAGAGCTATACCTACTTGATGAAAATTGCACAACTACACTCGTTAATCTTTAGGCATATCATAACTGACTCAAAGGCCACTATAATCGATGTGTCAAGTATAGAACATTTGAACTTGGTGATCTTGTTCTTAAAGAATACCACAGCTGAGAAGAAGCATAAAGGTAAATTCAAACCAAACTGGATAGGGACTTTCATCATATTGTAGATTATGGATCAAGAGCATATAGGCTCACCACACTAGATGGAGATGAACTTCCTAAGCTAATGAATATTATTCACCTTAAGTGGTCCTATGCTTGAGCACTAGGTTGTATTATCTATAAGGGCCATTTTATTTGTGTCATTTTGTCTCTTTTCTTATTTGTAAAAGTATTATGATTGTCATTCCTCTTATCCCATTACATTCACTTTATCGTTCTATTCTATCAATCAAGCATGTTCTAAATCCTATCTGCCTAGCCCATTTGACATTGGTGTTGTCATTGATTGCACCTTTTCAACACCAAGGAATCTAATTAATTTCATTAATTATTTTTAATTACTTCAAATAGAGATCATATTTTGGAGCAGTATGATAGAATTTTTGATAATTACATCTTTCATTTGTTGTTCCTTTCTTATCACCAGTCTTACTACTAATTATAACTGCGTATGGGTAGACTAGTAACATTGATCTAGGCTGGTGTGTTCTAGTTATAACCACCTATGGGGAAAATAGGGAAAGAATTTGTTTATGGAGCCTTGACATACCAACTTTCCATTTTCTATGTCATACTATGCCTTTTTACCAATTGTGCCCATTTTATTTGAATTGATGGCTACACTAGCTGGGTTCCTCTATTATAAAGGTAGAACTAGAGTGACTTGAGGTCCTACTCTAGAACTATGTAGGTAGTGCTTGGTACTTATTGAGGTCATTTCAATCACCCTTTTCACCATTCTCTCACCTTTTTGTGAGAAACCTCAGTTTAAATGCTCTCACCATTTTATGAGCAACCTTAGTTTAAATGCTCTAATCATTTTATGAGCAACCTAAGTTTAAACACTCTCACCATTTTATGAACAACCTTAGTTTGGATTATCTCACCATTTTATGAGCAACCTAAGTTTGAAAATTCTTGCCATTTTGTGATCTTAAACCATTTAGTGTCTTATAATTCTTCATCGAGTTGAGATACTTCAAAAATTCCAAAAACATTTTTAAAATTGGTAAAAAAACACTGACGACTTTTTTGTCTTAAGGATTTTGGGAACCCTTACTAATTTGTAAGAAAATCACTTGTTCCTTAGTTTCTCCATCCTCTTTGGCCTTTTTCTCTCATTCACTTGATATTTTTCAAGACTATTCCTTTTTCTTCTATCACATCCATTCTATTTGTTTTCATCAATTATCATTTTCTTCCCATTCCCTAGGAAAACTATATTTGGCCTAACATTTTTCTTGGATATTATGTCCATAGAACTATGTAGGCAGCATCCACTTTCCTAGTGCATCTATAGATTTCCCAACCACCCCTTTCATTTACTTCTATTCCCCCATTTTGTTCATTTGTTAAGTTGTCACCTATTTTCTAAGGGCAATGTTCATATGGTTTCTATTGCATTATTTGCTTGTCTTTGCTTATTTTTTTTATTTGTCTACCTATTTGTTTGCTTTCAGCACTATTGCCTTGATTTGGTTTATGTGTGTTCATTAGGTTATTCCTTGCTGACACTTACACTTGAATCCATCCATATTTATATGTTTACATTTTCACCATGGTTTCTATCATTGGTGCATTGTTTTTTATTAAGTATTGGATTACAAGAGTCAATCCTTATGCATACTTTACCCAAGTCTTTATGATGTTATACCATGATGCCTACCAACACATGCTACAACAAACCTTAGCTTCAATAAGTCTATTCAGCACTGACAACATTGACATCTCTTCTACACTGACATCTTAATTCAATCCCAATCATATCCCAAATAGAGTAATTAACCACAAAAGAATTTTAACCTTTATTAGTTTGGATGAGCATCTCCCTACTAGTAGGTTGTTCAAATTCATCATTACCCTCTGTGTTAATTTATCATCATCAATCAACTGATCATTCATGTTTGCCATAATTAGGGTCCAATGATTATAACCACCTATGGGCAAATCATGGCACACCATCCCACTTGCATTTCTTAATGATTATAATCACCTTTGGGAAAATAATTGTGGTGTCACCACTTTAATTTTTCCACCCATACAAGGGCATTTTTTTATCTTTTTTGTCTATCTTAACTGGGGTAGCTCCATCTTCTCAATGATTATAACCGCCTTTGGGCAAATCATTGTGTTATCATACCATGTTGCCATTATTAAAGTACAATGCTTATAACCACCTTTGGGCAAACCATTTTACATCATCCCACTTGCATTCTCAGTGATTTAGACTACTTTTTCAAAATCTTTGTGTTCTCCTCCCATCATCTTTATTTTATTTGGTCCCCTCATTTTGCTTCTTTCTTTTTGAAGGGCCATTTGTCAACCTACTTATGCCAACCATTCCCTCAAGGGGGCATCATATAATTAGTTTATCATCATTATATTTGTAGGCCTATATGACCTTTTCATTCTTTGAAAATATGTTATTGTGTTTATATCTTGCAATGCCTTCCTAAATAGGGGCAAATTGTAGACACGTAAACATGGCCACCAATGACCTCCAACCAGGATTTTGACCAATTCTGACCAAAGTGCACAATTTGTCTTAAAAACACTAAAGCACATTAAAATATTTGAATCTAATATAGTCAAGTGACAATTTTGTCTAGGTTATCCCTAAATGGGGTAATGCATTTTATGGGCTAGCTAACTTTGATTAGATCATTTCAAGTTAAAATACCAATTTTGCACCTAGGTACTTTGGATTGTTGTTTTATATCAAATCTCTTACACAAGATGAGTGATTTTGTTATTTTTTAATGGTAACATCCTAAATGTGATAATGGATCCAATGCATCTAACATTGACTTCCAATTCTAGTCCAATAAAATTTTAGACCAATAACAAGGTATTCTGATCAATTTGAGTAATTTGTGCATAAAGTGCTTAATCATGATTAAGATCTAATTAAACCAAATTAGAGCCTAATTAATAATTTTATGGAAAAATTTTGAATACATTTTTTTGTAAATAAATATTTAATATCTACATCATCAGGTGATACCATTTCTTGGAAGGACATCCCTAGGCCATAAATGTCACAAATATCAAGATTCATGTCTCCCTTGCCTCATCAATGCCCTCCATGCCTCTTAATTACTCCTCTATCCCAAATATTGATGAGCCTATTTATGAATTTTAATTTCAAAATTATATTAATCCTTATCCACACATCTCAATCCTAAGATGGACGGTTCAGGTTAATTCTACCTATTTGAAAAAATCTATAAATAGGAGGCCTTGCCACATGAATTTAAAGCTTAGATAATACAAATTTATAATGCATAAATAATTTCAAAATCCATTTCAATTAGTTTTATAATGTCCAAATATTGATCCAAGCCAAGCCAAAGCCACATTGTGCCAAGGAAAAGAGGAGATAGCCAAGCCTCCTTTGATGAAGACTTCATGAGCACAAGTCGAGCAAGACACTACTACAATCTAATTTGGAGCATTGAAGGGAGGTGAAATATTTGTTTTCTTTTATGTTTTAGTTGTATTTCCATTTTAGTATTTTTTAACTAAGCTCAACCAAGTAACTATGCCTAGATATGTATGTTAGTGTGTTGATTTTTCAATTTCATTTCATTTTGTCACTAACAAGATATTAACACATATCTTGAGTCAAATTCCTAGTTCACAATACTGATGTAGTTCTCCCCTACATGTTTGCATATGTGTGAATCATGAAATATGTGAAAATAAAGTACAAAAATGACCTAGCTTGTAACTTAGAAAATATAGCTCTTGGGTTACTCCTTCAATACTTCAAACCTGTGTATGTGTTCTCCTTATGCCTTATATGGAAATAAGATAAAATAGGGAATATTTTCTCACTTGAGTGCTTGATTGAATACCTTTTGTAAGTTATCTAGTGATTAGGTAATAAGTTTCTAAGTGAGTATTGAATAAGGGTTGATCTTGTATTTATATCAATCCCTTTGGATAAGTAACTCACATTAAAGCACTTAGTTTAACTATTAATATATATTTCATTTGAAAATTTGATGAATTTAGGGCGCTAGACACTTGCATCAAAGCAAGACACCTACATTGATGTCAATGTCTATCTAGGATGCTAGTGTCTAAGGAATAGGAAAGCAGGTATAGACTCAAAACTTACAAAAGTGGAAGATATGCATGTTTTAATCATTCTATGCAAGATATCATGTCTAGGTCATCAACATGAGACTAGCCAAACCAAGAGATAGGCCAAGTGGAATAAGATAAAACAAATGGAAGACTTTCAAATTCGAGAAAGGTCTATAACTAAGAGGAATATCCAAGGTTTGAGTTTTCCAAGTGTACAAGACTAAGGTTCTATATAATCCATTAATATTTTCTACATAAATATAGCACAATCTTGTCAATATATTTCCATGTATGATCCCTAAAAAATAGCTTGCTACTATCTTCAGTGCCAACCTATATTAATAATTGGGTTTTCAATCATAGCTTCATTTTGAAAATACTTTTGAGGAGATAATTGAAATGGGCAAAAAAATTTAAAAGACTCTCACTTTTAAAGCCTTAATCAAGATATTTTCCAAATATAATCAAAATCAACCTAATACATCATCAGGAAAGTCAAAATTCTTCAACAAGAATAAAACTATGGTTGGTGATGGGGTTACAGGTTCTAAGCATGAACAAGACATTCATAGTTTCAATCCTCCAAAATCTCAAAATACATCAAACATCATTGTGCCAAGAGGAATAATAAATAAATATCCTAAGAAAAGATAATATACACCTCTTAGTTAGAATATATTGAATGTATTTTGTAAAATCCTAGCTAAAAATATGATTGTGCTTCCATAAATAAATCCCTTCAATCAAAATAAAATTAATCTATCATGGTATCAAGAAGATGAATATTGTGACTTTTAAATAATAAAGGGTCACTCTACCAAAAGGTTCATGCATCTTAGGAATTATATTCAAGACCTGATTTAGTAAGGAGAAATCAAAGTTGAAGAGGAATCACCTTCTTCCAAAAATCAATAGCTTCATATATATCAATATTTGTTTCCCAAACATGATCAACAAAGAACAAACACATTAGGACCAAGGTCAAACTTCCCACACCAATCATGTTGATTATAAGATAACCCCTTACAAATATGACTCAATTATTGGTCATGTCAATCATAATAAACATTGAGTCACCACTATTAAAATAAGTGCCAAGCCTCGTAAATGTCCCCCCATTCAAAGTTATCCCATCATCAAAATTAATTTTAGAACATATAGATGCACTCAAAACTTTGAGTGTTTATTATCAAAATTTTGGGTTAATCATTTGATTGTGTTTTTGTCACATGATGTACCAAGGGAACATCCTAAATCTCCCATTAAAAATTCACCTCCAAAATTAAATGTCTAATGGCCTCCTCTGACTACTTCCAAGGGAGAATATGATCTCATCCAATAACTTGAGAATACCATGACTCAAATATCTATAATTCATCTTCTCAAATCATCCTTTGTCTATAAATAAATCCTTGATAAGACCTTACAAGATTCAAGAGTTCCTACATATATTAATAGTCATTAGTTTTAGGTGCTCATTGCTTATCTCTCATTTCTTTAATAGATCACATTTAACCCACATGACATGCCTCCAATTGGCTCCAATCATAGCAAACCCTTTTGTATTGAGGTCTTTATTAAAAATCATAAAATCAAGTGAGTACTTGTAGACAATGGTTTTGGAGATAATTTGTGAAATACTAATCTAATCAAAGGCTTGGGTTATTTAGAGTCTACATTAACATCTAAAATCATTACTATCAAGGCTTACAATGACATCAAATGATAATAAGTAAGAAATATTTATCTTCCTATCATGATGGGTATAGTCACTCATCAAACATTAATTCATGTGGTATATTTTGAGTTTCCCTATAGCATCCTTTTAGGATGCATAGGGATCCATGAAATACAGGTTATTCTATCCAATCTCCATCAATATCTCTAATTTCCTAATTTTTATATGTATGTTACTATCCTTGGTGATCCATAAATCTACCAGTACTATGAAATTTTTGAGGGACAATATCATGATGTCATATATTATCCTAACACGAAGGGTGATTTTCCTATAAAAGATAAATCCAAACCTTATATCCATCCAAATGACCTCTTGCCTACATCTAAAAATCCACCTCTTGCCTCCCAGATTAAAATCATTCCCATGAACAAAAAGGAAAAGGATTTGAATTAATGAATAAGGTATTCTTTAACCTATACCAATCAAATTTCATTGACTATATTGTGGCTTAGGATACAAACCACCAGTAATGACCCATATGATGTCATTTCTAATACTTCCTTAGTTTCTAAGGAATCTTTTCCTAGTGATGATATCAAAATAGGATCCATATATAACCTCTATGAGGACCTTATTTACACTAACCATTTCACTGATATAACCATCTTTGCCATCAACCTTAAACTCTATTACCCTAACCTTAATTACTAATACCAATGAGATGAACCATCTTTTGATCTATTTCAAAATGATGAAGTAATATTTGAATTCATGGGACTTAAAAATAACCTACCAAATGGTGACCACAAAAAGGTTTTTATATCAACCTAGACACATGTGCATACTTTGGGGAACAAGTGAAATTACCTAGTCACAAAGATGAAAAAAATTAAAATATGGATTCCTCTAGTGAAAACCTCTCTAAGACACTAGTGGATAGGGAAATATAATTTCATCCCAAGTAAAACATGCAATAAATAATAAACCTTAAATCGTGTAATTAAATGGCTCTCTTTTCCCTCAAAAATATAAATCTTTTTATGATCTATTTACATAGTTTCTATACATTATGAAAATACAAGAAAAAAATTAGCTTTCTCCTATAGTAACATACATATAATATCAATATGCTTCATTAGTTGAATGAACCATTTATGTTAACATTAGAATATAAGACAACCCAATATTAATCAAACTTGGGTCCACCCTCACTCTCAAAGAACAAGAGATCCTAATAGGGTTTCTCAAGGAATTCATATACATATTTGTTTGGTCCTATGCGAACATGTCAGACCTAGATATTTATTTGGTCTTTCACCATTTCATCATCCATCCAAACACCAAATCTATAAATCAAAATATTCATAAAATACATCTAAATTTGGAACTTCTAATTAATCAAGGTCTAAAAACATTTCTAGATGCAAGCTTAATCTATCTCATCATAGAATGGATCTCAAACATTGTGCCTATCAGCAAGCCACATGGTGGTATTCATATTTTCACTAATTTTAGATACATTAATAAAGTCTTACTAAAAGAATACTTCCCCTTCCAAACATAAACATTGTTATTGACTCAATTTTTGGTTATGAAATTTTATCATCATGGGTAAATTTTCTAGATATAATCAAATATGCATCGCATCGGAGGATCAACATAAAATTGATTTGATCACTATGTGGGGAACATTTTACTATTAAGACATGCCCTTAAAATTGAAGAACATTGGTATGAATTATCAAAGAGATATGATATTAATATTCCATGATATGATACATGATATTTTTTAAGACTACATCAATATTCAAATGACTCAAAGAACACAAACAAAACACCTTATACTCCTCATGAGGATATTTAAATGACTCAAAGAATATAAAGTCTAGCTAAACCCTAAGAAATGTGTCTTTGGCATCACATCAGGTAAACTTTGGGGTTCACCATATCTAAACAAGACATATAATTTGAACCTAAGTTTATTTTAATTATTGAAATACCCCCACATCTAAACCTCAAGTAGTTCTGAAGCCTACAAGGAAAACTTTAAGAAATCTATCGATTCATATCACAAATGGTCGATAAATGTCAACTATTTACACAACTCTTGAAAAAGGGGACCAAATATAATTAGATCAATAATTTTAGCAATACTTTGAAAATATTAAGAAATATCTCTTTTATCCACCAGTTTTAGCTTTGCCAACACCTGGAAAACCATTGTTTTTATACATATCATCAACTCAATGTGAATTAGGAGTTCTTCTAGCTCAACATGATGAAAAGGGAAAAGAAAGGGATATCTATTATATCAACATAAATTTGGTATCAAATTATTTTAATTATTATCCTATCAAAAAATCATTTTTATAAGTCATATTTACATATCAAAAGATTCATCATTACATGCTAATCAATAAGGCCAAGCTCATTGCAAAAATTGATCCTCTAAAATATTTATTATCAAAATCAACCCTAATGGGAAGAATGGAAAATTGGATCATGATATTAAGTTAATTTTACATTGATTATATTAATCAAAAGTAAATTAAATGACAAGTTTTATTAGATCAGTTGTCATAAGTTGCTTTATCTGATACTTGGTCATTGATCATAGGTTTTCCAGATGACTAAATCCTAACTGTAGATGAGTCACAAATATGGAAAATATACTTTAATGGATCCTTAACTACTCATGGATCAAGAGAAGGTATCCTTTTATAACATCTCAAGGATACTTAATTCCAAAGTCCTTTTCCTTGCACAAATAATATATTTGAATAAGAGGTGCTCATCATAGAGCTTAATCTTGCTCTCCAATAGAACATCCAACATATTTTAGTATATGGTAACTCATAATTAATCATAAAAGAATCCAATGATGATTATCATACAAAGGATGATAATATCATACCCTATAAATTCATGGTAGACATTTTTAAACAATATTCTTAGCTTATCACATTTGAACAGGTTCCTCATGCCATTAATAAATCTATGGATGCAATGGAAAAAAATGGATATTTCTTGAGATGTCCCTGGACTCACAACAATATAAATTTTTTATAAATAAATGTCATGCCTCATTATTAAATTTAAAATTAAAATATTATATTTGGAATAAAATTTTATATTGGGGATGATTTTTGTAAAAGTTATGCCATTTCTGCATCAACTAGTGAAACCCAAACTTTATCAAGTTTTATGAAATAACACAACTCAAAACCATCACTTGTGAATTATATTGAATAAAAATTAGTTAAAAAATATTTTAAAAATGTTATAATAATCTCTCTATGATAGACCTAGATCAAAATACAAAGTGTGAGCAAAACCTTTACCAGATCTACACAAATACACTACAAATACTGCTCAAAACATAACATAAATTCACAACACTTATAGGTTGATCACATAGTAATATAAAATAATTAAATAGATTTAAATTATACTCAAAATACACTTGATATTTTTTGTAAAAATCCACAAATCTAAAATCATTCCTTCAACCTTACTCACACCAACAACCTGCATAAAACATTGAACATTGGTTGAATTTGCAATCCTTAAAGCTCAGTTATGTTTATATGGGATTTATGCACACCACAGAAGAATAAAAAAGGTAACCTCTAACATTTTTATATCTCTACATAATGAGGTTCCACTCTAAGGCATGAGTTACAAGTATGTGGTTAAAATAACTAGGTGATGGAATAGCAGGTTAAGCTGGTGGATAATTTAACTAGGTTTGTGGATGGATGTGTGAAATCTAATATAAAGTAAACACTACATGAGTTGGATAGGTGGAGGTTAAAACTATGGTGGATAAGTCTTAGAAAAAATTCAAAAATGGAAATAAGGGTAAGGTAGAAAATAAGGATCTACATTAATAAAGGTTACTTTTAAGACTGTTTCTTTGGTGGATAAATATCTCTAAGACCAGTGTTTACCACTTCAAGCTATTACACACTCATGAACAAGCACAATTAGTAGTCTGGGAAAATAAGTATAATAATCTTAATGATCTCAACTAAATATTTCTCTCCTTATCTCTAATTTTTCACACCCTTATCTAAGAGGTTCTAGCTCAAACCAAAAAGTTATCTAGAGTAGTTATAGCACACTTCTAGATGACTATACAAAAATAAATACTCCTAAACACCTCAGATTATGAACTTAATATATATTAATTGATTAAACCAATTAAATATAACAATCTTAAATAGTTTTAGCACATCTAAGATCAATATTCATCAATTAAAACAACCAGATTCATCTATAGAATTAGCACACTTCATAATTATTGAATTGATAGAGATAAGGAAACTTAAATTTTTAATATAATAAAAAGAGGAAGAATAAATAACAAACACAATTGCATGATAATCAATCACTTGATCTCTTCTTGTATATTTATCAAAAACTTTAACCCTTTAAAAAGAGGGTTTTACATGTATTTAAAGGACTTGGGGAAGGGGTCGTCTCATCCTCCAAGAATGGAAAAACTTTTGATTACATCAAAATGACTAGAACATAAGTTATAGTTCGATATAAAAATACATGTTATAACTTATCAATTACATCATACATGCAATGTGTGCATGGTATAAAAATAATTCATTTAATTACAACATAAATGTAACAAGAATTAATTATCCATGAATAATCATTACATACAAAATTATCCTTCGACTAAGGCTAACTAGGCTCCTACTTGACACTTCTCAAGGTGGTTGATGGAAATGATGTTATAAATATATTTGAATTGGTTATTTGAGCATATGTAATAATTAAAGTTGTAAATGAAGTTACAGTAAAGGATGAACTATTAGCTTGAACTGGGTTTATGACTAGAGCTGAGCTGAGAGGTAGATTTGATGCACTTACTAAGCTGGGAAGGACTGAAGTTGATGGTGGTATTGTACCTAGCACATTAGGTGGAGTCTAAGATGATATACTAGTAGATGGTGTTGAAGTTCCCTTCTTGGCCTCCAAATCTTGATAGTGTTTTTATCTTTTGGCATGTTGTGCCCATATTAAGCTCATATCAAGAAGAGAAGTCTTGTTTACCCTATATTATTATTTCACTAGCCTTGAATGCTTAGTCTTGGTAGTTCAGAAGCTTACCTGAAAGACCTCCACTTCAGTTGACTTCTTCCTTTCCAAACTAAAATTTGCTTCAATATCCTCTAAAGTCAGTCCTTATAAGATTTTCATGAAATTATCTAAATCTTGTTGTATCATTTGGCCAAAAATATCTTGGGCTACTAGCTTCTTGATGTTATCCCACACTCATGTCAATTTTAGCTCAATCAAAAAATTTACTATGTACTTTTCTTATTCAGTGATCTTAGTAACTAAATAATTGGAAACACTTATCCAATCACTGCTAGATTTAATGAATTGACTACCTCTAAAGGGGTCATCAAATTTAAATGGTTAAATACCTTATTAAGATTATATAAAGCTAATAAATTTAATCTATTCTTATCTTCCTTGAGAACTTTAAACAATTTTGTTAGTATGGTTGCATGTGGAGCCAATTGTGCTCTCAAAGGATGAATGGTATCCAAATTTTCATATAATGTTAATGTCATACTCTATACATCTTTCTCTATCCTAGAGAGAACATAGATTACATGTCATTGTTCTCTAAGATTCTCCATCACTTTTTCTAATTCTTTTCTCCCCTATTTCGTTACCTAATGAATGGCTAGTACTACTTAATTATGGGTCTCCATGTAAGACTTAAGGTCCTTAATATAGGGGGACTAACCCTTCTTAGCTCACCTTTTCTAAAGAGAGTAAATCTCTTCTCTTTCTTTTATAATTAAGCCTCTTCCACTACTATCTTCTATCTTCCTCTTTATTACCCTTTGTATTGATGTTGTTGCTTTGTCAAAGAGTAAGGTCATAGTGGGCATCTCAGTGAATTTTAAGTTTGGCCTCTTAGAAGCTGACAGTCCTAACTCCTTGGCCCAATCTAGAAGAGTTAGATTTGATGGATATAATGGTTATGCCTCTATTTGTGTGTCTTTTTTAGGATCGGGCTTAGTGGATGGCTTAGATATTGAGGGCCAAATGATTTTGGACCAGTCTACATTCCTAAATGTGGCTTTAGATGCATAATATAGATTGGTTTATTGTTAGGAGGTTTCTTTGTTTCCACCACTATTGATAGTCTGCACTGCTCCTAATGAGGGTAGTGGTGAACTCAGCTGAGTAGAAGAAACTACCACTTGGGTGATGGGTTGGATGGTGTTTATGGAAGAAAAGATGGAGACTAAAGGATAAGTGGTTTGAGCAATGGTTAGCATAATGAAAATAGGCCCAATGGATAATGTTGACATAGGAGTAAAATTAGAGAAGACTAGCAATAGTAAAGAAGAAATAATTGATAATGACATATTAGGGAAAAGGCCTAAGGGAGTAGTAAATAGAGCACCCTTACCTAATTGGTCACCTCTAATTGGTTCCTTTACTTTAAATATTTATAATCTTAGTACCTTGAATTTTTGTAGCTCCTCTTCATCCACATCATGAATTGGCTCACCTTCAATTGAAGGTTTTGCTTGTCTACTTTTTACCTCTGTAGATGGAGTATGTGGCCTATTTTCCCTAGATTTTTTTGATAACAAATTATTATCCTCTCAAATTGAGGATCAGTCACTTATTGGGTAGGATAAGTAAGAGTCATACTAGATTTTATGGTTATCAAATCCATCATAGTAGGTGCAATCTCTTCTTCATCAAAGGAGTCTAGATAAATGATCTTCACTTCTTCCCTAATAGTGTTGTCCTTATCTTGCATTAGTTTTTCTATTAGTTCTTGTTTGAATTCCCTCAGTTCAATAGTATACATTTAAACTTAAGGAGTTTGATATTCCTCTTGCTGAGAAGTAGCTAATGTTTCCCCTACCACTTTCTCTTTTGTTGTTCTTGTGGAGTTGTCATCATAATAAGTGGATGTTGGGAGTCCTAGTTTTGGTCTTGTGGATATTAGAAAGGTCTAACATTACATAAATCAAATTATGTCCATCCCCGTGGTGGTGGGATCCTAAATCTATCTTTCCCAAGTGTAAGGGAGGGATCATCTTGTATTACCCTCAACAAATCCTCACTCAAGCTAGTAGTCTCAACACTTTCCTTAACTTATTCATTATATTTGGCATTGAAGAACAAAAACTCATGATTGAAAGGTTAATTCTTGTAAGGGATGCCCAGATTATGAACCTTTTATTACACTTTAACATGGGGGTCCCAATACCTATGGGGAAAAGTAGCCAAGGCATAAGCCTTCCTTGCATTCCTAGCCTCTCTAAAATGTATTTTGTATGTATATTGCATCATCCCAATTATAATATGGAAGCCATGGAAAGTATCTTATTACTCTTTATCAAGTCCTCATCTATCCTATTCCATAATTGGAAATAAACCTCCTACTCAACAACTTTATCTAGGAAAAATTTGGGGAGCCAAAGAGGGTCTACCTTATGTCCAACAAACATGATGACAATGTAGTCTGGGTATAGCCAATAATCACCTAAATTCATGAGTGTATTGGTGATGATCTTAGATATCATGGATAAAGGATGGCCATGAATTTCCATCCAAACTTAAAGATACAAGTCCTCTACAATTATATAAATGTTCCTCACATATGCATAGATGTGAAAAAAAGAATAGAAGTCACAGATTTTATTATTGATGTAGTCAGGACTAGGATTCCACAAATCCCCATTATGTTTATATACAACCCTCATGACTATATCCAAAATATATGACATCATGTAAAATTTTCCACCTTAGGGTCTCTTACCTTTATACAGATCTATTCTTGAAAGCATGGACTAATAACCTCCCCCAATGCATAAGTGCACTATGAAGTGATGAGAATATCAAGGAGTGGATATTGTAGACACTAAAAATCTGAACACAATGGTTCTAAATGTCATAATTCCCCTAGACCAACTCAAGACCCCTTTGGGCCCAACCATTGGCCCTTTGATTGATGACTAGGCCTAACCTAGGTCAATTGACCTTCTATATAAAACCCACCTTTCTACCAACTCTACCTTTGACCCCTGACCACTGATGGTTAGGTTATAACATCTAAACCAACCTAACTACCCTTAACTCTACCTTAATGTTTTATAATTAGCTTGTCTAAATCTGCATGCAAGCCATTGCATGTATGAGTTATAATTAGAAATCTCAATTAACATCTTATTGTACCTCTCCTTCCTTGCCTATAATAAGAGAGCAAGAGGTAAAAATACATCCACCACTATCAATATAGTTTGCATCCATAGCTTCTTTTGTAGGTGTTCTTCTAGTAATCTAGCGATCTAGCCATCATGTCAGAAAGCTGACTTGTTGTCATCCCTTGGTCGATAGCCAAGTACCATTACTATTTAAGAATCACACCAAACTCTATCAATGAGATAACCACCTCACCCATTCACTAGATCAACCTTTTATAAGCTAAGTTTTTTTTCCATTATTTAATTACTTTATTTGTATTTCACAATTAGCCCAACACAAACCCATCTCCTAGAATTAGCTTTTATGATCCTGTCAATCTAATTTTTATCAACCTAGGCACAATACATAGTAACTTCCAATGGTTATCTTGATCACCAATGGCCTATCCCACTACCTATGGTTTCCCTAACCACCAACAGTCACCATAACTATCGATAGTCACCTCAACTATCGATGGTCACTATGGTAGAAAATAATAGTAAGTTGTTTTCACCTGCTTACCCTCAACCAAATCTATTTTTCATTTCATATACATGTTCATAGACCTCCAGCCTATTTTTTGAAGCACACTTGATTTTTTTATCATTAGTATTGACTTTATTATTGATATATTAGTCATTTTTAACTTATTTCTTTATCAAGCATTTATTGTGTTCAACTTCAGTAGCTTTTGATTATTGATGTAAGTACCTTATCTTCTATTTTTTAAACTTAATTATTTAAAATCTATGGATTGATATCCCTTAAATAATCTCTTAATTTTGGGATATAACTAGTACTATTAAATCCACCCATCTATCTATCTAACCAACCATTTGCTTTAGTGTTATCTTATTTACAGGTCATCCTCCCAAGACAAAGAGGAGTTCTTCACAATAATCTAATTCAATGCATGCATAACCAAATAGGTTTTCAACCATACCTATATTTAATTTCTTCTGCCTTTCTTGAAATATAAGTTTAAATTCACTAAAACATTTTGGCACACTTGATGGGACCTTAGGTCTTTACTTGGGTTTATTTTATTTGCATCTACATGTTCTTCTCCCTATTTTGTGCTCATGAGTGAAATTAAAATTTATTTTGGGCTTAAAATAGGCTACATACATTAATTTCTTTAAATTTTAACTCACATAATTTAAAATAAATCAAAGTAATTGAATTGTAACATCACTTTTGTTGCACATACTAAACCAAACCACCTATATCAATCAAACATCAAACAACTTGAGATAAGGCCCGATTGGTATTTCATCACCTAGTGGTCATCTTACCCCTTTCCCAACAATCCTACTTAGAGGTAATTACCAAGGGGAAAACCAACTCATCTCTCTGGTTTAGTATAAACTCTAAAAATTAGTGTATATTATCTAAGCACCTGACACCCTTATCGCTATGGTGTGTGAAGTGAGGAAGTAGGCCCCAATACCAAGCCATGTATTGATTTCCAATACATATCCTTTTGAGATCCTAAACACAACCTCAACCCAACCATAAACTTATTTTCTAATACCCACTCTATAATCCAATTTCAATCACACAACTTCTTGTAAACTTAAGGCATAAGCCAAAAGAGAGACTAAAAGTAACTTTAGGACTTAACATGTTTTCTAGTGTGTGATTGTTTTCTTTATTTATTTATTGTCTTCTCTCTATTTGAGTGGTGAGATTGTTTGTGTATTCTTTCTCCCTTGCCTTGGATGGTTCTAACTCACCAGTAGTGAAATAATCTATTAGAATACAACCCATCACTAAACCAATCAACCCCTTTTATCTCCTCATTCATTGAGTACATCTCTAAACTAGAGGATTCTCCTCACCCTTTGAGAAGTCCTTTTAGCATTATCTTAACATCATGCCTCACTATGCCCCTACTTCAATTCTACCTAGGGACCCACCTTATAGCATGTCTTCCCACCTCATGGGAAACACTTCTATTTCCATAGTCACCATCCAACCATTGACTACCCAAGAATCTTCATCCACTAATAATCCCTATAACACTACTATGGAAAACCAACCTACCCAAAATATAAACACCCTTATACCTTCCACCCCCACCAACAACTCCTCCACCTTAGGAGAAACTCATCCACTAATCACCTATACTCCCCTCACCATGGCAGTACCTACCACTAGCATTTCCAACCTTCCTTCATCTATCCTCATTTTACTAACCACTACCCCAGTTCAAAATCTTATGGTATCTATACCTTTTACCTTACCACCAATTAGTAATAAGAGCACTACCCTTCATTTTATTATAAAACCAACCATAAATCCTACCCAATAGGTACCTATTACACCAAACTTGGGTTACATATTTAAGCCACAATGGCATGTGCCTCTACCTACTACCCAACCACCCACATCAACCTACCCCTACATAGCTTCCACCTAACCATTGGTGTCCACATACCAATATATGGTAGCTCCTCAACCTCCCACCATCTATCAATATATTACCCAACCACCACAATAATATGCACCTTACAACCTCATAGGTGTACAACCCCAAATAGACCTAATCAAAATGCTCATGGATAAAATGACTACCTTAGAGTCATCCATATCTAGTTCTCATAACATCTTATCATTTGACCATTTATGTAATGAGATCATTCACCCCTGTATCCTTATTAGACCATATCCTCATCAATGGGAACTTCCCAAGTTTTTCAAATTTTAAAGTAAGGAGGATTTTCAATAACACCTTAGGTCATTTAGGCATAAATGTTATTTGATTGCCTATGATGATGCCCTCCTTCTTCATACCTTCCCCATGTCCCTATCTGGTCCAACATTAGATTGGTATAGTTCCATAACCAAATACTCTCTCTTCTCCTTCACCCAACTAGACCAAACTTTCTTGGATCACTTTTTGATAAACATCTCTAAGAAAGTTACCATTATTGATATTTAATCTATCCAAAAATTTGATGATTAATCTATTGTTGATTTTATGGCCTTTTGGAGAATCCTAATCAATCAACTTTCCTTCTCTTTACCCCAACCTAAACTAATAAAACTTTTTGCTGAAGTATGTGCCAAACACATCTCCTCTACATTGCATGTTCAGAGCTTTAGAACCTTTGGAAAATATTTTACCATGAAGTTAAAGTTATAAAATAGAGCCATTAATGAATGAAATCTAAAGTTGAAAAATAAGAACTCTACCTACAAAACCAATGAGCCTTCTTCCTCTAACCAAGTAACCAAACCAACATCAGGGCCAAAAACAAGAGAAATATAAATGTGATTGTCCTTAAAACTAATCCTTCACCATCTATCAATCAACCAAACTCCTCTATCTCCTCAAAAAAAAACATGAAGAACCAAAACTGAAATAATCAAAAGTAGTTTACTCCACTTAGGGAATCTTACACTTTGATCTTGGAGAAGTTGTTGAAAGCTAATATCATATCACTTCTTCCCATCAAGCCTCTTCAATAATTTTATTCTTCTCATCTAGCACCTAGTTGGTATAATGAGAATGACCTATTTGCTTTCTATCAAGTAGTGAGGCATGATGTTAGTAGGTGTAATACCTTCAAAAGCATTATCCAATCCCTCATTGATAAGGGGGAACTTGTGTTGGAAAACCCCAATGCACCTCTAAACCAATCCCTTAACATTTAATAGATAACATTTTCTCAATCATGTGCCCACCAAAAATGAGAGAAACAAAGTTGAGTGTTCTCATGACACCCATACTATCATTATGGTTCTTTACACACCCATCAAAGAGCCTACCACCCAATCTACATGTTCTTTTCCCACTCTACTTATTGAGATAGTGGAGTTACCTTATCCTCTTTTGGAGACCCAAACTAAGGGAGAGATATTTTCCCCTCTTCCACTTCTTGAGGTAGTAAGGTTATTTACCCTTCCTTCAATTGACATACCAAAACAAGAAACCATTTTACCTTCTCCCTCAACCACCAAACAAATCATTGCCCCTTTGGAGATCATTCCCAAAGAGGAAGCCACCATGTTTGAACCTTCCATAAAGGATTCACCCATCCAAAAATTGTATCCTTTGATTAAGGAAGAGGATGAAGTCACCATCTCCCTTTCCCAACCTATGGGTTTATCTTTCAATTCCACTACCTAGGAAGCAAGATCAGTCTACAAACCATTCTCTAGACTGGTTTAGAGGTGTGAATTTATTTCCAAATATGATGTGGATTAAGCCACATTTTGGAATAAATTTGAGATCCCTTACATCACAAAATAAGAACCTCCAATCACACTTTTAATGGACCAACCCACCACTTTTGTTATCCAACCCCTTACCTTATTAACCAAACCAATAAAAACCTCTACTAACCCTATAATTTCTCAACCATCTAATGCACCCAAACCCCAAACAACTAAATCACCCTCTCCAACCAAACTAACCAAAAACCTTGGAATCTTCCCTATGTAGAGCCTCAATACCCATCCTTGAAACTAGAGCTAACCCCACCAAACCTACCAACCAAACACCAAACCAAATCAACTAAGGAAGTAAAGCCAACAAAAGTATTTAAGGCCAAACTTTTACCTCCTTCAACCTTGCCTTCTATTTTAGGGCCTCATCCCTCCACTTTTATTAGGAAGCCAACTATCTTGAACAAAACCCAACCATAACTATTGGTTACACCAACACACTTGCTTTCTGACACACCCATCTTCATCGAGCCATCAATAACCAAAATACCCATCTTAAAACCTCCCACCTCTAATTTATCAACTTCCACCTTACCAAAACCAAAACCACCAACTAAGAATACCACCTTACCCAAACATTATACCATCAAGCCTATTTCCAAAAAGACATATAGCTCACCAACCAAGACCAAAACCTCTAAACCCCCTCCAGCTTTAGTTGAACCTCACTCAGCCATTTTCCAAAGGTTATTATAGGCCTCTTGTTTGACCTTACCCCCTGTCAGGCCATTTGACCCTCTCGATCCAAAACTAGTATGGTATAATGACTACCAAGTGCGCTCCTATCATAGGACATGAAGTCATGACATAGATAACTACAAAGCTCTCCAAACCATAATCCATCAAATCTATGATGAGGATAATCGATTAAAAAGTGAACCTCCCACAAGCCCATTACCAATCCAACAAATAACAACCACTGCCCAATGCCTATCTACTCCCCCATTCTCATCTCAGAGTGATGAGGAACTAAACCAATGTCTTACCTCAACTCTTCCCTCTATCCATACTATCCATGTGGTCACACGATCACACACTCAACAAAAATATAAGGGGAAGGTTAAAGTGTTTATCCCATGGGCATACCCATCTTCCACCTCCTAACTAAATCAAAATAAAGCACATTCACCTTTATCCAAACCCAAGGTATATATCTTGAGTACCTCCTAATCTAACCCCTTTGAATCAATTAAGAGAGTGGTGCTCAAACAACTTCACCAAACCTTATTGAATATGAGTTGATTTCTACTTCACCTCATCATCACCAAGAAATTATAGAGGCATTTCAATCAGTAGGGGTTCACCTTGAATACCCTCAACCTATTTTAACCTTTGTTGGTGCTCTCCAAATTTCAAACCTTATCACCTTAAAGGATTAAAATATGCCTTCTATCCATCCTAGTGACCCAGATCCCCTATCTTTATTACTACCTACATTAACCAAACCTGCATCAAATGGGTCATGATTAATGGGGGAGCTAGTATTAACATCATCTCTTCCCATGCCTATGATCAACTCAAACTACTAGATAATTTCATATCCAAAACATCAGCCATCCTTTGATCCTCCAATGACACCATGACCACAACTTTGGCAACTGTTATCCTTCATATATGTTTAGGACCTTGCACACTCTCAAAGATCTTTTATGTAATGAAATGTGAATTATAGTATAATTTTTGTTGGGATGGCCTTAGATCTACTCTATGGGTTATGTACCCTATACTCTTCATCATTATATCAAGTTTGAGCATGAAGTCTAGGTTGTCACTATACAAGTTGACCTAAGTCCCTTTTCATTGTGCAACATGACTTATCGACCCAAAAACATCCTCCTACCTCCATCTAGCACACCCTCATCAACCAAAGACAAACCCTCAACCATGAAGCATGAACCCATATCTCCTTTTACTTATGAGGCATCTACTAGCTCATCCATCCCTTTAGATCACATCCCTACCAGATACCCCTTGGAATTGACATTCCATCACCTTTCACTCAGGGAATATTTCCTTTTGGCCCTTGATACTTTCCCTACTCCCCATGAGTATGAGAAATTTAATAACCAACCCAGGTATGAACCCAATATCAAAGTCATTATTTCCTTTAGACTTCCAACCTGTTAAACCCATTTCATCTATGGTAGACTTGACAAACCCCTCCACACTTCTATCACCTCTCTTTTACCTCAACCATTCACTGTCAGCTTTTCCTACCTGGATAAACTAAGTTTCACCAAGACATACCTTCATTGGTGTGCTTATAAGGGATTTGGATTTGGATTTGGATGATATGAATAGGGGCCACATGATCTACTTCCTATTAAGACCTAGAAACCCCATGAGAAACATGGTCTAGGTTTCTCTCTACTAGACCAACAAACCAACTCACCTCTCACCACCAAAGATGATGAGGAGATCCCATCCTCATTGACTCCCTCATCATCAGAATAGGAAGATTTTGACATCATCCCACCTAGATTTTTTTCTTCAACATGATCAGCCTCAAACCCCTAACTTAGCAAAAGGAAGAGGCAATTATAATCATCCCTATGACCCATCTTGAGATGATAGGAGATGACTCTCCTATAATTAACATTATTTAGTGTCAAGGTGATGATTTCATTCTCACCTACATTGGTACCCCAGATTCTTTAATCCACAAATCCCTTCCTCTTGAGACTTTGACCATGTTGAATGAATCCACAATGGATATCATCTTGGGAACTTTGGACAACCCCCATATTGTCAAAATTGGTCAATCACTAAATGCTAAAAAACTTTGATACTTCCCCTCCTTCCTCCATGACCAAAGCATAGCATTTACTTGGTCTTATAGTAATATGATAGGAATTGACCCCACCATTTCTACCCATAACATAGTCACCAACCATGATGCCAATACTGTTAAGTAGAAACTTTTATGCATACACCCTCACATAGCCCTTCTTGTCAAAGAAGAGCTTCAACATCTTCTATCTATCAATTTCATTCAACCCATTGACTATCCTTAATGGGTCTAAAATATTGTGCCTATCACCAAAGCCAAAGGGGGACTACACATTTGTGTGAACTTTCATGACCTCAACCTTGCTTTCCCCAAGGATTATTTTCCTCTACCAAGCATCAACCAGTTAGATGATCTTACAACTAACCATGAGATGTTATCTATTATAGATGGATTCTCAAGTTACAATCAGATCCTAATTTCCCCCAAAGATCAACACAAAACCACATTTATCACCATATGGGGAACTTTTTGCTAGAGGTTCATGCCTTTTGGACTAAATAATGTTGGTGCAACCTACCAACGTATTATGACTTACATCTTCCATGACCTTATCCATAAAATCATTGAAGACTATATCGATGACCTTCTTGGGAAATCCAAATATCATAAGAATCATATGGTCATTCTCAAGATTATCATTGAGTGACTCATCTATTACCATGTCTACCTCAACACCAAGAAATTCATTTTGGGTTCTTATCTAGCAGGTTCCTTGGCTTTATTATCTCCCTTTGAGGGATTGAACTAGCATTTGCATATCCCCATCATAAAGGTCAATGAGTCTAGTTAGGATTAGTATGTGCACATCCCTTTTGCCTTATGGGCATATTGTACTAGCATCCAAACCCTTACAAGTACTACCCCATTCTCTCTTATGTTTGGATCCAAGGTTGTCTTACCTCTCAAAGTAAAAATCCCATCTCTTTGCATATCTTTGTATGACCTCATTTTGAAAGATGATTATCATTAGCACCATTTGGCTTAGCTTGAGCTCCTTGATGATAATCATTTAGCCACCCTTACCCATCTCCATGTCTATCAATATCATGTCAAACATGCCTATAAAAAACACCTTAGAGTGCGATAATTCCACATCAGAGACCTCATCCTAAAATAAAATCAACATGTCACCAATATGGAAAAAAACAAGTGGGGAAAGTTTGATTTCAATTGGCTTGGACCTTATATCATAACCCCATAAGTATGGATCAGGAGCTTACCAGTTGTCTTATCTTGAAGGCAACCCAAAACTTGAACCCCTCAATGCTTCACATCTACATCTTTTCTTTTGTTAAAAAAAATCAAACTCACCTTTTACCTAAATTAATCTCATCCCTTTCTTTTAAATCACATTCAAATCCTTATTATAGGGGAAATTAGTTAAAATTGAATCATGTGATTATCCATCATAATCATAACCTAATCTTGAACAATGGGTACCATTACTCTACCCATGGTATGATTCTTATGGTACTTTCCACCCCTTTTCATAAGGATAAATTCGCATGATCATTGTCACCTAAACCTCTCTACACCTACTCAACCTTCTTATGTTTTTATTTTTTCTTTTATACAGGTGAACCTTTTTAGCCTATATCAACATTTCTATGTCAAGCAAAAATCAAACAAATCAAAAAGAAAAATCCAAACTAATAAAAATTATGGGTCATTCCTAGTATTTATAGACTACTCCCTTGAAGTATAGTTGTATAAAACATATTCAAAATTTCTCCAAGGTGGACTGCTCCCTTGAAGGATAGCCATCAAAGGAATTAAGCAAAGCACACAAACTTAGACCACTCCCTTCAAGGATGGTTGAGTAAGGCACTTGTCAAAATAATCAATTTATTAGAATATTCCTACATCGATCAGCTTCCCCAACCCTCATAAGTAATAAGTAAAAGACTCATTATCAATAAATAGTAAAATCAAAATAATTTTGAAATCTGCAATTGGCTCTCATAAGCAAAATAATTTTGAAGGCCGTAATTTAATTTCATGAGTAAACTTCCCACATTGATCAATCTGCATTGTATATAACATACACTTGTTTATACTAAATTTTTGTAAACCTATAGAAGAAGCATGCTAGTATCACAAGAAGGTTCCATTTCATCCATCTCCCTTTATACACTATAATCAAGGGATTTTTGAGCTCACTTGACATTATGTGATCAAGACACCTTTTTAACCAACTAAAAAACAATACTATGAAGCACTCAAAGGGCTTATCTTCCTTAATCCAATGTAACTTTGGTTTTGTATTACTTCTTACCAAAGAAGAAGCATCATACCCTATTTATATCCTATCAGGACTAGTTGATGATTTCACTAAGACATTTGTCTCTTGATTATATTTCTTTGTTATCATATCTAGTGTTATTCATTAATTTAAGTCATGTGTTTTGCCTTAAAAAAAATAAAAAACATACTTATAACATCACATCAACATATATCATAAGCAAAAACATACATCATTAGCACATCCATCATCATGTCAAAACCTAACATCCATGAACAATAAATAAATCAACCATTTTCACCACATGTCTAAATCCAAATAAGGAAGCATATACTTATTATAATTTTAGCATACACATCATCATCATAACCATAAATAACATAAGCATCATCATCAACATAAACAAAAAACATCACATGCCTAGCTAGGTGAGTCTACATAATGTCCAATATATATAACATAAGCATAACCAATATAACATCATTAGTGATAAATATAACATCACGTCATAACATCAAAGCAAACCATAAAGCATGAGCAATAAACAGGGATCATATATATAAATCATGAGTCTAAAATCATAATGTATACAAATAATATACATTTATCTCTCTCTCAAAACTATACATCTCATCACATTAGCTCATAAGCCAATATCAAAATCATATACAGTAAAATATAATATATCTAACCTATATCATAACTATGCCCCTAAGGCACTGCTATCTCTTGAAGCACCACTAGGTCCTAGTGCCTATCCTTTTAAGTTCCCTACCTATCCTCTTGATGTACCTATATAGGTCCACCTATGAAAGAAACCCACTGACTTGGTGTCACTATAATAGCACCACCTACCAAACTAGCTCTGTACTTACCCCATCAAGGCTCATCAGGACACTACCTTAGGATTATATCCTCATAGTACCATAACTCCACTATAACTAGGTATTGTACCATGGGGATTTTATTTGATGTTCCTATATATGCCATGGCTGATCCTCCTCTCTATCTCAAGGGGTCTCTCTCCTAGGTAACCAAGGATAGTGAATCTCTAACCTAGTCCCTATCACCTATTCGTGTCTCCACCTGACCCTATAAATTTGTAACCTATGCATATGAAGTAGCTAATGCCATTCCTAGCTATGCATCTAGGGTATCCCCTTGTACCTTTGACCTCTAACCTCCCCTCCTAGCTAGGTCAACATTTATCTACCTCCTACCACCATCATCTCCACCAAAATTTGTTATCACATATAAATCTTGGTGCCATGAAAAGTACCCATCAAGAAAACTTGCATCATCAATCACTAGCCTTGTTAGTAGATCTTCATGATCAAGTAAATTTAGTACTAGATGTGGCTTAGGTAATAGAATCTCTACATCTTTATATCTATAACTAGGGAATGGGTCTGGGATACCCTAAACTAGACCAAAATTCCTTTAGACCCTATCAAATGGGATGAGCTCTACATCCCCATCCTACCTACTGAATATCCACCCATAACTCTACAAAGATAGAGTATGCCTCCTATAGATGGAACATACTAGAAACATAACATATTGCCTCCAAATAACATCACTAATGACCAAAGCAGCTAATGTACCCCTAAACTAATCTACATCATGAGCCCCTCCACCTACTCCTAAAGTGGTAAATTTAGCTCTCCACCTCATATAACCCATTAGGAAATCTATCTATGCATATCCCATCTACGATAGCCCCACTAGCCTTAGCACTTAGATGTGCTCATAAGCCTAATAGTGTAGAATAAGACTAATACTTATGTCATACCTCTTGTGAGCTATGAAACCCAATATCTTCCTATATATTTACACTAAAAGCACAAGTACCCATCCAAACAATGTTTGCCCTAGCAACATCTCAACTAACACCCCTAGTAGCAAGTATGGGAACCTCCCACTACTTGAGTTGAGAAGGATAAATTATGACACTACCATCATCATTAGGCTCCTCTCACTTGTCACACTTTGATATAATATGGAGTAGCTAAAACTCCTATCGTGCCATTTAACATGATCACAATCATCTATGTACATTAGATCCAATAAATTATCTCTTTCCTCCCTCTTAATGTGATATATTAAATCACCCCATCGGGTAAATTGAGTGATCTTTGCATGTACTATGGCAAGATAATCATCTCATTAGTTAGTATAAGGAATGTATTTATGGCCAAATCCCATCTCTTGATGAGGTAAATGATCATAGATGTATCATGCAGCATGTGTTGGTAGTATCACATCACTCCCAGATTGACCTCCTCTATATGGACCCAATCTACTGGGGCCATTCATTGGTATACCATTATAAATATACATAGTGCCCAATGATGCATCTGAATCTACTCATGTGCATGTAAACAATCAATAGTAATAAGCTTAGTCACCTATACTATTGTTGCCTACAAACTAAGTGCCTTCAACCTACCTAATGTTACCATTTAACCATTTATTCAACTCTTACCTACCAAACCTAACAATTAAACCTATTAAATTTAAAACTTAATATCTTACCTCATTAAATATTACCTACCTAACGCTTATCAGCACTACTTGTAACTCAAACTAACTAGTCACCTATCAAAACCTATCAAATTCCTTAAACTTAACCTTAACTCATTCACCAATCAACTTAGCCACTGATGGTCATAGTGACCATTGATGGTCAGGTTGTAAATCATCAACATTCATCAACCATCGATGATCATTATGACCACTCATAGTTACTGTGTGTGACTGTTGATGAACTTCTAAAATCTTACCCAACCCTAAACATAAGCAAAACACCTCCATACTTATAAATTTTTATCATTTTTAAACCCTACCCACCCCTACCTTATTTATCCTTGACCAATTACCAAAATTAATCACCAATTTAAACAAAATAAGAAACCCATACAACCTAGGTCAAAACCCACACCCACTGAATCAATGCCCATACAATCTAATTCTAACCACTACATATGCTAAACCTAAGCTAATATATCAATTTAAGGACACCACCTACCTCATTCCTTGACCATAATCAAGGAGGAATCTAAGGACCCCCTACCCATCTTCATCCACATCTACACATACCCTACATCCTCATTGGTCACCTCAATCCACTCTTTCTCCTTAACAATTAGTCAACTCCTTAGCAGTCATCACCAATCAAATTTACCCAAAACACCAAATGTTAGAACTCAATAGTAAAAAAGTTGTAATGATCAAATGATACAAGCTTTTTTTTTACCATTATACTTTTAGGGTTTTACCCTAATCATTGACGGTTAGGGTGACCATCGATGGTCACCTTTAGACCCCTTGACCATTGATGATCAGATTGTTTCACTTTTCCTTTTTTCTCCAACAAGTAAGCTTTCAACCAAAACCAAATCAATCACCCACCTATGGAGATTACCTTCTCCACTCACCCTAACCACCTCATCACCTCACCATTGGTCCATTTTATCCCGACTAGCATGCATTTTGTGGTGACTTTTACTTGGTACTTTGACCACAATAACAACATTACCATGTTGACCACTTGTTTTATGCCACCTCATGTATGCCTAACCAATTAATGTCTTCTCAAGAGCACTTCCCACCTTAGATACCTATGACTTCACTTGACCCATTTATGTTTCCCCTAAGATCACTTCCTACCTTGGATACCCATGAAAACATTGACATCACCTAGGAGACTTGTATTTATGAGTGAACATAGCTACCATACCTAAATGCAATCATGTGGTCTACTTATCACTTATCCTTCTAGTACTGACCTTTATTTTTACCAACTATGGAAAATTAGTCTATGCATGATCTTAGCTATCACACCTTTTGTCACACTTTATGCACTTGTTTGCACTTTAGTGCCCAACCTATCATTAACTAATTTTACCATCACCTTACCAACTTATCAAACTTGTACCTGATTATGTTTTACCTCATCAAATCCCAATTTTAAGGGGAACACCTCCCATACTTGAGGTAACTTGACCTTCAACTCACAGCTAGTTTTTATTTTTTAGCTTGTTGATAAAAACTACATAATAAAAAGGGGCAAAATGTAGACATTGGAAATTTGCACATGATGGTTTTGAATGTTGTAATTCCCTTTAACCACCTTAGGACCCCCTTAGGCTCTACCATTGGCCTTTTGATGTACAACCATGCCTAACCTAATTCAATTAAAATTTTGGATAAAAACCACCTTTTAACTAACCCTGCTTTTGACCCCTAACCATCGACAATCAAGGTGACTATCGATGGTCACCTTGACCATTAATGGTTAGATTCCACTATCTAAACCAACCAAACTCACCCTTAACTCCACATTAATTTTATATAATTAGATAATCTAAATCCATGTATGATCTATTTCATGTGTGAGTTATAATTAGAAAGACTAGTTAACATCTTGTTGTACCTCTCCTTCCTTGCCTATAAGAAGAGAGGAGTAGGAGGTGAAAATCCATCCACAACTATCAAGAGATTTTGCATCCATTTCTTCTTTTGTAGGTGTTCTTTTATCAATCCAATAATATAGACATCATGTTAGAGAGATAAATTTCCATCATCCCTCAATCGATAGCCAAGTACCATTACTCTATCAAAATCATGCTAGACTCTATCAATAATCCAACCACCTCAACCATTCACCAGATCAACCTTCTATAATCTAAATATTTATTTTCCATTATTTAATTACTTTATTTGTATTTTAAAATTATCCCAACACAAACCCATCTCCTAGATTTACCTTTGTGATCTCATCGATCTAAATTTTATCAACCTAGACCTAACACATAGTAATTTTTGACAGTCAACTTGACCATCGATAGTCTGTTCAATTATTGATGGTTGCCCCAACTATTAAAAGTTACCTAAACTACCAATGATTTCCATAATTATCAATGGTCACCATAACTGTTGATGGTCATTATGAAAAAAATTAATAACAAGCTATTTTTACCCACTTACCCTCAACCAAATCCATTTTTCCTTTTGTCTACCTATTCATAGACCCCTAACCTATTTTTTGAAGCACACTTGATTTGTTTAGCATTAGTATTGACTTGGACTTGTTTATTGTTATATTAGTCCTTTTTACCCTATTTATTTATCAAGCATTTATTATTTTCAACTTCAAGAGTTTTTTATTATTAATGCAAGTACCTTATCTTCTATTTTCTAAACTTAATTATTTAAAATATGTGGATTGATAGCCCCTAAAGAAGCTCTTACTTCTGGGATCTAGCTAGCACTAGGCAATTCACCCAATTATCTATCTAACCAACCATTTGCTTTAGAGTTTTATTATTTCTAGGTCATCCTCCCAAGCTAAAGAGGATTTATTCATAATCATCTAATTTAATACATGCACAACCAAAAAGGTTTTCGAACCATACATGTATTTAGTTTCTTCTTCCTTTCTTGAAATATAAGCTGAAATTCACTAAAATAGAGCCCACTCAAAATGAAGCAAATGAATGTTTGGGTGTCTAAAAAATTGATTTAGCAATGCCATGCCAATAAAATTCCCATCCAAAACTAGGTTATGGATATGGGGTTCTTGGTTATTTCCTTGACTATGAAAGTCTCACCCAGGAGAAGCTATTTCTTTACTACTTATTCCATATTATTAAATTTACTCTAAGTAACCACACTGTGAAAATCAAAAGTAGCATCTAGAATGGGCAAGCATATATACCTCATGAATGTGTCATTTGATATGTTTTTAATGTCAATGTTTTTGTTGACATAGTATATATATCCATCATCTAACATTATCCATTCAAAGAATATATCTCATAATAAGTCGATACACAACATGACTTCTGGCTTGGTAAGTGCATAATGGAGTTCCTAGTGTTTTAATGGTAGTAATTCAAATGTAACTTATTTTTATTTTACTGAGAAGTCTTCCTCATATGTTAATGGGTTGACATTATCTATGACCTCCCATATATCTAAGTAGTTGGCATGGATAATGTCAAACACTATTGCACCAAAAATTGTATATACGTATTATGTAGAGTCCTTAACGGATAAACTAGATGGTGTTGAAGATCTCTTGTATGCTTAGGATGAATATGCCATTACTAGTGGTGGATTTATGTGTGATTTGATCTCTTAAAAATGGTGGTATAAAACTTTATTACATAAAGTGTAGGTTGTTTTAGATGCAACTAGGGCTTTTCAAATTGTAGAAGGCTATGTACACTCAAGCTCTTAAAAATCAAATGATGTGAGCTTGGTTAGTGTCTTAATGTTATATATTTTGGCATTCATTCTATTTTTTTCACCATTTATCACTAGCATCTATTAGATCATCACCTTCATTGAATTCAAACTTGACAACCTATGCATAGTGGGCATGCCATATAGGATGTTTACTCATTCAGGTTACCATAGTGTTACTTATTCTTTTGACACTTGTCAATGTATGGTTTAGTTAGGGGTCAACCTTTGCATTTAGGCCAAATGATATGATATGATGAGCCCAAGTTTTATAAATAAATACCTTGAAGACCAAAATTTTCTTTGGTGAGATTGTTTTAGGAAGATTTACTGGGAAAAGTTGTGAAAGAGGGAGATCCTAACCAAAAGGCTTCAAATGAAAGTCATTAAAGAGAAAGTTCATAAAAACCAAATTTTTATTTAAGGAGATTATTATTTGGGAATATGTTGTCAAGGATAAATTTCCTGACTAAAACCTTCCAAATGAAATCTTTCGAAGAGAAAAGTTCTCAAAGACCAAGACCTTCTGAAGACCATTTGAAGTAAAGTTATCATAGAGAAAGTTACCAAACAAAATGATATGAAGGAAAGTTGCCAACAAAAAAGATCTGACTAGAACAAAATTTGAAATAAATTTATCTAAGACCAAAATTCTAAAGATCAAAAAATTCCCAAAGACCTAAAGTTATCGAAGACCAAAAATATCCATAATACTAAATACATAAATCTGAAATAGAAGAAACCAAATAAACAAACCTGAATACCTATCATACAAGGCAAACTTCTAAAATTCTATTAATATATTAGTTTCAATAAGTCCTTCCAATGGAGAATAAGTGCACTAAAATTGATTCAGTACCTAAAACAACAAATTCCTATAGATAATAAGACCAGCCAAACACACACACATAGCCTAAATAATACATAAGCCTTTAAAAAATAAAGGGGTTCCCCACTTTTTAAAGAAAATACAAGGTGGGGTGTGTTGAATACAACAAATGGTAACTCACAGGGGTGAATACTCTTGAGATTTCAAGAACCTAGAATATATGGTTTCCCGACCCCAAAATAAACCATAAACCATGCTAAAAAAATGATTAAATTAGAAACATAAAAGATACTATTAGTAATTCCATGCAACATACTAACTTCACTCATACCTTGGACCTATGTGTGGGAAAGTGATATTATTTATTCCTTGTCAAATGGATTTAGGCAAAGACATGGGGTGATATTTAGGTTTCATTTTGATTGGGTATTAAGTGCATAGAAATTTGGGGAGCTTGGGCATTGCTTTGCTACTAGCTAGGCACCTATAACCGCAATAGAGATATGTTTGATCATATTTTTCTTCCTTCCATCATGTATATCCATGATGCATGATACATTGATCTTATTTCATCATGTAGGCTTTTGATCCACTTTTATTTTATTTTGGACCTTTGTAATATGCCTTTTTCTTTTTATTTTTGCTTTTTAAACTAAAGAGGGAAGAAGGTGACCACCATGCACTAGCTCTAGTAAAATTTGGTTAGTCAAAATGTCCCTATCATCTTTACCCATGTCATTGTTTCTTACCTCAAATAAGTATTAGCATTTAATGTGCATTTGACCCAAGGAGATAAGGATTGCTTTCTAAATTTACATGAAACTATGAGAGCAACTTTTACATACCTGATAAAATCATTAGCTTTGTAACATAGTCATGGCCAACTCTCTCTTTGCTTACCTGGATTAAAAAAATTCAACTACAAGATGCAACACCCACCAATTTGAGTTGGATTTGAAACACAGGTTATTATTTGATTATACTAGGAGTGATCAATTAGATTACCATGAAGGAAAATTATTCTAGAAAGAGGGAAAACTACTACAAAATAAACAACTACACCAAGTAAAGCAAGATGCAAGAAACCAAGGACAATTAATCTAGAAAGCATGAAATACTATAATGAAATCAAATTAATAGAAGAAATAATATAAATAATAAATAAAATATAACCTACTCCTACCTCTACCAAAACATCCATTATTACTTAGATACCTCTCTAAATGTAAAAGCCATGAAGTAATGTTTCAAAAACTATCCATTGACTGGATATGTCAATCCATTACCTTGGAGGTCCTTCAAATGGAAATCATTTTCACCCAAGATCTCAAAGATATGATAAGAGACTATCCATAGTGGGGTGAACTTGTCATGCATTCCTTTAATTGCATGGTTTTTGTCCCATACAAGTATCAAGTTAGAAATCTTGTATGCTTTAGATTTTGCTCTCTTTTTGAACCATCTTTTGATTACATCTTGATGTTTGTTAAAGTTTTGTAATGCTTCATTCCTAGAATATTCTATTTCTCTAATATCTAATAATATGGAATTTATCTTCTCATTTGATTCTATATATTATTGCATAAATTGATATGTTGGTGGCTTCAACATGATTGGGAACACTGGTTATTTCCCATAGACCAGTAGATATGGTGAGGCTTTAAGGACCTGCTTATATTAAGTTTGATCTATTAAGAGTGTGTATTTTAGTAGGAGATGCCTCTCTCTAGGCTTATCTATAGTAGAATTCTTGATAGCATTCCCTTATAGGTAGTGATTAGAGGATGATTTTATTGTCATGGACCCATTCTATAAACTCAACTAATTCAAATGGCGGCCCATTGTCACAAACCAAAGAAATAGGTGTGTCAAACTTGGTTTTGATATATTTTTCAAGGAAATCGATCACATATTGGACTCTTGAGTTCTTGGTGGCTACTCCCTCAGTCTATTTAGTGTAATAATCTATATTAGTGAGAACAAATTTGTGCCCTGATAAATAATTAAGGTTTATGACACTAATGAAATATAACCCTCATTCGGTGAATAACTTACCTTCAATCATAGGTTTTAGGGGCATTATTATGTGTACCACACTTTTTTCCAAGACTTAGCATTCATGGCATTTCCTTACCTATATTTAAGCATCCTTGAAGATTTTTGGCCAATAATATCCCATTTTGAGTATTTTATGGGATGTGGTATTACCAAATGGATGGTTGCTACCAATATTTTGATGCAGATTTTCTAGGATCTCCTGGGCTTCTTCACATGACACACATCTTAAATATCTATCATTATAGTTCTTACTATAGAGGATGACCTTCATTATCATATAATGAGTGCATTTGATCCATAAGGATCTATTTTGATCACTTTTGAGTTCTTGGGGACATATTCTAGTGAGTAAGAACTAAATAATACCTAAATACCAATCCTCTTGGAAAACTTGTGTTTGGCAAACTTATTCAATGGTGATGTGTGTGTCTAGTTTAGTCATCAACTAAACAATACCTTTTCCTATGATAATCTTGGTAATTTTAATTTCAATATTAAACTCCTAAAATTTTACCATCCATTTTCCTCTACACTCTCCCAATTTATTTTATACTAACGTAAGCTTGACAGGAGGATCTAGTACAATAGTGATGGTCTTATTCTAGAGGATATAGTGCCTAAACTTCTTAACTACTTTGATAAGGGAAAAGATATACTTGTAAATTAGGGAGTATTTAATCTTTTCATCTTTCAATTTGGTGCTCATAAAAGAGATAGGGTGTTCACTTTCTTCCTTCTTCTATGTGAGTACAATAGTAATGATATGCTCTAAAGCTAATGAGTACAGGAATAAGTCTTTAGTAAAGTCTTGGATTAGTAGCACTATGGCATATGATATAGCCTTATTAATGTCTTCTAAGTATTTATTAGCTTCAGGGGTCCATTCCACTTTAGTATCCTACTTGAGCATTGTGTTTAGGGGTCTAATAATTTCTACAAAATTTTATATGAATTTTCTCACAAAATCAATCTTCCCAAAGAAGGACTTGAGCTCCTTTTTACTATTTGGAAACATTATTTTTTAAATTCCATAAATTTTTTTGGGTTAATGGTGATCCCATATTTAGTGATAATATGTCTTAGTAGCTTGTCTTTAGTAATGCAAAATATACTCTTCTTAGGGTTCAAGAAGATATCAAACTTCCTACATATTTCAAAAATGGACTGAAGATAATCTATATGACTAGCCCTATTCTTATAGAAAATATTGAAGCCATCCATGTATATAATTATGCATTTGCCTATCAGTAATTATAATTCATGATCCATCACTCTTTGAAAATTAGCTCCATCATTGATCAGCCCAAATGGCATTCACTTATATACATAAGTTCCCTATTTTGTAATGAAGGTAGTTTTCATTCTATCCTCTGATTCCACCAATACTTGATTATATCCCAAAAATCCATATAATAAAGACATCATTCCATAACCACACATGGTTTATATGACCTCATATAATGAGGGAAGGGGATAGTTATCTTTCTCAAAAGCTTTATTTAGGTTCTAAAAGTTGACACATAGTCTAATTTTACCATTCTTTTTCTTGATCAAAACTATATTAGCCATCCAAGTTGATTACCTAAAAGGAAAGACTATCTAGGCACTGGGTATCTTCTCTACATCTTTCTAGATCAACATTTCCAATATAAGATTAACCAAACTTTGCCTTTGCCTAAATGTTTTATGATCAGGCTTGAGTGGAATTGTATGGGTGATGACTTTATTTTAAATATCCTTAAGTCATCATAGGTCCATGCAATTACATATTTATACTTAATGATCAATTCCTTGACCTTTTGCCTTTCATATAGAGTGAAACTTAAGATGATATAAATGAGGTGTGTGTTCCTTTCATAACCCATGTTTTTTGAGCTAAACTTGAACTCATTAACCTTGGGTTGCCTCTATTATTGTGCTTGAGGGTTTGTATTAAAGGCCCGTTACAAGGTGACCATTACTAGTGGGAGATGATTTTAATTTAGTTGGATGACATCCTATTCATCTAATTCTTCATATCACCCATGGCTTTTTTCCTCATCATCAATTATTTGACTCAAACTATCCTGAATTGGTCAAAAACTAGAGATCTATTGGTCATCATCAAATACTTGAAAATTTTGAACATTGTCTAGAACTAAGGGATAAGGTACCAATTTGATGGATAAATTCTACACTTTTGACTCTTATAGGGGTGTCAATTTTTCCACTAAAGTAGCTAGTGAATCAATAGCTTGGTTTTGTTCTCTTGGAATGGCCACTATATTAAAAGCCTCAAATGACTTAATTAAATCCCAAAATATATGATTTTACTTATTTAAATATGATAATTTTCATTGGTACTTATTTCTAACCTAGTTGATCATGAGTTTAGAGTATTCATATATCATCATTTCCTTAATGTTTTTCTTGAGGACAAATTGTAATCCCAGAATCAGGGCTTCATACTTTGTTATATTATGGTGCATGGGAATTAGAGCTTGTATGCTATCATGAATTTATTTCCTTGTCAATTAAACAATTCAATACCAACACCTAATCCTTATTTTGACCTTGCCCCATCAAAGTAGAGGGTCCCTAATTGGGAAGGGCCTTGTACTTCTTCCTACATTTCATGCTTCATAGTAAATGTATGAATTCTAAGGCTAGGAGACTTATAACTTACGTCTTGATTGGAAATGTTTTACTCTATAATAGGATGATTCATTCTTGGATCTTAATTTTTCCTAATATAATTGGAAATGCCTCTCCATGGTAGCTAAATATGAGATAAGTCTAATCTCTACTCAATAGTAGCCCATATCCCTCTAGACTATCTACTACCAATATGTTGATAGTCATTTATACTCAAGGTTTTAATGCAACCTAGATTCTTCCATCATTGAGTCCTCCCAAAAAAAGGACTACTATTTTATCTAACTATGAAATAGTCCTCTTGGATGGACTTGGGGTCAAACCAAGCTTATGTAAAATGGAGGTTGGAAATCTACCAAACAATTGCGTATGTTCTTGCCAAACTCTTGAATGGTTAGCAAGAAAGGGGAACCTCATGATTGATTTTATATATATCATTTGTATTGGTTGTTTTGGAATTTTTTATAATAGTCTTACCCATGATAAAATTCCATAAGAGATCCTTCTACTTTGTGATTTGTACTAGTTCATGAATAGTGATATTGGCCTTGATATTCTTCATATCCTCAATAATGGTGTATCCTCCCTTATTATGCTCTTCTCTATGGTAAGGTTGATCATTCCTCTTTAGGGGAAGAGGATTATTCTAAGCTTTAAGATTTGGGAGACAACTATATTTTAGGGGGAGTAGAAGTGATGAGAGGTTATTTATTCCTTAGATTCTAATTATTCATGTTGAACTACTAGAATGCTTGGACTTCATTAGAATTATCCTCTAAGGCATTATCATCTTCACTAGGGAAGGGAAACTCATAAGTTTGAAGGACTATAGAAAAAATTAAAGGGCCATATTCATGATGGAGATTTGGAGTATTCATCATTTGATCTTATCTAGTCATTTTCCTCTAAAAGATTTCAAAGGCTGCACAAAACTCTACATAGTTTAATCCCCTATGATGTGATGTGTTGTGAACCCTTCACCATTAGACAAAGTTATCTCCATGATATTGATTTCTAGTATATTATTAGAATGTTATTTCTCTCATTTTTAGTGGGCCTATTAACAAGCTTGTTGTATCTTATAAATATAGAATTATAGTTGTAATTCTGATTGGTGGTATTACCCATCCTTTTCTGCATATTGAAGAAATCATTGCTCAACTTCTAGACCATTCTTTGTATAGAATCCAATTTAGCTTTGTTAGATTCATAACCTTGAGTGAATGATGCATTGGTGTGAGCTAAATATTGATTTTTTTGGTTCTATTGATGTCCATTCCTTTGTGCTTGATTACCCAAAAAACTATAATTATGATTTATTTCTTGTTGCATCATGAAAGGCGGAGTGTACAGTTGATTGTGGTTGAATGCAGGGGAATTCTAATTAGCATGTAGAATTGGATTTAAGGATGGGAATCCATTATTAAAAATTTGGCCTCCTAAATTATGAGGATTGAGTTATGGATTGAGTTACTTATCAATATTAATATCTTCTTGATATGCCAAAGCTAAAGTATTGGTTGTGGTAGCTCTTTGTAAAATCACTATAGTAATGGGATCCAGAGCATTCTTATATATTTTGAGTGTTAATTCTACTTATGACTTATATGTGACATTTAACTGAGTGTACATATTCTAAAATCTTGAATTTAAGTCTCAAATTGACTCATTGGGTTCCCTCTTCATGCTATTGAAATGTTGATATACCAGATTTGGATTAGTAACTTTCCCAAATGATGAAAGAAACATATTTTTACATTCATTCTATGAGGTGATATAGTTTTCCTAAAAATTGAGATACCAATCATAATCATAATTTTGAAGAGTGAATGGGAAAATATGTGCATATAACATCCTCATGGGTGGCATTCATTAATCTTAGAGCAACCTTGAAATTTTTTATATGTTCTTCTACCATCTTTAGAAAATTATAATTCAGATTTTTTGCTTGATGCATCATGGGAGATAGAGTATACAACCAATTTTGGTTGAATTCAAGGGAATTCCAATTAACATGTAGAATTATATTCAAGGATGGGAATCCATTATTGAACATTTGGCCTCCTAAATTATGATGATTGAGCTATGGATTGAGTTACTTATCAATATTAATAGCTTATTGATATGCCAAATTAAAAGTATTGGTTGTGGTAGCTCTTCATAAAAACACTAGAATAATGGGATCTAGAGTGTTTTTGTATATTTTGAGTGTTAATTATGCTTCTAACTTGTATGCAACATTCAATTGAGTGTACATCTTCTAAAATATTGCATTGAAGTCTTGGATTGACTTATTGGGTTCCCCCTTCATGCTGGTGAAATGTTGATACACTAGACTTGGATTATTCACTTGCCCAAATTATGCAAAAAACATATTTTGACATTCATTATATGAGGTGACATAAATTTATTAGAAATTAAGATACCAATCATAATTAAAATATTGGAGAGTGAATGGTAAAATATTGCATACAACATCTTCATGGGTAACATTCATCAATCTTATATAAACCTTGAAAGATTTGATATGTTCTTCTACCATCCTACCAATTGAAGGGGAGAAGGTAGGCAAATACTTATTCAAATTCCTTGGCAGCTCATATTAGTCCAAGGGATGGAAATATCAAATCAAACTAACCAAGTTTGAGCTATAGGATGATTAATAAGTGGGACACTCTTATAGGGGAAGGTGTCTTGGCTCGATGCACCTCAAGGATGATCAGTACTAGTCTAGGCCTCATATGATTTGATAAAGGTGATAGCAAAAGGCTAGCTTGGGTTATATATATTTTTACTCTCCTAGGTATCTCGAGTACAACTCTATGTATTGGCTAACCTCTACTATTGAGAAAACACACAAGTGCATCTTCCTTATAGTGCCATATTTTTTTATATTGATATGGGTTTTATTCACACCACAAAAGGATAAATTAGTTAGCCTCAAGTGTTTTGGGATCTCTATAGAATGAGGTTCCAATTCGGGGCATGAGTTGTAGGTATGTGGTTACAACAACTAGGTGGTAGAATAGCAGGTTGAGATTATAGATTATTTAAGTAGGTTAATGGATATATGTGTGAAATCTAATATAAATTAAAAACTACATGAGTTATATGGGTGAAAAGTCACTCTATATTGGATAGGTCTCAAATAAAATTCAAAAAGGGAAAGAAGGGTAAGGCAGAAAAAAGGATCTACATTATTGAAAGGTCACGGTTAACATTTTAGCCTCATAAGATAAAGTTTTAACCTTTATCATTCAAATATTTAATGACCATTACCGTGGCTTACTTTTATATGCCCCATGTTGTCCTTGTTTTAAATAAAAAATGATTGACTCAAGCTAGAAGAGCTAGACCATCATCAAGACATCATGAATAAATTGATAGGTTAGCTTGTTTGTGTATTTAATAAGTGAACTTAGAAAGCCTCTCAAGCTAAAGTAATGCATGGACATGATTTTATTAGTCCCAAGATCATGATCTACAAATTTTTTAACTTGATGATCTTATTATCTCAAGTTACAAGTGTTTAAACTTGAACCAGTAGTCTGGAATGGGCATGTGAATGTCAAGTTTAAGATTCAAAAAGCAACCATTTAAATTCAAATATCCCAAGGGTTAATGCAGTAATACCAAGTGGTAAGATCATGGTAGTTTAAGTCTAGATCTAACATCATATGAGAAAATATAGATTTAGTAGGCCCAAATAGATCTAATGGTGCATGATCAATCCTACATTGAAGATCAATGGTGAGAATCAAGTCAAAAGGTTAGTAGGGCCCATAAGAAGCATGTAAGACTGATAAGTGTTATGCTCTCAAAGGTTTAAACCAAAGACTAATGCAAAGTTGATAAGTGGAATGATATCAAAAGCTCATAGATAGATCTAATGTTATGTATGTGACTGATAGTGTCAGTGGATCTAGAAGATATATGGTGTATGTTTAATTATGTAATTAAAGATTGATAGAGAGAGAGAGAGGTCAAAGAGTCAACATATCCATGGGATTAATAAGAGACCACCATGTGGTGTAAATGTAGAGGCAGATAGACTAACTATAGGATCCTATAAGGCAAATATGGAGTTGATAGATGGCATAATTTAGAGGGCCTAGATCATGATCAATGGCTAACATTAAAGGTCAAAAGCTGAAGGGTTTTCAAGCATAAGTCAAATTCAACATAGGTCAAACTAGAGCAATGTTTCAAAGGTTAGATGCCACCATTAGAGATCAGTCAAGCATCCTTAAACATAAGACATAGTGATATAGTCAAGATGGTTATAATGAAGCTCCATCACCATTAAATCATATTCTTGACCTTTGGTTCAAAGATTTAGAATTTACAAGGCCCATTTTTTGGGGTTGTAGTATTGTTTCATGACTATGATCATTACTCTTTAAATAAGATCTATGTAGATGATGAGTCTTTGGCTTCCATAATATTTAAAGGTAGAATAGGTATTTTCATACCTAATAGATATTGAGAACAAAGCTACATGACCTATAGGGTTTTCATTGATAGGATAACTATAAGAAAACCAATGAATAAGATTGGTTTTAAATTATAGTAAATGTATAATAGACCTATGCTCAAATATTATAATAGGGAGGCAGATATGTAATGATGGAAATGAGTCTCATCCTTTGACATGGTCATAACTTTAGAAAATAATGAAGGGTATTAATGCATATGAGTTCAAGAAGGATTCATGTGGTAGGGTGGTTTCTTCCTACAGTGGTTTTGATCATTGGAACCTTTCTCCACCTTTCCATGTCAGACAAAGTCCTAGTAACTTTAATGTAATCAAGAGCTTGAGGAAGATGTGATCTCAGTAATTATGACCCCTTTTCCACTCTCCCACACATCCTCCCTACCTCTCTCATCCCATTCTACTATATATATACAGGCTTTTAAGCCTTGAAAGGGATCCCTCTAAGTGGCATGACTAAACTCTACCAAGATTGATCTTTGTAACCTCTTGAGATGAATAAAAGACTATTTCACATTTCATTGTTCTATTATAGTGTGTTCATGTCAATTTTATTTGCATGTGGTATAAATCTCTCCCATGTCAAGTCTTGACCTCATCTAGATAATAGTTATCTCATTATGCAGGCTATGTTTAGTGTTTAATTTCATTTGGTTGAAGCTAGCATGTGGATACATTTACTAGCTAGTGCCTTGAATCAAGCCTCTCCACCACTTCCCTCAGGTTTTGATCACTTAGTGAACCTCTACATGAAATTATAATGCATAATAGACATTTGGAATTGTAGATCTAGTCATTTACTTACCTCATTAGTGTTTTTAGAAGCTCAAGTTAGAGTGGATGAACAATCAATTTAGGTGCATCACCAACATTAGCTTAGTTTTTCCTTTAAGTTATATTTCTCTGCCATTTCCCCAATAATAAGTAGGGTTTAGTGTAAATGAGCTAAGTTATGTATTAGAGAAGTTATCTTAATTAAAAATCCTAGAGTTTTGACCCAAAATTAGGTGACCCACAACCTAGGGTCATTCCCATGTTGGATTAGGTTTGAGAGTAGGACATGAACACTTTTACTTTTAGCTAGGGTGAAATCTAGACCTCCAATAGTTTCTAACATGCTTGGTGCAACAAGTTTTATTATGCACTAATTGAATATTTTTGATGTTCTCTTCATTTAATCAATCTTTAGAGGTATGTTTACAAACATCAATTGTGACTCCAAGATTTCAACTAGTTACAGCAATCTAGGTAAGCCTTCAACAAAGTTTTATCTTTACCTTATCTCTTTCTTGAGTCTTTATGGCTAGATTTAGGGTATAAATCTATCTTAATTATATTGGTGAGACATATCATCAACCAAATGAATCCTACCATCCTTATTATTACCCCTATGAGCAATCTAATCATTCATATTAGCCCTACTATGATCTCTATCAGCCTTATGATGAACATTACCAAACATATATAGAGTCTCATTAGTAGTATGGTAACTTGTACCAATCCTATGATGATCCTCCTAATCAATCATGGAAGTAACATGGAATTCCTAAATAGCCTAGTCATACCCCAAACCATTCTATATATAGCCTTAAAAAATCTCTATTGGAACAAGAAAAGAATATGATAAACATTGATACATTGCAGGGGTATCGACATGAAATTCCAAAACATGTCATTAGTGGGGCTAGGATTTCAGTGCAATAGGAAAAGGAGGAGTGGATGTCTTTAATTAAGAGAGGTTATCCTATAAATAATGGTGACATTTTTGACATATATGGACTCATCTCCAAGATTAAGGAGAATTTGTATCCCATTAAGAGTAACAAACACTTCATCACTCACCTTGTCTTCCCTCATTCACTCCATGTCATCCTCATGTTAAGCTTCCCATCACCACTCATAAGCCCTCACCAAATTATTTTTAGGGTCATCATAGTTCCCCCCAACTCCTCTTAACCTTCCCCTCACGTACATCTATCCAAGGGAGAATCCAGGAGGAAGGGCAATTTTTTGTTAAAAGAGCCAATTATCATGAGCAATCAAGGTCTTATTTTGGAGCCTCCTTCACTAGGTATATTGAATCTATAGACAAACATTTTTACCAAACACTGGTATTTGTAAAGGAAACACTACCTCAAATAAATGTACCTCCTTTCAACCCTCAATCCATAATGCACACTGTGCAAGAAAATCATAAGCCTAAGCTTCCATCTTAGAGTTAAGTCATGCAATCAAGTAAACCCAAAGCTATTCAACCCCCACCCTCCCTTCCTTAGGAGTATAAGACATTTCCATCTTTTAAATCCATTCAGAACATTATGCAAAATTTTAAATAATAACCTCTAGCTTTTCCATCTTGGAGGTCCATCCAAAGATGTTCTCAAAACAAGGAGACTTCAATTGAAAAAGTTGAATAAAAATTTGCAACTATTGAAGAGCCTCAAGAAGGTTATGAATAAAATTAATTTTTGATGGAAGAAGGTGTTCCTTCCATGTCCCAAATCAAATTCCTTTCTCTACAAAATTTCCTTCAATAGTTAACCATTCCCAGGGTTTCAAGTTGCAAGAAGGTTCCCTCCATTCCCAAGCCCATCCATGATCCATCCATCATATATCATCCTTCACCTCAAACCCATGATCCTATCCATCAACCTTCTACCCCACCCTTTCTTGATAAGGAACCCATTTTGAGAGAGGTAAATTAGGAAGAAATAACTCAAGCTATAGCTAATCAGGAAGATGTCATGAGTGATTATGATGAATAGATCACCATAGGGACTCCCCTTGGTGAACATAAGAACAATTAAACCTTATTGAATGAATAAAAACATATTGAATATTCTTTTGTATTTGTGCATGAGGTATAATGTACTATCAAGGATGATAGAGGGTAATTTCAAGTCATTCCTCAAAAGGTTGTAGTCCTTGAGGAATCTCTTAGAACCAAGGTGGAAGTTGTTCTTAGAGATGACTCAAAACCTCAACTTAATTTTGAACCTCTCTTAGATAATTGGTAGTAGTAAATGAATCTGTTCAAAGAAGGGCTTTACCAGGTTGAAGGTCAAGTGCTTGATAAGGTGGTAAAAGAGTTTTCCATGGAGGACAATGATCAAGATTGGGTGGACTATGAAAAGCTCATTAGAGAGTTTGATGAGTTTGTAACTAATAGTAAGGAGAAAAAGGTCACTTAAGATGCCAAAAGGACTAAGGACAATGCTTAGATAAGGTGTCACTTACATATATTATATTTCATAAGTAGCCTGATAAATATCCTAAAGAACAAAACTAGTTTGTCTTTGTTGGTGACTAGTTTGATGTTGATGATTCACTCTAGGAGATGCTAAGGTATTTGGTAGGCAAAAATAGTGCCTCATCAAGGTTCATGTTTAATAAACATCCTGCTTTGTAACTTGTACCATCTCTTAGACCAAGTGAGTTTATGAATTTTCCTTTTGAACCAAGTGGATCATGCTTTATCCTAGTTAGTTAGTTAGTTTCCTTATACATAATTATTCTTTTATTTTCCTCCAAGTGTTATCCTAGTACATTAGGTCAGTGGTCTTTAATTTGTTTAGGTTAGTTTCCCTTTTGTTCTGTGTTTCCCTTTAATAAGTTCCTTAGGCACTTTATTTTGTTTTATTCCTTTTGGTTTATATTTGTTTCAAGAGGAATTACCTACAAGTTAGTAGTCAGTTCTAGATTCAAATCAATATGTTGAATAAGAGAGGAGTCTCCATGCCTAATGGACTAGGCAAGGCAACTAGTCTAGGTTCTCAAGCATAACAAGCATACTCCCTAGCAAAGTTATTATAAATGTTAACATTTTGGCCTCACAATCAAAAATGTTAATCTTTATCATTCAAATATTTGATGACCATTGCCTTGGCTTACTTTTATATGCCCCATGGTGTCCTTGTTTTAAATAAAAAATTATTGACTCAAGATAGAAGATCTAAACCATCATCAAGATGGCATGAATAAATAGATGGGTCAGCTTATTTGTGCATTTAATAATTACACTTATAAATCCTCTCAAGCCAAAATAATGCATGAATATGATGATATTAGTCCTAGGATCATGCTTTACAAATTCCATAACTTGATGAGCTTATTATCTCAAGTTACAAAAATTTAAAGTTGAACCAATAGTCTATAACGGGTGCACAAATGTTAAGTTTAAGACTCAAGAAGTAACTAATCAAATTCAAATATATCAAGGATTAATACAATGCTATCAAGTGGAAAGATCACAGGATCTTAATTCTAGATCTAATGGCATGTGGGTCAGGACAAAATTAGTGGGCCTAGATAGATCTAATGGTGCATAATCAATCATACATTAAAGATCAATGGTGAGCATCAAGTAAAAAGGTTAGTGGGGTCCATAAGAAGCATGTGAGACTAACAATTTTCACATTTTCAAAGGTTGACACCAAAGACCAATGTAGAGATTCCAAGTGCCATGATCTTGAGAGATTGTATATAGATTGAATGGTATATGGTCAACTAATAGTGTTAGTAGGTCTAGAAGATCTATGGTGAGAATTTAATCATGTAATCAAAGCTTGATAGTGAGAAAGAGGTTAAATATTCAGTGTATCAATAGGATGAATAAGAGACCATCATGTGGTGCAAGCATAAAGGTAGATGGACTGACTATAAGATCTCATGGGATAACTATAGAGCTAACATATGGCATGACTTGGAGGGCTTGGATCATTATCAATAACTGACATTAAAGTTTGAAAGCTAAAGGGTTTTCAAGAAGTCAAATTTGACTCAGGTCAAACTAGAGTATTATTTCAAAGGGTAGATGTCACCATTAGATTTCAATTAAGCATCCTTAAGCATAAGATGTAGTGATATAGTTAGCATGGTTATAATGAAACTTTATTACCATTAAAGCATAGTCTCAACTTCTAGTTTGAATATTTAAAACTTATGGGGCCCTTTTTTGGGGGTCATAATATTGTTTCATGATTGTGATCATTGATCTTTAAATAAGATCTATGTAGATAATGAGTCAGCTTCCACAAGATTTAAAGGTAGAATAGGTCTTTTTAGAACTAATAGAGATTGATAACAAAGTTATGTGGCTTGTAGGATTTCCATCGATAGGATAACTATATAAAAACTAATGAATAAGATTGGTTTCCAATTATAGTAAACCTATAATATACCTATGCTTGAATATTACAATAGGGGGGTAGATATGTAATAATGGAAAGACATCTCATCCTTTGACATGGTCATATATTTAATAAATAGTGAAGGGAATTAATGCAGAGGAGCTTGAGAAGGATTCATGTGTCAGGGTGGTTGTTTCCCATAGTGGTTTTGATCATTATGACCCTTTCCCCACCTTTTTACATTAGATAGATTCCTAGTGACTTTAATGCAATCAAGAGCTTGAGGAAGATGTGATCTCGATCATTATAACCCCTTTTCCACTCTCCCATGCATCTTCCCTACCTATTTCATCCCATTCTACTATATATATATATATATATATGATTATTAGCCTTGAAAGGGATCCCTCTCTGGGGCATGATTAGACTCTGCCAAGATTGAGCTTTGTAACCTCTCGAGATGAATAGAAGACTATTTCACATTTCATTGTTATGATATAGTGTGTTTATTTTAGTTTGATTTGCATATGTGGTAGAAATCTTCCCCTTGTCAAGTCTTGACCTCACCTAGCTACTAGTTATCTCATTATGAAGGTCATGTTTAGTGTTTAATGTTATTTGGTTAAATATATCATGTTGATACATTGGCTGGCTAGTGACTTGAATCAAGCCTCTCCACCACTTCCCTCAGGTTTTGATCACTTGGTGAACCTCTAAATGAAATGTTGATGCATAATAGACATTTGGAGTTGTAGATCAAGTCATTTTTTTGTCTCATTAGTGTGTTAGAAAATCAAGTTAGAGTGGATGGATAATCACTTTAGGTGCATCACCAATAGTATCTTAGGTTTTCCTTTTAGTTATCTTTCTCCCCCTTTTCCCCTAGTAATTAATAGGTTTTAATATAAATGATCTAAGTACTACATTAGAGGAGCTAGCCTCATTAAAAATCCTAGAGGTCTGACCCAAGCTTAGGTGACCCATACCCTAGGTTCATCCCCATGTTGGACTAGGTTTGAGAGTAAGCCTTGAACACTTATAATTTTAGATAGGTTGAAATCCAATTCTAAGACTATTTATTTGGTAGACAAGTATCTCCAAGACTAGTGTTTAACACTTGCATCTATTACACACTCATGAATAAGCATGATTAGTAGTCTAGGAAGCTTAATGATCTTAACTAAAGATTTCTATCCTTAGGGTTATTTTTTCCCACCCTTATCTGAGATCTTATAACATAGACCATAAATTTTTCTAGAGTAGCTATAACACACTTCTAGATGACTAAACCAAAGAAAATACTCCTACGCACCTTAGATTATCAACTCAATCTATATTTATTTCTTAAACTAAAAATATACCAGTCTTCAATAGTTATAGAAAATTTAAGATCAATATTCATTAATTAAAACAACTAGATTCATCCATAGCATTATCACACTTCATAATTATTCAATTAATATAGATATAGACAAAGAAACTTAAAATTTCAATAACATAGAAAGAGGAAGAAGAAAGAACAAACATAGTTGCATGATAATTGATCGCTTGATGTCTTCTTGTATATTGATCAAAAAATTAAACCCTTTGAAAATAAGGTTTTACATTTATTTAAAGGACTTGGGGAAGGGGTCGCCTCATCCTCCAAGTATGTCAAAACTTTTTATTACATCAAAATAACTAGAACATAAGTTCTAGTTTGATACAAAACTGCACATTATAACTTATAAATTACATCAGACATGTAACATGTGCATGCTAACAAAACAATTAATTTAATTAAAAAATAGATTCAATAAGACTTAAATATCCATGAATAATCATTACATGTAAAATTATACAAAATTATCCTTCAACTAAGGATAACTAGACTCATACTTGACACTTCTCAAGTTTATTTTTAGAACTACTGGTGTAACTGAAGTTGAGTTAGTGACTAGAGTAGATGTGGTAATTAAATTTATATCTAGGTAAAAAATGGTATCTTGAACTAGGTTATGAATAGATCTGAGCTAATAGGTGGAGTTGATGCACATGCTAAACTAGGAGGGACCAAAGTTGATGGTGATGTTATAGCTAGTACATTAGGTGGAGTCTAAGATACTATACTAGTAGATGGTGTTAAAGCTCCCTTATTCTTGGCCTCAATATCTTGGTAGATTTTATATCCTTTTCAATTTTTTTCACATATTAAGCTCATATCAATAAGAGGAGGCATGTTCACCCTATCTTATTATTCTACTAGCCTTACATGCTCAATCTTAGTAGCTTGGAAACCTACTTGAAAGACCTCCACTTTAGTTACCTTTTTCCTTGCCAAACTTAGATTCACTTCAGTATCCTCTAAAGTCATTTCTTATAAAATTTTCTTAAATTAAAAAAAAATCTTGTTATATCATTTGGTCAAAAATAGTCGGGGCTACTAGATTATCAATGTTATCCCATGCTTGTGTCAATTATAGTTTAGTCAAAAATTATAATGCATGATTCTCTTGTTCAGTGATTTAGTAACTAAAGCATCAGCATCACTTATTCAATCTAAGGATTCTTTAGTCCTTATCACTTCTATATTTAATTCATTGGCTTCCTCCAAAAGGGTCATCAAATTTAAATGGATGAATGCCTTATTAGGAGTATACAAAACTAATAAATTCAATCTATTCTCATCTTCCTTGAGATATTTAAACAATTTTGTTATCATGGTTACATGTGGAGCCAATTTTCCTCTCCAAGAATGAATGGTATCTAAAATTTTGTATAATCTTAATGTCGCACTCTATATATCTTGCTCTATCCTAGAGGGAATGTAGATTACTTGTTTTTCTGTAAGAGTCTCCAGTTATTCTTTTATTTTTTTCTTGCTTGCTTTATTCCCCCATGAATGGCTAGTAATACTTCAATGTCGGTCTCCATGTATGAATTAAGGTCTTCAACATAGGGGGACGGACCCTTCTTCCTATCTTGTCTTTTTGAAAGAGACAATATCTTCTCTTTCTTCCATAATTAAGCCTCTTCTACTGTTATCTTCTAACTTCCTCTTCCTTACACTTTGTATTAAGTTTTTTACTTTGTCAAGGAGTGAGCTCACATTGATCAGCTTGATGATATTTAATTTTGACCTCTTATAAGCTAACATTCCTAACTCCTTAGACCAACTGGAAGAATCAACTTTGAAGGGTCTAGTGGTTGTGCCTCTATTTGTGTGTCCTTTTTAGGCTCAAGCTCAGTGAATATCTTAGGCATTGAAAGCTAAATGATTTTTGACTAGTTTACATTCCCTAAAGGTGGTATGGGATGCACAATGTAGGCAAGTTTCTTCTTGGGATGTCTTTTTTTTCACCATTATTATGGTCTACACTGCTCCTCATGAGGGTAGTGGTGAAATCAGTTGAGTAGAAGAAACTAGTGCTTTGGTTATGGGTTGGATAGTGGTTATGGAAGTAGAGATGGAAACTAAAGGAGTAGTGATTGGATAAGTGTTCAGCATAATGAAATCATTCCCAATGGGTAATATTGACATAGGAGTAAAACTATAGAATACTAGCAATGGAAAAGAAGAAATAACTATTAATGACATAATAAGATAAAGGCCTAGGGGAGTAGTAAAAAAAGCACCCTTACCTGATTGGTCACTACTAAGGGGTGCCTTTGCTTTCAATCCTTGTAAGCTTAATACTCTAGCTTGTTGTAACACCTCTTCATCCACATCATGAATTGGATCACCTTCAATTGAAGGTTGTGCCTATCTACTTGTTACCTCTATGGATGGATTTTATGGCCTCTCTGCCCTAGATTTTCTTTGATAATAAATTATTATCCTCTTGGCATGAGGAACAATCACTTTTTGGGTAGGAAAGGGAGGATTCATACTAGAGGTTATGGTTTTATAAGATACCATAGTAGGTTTAATCTCTTCCTCATCAAAGGAGTCTAGATAATTGATCTTCACTTCTTCCCTAATAGTGTTGTCCTTCTCTTCCATTATTTCTTCTTCTAGTTCTTGTTTGACTTCCTTTGGTTCAATAATAGAGATTTGAACTTGAGGAGTTTGTTCTTCCTCTTGTTTAGGAGTACTTAATGTTTCCCCTATCACTTTCTCTTTATCTTGATCTTATGGAGATGCCATCATAGTAGGTGGATGTTGAGGTTCCTAGTTTTGGTCATGTGGCTGCTAGAAAGGTCTACCACCCCAAAAATCATATGATGTCCATCCCCCTAGTGGTGGTATCTTAAATTTTGATTTACAAAGTGTAAGGGATGGATTTACTTGTATTACCCTCAATAAGTCCTCACTTAATCTAGTAGTCTTATCCCTTTCCTTGACTTTTTCATCATCTTTGGCATTGAAGAACAAGAAGTCATGATCAAAAGGTTTATGTTTGTAATGGATACCCAAATTAAGAACCTTTTTTTCACTCTTTTGTGTGGGTCCCAATACCTTTGGGGTAGATTATCTAAGGCATAAGCCTTCTTTGAATTATTGACCTCTCTAAAAGGTCTTCTATATGTATATTGCATCTTCCCAATTTTGAGATGGGAGCCATGGAAAGTATTCTTCTTGCTCTTTGTCAAGTCCTCATCTATTCCATTCCATAATTATAAATCAATTTCTTGCTCAGTAACTTTATCTAGGATAAATTTGGGGAGCTGAATATGATCTACCTTATGCCCAACAATTAATGGTTAAATGTGTAGTATGGGTATAGCCAATAATCACCCGAATTCATGAGCATATTAGTGATGATCTTGGATATCCTGGCCAAATGTTGGCTATGAATTTCCATCCAAACTTGAGGATACAAGTCCTCTACAATTTTATAAATATTCCTCATATATATAAAGATGTGAACAAAAGAATAAAAGTCACAATTTTTATTCATGATTTAGTCATGGTTGGGATTCCATACCCCATTGTGTCTATAGACATTCCCCATGGGTGCATCCAAAATATATGACATCATGTAGAATTTCCCACCTGAGGGGCTCTTATATTTGTATAATATATATTCTTGTATATGGGAACTAATAACCTCCCCCAATGTATAGGTTCACTCTAAAGTGATGAGTAGGTTAAGGAGTGGAACCCTCTCCAAATGAAATAAATGAATGTTTGGGTAACCAAATAATTGACTTAACAATGCCATGTCAATGCAAATTCCCATATGGAACTAGGTGGTGGGTATGGGTTTTTTGGATATTTCTTTGAATATGAAAGTCTTTCCCAAGAGAAGCCTTTTCCTTATTGCTTGTTTCCCATTATTATTTTTCCTTTAAGTAGCCACACTATGCAAATAAAATGTAGCATCTAGAATGGGCAAGCATAAATACCTCATGAATGCATTTTCTGATATTTAAATAATGATGGTGTTATTTTTTACATAGTGTATAAAGACACCATCTCTCATTCTCCCTTCGAAGAATATATATCTTAATAAGTTGATGCACGACATGACTTCTAGATTGGCAAGTGCATAATGGAGTGTCTAGCATTTGAATGGTAGTGAGTCAGTTGCAACTTGTTTTTATTCTACTAAAATGTCCTCCTCACATGTAAATAGGTTGATTTTTTTTATGACCTCCCATAGAGCTGAGTAATTAGCTTGGATAACATCAAACATTGTTGCATCAAAAACTATATCTAGGTATTTTGTGGAGTCCTTAATAGAGAACCTAGATGGTGTTGAAACTCCCTTGTATGCCCAAGATGAAGATGCCATTGTTGGTGGTTAATGCTGGTGTTATTTTAACTCTTGAAAATTGTGATCTAAAACTTGGTTATACAAATTGTAGGTTTTTTTAGATGCATCTAGGGATTTTGAAATCGCAAAAAACTATGTGTAATTAAGATATTTAAAATCAAATGATGTGATCTTGGTTAGTGTATCAATGTTATATTTTTTGGAATTCATTCCATTTCATGTGCCATTAATCACTAATGTCTATGATCTCATCATATTCATTTGATTATAACTTTACCACCCATGCATAGTGGGCATGCCACACAGGATGATTACACATCTAGGGTGCCATAGTGTTACTTCTTCTTTTAACATTTATCACTATATGATTTAGTTGGGGGTTGACCTTTGCATTTGGGTTGAGTGATATGACATGGTGAGCCTAGGGTTATGAAAAAAATACCCTAAAGACCAAAATGTTCTTTGGATAAATTCATTTAGGAAGACTTGTTAGGGAAAGTCATTATAAAGGAAGTTCTTAATTGAAAAGCTCTAAATGAAAGTCACCGAAGAGAAAGTTCTCAAAAACTAAATATTTCTTTGGGGAGATTATCATTCGATAAGATTTTTCTAAGGAGAAATTTCCCAACTAAAACCTTCCAAATGAAAAATACCAAAGAGAAAATTTCCTACAGACCAAAACATTCCAAAGACCAAAATGTTTGAAGTAAATTTGTCATAAAGAAAGGTGCCAAACAAAATGATCCAAAGGAAATTTACTAAAAAAAAGGATCCGATTGGAATAAAATTTGAAATAAATTTCCTAAATACCAAAATGTCAAAGTTTTAAAATTTATTGAAGATCAAAAATGTCCATAATACCAAATATGTATACATAAAATAGAAGAACTTGAATAAAAAAACCTAAATACCTATCATACATAGAAAATTTATGAAATTACCATTAATATATTAGTTTCAATAAATCTTTCCAATGGATAATAGGTGCACCAAAATTTATTCAATGCAAAAAACATCAAATTTTTATAGCTAATAAAATCATCCAAACACACATGCATAGCCCAAATCATACATAAGCCTTTAAAAAAATAAAGGGGGTCCCCACTTTTCAAAGAAAATTCAAAGTGGAGTGGGTTGAATACATGAGGTTATAATACATGTGTGGAATTATATCTATAGATCATAGGGGTTTCATCTAAAAATCCTTTGGATAAATGGGTTTCCATCCAAATATATCCTACATCCAAGAGTTTTCATTTGAAGATGGTTTGATGAACATTGTCCAACAAGAGAAATTGATTAGTTTGGCAAAAGATCAAAACTAGTGAGGTTGCCTATCTTAAATAAAGTTGGATCATAAATCCCAATGTCCCAAAATTCTAATAATTCCATATTTGATATTCATCATAGGTAATGATAAAGTTTCCATATTCATCTTTCCAAAATAGGCCCACTAAAGATTTGTCATGGTCTCCTTACACATTGCTAATTTTTACCCTTAAATATTCTCCACTTCCACTCTCTTAAAATAGTCATATATTTTGTCATAAATTTTATATAAAGATAAAATCTTCACAAAATCATTTCAAAGTAAGTAGTAAGTGGACTTTTCAACCTTGCCAATTCTAAATAAATAATTAATTAATTACTCGTTCCAATTTTCTTTCCTTATTATTCGATTTGTAAAAATTGAGTTAATTAATTATTAAATGGAAATTAATTATAAAGGGGACATGAAAAGTCCTTGTTACTCAAAATTATTTATCCTCAAGAAATTAAAACTTGGATTATTTAAAATCTTTGGACCTTCCCAAGTGGTATCTTTAATTGGCAAGTTCTTCCAAAGAACCAAATATTTAGTGATATCCCTCTTTCTCAGTTTCTTATCCTTGGTATCTAACACCTATTTAGGAATTAGGATAAATTTCCCCTCCTCATCCAAAGGTTGAAAATATATGGAGGGTGAAATATTCTTCCCCAAGGGTCTCTTCAGATTAGAGAGGGAAAACATTATGAATTTTACTATTTTTAGGAAGTTCCAATTCATAGGCTTCCCTGCCAACTTTCCTCATAATTATATAGGGTCCATAGGTTTTGGGCTTGAGTTTATCTACTTCACTACTCTTGATATATGATTTCATATATATCTAAAATATTAGATAAACCATATTACCTACCTAAACAAATCTCTATGTGTGGTTCTTATGTGCATAACACTTGTGTTGATTTTGTGCTCTCTATAAATGTTCCTTGAGGATTTTCAATACTTCTTAGTGATGCTTAATGAAATAACTTAATGTTATAACTCCATTTTCTATAGAAACCAAATCAATAAATGTGATAGCATCATAACCATATAAAATTTTGAATGGGGGCATGGAAATGGACATATGGTAAGTGGTATTATAATATAACTCTCCCAAATATAGCCATTTGACCCATGTAGATTTTTGACTTGAGGCATAGTTCCTTAAGTAACCCTCCACCCATTTTTTTACTATTTGTTTTTATACATTAGTTTCAAGGTGGTATCCAGTGTTAAGAGTGAGTTTAGTACTTGTCAATATGAATAAATCTTGCCAAAAAGAGCTAAGAAACCTATTATCCCTATCACTAATAATATTGTGTGGTAGTCCATGCAATCTAAACACTTATTTAAAGAATAATTTTGCCACTTTATGGGATTTAAATTATGATGATATAGCAAATAAGTGTACAAACATAGTTAATTTGTCCACTATTAAATAGATGAAATCTCTACCATTTATCTTTGGAAAACCTGTGATAAAGTCTATTGATATACTCTCCCATTTTTTATTGGGAATGGGTAAAGCTTGAAGTAATCCCATTGGTAACCCTTGTTACCCTTTGTTCTATTGGAATATGGTACACTCCCTCATATGCTTGATAACATAATTCTTTAGGCCCTTTTAAGTAAAACTTTCCTAAACTTGCTTATATGTTTTACAGTACCCTCAGTGTCCAATTATTGGCACATCATGCATTGCTCTTAAAATATTTTTCTTTAATTTTATATTCAAGTTCTAAAATGACTTTATTATTATACAAAATCAAATTATTCGGTATTGTATACATGTCATATTTTACCACTCCCTCAATAATGTTAGTAGTAAAATCATTCTTTGCATACACCATCATAATAATGGCTTTCCAATTAACATAAATAAAGGAAATAGAGTATTGGTTGCATTATGGATTAGTGATGATTGGTTTGGAACCTTGTTATAATTTTATTGGATTTTGGAACCCTCTATCTAGGGGTAACCTAGGTGGAAAATCATTGAAAATATTACTATGAGAATAAAATATTTATTTCTATCAACATGGTATGAATTTGAATTACCTTTAGATGAATCAAATGGTTTTATCAAACAATTTTTTGCCCATGTTGCTTGGCCTTTTCAGATAATCCTCTCCATTATTTTTTTTACCACTTGTGGTGATCCATTGGACAAGCCTCTAAGGACTACCTCCTTCCTCCTTCCTATTATAATTAAACTTGAATTTCATAGTCTAGTAATTCTAGAAAAAGTCCCCCAAATAATGTGTCTATTTCACTCCTAAGACCATATCTATTTCAACCAAAATAAAAACATAAAATCAATCACATACATTATATTCTCCCAAATTAATATTGAGTTTCTTGATCATTTTGTTACATGGTATGGTGAATCCATCTACAATAGCAACATTGAATCCTTCAAAATCTTCCATTTATAACCCTCTTATTACTACCAATCCTTCATCAATGAAGTTGTGGGTGGCTTCTTTATCAATGATTACTATCATTATTTGTCCATTGAGCACTTCATAAACTCAAAAATGGTGATATATAGGTGCTCTTGACAAGGCTTCAAGAGTACAACCACATGTAGTTTCATTTCCCAAATTTTTTAATTTTTAGGTTGTCTACCTCTTTTAGGATTTGAATTTATCCTAGATATTGTCCATCATCTAATATTAATTGAATATAGTTCACTTTCCCTATATCTCAGCATTTATGACCTAGTCCCCACAGTTATTTACATATGAAACAAATTTTCTTCCTTTATAGTTCATTCGTATAGATTTCTAAAAATGAGTAAGATGTTCTCTCTTCTAAAAAAATTCATTATTTTACAATAAAAAATAGTTTAGAAGAATGAGACAACTTTTTATTTTGAGCCAATGGTTTAAGAGTTAAATGTCTTCTTATGGCATCCTATAAAGTAACGGGTGCAAAAGCCTTAACAAACCTTATAAGTGGTTCAAAAATTCCATCAATAAAAAGGAAAATAACCCTTTTTCTGAAATATCACTTACCATCACAACCATATTTTATAATTCTATTAAATAGGCACTTACAATAAAATATCATATCTAAAATTAATTTTATATTATGAATGATTTTTATAAAAGTTATGCCCTTTCTACATTAGCTAATGAAATCCAAACTTTGATATTTTTGTGAAATAACACAAGAAAACTAAACCAATAATATGGTGACTTATATTATATTAAAATGAGTTTTAAAAAATTTAAAAATACTACAATAATCTCTACACAACATATCTAGATCAAAATACAAAGTGTGAGCAAAACCCTTACCAAATCTACATGAATACACTACAAATACTGCTCAAAACATAACATAAATTCACAAAACTTATAGGCTGATCACACAATACTAAAAAATATTGAAATAATTTTAAATTAACCTCACATGAAACTTGATATCTATTTTAACAAACCCAAAAAATTTAAATCACTCCTTCAACCCTACTCACACCAAAAATGCACATAAAACATTGAACATTGGTTAAATTTGCACTCTTTGAAGCTCAATTATAATTCCTATGTGGAATTGTATATTTAGATCACATGAGTTTAGTCTCAAAATCCAATTGTATATTTACATCCAATATTTTTTTGTTCCAAGGTGGCTTGATGAACATTTTCCAATAAGATAAATTGATTAGTCTAGCAAAAAATTGAAATTGATGAGGTTGCCTATCTTAAATAAAGTTGGGGCTAAAATACCAATGTCCCAAAATTTCAACAAATAATAATAATATAATATTTACATATTCTATCTCCAGCATAGGTAATGATAAATTTTCCATATTCACCTTTCCAAAATAGACCCACTAAAGATTTGTCATAGTTCCTTCTTATATATTGCTAAATTTTTCCTAAATATTCTCCACTTACACTCTCTTACAATTGTCATATGTTTTGTCATAAGTTCCCATAAATATATGTTATTTATAAAATCAATTGAAATTAAGTAGTAAGTGGACTTTTCAACCTTGCCAATTCTAAATAAACAATTAATTAATTACTTATTCCAATTTTCTTCCCTTATTCTTTGGTAATTGAAAATTGGGTTAATTAGTTATTAAATGGAAGTTAAATATAAATAAAACATGACAAGAAGATATTAATACATGTTCATGATATTCCCAAATCATAAATAATCTATGAAATCACTGGTCCCAGTCCCACTTGGTATCAAGACATTTACAAACACCTTTGTGATAATATCCTTCCATGAAACCTTGGCCAAAAGCATCACAAATCATTCATCCAAAAATCTTCTCATTCCACCATCCTTGGTAGCATGGTCAATTGTAGAGGATATTATGGTAACCTATCAATATGTTTTAACTCATAAGAGACCCACTTAGCTATCAAGGAGGTTCATAATGGTATTTATGGGGCACATACTAGTGGGATTGTCCTAGCCAAGAAGCTCCTTTGAATTGGTTATTATTAGCTTATTATAGACCATGATAGATGTCAATATGTCAATAAATGTGTATCATGTCAAAAACATGGAGATCTCATTCATGCTCCATCACAATAATTGTAACTTATCACTACTCCATGGCCTTTTTCTACCTAAGGATTCGATCTCATTGGCAAGATTAACCCTTTTTCATTAGATGGTCATAAACACATCATCAAAACCACATGGTACTTTACTAAGTGGGTGTAATACATACCTCACATATGTTATTGGTAAGAAAATATCAAATTTTATTATTAATCATATCATTTTTTTCTATGGTATCCCATTAGTTATGATCTCTGACAATGGAAATTTTTTCAAGAACAAAAATATGTCAAGACCCTTTATAAACAATTCATATCCAGCATAAGTGGTCTAGACCTTATTACCCTCAAATTAATAACCAAGTTAAGGATACTAATAAAACTATAATCAAAATTTTCAAAAATATCATCAACAATGTTAGTCGTGATTGACGTCTATAACTACATCCTACATTATGGGATTACCACACAAGCATCACACTCCTGCGGACACCACCCCATACTCATTGGTATTTGGCATTGAATACATATTATCAGTCAAGATAGAATTACCCTCTTTGTGAATCTCACTACAAGGCTTCATTGACTAAGAATAATATAGGACTACATGACTTCAAGAACTAGAACTCCTTGATGAGAAGTGACTCAAAACCCTTAATCACATAAAGTCATATCTGAATCAGCTTTGCAATTAATACAATAATAAATTTAGGATATGGGAATTTAAAATTGGAGATCTATTCCTTAAGGACAATCAAATAAACACTAATGAAGATCAATAAAATAAATGAAAGTTTGATCCAAACTAGCTTGGACCCTATGTTATCATCACCAAATATAATTAAAAAACTTACAAACTAGTTATACAGGATGTCCAGAAGATGGAAAAACCAATGAATATCATGTATCCAAAAAAACACTATACCTAAATCATGTCTATGTTGTCACATAAATAAAATCCAATAAGTTCTATAAAAAAATTATTTCATCCAATGGTGAAAACTAGTTTTCTAGCACCTTGGGCAATAATGGTGATGAAAACTAGTCTCTAACATCACTTGTGGATTACTTTTACTACAAGTGTCTCATATTGAATACCTATTATTCTTGGAGGAAATAATCCTTCCTTTATACATTCCTTCATCCTTATATATACACATGCGTGTATCCTATGGTATCATATGTTAGGGGTACAATCACTAAGTGGGGTGAATCAGTGATTCAAGATAAACCAATTCAATTCTTAACTCTTAAACATTTAGCATGCATCAACTTCATCAACCAACATAAACATAAAAGCACATACATCCAAAGCATAGATCACATGAATATATCATATATATTGGAAACCCTCTTGGGGGATAAAACAAACTAAACCCTTCAAGATGGACTACAATCCTATAAATCAAGATCCAACATTTAGACTAGTACCCACTAATTAAGGAACACCCATACCTTAGTTTAGTGAGACATTCAACCAATCACCAACTAATTTACCTTGATCTAATCACCACCTCTGATTCGATTTCTTCTACACCTAATGATGGACTTCTCTTACTTCCACTCTTTCCCCTTTACACTCTCACAAACTTGCACACACAAGCAATGCATCCAAAAGACCCTTTTGGATCACCCTTCACTTATAAGTACATACACAATCAAAAAACCTACAAAAATTCTATCACAATATCAAAAACATGACCTATAGGTCATGCACACATTCCTCAACCTACTCAATTCTTCAATTCATCTACTAAGCATACTCAATCAACCTCTAACACTTACTCGCTCAGTCTGCCTCTTCTAGGATTATTAGGTCCAATGACCTATGTTTTCACATTCATCAACTTGATCAAATAAATATTATTGGTCCTATTTTCTCTCTAATTATCCATACTAACCTATACCTTCTCTTTCAAAGGTTACTTTGTTTAATATCACATTTGCTCTACTCTTCTCTCCAAAGTCTAGAAACCATCACCTTTGCTTTCACTCTTTATAAAGTCTTCAAGAATATTATCTTCTTGGTTTACCAAAAGACTTTACCTAACCCTTAATACTTATATCACACTAACACATAGCTCAAATCCATTCTCATACGTCATCCCTTACCTCATTATCCCCAAACCACCATTAGGTCTTGGTGAGACCTAAAATAATTAGGCCTTCATACTCACATGTTACATGTGAAACTAATTGGACCACCTTCATCCTTTACCAATTCTTATAAAACATCAAACCTATCTCCAATATCCCCTTAATTACTCTCATATGGGTCCATGCCACCTATAACACCAACTCAACACATGAACCTACCAATTACATCTCCTAGCTATTTAGGCCTTCATACAAAAAAAACATAGTCTCAAAATTATGAAGAAACTACTCAAATGTTTCACATTGACATATGTTTAGATCACATGGGTGATCCCTTCAAGAACTTAGCTAAACCTCTATGTGATTTAGACACTTCAACATAGGTTCTAAGCACTCAATTCAATTCTCTCAAAATGACCACTCAAACTAGTCACACATAGTCAAAATAAGTCAAGATATTTTAACTTTCCATAGCTGATCAAGGGTATTAATGACATCCAATACTTTATTATAAATATTTGATACTTATAAAACATCTTAATACTCATTTTATTCTTCAATTACATCCATAACACCTTCAACTTGCCTCTGTAAGATGGTCACTCAAACTACTAGTGCATTCAACAAACACAGTCAACTTCTAAGCAATTGTTCATACTAAATATGGATTAGTCAAACCTAAAAAATCCATAAATATAGTATTCATGGAGTCTAAAACAGTCTTCTATAGTTATTTCATCTTTAAAAATCAAAATACTATCAATAACAACTCAAATATCTTTATTGGGTCACTTGCAGAACACAGTCAACTTTAAAGCTCAATATATGCAATTGTACAAACATCCAAATATTCTAATCAAAAATTTTGGATGTACCTTGAATTCCTTTACAAATTTTCATTTTACATCACCATAAAATTATACTTGGATCAAAATACATAGCCCAAAACCTACACACTAGTTTTTCCTCATTAATTTGAATATTCAAATTCCAACAATCATGGAGCAAATGTTAAACATTAGACACTTTGACCAAAAATGCACCATTAATATCCTCAAATTAGCCTATTCTTTATCTTAAAATTCTCATGTTGATCCAATATCCTCTCTTTTGTGATCATGCCACTTGGAAGCTCTATGTGCCTTCTACACACTGACTTTTTGACTTAATGTGCTCTATCCATCTCCATCTGTATGAGCACTCACATGTCATTTATCTACTATCAATTTAATGAGATTGAGACACTTATCACAAGTGCATGCCTTTTGATCATAATTTTATAATTTGACTTTACTCACACTATTAATCTTTATCTGATAATATCATGTGCTATATTGGATCCTTATCTGATCAAATAAATTTCCCATTATTAGATCTTTAATCTGATTAATGCTCACCATAGATCTTTGATAATGAAAATATGTCTAAGTATAGGAACTTAGTAAAATTTGTCTAAGAATCCAATGTTTCACATTAATAAATTTTGTTATGATCTATGCTCAGACCTAAAATTTGAACCATATGATCTCCTCACATAGGGGAATCCATCCATGTATCAAACTACTCCTTAAACCATCACATGTGTGAAATATGATATAATCAATCTACTCACTTAGCTTTATTTGTTAATATGAGTACTTGAGCTTAGATAATCATATAACTAATATGATGAATTCTATTCACTTTCATAAGCATTCTAAGTACTTGTAACATCCCATAGGGTCTCTGTAACATGTCCATACCATCAATATCATCCATCAACTACCTTACTAAGTCAAACACTGAAGAACTATGCAGGAACACTAAAGCTCATTGAAGCACAATTTGTCATTATTAGTCAAGTACACATGACACCTCATCAACATCTTTGGTCACCTTCGAGACATCATTGATAAAACTCCAACAATATTCCCCTTTGTCATTGATGTCAACACTAATACAAATCACTTTCTCCCCCTTTGACATAAGGACAAAGTGGGCTCAACTTCTGATCTTGTGGACCTAAAAAGACTTTAAGGACCCATAATAGGAAAGGACCACCTCTAAGTGATGATAAAAACTCCCCCTAACATTGTTCAAACCTCTAATTACCTTTATATTCTCAAACATGCTCCATGACTACACTATTCTTTGATCATACATAGCTTCTATGAAGATAGAACATACATGAACATCAAAAACTACATGAACTTACCTTGAAAACATTAAGAGGGAATCCCCCTAAGTCACTTGAACTTAGTCACCCTTTTGAGCATATTAAAACCATTTTTAACCATGATGAAATAACACACTTGTCTTCATACCTTCTCACTTTAATCTTTGTTACTTGGAGAAAAAATGACCAAAGACCACTCTTCTCTTTACCACCCTTGCCTAGAGGCCTAGTAGCCCTACCTGAACATTGAAACAACCATATATTTATATGTATACACCTTCAATACTTTAAATTTTATATTTTAAGTAAACTCATGTACCCCCTCATTTATGCCAAAAATCATCTACCAACTCTGCTTCCACACCATAGTTGTTTCACAAACCTACTAGCCAATTAGCCCTCCAATTGCATAAAACCTCATCCATGGAAGACATCACACAATTTCAAATGACTATGTAAAAAAAAATTCCAACTCATTTCTCTATTTAAATATATCAAGTAACCTCATACCTCAACTCTCATAATACATAAACTAACCAATATGGGTAAAAATATTAGATTTTTAAATGAAACTTAGTCAACTCACCACCTTCCAATAAACATCAACACTTGAAACTTATCTCACACCTATAGGTTAATAAAAAATAATTTTGGACCAATTTTTGAGATAACACACCTTGGAGAACCCATATACCCTTCAGCTAGGTTTTTACCTACTTGCCCTTAAGCCAAAACTAGGAAAACCCAAGAGCACTTTAAAAACTTCAACTTGCATAAAAAGATATTCAAACATAAAAATGCCTATATCACACTTGAATGGATTCAAAATAACTTTAAATGTATAAAAAAATATCTTGAAAACTCATATTTATTTTTTTGACACTTGGAAACCTCCATACTCTACCTACAAACCTTCAGGACCAAAATCCCTAAGCATACCTTGAGCACACACACTTGCAGTCTAGATCTTGAAATGAGAAATTCATAAAGTAATCACCTTCAGATAACTAAATTTATTCATGTCCTTCCATAAAATTCCAATACATCCTCTCATGACCTTAATATGTCACCACAAAATCAATGAAGCTCTCAACACAAACAAACACCTTATGGAACAGCATTCTTCTATCTTCTCAAATACACACTCAGAATTATAGCATCTTCATATCTTTGAACCAATTGATCTTGAAACTCTCATTTCTTGTCTTCAAACATTAATCAAATCTCAAATGGTATCCACCATGCTTCTTCTTGCCTTTCAAGTATCTCTTTGAAGCCTAGATAGAGACACCCTTTTGACATAGTGAGACTAAAAGTCCCAAAACTCTGGAGACTCTTATATCTCCATACTCTCATTTGAATTACAATCCTACCTCATCACAATATTAACTTTGAATGGATCCTTGATTTCATTATTTCTTTAGACTTGTCAACTAATGCAAACAATAGAAACTCTTGACTTTACTTCATGTCTATCATGGCAAACAAACCATCTTTGGTCTCAGTCTGATCTCCCCTAATAGGCTTAGGTTTCCACAACCATTTGTGATCTCTTCCTTGCACACTAAGATCTCTATACACCATATTTTGCTTTGAGAACTCATTTAGCATGTTCTTGTAATACCTATCAATGTGACCAAATATATGACATATAAAACAAAAAATATCATTCATACCTTTTACTTTATGATGATTGTGATCTTTCTTTGACTGATTTCTTCTCCTCTTTCATTCTCTAGAAATGTGGCCAAACTTATGGCATGCATAACAATGAATCTAGGATGAATATCTCATTTCATTAATCTATCTAGCTTGTCTTTTTTCTTTCACTCTAGGAGCTTGATTGAAATTATCTTGACTTGATGGTCTTTGCTTATAGAACCTAGCAATATGACTAACTCTTTGACAACTATAGCAGACAATGTCTTCCATACCTTTTGTTTGAATATGGTAATGATCTTCCTTTGATAGATTGTTTCTTTTTACACAGTCCTTTTCCCTATGACCAATAAGATGATAACTAAAATAATGGCCCAAAAAATATTTGGCATACTTTGAAGCATTTGGTTATCTGATTAGCTTCTTTATTTTGTCTTTGACCTAATTTGACTTGTTATCTTTCATGCTACCATCCTCTTTACCTAGTTTTGATCTCTTTTATTCTTATTCAATCTTGCCTATCTTGATTATGACCTTTTCATGTTCATCCTTTAGGGAAATAATATTAGCCTTAAATTGAACAAATTCATCTTCTTTAACCCTCATGCATGAACTTATAGCCTCTAATTGAATTCTAAGATATTTTATGGTCTCCTTATCCCTCTTAGATTCTTTATCCATGTCATCCTTTAATCTACATGCTTAATCTTCAAATTCTTTTAGAATCAAGATTGGACTTCAACTCATCATGCTCACCTTACTTTGAACTCAATTTTGCATTTGTCTCTTCTAATTGAGTCTTGAGATGTTTGTAATCTTCTTATTTTAAACTCAAATATGTCTTTGTAACCCTTAATTGATCTTCAAGAATGTTGATCATTTATTTATCATCTTTTGATTTTGAGCTTGCCTTTGTCATAGACTTGATTAGTTCTTGATTCTCCTTTTTCTCTCTCACAGATTCACCTAAAAAACTCCTCTCAAGAGATCTGACTTGTGCCTCAAGACCTTTGATCATATTAATCATTTTATAATTTCTCTTCTTTTATTCCTTCAATTCACCAAGTACACTCATGAGCTCAACTTCTAGATCAACTTCTTCTTCCTCACTATCATATCCAACTTCTTCATCAAACATGATGATCTTTTCACCCATATTGTACCTTAGATCACCTTAAAGTGATTAAACTTGCATAGAAGGTCCTACCCTGATACCAATTGTTAGAGGTACAATCATTGAGAGGTGGGGGTGAATCAGTGATTTAATATAATCCAATTCAATTCCCGACTCTTAAACATTCAACATACATCAACTTGATCAAGCAACATAAACATAAAAGCACATACATCCAAATCATACATAAGAGCATACATCACATGAACATAGCATATATGTGGGAAAACCTCTTAGGGGATAAAACCCAATAAACCCTACAATATTGACTATAGTCCTATAAAATAAGATCTAACATTTAGACCAGTACCTATTAATCAAGGAATACCCATCCCTTAGTTTAGTGAGATACCCATTTCACAAGGAGGAACCAACCCCCTAGGTCTTCACTTCTAAGCAAATACACAATTAGAAAACTTGTAAAAACTTTATCATAACATCAAAAACATGACCTGTAGTTCATTCACACACTCCCCAACTTGCTCAATTCTTCATTTCATCCACTAAGCATACTCACTCAATCAGCCTCTAGGGATTACTTGCTCAATCTACCTCTTTTAGGATTATTAGGTCCAATGACCTATATGTTCACATTCATCAACTTGATCAAATAAATATGACTAATCCTATTTACTCTCTCATGGTCCTTACTAATCTAAACCTTCTCTTTCAAAGGTTCCTTTGCTCAATATCACATATGCTCTACTCTTCTCTCTAAAGTCTAGAAACCATCACCTTTGCTTTCACTCTTCATAGAGTATTCAATAATATTAGCTTTTTGGTCATCCAAAATACTTTCCTTAAAAATTAATACTTATATCACACTAATACATAGCTCAAATCCATTCTCATATGTTGTCCATTACCTCATAAGCCCCAAACCACCATTAGGTCTTGGTGAGACCTAAAATTATTAGGCCTTCATACTCACACGTTACAGGTGAGACTACGTGGACCACCTTCATCATATAACAATGCTTTAAACACATAAAACCTATATATAATATACCCTTGATTAATCTTATATGGGTCCATGTCACCTGGCACACCAACTCAACACATGAACCTACCAATTAGGTCGCCTTGCTCTTTAGGCCTTCATACACAAAAAACACAGTGTCAAACTTATGAATCAACTACTCAAATAATTCACATTAACATATTATTAGATAACATGGGTGAACCCTTTAGGACCTTAGATACATGTTCATTTTATTTAGAAACTTCAACATAGGTTCTAAGCACTCAATTCAATTCACTCAGAATGACCACTCAGACTAGTTACACACAGTCAAAATATAGTCAAGTTATTTTGACTCTCCATAACTGATCATGGGCATATCATGACATAAAATACTTTTTTATAATCCTTTGAGACTTGTATAACATTTTCATACTCATTTTCTTCTTTAATTCTACTCATAACTATATGTAATCAAAAATGCATCATGTCTATAAATCAATCTTGGATCAGAGAATAAAGAGCATACATACACTTCTGATTGGGAATACATTTGTTAATTGGGAGCATGAAAAATATGGGGATCCAGTAGAAATTATTATGGGATAAATTGTCATAATAAACCATGTTAGGAAGGGTTACAAAGCCTAAAATCTAATAGAATCATTTAATAACCCTAAAAGAGTCCTAGGTTTAATGTTCACTCTATATCTAATAAACAAGAAAGTAAATCTAATCTAGTGCACACCAAAGCTTGTGGCACAAAGTTGGGGTTAGAAAAAAAATAAAATAAAATAAACTTTAATACAATACATATACTCACATCAATGTATATGGAATCCTAATTCATGGGAGAAAAGAACAACTGCATATCAATCTACTCTTATAAAGGAGAAATAAAGTTAGGAATACTTACCTTGAAGATGAACCTGCCAAACCTAAATATTTCCCTTGGCCAAGGTGATTCACAAGAGATTGTTGTGGTATCTAAAGATAAAAAAGATAAATTATTTCTAAGATATGTATCCTATCTATGCATCCAAAAGACTTCTCCATAAGACAAGATCTATATCTCCAAAAAAAGTATGGAACCCTAAGCTTTATTCCTCAAGTAGAATGGTCAATAAGCATATGTTCATTCAAACTTATTAATCTTTGCTTCTCTTCTTAAAAATGGTTGTAAATTAACTTGTATATATAGGTATATTTTATCCTAAATCCTTCCAAATGTTTTGGTTGTATAGGGTCAACCTAGTCAACCCTGTATGTTTTCTGGAGATAATTCACTAGGTCCTAAACTAGGTCAGTTGAAGGGTTAACAAAGCTCTTAATGAAAAATACCCATAAACAACACAGGGTCAACCTAGTTAACCTTGTATAGTAATTAGAGGTTGAAAATTATATAGGGTCAACTTAGTCAACCTAGTACAGTCAACTAGTTGAAAGGTAGCCAAGGTAAGAACAAGGAGGATAAAGCATGACAAATGAATGAAATGGGTAAGACTGAGAAGAATAAGCTTAGGCTAAATGGTTTTAGGATATGAGTGTGTAGATGGAAAATGGTAAAAGGGAAAATAATATTATGAAGCACCAATGGTTTTCCCACCATTTTTTGAAGCATCCCTTAAGGCATGTACTCAGAAATATTGAGACTCGATGGGTTCCTTCAAGATACAAAGTGTCAATAATCGATAAAAGTTTGAAAATATTATGTTTATACATATTCCCCACTCAAATCTCATCACATGTCATGTAAGTGCAACATGGGATGGTGCTTCAAGAAATAAAACATGATAACACACAACATTGATGCTAAGTAAAGTATAGTAAGTAGTAAATAAGATAAATGAAAGGATAGAATTGAAAACACATACTTTTACCTTAGTGTTGTAGATAAAGAAGTAGACTGCAAGAGATGTGAAGGTGTCCAACGTGAAGAACACAAGGCAAACCTATAGAAGTTAGTGCAAAAAATAGCCAAAAAATCAATTTTTTTGGAATATAAGCATATGATAGTGAAAACGATTTTCTACATCATAAAAAATCCAATGCATTTTATGATTTGTAAAATGGATGAAGAGAAACAAAGATATAGGCAAAAGAAGGAATCTACAAAAAATAATTGAAGAATTTGAATTTTGAAAAGTGTTTTTAAATAGGGAAATAAAAGTCATTTAGTTATTTTTATTTGTGAAAGAGAGAAAAAAAGAGCTTTGGAGACCAAACGAGCTAAGATGGCAAGGAAATGATATGATAGATGAGGGGGGAATCCAAGAGAAATAGAAAGTACACTACAAGTATGCAACTATGAATCTTAAGCCAATTTTTGAGTTTTTTGTTAAATTTAGTGTATTTTTAGAAAAAAATAATTTTTAGCATTCTAGATGTCAAAATAGCAAAATTAGATTCTATAGGTAGGAAAAACCAATTAGGTAAATGGGTTTGGAGGAATTAGGAAAAATTTTACAAAAAGGCACTCTAATGGGAAAATACAAGCTGTTAGTTGCTAAAAATAATTGGGTCAACCTAGTCAACCTAGTAGGCTAAAAATAGGTAAAATCCATATTGTCGACCTAGTGTGTGCCGATAGTGTATATTTTACAAAAGCCAAGCTATTACAATTTACCAATTGGTCCAAAAAGTATAGAATGACAACATAGTACTAAGGAGGGGAAAATAAGAGGGTTAACTTAGATTTAAGTCAACCAATCCAAAAATAGGGAAATAAGTCAAACTAGGTTGACCAAACAACCAAAAATGTACAAAAATGTGTGCAAAAGGTTGAAAGAAGGATAAAATGGCCAAAATGACCAAGTAAGCGCAAAAATGATTAAATAGGCTAAAAATGGGTAAAAATGAATGAGTTAAATCAATTTAGGCTTGTTTTTTTATTAAAATTATAATTAAAAAAATGATTGTACATGACATGGAGGATCTAATACATCTTTTGTTATTTCTTGATTGCAGGGATGACCTAGGTTCTAGGGATTGATAGATGTGTCTTGGCTACCAGATCTACTGGAGCATCTGACCATAGGTGATAGAGATAGGCTAGTAGTTATAGGCTTAGGAGGGATAGTTGATATGTGTAGGGTTCCCCTGAGTGTAGATTTATTAGTCATGTTCCTTGGATATTGGGAATGATTGACTAACACCTTTAGATGAGAGGTGGATGGGGATATAGTAGAGGTAGATATCACTCTAGAGGATGTGCATGCAATCTCAGGGCTACTAATAGTAGGAGCATCGATGACTATAGGCATACCAAATAGCCTGGAAGAGAGGATATCCTTATCCATGTGGGCTATAGGCTCAGATATGATTTTAGTAGGAAGGAAAGTTAGTGTGTTTGATGTATATACATCACATATTCTAGATATATAAAAATATATGATAGAACTTATGACATAGTGAGTGTTATGTCATAATTCAAATGGTAAAGTACCACTATTCATGGTAGCCTTGAGTAGGATGATATTAGAGGAGGGTGTATTATATGATCTCAATTCTATCATTTGGGTTTATCTTGTACATGATCTATATGAGGTGTTGGTCAAAGGGAAGAATTTGATATGATTGATCATATTATTGATTGCTTAGATCTATCAGAGGTTTCCCATGTATTGATCAATTGGGTTGCCCCATGCAGTTGATGATAGGTTGCCTTGAGTGTGGAGATGGAGAGAGGACTCGGTAGTGTGGGTCATGCCCCATGTGTCAATGTTGTACACGGCGAGATATTTAGATATAGTGTAGTAGCATATGGGTACATAATGACTACATGGTTGAGATGGTACATAGTTTCACTAGTTATAATGAGGAAAAAGGTGATTAGACACTATACTTGGTGAAGAGGGCCACATCTAGTGGCACATATACTAGGATAGATGGGCTTACCTCATCTAGCAACACTGATATTGATGACTAAGTAGTGGGATTAGCATGTGAGAGATCCATGAGGGAGGAGGGGACTAGGGCCACTCGTTAGGAGGTTGACACTCAAACCATATCATGAGTATTCATGGATTAGGCAAGCATGATAGGGACTAGAGTAGGAAGAGAGGGATGTAGAGGTAGTGGCATGAGAGATACCACCACTAGCTCTATAATAAGATGAGATACAACTACCAAGGACATGGCATCAATGGAGGAAATAGGTGGAGAGAGTTGAGACTATCACCATCCCTAATGACCCAATAAGTGATCTAAAAGAGAGCTAGATGATAGAGAGTCCACTCAAGTATAAGCTGAGGTAGACGTGAGTCATGACAGCTAAATTTGAGCTAAGTAATCAACCTACAGATGGGGTGCCAGGAGTTTTTATATATGGAGAGACTATGCTATATGGTCATGTGGATAGAGATACCATAGTGGTTGAGACATAGATAGGCAATAAAGATTATTAAATTATTGCTTAAGTTCTCATTTTTAAATAGATACTAGAGGTAGATAGATATAATGATATATGATAGTGATCTAATATCTATCTAGGTGTGATTTTTTAGGTGTAGTTGAGGATGAGGAGGAGATATGGGGGTCACTTATGAGGGGATCACTCCATGATGTCTTGGATGAGACTCTATAGCCATATGACCTGACTGGATTAGAGGACCCTAGTGTACCATCTACCCCAACTCAAGTGATTTGGTTTAGATTAGTTGGATAGGTAGTGAGGTATATATGAGTACAAAGAGAGAGGATGTATCCACCAGTAGAGATGGGTAGAGGTGAAATACGAGCATAGTAAGCCTTGGTAGAGGATAGAGTTGCACTCTATCTATAGTGATGTAAATGAAATAGGTACATACAATGACTCAAACCTAGTTGGTATAAGAATAGGTGTAGATAGTGTACCTATAAGGATAAGTAGAGTAATTAAGATCTAGGATGGCCTCCTTATATTGTACTATTTAGAGGAGTTAGACTAAGGACTCAATAGGAAGTGTGACTAGGCCACAAGATAGGGATGGGGCCCAACCATAGAGTTGGAGCATTATATATAGTTATATTTGTTATATCAAAACTCATGATATATATATATATATGCATGTGTCCTACATAATGTTAGAAAATAAACCACATCTCATATATTTTCTACAGCATATACAAAAAAATCTAAAAACATGTGCTAGAAATAAATATATCCAAAGCATCCACAACCATAACCATAATGACAACAACATACCCAATCAACATCAATATGCCAAAATGATACATCATATATATATTTATTTCTAGCACATGTATTTAGATTTTTTTGTATACGCTATAGGAAATATATGAGATGTGGTTTCTATTCTATCATTATGTAGGACACATGGATGGTTAAAAAGAAACAGGCAAAAAGACTTGGTAAAATATAATCAATCAAAATTTTACTACACACTATTTCATGTTGGGAAATGTGTAATAACAAGAAAATGACTAAGTATAAAGAACCAAGGGATGGTAAAACAATATGATACAAAGGAATTTATTTTTAAACCAAAGTGAAAGATTTTTGCACCAAATTAAAATAAGTAAAATAATACTAAATCATGTTGGGAAGTATGAAAATAATGGAATAAAATGGAAGGTATGTAAAAGGGCACAAATGGTATAAAAATAGATTAATTAAGTCAATCAATTATACTAAATCTCTTTGGGGAGTATAAGAGAAAAAAATTGGCAAAAGATTCGCCTTAAATATATCACACTAATTCAAGTTGGGAAGCATGAAAAATTCAAGAAATGGTTGTATTCTTACATGCACTCAAAAAATAAGAAGATAAAAGTGAAAAGAAAAATGAAATAAGCATAAAACACACTAAATCAATCTAGGAAGCATGTTAATGACGTGTAACTTCATAATAAATCACATCTTATCTCATATTTGACACATGTAATTTATTTTGTGACTTATATTATTGGAAAATTTTGTGAGGAATGTTGGGTCCTATCTATGATCTTACACTTCAACTCACAAAGAGAACACTACTAGGGTGGAAAATTTGATAAAATTGGGTAACAAAAAGTGTGGGTAATAGGAAGGGAAAAGGTGGTAATTTGTGAGGAATTTTGAGTCCTATCTATAGTCTTATAATGCAATTCAAAAATGAGATCCCAAGGGGAGTGATCAATAGTCAAAATAATATTCTTGAGAGGAAATATGATGGATATAGGGAATGAAAAATGGAGTGTAAAAATCAAGACTTAGGCATCTTATAAGAAGACCTTAGGAGGTAAGAGACATACTAAGGACATGAGAAGACACTAAGTGACTAGTGACCATCAATGTACAAAGATAACCTATTTTCTATAGACACAAATCTTTGTAGGTATATAAGCATGATACTATTATCAAATTATAAAGGTAGATTGGTACAAGGAAAATTAAAATGGGCCTACCTTCCCATGATGTGTTTCTCATTCCTCAAGACCCCTTACAAAGCCATCGATCTACTACAAAGATTAGGTAATTGCATGAGAAAATAGGTAGCATTAAAATATTTTTTTATTCTCCTCTTCTAATCTACTATCCTACCACACCCCAAAGGACCTCATCTCTGTCATGAGGTCAATTATAGAGTTTGAGATTCAACTAGAAGAAGGAGATGTGCTTTAAATCATGTCTTTTCGAGTACTTTGACTTTTAAGAATATTTTTTCCTTTTATATCATTACCTTTTGTAAAATTATTTGGATTTTAACTTTATATGGCTTTTTAATATTCCTCTTCCATATGGATTTGGAATGACCAATCGTGAGAGATGTAGTGATACATGTAGATGAGCTTTAGGCTAAGGCTAAAGGAAGATAAGTAACCAAAGATAAAGACTAACTAGGAGACTTAGGCTTAATAATGAACTATCATGTGATCTCAAGTCTCAACTGTGTATTTTTTTAGTTTGAGAAACAAAAGGAAGAAGGGAAAAAGGAGATCCAAAGGTGGACTAGTGAAAGGAAAATATAATGAGATGCATTGTTTTCTAACTGATCACATGGTAAAGGGAGACAAGAACCTAAGGGAATAGGGTCTGTATAACCAAGTCATAATGACAATTATCTATGAAAAATAGAGATAAGAAAGTAAACAATCATGAAGGCATAAGAAGAGAGTTTTGAGAAAAACTCAAGAAAGAAAGAGGAATCAATGATAAAGAAAGGCAATCATATTAAAATAAAAATGATAATATAAGCTTTATATAGTACCAAAAGTAAGATCACTATATAAGAAAAATATGAATTTGACACAATGTCAAATGATATAATAGATAGATAATAATGAAATTAGAGCACATGTCCAATCAAAATGTTAATTTAAAGGCACCATGCATGTAATCATAAATACTAATAAATCTACCCATAAACATTATCCAAGGCATCAAATAAATATCTATAAAATTGGATACAAATTGTTGCTAATGTCTCATCAATCTTTAATGAAAACTGGGAAAAGACTTCTCTTTTAATCTTCTCAATTGAAAAAGTATGAATACTCAATGGATCATGTTGAGGAAAATTAGGAAAGGGATCCTCTAAGAAAGTGTGAGAGTGGGCTCTAAGGGAGATGTAATAATCACTAGTGGAGAAGGATTCATGAGTGATATAAGCTCCATAAGTGAAGGAATCACAGGTGGAGGCATAGAAGGTGATGAAAGGATCATAGAAAGGGATGGAACCAGTAGAGGTAGAGCCATAAGAGAAGAATGAGGGGCCTTATTATGGGAATAACCTATAAGAGGAATGGAAAAATGCCTAGGAATAGATAATAGGTGATCTTTAAGGTATTGTTGAAGGATGTGGTAACGATCGATGTGATGGGTGCCACATTGGTGCCATAGACAATACACCTCACCATACTTAGGCATATATTTAGGTAAAAACTTTGAGGGAGGCATGGATTTGTCTAAATAAGGGAAGGAAGGATGAAAAGTATCAATATACTATCACAACTTGAAATAATGGGTAAAATAATGATTATTTATCCCATAAAATCAACACAATAGCTTGTGAGTGGTTTTAAGAGAAGCACTCATAGAAGGAGATATAACATGAGTGGAAGAAGCCAGAGGGGACTCATTATCCTATTTAGTGGGAAATTAAGTCATCTTAGGCAAAGGAAGAAAATCATCACCAATATAAGGTGGTGATAGACGAGGGATGGAACGAGGCTCAATGGAAGGAGCAATGGGATGAAAAATAGGGGTAGGCTCAATAACAACAAGAATAAAGAGGCTCAACTATAACGGGAGCAAGAATAGCTTGAAATATAGTGGGAGCATGAATGGTCTCTGATAAGGGATTTACTAAGGGAGTATAAAGATCTATATAATGTCTAAAGAGGGTCACACTAATCTCAAGAGTCAACCAACTATAGTGATCAAGGTACCTAGTAAACCAGTAAGGCTTGATCATAACACAATCCCTGAGTATACTCCTATGAGGATCCTCAAAAATTGGTGGTGTTGTTTCCATATCTACCCTATGATAAAGAGGAAAAATACTAAAATTAGGAACTATAAATTAAGGAAGATGGGAATATACATGAAAAGACTCAAGTAAAGAAAAACTATAATGGATAATCTTGTCATCACAGGCCTATACAAGACAACCTAAAAATGTATCATCTAGGGAATAAACATCATCATAATTCAATGTGTGAATATCAATGACACAACTAGGGATAACCTTATCATCTGACGAAGTGTGGTGAATAGAATGTTGAGTCTTGGTCAAGACTACAAGAATATCATTACAAGGAGGCTTGTGACAATGAGGCTACAAGGAAGCATGAAGCTACGAGATGAGGTGAGGTGAGAGATTAGAAGTTCTAATATTTAATTTAATCTCATTGGGCTCATCATCATCAAAATATAAGAGGTTATGAGGAATTTTCCCAATGAGTTTGGGATGCCCATTATAACCTCAGTTTGAATTAATGAGAAAATTAAGACATTACAACTTATAAAATAGAATATTGGGCAAAGGTTCAAGAGTAGGAATCTTGAAGCACCACAGTCTTGGAATTATTCAAAATTCTAAGGGTTAGTGTCACCATAAATCTTATAAATGGCTCCATTATGAGGGAATTTAATGCATTAGAAGGTGGAAAAGTAATAGATCTCATATAGTGAGTCCATGACCTACCAAGAAAGATGTTATAAGAAAGGGTAAAGTTAAATATCATCACCTTCATGTGAATGGTGATAAGTGGGATGGTAATGGGAAGCCACACACAACATAGAGGAGGCATTTGCCTTCTATAATATCCTTAGTAGGTACTTCGTGTAGACTTGATATTTCATTCTAAATATCGAAGGGTCTTAATGAAGTCAAGAGAGGCAATGTAGGTGCTGGAACCCTTATCAATCAATGCACATTTAACTTGGTTATTGTCTATTTGAACAGTAATTAATAAGGGAGGATTATCTACATGAAGCATAATCTCATCAAAAATCATAGAAGCTATGGGAAATTTTAAGGAAAGAGAAGTGTCCATAGTTTTATCAACATTGATATATATCTCTTCACATTGTTGTAATATACTATCCTCGGATCCAGATAAGGTTGCCACCCATCTTGTTAGGGGAGGACAAGGGACATTCATCTCAAATAATAGTTTCATAAGATAGTTTCTATGACATGGATAAGTCCTCATAAGCTCAAGGAATGGAATCTAGGATGGGAGATTAGTGAGTTTCGTGATGGGATCCCACTCATCATAACCCAAAATAAGGTTGTTATATATAGGTGCATAATGATTAAGGAGGTCCTTAAAAGGAGGATCCAAAGTACATTAGAAATTATGTTGGTAATAATAAGAAGAAGGTTTAAAACAAGGTTATGAATCATGATGTGAAGATGAAGTAACTAGTTCAAGTTGATTTTGAGAATTGGTAGAAGAAGTGTTAGTAGAAATTTGAGCATTTGATCATCATTAGTGTTAGAAGATGATGGAAAAGTGGTAGAAATATAATGGGAAGTGTTATCCAAGGGAGAATAAAAAATTTAATCATCAAAATTAATAAGGTCATCTTGCCCCAACTCATTTAAATGATTTGGAGAAGATCCTAGATAACATGATATGTTCAAGATGGAGTGTATATAGGCTGAGAATCTATAAAAGTAACTACCCTTCACATATTAGTCATGTTTACCACATTCTCTTTAGAATTTGGTTCAACAAGACTTTCTACATTATTGGTGGAAGGGGTCACTTTGTCTTGATTATCTTGAATAGGTTGATTAGGAAGAGGGCCTTTGTAGATAGCTATATGAGCATTGGCTTGGTTCAAGTTTTGAGTTTTATCATGTGATTTATAGTCTTTAAAATCAATTTCATAAGCTTGTTTACACTTTTGAATGATATAATCATGATCAAAATTAGGACTAAGAAGAAAATCCAAAGCCAAATTATGAAGTTATCTACAGGTCTCATGAGAATGATCCCAACTAGCATGAAACCAAGAAAACTTATTAGGATCATGCCAGGATTTCATAGGATGGGTAGGGTCAAGTTCTAATTGAAGAGGCCTAGGTAGATGCTTAAGAAATTTAGATAAGGATAGAGGTTTATGAACATTAATTTTATTTGGTGAAGATAAATGAGGATTGGTATATTGTTGAGGAGGATTTGGTTCTAATGAAGGGGTAGGAATGACAGCTTGAATATTATGAATAGTGTCAGAAGAATCTATAACACCATCATTGGTAACATTTCAATTTGTGTTCTTAAGTACAAGATGAGGATCCATAGAAGGTTGGGGAGGCTTGAATTAACACACAAGGAAATCTTATAATTTAGCTTGGTCAATAGCCTCCTTCAAGGTATGTGGAGAGAGATTGTGGACCTAATATTGAAGTTTAGGAAAAAGGGCATTGGTAAAGAGATGGAAAATATTATCATCAACCATATTATGTTCACATTTATTTGACAAATGTTTCCACCTTTTAGCAAAGGTTGAGTGTTTCATTTTCAAGTTATTTGTAATTTATGAAGTGGGCTAAAGTATTTTCAGGAAGATCACTAGTTTGGAATTCTTGAACTAAAGAATTTACCAAATCCTCCAAACTAGTAATGTAATGAGTTCTAACTCAATTGTACCAATCCAAACATCACCTATGAGAGTTTTTGCTAAGAGTTTAGTGGCATCAAAGGTGTTCAATTTGACCCAATCCTTATAAATATTTTCAAATTTTTTAAGATGAAGGGTGGGGTCAGTTGATCCATGATAAGAAATTGTAGGTGTGATACCTCCTATATCAATGTTAGCAATTTTAGTAGTGAGAGGTTCATTTTTTAGATGCTTAATGTTTTTGTTGACTAAAGGAGGTTGAGGAATGAGATTTCCTTGAGAATCTCAAAGAGGAAGAGGGGGAACATTCTGGTTATGTGTGCCCCAAGCTATTGGTTGAGGATGAGATTGAAGATGAAGAAGGTGGTTTTGTATTCTCATCATTTGATTATGTTATGAGCTTGAAAGATATTAATTTGATTGAGTTTTTGTAACAATAGTTGATGTGTTTGATCAAAATTATTAGAATCATTAGAGTTGGTATTAGTGGCTTGGGTACCACTATTGGTGTTGATAGGAGCTTGAAAAGAACTATGAGAATGTGAGGCCCTAGTGGAAAAATTTGCTCATGTAGAAAAATATGGACTACTAAATGGTTGAGAAGAAGAATCACTAGAAGCATGATTACCTTGGGTAGTAAATAATGCATTAGAGGAAGGATTAAGGATAGTGGATCTTGTGAGAGGACCACTAGATGTATAACTTGCCATGTTAGTGGATATACTAGGCATGGAGGTGGAAGAAGTAAGAGAAGAAGAGGTCATGGTATGAGAAGGGGTCATAATCAAAGGAAGAGGTTGAGAATTAAAGAAATTGGTACCCTCAAATATAATTTAGAATGTAAGAGTAGTTGAGTGAGGCTCTTCAACTTGACCACTAATCATAAGATTGTAAATATCAGAAGGATATTTTTCTTGATTTTGAGGAAATTTAGAGATAAAAAAGAGCATTTTGGGGGTATACTCTAAATTGGGTTGGTCTTATAATGATAAAATATTATTATTCTATGAAGAGGTATTAGTAGGGGTCCCATAGTTCATTGTAAGAGTGTAAATATGAACATTACTAGCATCCAAGAGAGGAGCCCTACTCTGTCTATGGGAGACCCTATGAGGGTTGGTAAAATTTATCATGTTTATTTACTGCAATTTAGTATTCTCATCAAACAAAAATTCCATGATGAATGGAAAGGAAGAAGGATGAAAAAGTAATAAAATAGGAAATGATATAAATAGTACAAGGTTGACTAAGATGACCTAGCATAAAAATAGGGTCTACAAACTGTACAGGGTCAAATGGGTTGATGCAATATAGTGAACAGGGGTAGGAAAAAGAGGAAACAAGGTCTTCAAACTATACAGGGTCAACTGGGTTGATCCAGTATAGTGAATAGAGGTTGGAAAAAGGTTATAGGGTCAATTGGGTCGACCTAGTATAATAGAGAGGGAAAATTATAAATCTTATGATAGATTGTGAACTAAAACAAGATAAATTTTTCAAAAAAATTGAAAATAAATATATGAAAGGAAAAGAATAGTCAATTGGATTAATGTTGGATAATCTAATTGAATCACACAGCACAAAACATTACACTAACACTAGCTAATGCAAGTTTTTGCAATACAAAATACAATTGAGCAAAGAGCAAGCAATCAACCTAGAAAGTAAATAGCTAACTAATTGGTAAACTTGAATGTTTATTAGATTATTAATATATGATTTTAAATGTGATGTGAAGTTGTATGTAAGTAAAAAACTATAATGATAATCTAAAGATGGTTTTAGGTAGTTTGAGCTAAAAAAGACTATAGTGGCAATGATACAAGCTTGGTATTGGGGTCTTACCCCTCACTTCACACACCATATTAATAAGGGTGTCAGGTGCTTAGCTATAATATACCATTAACCATGATTTATACTTGACCAGAGTATCAAGTCAATTTCCCCCTTGGTGATGAAATCCAAGTAAGTTTGCCTTGGGTAGACAAATGTTCAAATGTATTTTTAGATTTTTTTATTTGTCTGTATGTGCATAAAATATAAAATAGTGTAACTAGATGGTTAATTGAAAAATGACCTAATTAAGCTATGTGAGCTATTATTAACATGCAAGCAATAAGAAAAGAAAGTGTGAATTAATTACTAGCATATAAGGTTAATTCTAGCTTTGAAATAAAGTACAATGTTGATATGGTCAATAGTGTATGCACAAAATATAGAATAGGATTGACAAGGTCAAACTTGTACTATGAAAGTAAGGTCTAAAAATAAATAGGGTCGATAGAGTTGACCTAGTTATCCACATAATATATAGAACATAAAACTGGGTCAATAGGGTCGATCCAGTAGACTATGCAGGGGCAGTTTTGAAGACTATAAACTATAAGAGGAAAGACTAAAAAGAAAGATACAGAGAGATAGAAAGTAACCTTAGTGGATCAAATATGTATAGAATGAAGATTGTTTCTCAAGAAACTTGATATATCCTTGTAAATTATGCTAATTGGGTTGACTAGGTCAATCAAGATTTACAAAAACTTGTTGTTGAGTTCCTAAAATGTATAAGGTCAACTGGGTCAACCTAGTATGCTAAACTTGATGTCTAAAAAAGTATAAGGTCAACTGGGTTGACCTAGTAATCTAGACTAGATGTTTAAAAATTTGAAAACCTATATTGGGTTGACTGGGTCAGTCTAGTATCTTATACCTAAAAACTTGTGCACATAATTTAGATACTTGGTCGACAAAGTCAATCTAGTATGGCAAATATATGAAAAAAATAATGATGAAAGAATGAAAGAAATGAAATAAGTTAAATAAAACTTGCAAGGGTTAGTTCACATTGGGTTCACCAGAATGTATTATGAAGGTGAAGCCAAAGTGAATAAAATACTAAGAAGAAAATGGAAATGTAAATACAATCCAACCAGTGGTGGGATAAGATTCACGTTGACTTCACCAGAATGTATGCAATCAAAAATGCATCATGTTTATAAATCAATCCTAGCTCAGAGAAGATAGAGCATACCTACACTTTTGATTGGAAACACATTTTTTAAGTGGGTACATGACCAATATGGGGATCTGTTGGACCTAATTAGGGGATCACTTCTCACAATACACCATTTTAGGAAGGGTTCCAAATCCTATAGTCTAACACAATCATGCAACAACCCTAAAAGAGTCCTAGGTTTAATGTTCACTCTATATCTAATAAATAAGAAAGTAAATATAATCTAGTGCACACCAAAGCTTGTGGCATAAAGTGGAGGTTAGAAACAAAACAAACTAAATTAAGCATGCATATAAGACATATACTCACATCAATGTATATGGAATCTTAATGCATGGGAGAAAAACACAACTGCATCATCTATCTACTCTTACAAAGGAGATATAAAGGTAGGAATACTTACCTTGAAGATGAACCCTCCAAGCCTTAATCTCTCTATTGGCCAAGGTGCTTCACAAGACATTCTTATGGTATGTAAGGATAATAAAGACAAATCAGATCTAGGCTACACAACCTATCTATGCATCTAAAAAAATTCTCCACAAGACAAGATTTGTATCTCAAAAAAAATTATGGAACCCTAAGCTTTATTCCACAAGTAGAATGGTCAATAAGTAGCTATTCATTTGCACTTATTCTTATTTGATTCTCTTCTTACAAATGGTTGGAAATAAACTTGTATATATAGGTAGATCTTGCTCTAAATCCTTCTGAATATGTCAGTTGTACAGGGTTGACCTAGTCAACCCTTTATGTTTTCGAGAGATAATTCACTGTCTTGAGCTAGGTTAGCTGAAGGGTTAACAAAGATCCTAATAAAAAATACCCCTAAATAGTACAAGGTCAACCCAATTAATCCTATATAGTAATCAGAGGTTGAAAACTATACAGGGTCAACCTAGTCGACCTAGTATAGTCAACTAGTTAAAATGGGGTCAAAGAAAGAACAAGGAGGATAAATCATGATAAATGATTGAAATGGGTAAGATTGAGAAGAATAAGCTTAGGGTAAATGGTTTTAGGAGATGAGTGTGTAGATGTCAAGTGGAAAAAGGGACAATAATCTTATGAATCACCAATGGTCTACCCACCCCTTTCCCAATGCACCCCTTAAGGCATGCACTTAAAGAGATTGAGACTCGATGTGTTCCTACAAGATACAAAGTATCAGTAATCAACAAAATTTTGAAAATATTGTGTATACAAGAACCCCTTCAACTTACCTCTATAAGATGGTTAATCAAACTCCCAGTGCATTCAACAAACATAATTAACTTTTAAGCAATTGTTCATACTAAATATGGATAACTCAAACCTAAAAAATCCATACAAATAGTCTTCATGGAGTCTACAACACTCTCTAATAGTTAGTTCATCTTGAAACATCAAAATACTATCAAGAACAGCTCAAATATCCTTCTCAGGTCACTTACAGAGCATAATCAAACACACCATCAACTTTAAAGCTTAATATTTGTAATTATACGAACATCCAAATCTTCTAATCAATATTGTTTGATGAATTTTAAGTCCTTTACAACCTTCCCTTTTACACCACCATTAAATTCTACTTGGATCAAAAGATATAGCTCAAAAACTATAGACTAGTTTTCCTTGATTAATTTGACTATTCAAATTCCAATGCTCACTGAGCAAATGTTAAAAATCACACACTTTAACCTCATCTTGTGCTCCCTAAAAACTTTGACCAAAAATGCATCATTTATTTCCTTAAATTAGCCTAGTATTTATCTTGTAATGCTCACTATTTATCTAAGATCCTCTTTTATGTGATCATGCCACTTGGAAGCTCTACATGCCTTATATGCACATTGAATTTTTGACTCAATACACTTCATCAATCTCCATCTATACGAGCACTTGCATGCCATTGTTTGATTGAGACACTTGTAATAAGTGTGTGCATTCTAAGCATCCTTTGATAATTTTACTTAACTCACACCATTGATCTCTATCTAAAAAGATCATGTGCTCTGTTGGATCCTTATCTAGTTAGATAAATTTCTTTCCATTAGTTCTTTGATCCAATTAACGCTCATCATAGATCTTCAATAATGCAAATATGGCTAAGTATAGGAACTTAGTAAAATCTATCTAAGAAGCCAAATTTACACCTTAATAACTTTTGTTATGCTCCATATCTAGACCAAAAATTTGAACCATATGATCTCCTCACATAGGGGAATCCATCCATGTATCAAGCTGCTCCTGAAACCATCACATGTTTGAAATGTGGCATCATCAATATGCTCACTTAGCTTTATTTATCAAGATGATTACTTGAGCTTAGACAATTATATGACTGATCTAATAGATTTTGTTCACTTCTATAAGCATTCTAAGTAACCATAACATCCCATAGGGTCTCTACAACATTTCCATACCATCAATATCATCCATCAACTACCTTACTAAATCAAACATTGAAGAACCATGCAGGAACACTAAAGCTCATTGAAGCACACTTTATCATCATCATTCTAGCACACATGACACCTCATCAACATCTTTGGTCACCTTGGAGACATCATTGACAAACCTCTAATAATATCCCCCTTTGTAATTTATGTCAATACCAATACAAATCACTTTCTCCCCCTTTGACATAATGACAAAGTGGGTAAACTCTTGATCTTGAAGACTTGAAAAGACTTCAAGGACCAATAATAGGAAAGTACCATCTTTGAGAGATGATAGAGACTCCCCCTAAAATTGTGAAAACCTCTTCTTACCTTGAGTTTCTCAAACATGCTCCATGACTACACTCTTCTTTGATCATACATAGCTTCTATGAAGACAGAACATACATGAACATCAAAAAATGCATGAACTTACCTTGAAAACATTAACAGGGACTCCCCCTAAGTCACCTAAGCTTAGGTACCCTTTTGAGTATATTTAGATCATTTTTAACCATGATGAAACAACACACTTTTATTCATACCTTCTCACTTTAGTATTTTTTATTTGGATAAAAAATGACCAAAGACCACTCTTCTCTTCATTAGCCTTGCTTAGAGGCCTAGTAACCCTACTTGAACCTTGAAACACCCATATATTTTTGTGTATGCACCTTAAAGACTTGAAATTTCATATCTTAAGTACACTCATGTGCCCCCTCATTTATGCCAATAATCATCATCCAACTCTACTTTTTCACCATATTTCCTTCACAAACCTATTAGTCAATTAACCCTCCAATTTCACAAAACCTCATCCATAGAAGACACCACACACTTTCAGATGACTATGAAATAATTTTCACAACCCATTTTTACATTTTAATATATAAATTAACCTCATACCTCAACTCCCTTAAGAAACAAACTAAGCAGTAGGGGTAAAAATACTAGATTTTCTAATGAAACTCAATCAACTCACCACCTTTCAATCAACATCAACGCTTGAAAATTATCTCACACATAGAGGTTATTAAAATAAACTTATATACCAATTTATGAGGTCACATAAATTAGATAACCATATATCCTTCAGCTAGGTTTTGACCTGCTTGCCCTTAGCCAAATCTAGGAAAACCTAAGACCACTCAAAAAACTTCAACTTGCACACAAAAGGTCTGCAAACATTAAAACACTTGTAGCAAAATTTAATGGAGTCAACACAACTTTATATCCAAAAAAAATTCTTTATAACTCATATTTATTATTTTTACACTTGGAAACCTTCATACTCTACTTGTAGACCTTTAAGACCAAAATCCTTAAACATACCTTGAGCACACAAACTTGCAATCTAGATATTGAACTGAGAAATTCAGAAATTAATCACCTTACATTCACTAAAATTCTTCATGTCCTTCCATAAAATGCCCATACATCCTCTCATGACCTTAAGTGGTCACCACAAGATCAATGAAGCTCTCAACATAAAGAAACACCTTATGGAACATCATTATTCTATCTTCTCAAATACACACTCATAGCTACAACATCTTCATATATTTGAACCAATTGATCTTGAAACTCTCCTTTATTATACTATAAAATTAATTAAAGCTCAATTTGTATCCACCATGATTCTTCTTTCTATTCAAGTGTCTCTTTGAAGCCTAGATAGAGACACCCCTTTGACATAGTGAGACTAAAAGTCCCAAAACTCAGGAGACTCTCATATCTCCATACTCTCATTTGAATTACAATCATACCTCATCAAAATATTGACTTTAAATGGAACCTTTACTTCATTATTTACTTTATACTTGTTAACTAATGTAGACAACAAAAAATCTTAACTTTCCTTCATGTCTATCATCGCAAACAAACCATCTTTTGTCTTAGTCTGATCTCTCCTACCAGACTTAGGTTTCCACAACCATTTGTGACCTTTTCCTTTCACACTAAGAGTTCCATATGCCTTATTTTTATTTTATAACTCATTCAACCTATTCTTTAAATACCTATAAATGTAACCAACTCTATGACATCTAAAATAAACAAGATCATTCATACCTTTTTCTTGATGATGATTGTGATCTTTCTTTGATTGATTTCTTCTCCTCTTGCATTATCTAGAAATGTAGACAAATTGATGGCATTCATAACAATGACTTTGGGATGAATATCTCATTGCATTGATTTATCTATCTTGTCTTATTTCTTGCACTCTAGGAGCCTAATTAAACTTATATTGACTTGATGGTTTTTGCGTGTAGAATATAGCAATGTGACCAACTCTTTGATAATTGTAGAAAAAAATGTCTTCCATACCTTTTGTTCAAATATGGTAGTGATCTTACTTTGACAAATTGATTCTTATTACATAATCCTTTACCCTATGACCAACAAGATGACAAATAAAAAAATGGCTCAAAAAATATTTGGCATACCTTGAAGCATTTGGTTGTCTAATTGGCTTTTTCATTTTGTCTTTGACCTAATTTGACTTCTTGTCTTTCATGCTACCATCCTATTTACCTAGTTCTGATCTTTTTTTTTCTTATTCAATCTTTCCTATCTTGATTATGACATTTTCATGCTCATCCTTTAGGGAAACAAGATTAGCCTTCAATTGAACACATTTATCTTCATTAGCCCTCATGCTTGAACTTGCATCCTCTAATTGAATTATGAGATCTTTGATGGTCCCCTTATCCCTATTATCTTCTTTAGCCATATCATCCTTTAATATACATGCTTGTTATTCAGTAATATTTATAGAATCATGATTGGACTTCAACTCATCATGCTCACCTTATTTTGAACTCTACTTGGCATTTGTCTCTTCTAACTAAGTCTTGAGATGTTTGGAATCTTCCTTTTTTGAACTCAAATTTGTCTTTGTAACCCTTAATTGATCTTCAATAATGTTGATCATTTATTTATCATATTTTTATTTTGAGATTGCCTTTTTCATAGACTTGATCAATTCTTAATTCTCATTTTTATCTCTCATGTATTTACCTAACAAACTCCCCTCAAGAGATCTGACTTACACTTCAAGACCTTTGATCATATTCCTCATTTTATAATTTCTCTTCTTTTGATCCTTCATTTCACCAAGTATACTCATGAGCTCAGCTTCTAGATCAACTTCTTCTTCCTCACTATTATATCTAACTTCTTCATCAAACATGATGATCTTTTCACCCATATTATACCTTAGATCACCTTCAAGTGGTTAAAATTGCACAGAAGGTCCTAATTTAATACCAATTTTTAGAGGTACAATCACTAAGGGGTAGGTTGAATTAGTGATTCAAGATAATCTAATTCAATTCCTAACTCTTAAACATTCAATGTACATCAACTTGATCAAGTAACATAAACATGAAAGCACATACATTCAAAGCATACATCACATGAACACAACATATATGTGGGAAACCCTCTTTGGGGATAAAACCACTAAACCCTATAAGATGGAATAAAATCCTATAAAATAAGATCCAACATTTATACCAATACCCATTGATCAAAGAACACCCATCCCTTAGTTTAGTGACACACCCATCCCATAAGGAGGAACCAACCCCCTATGAAACCAAGTACCCATTCAGCTACCTCGATCTAATCTCCACATTTGATATGATGTCTTCTACAACTATTTATGGACTTCTCTTACTTTCACTCTTTCCCCTTTACACTCTCACAAACTTGCACACACAAGCAATGCATCCAAAACACCCTTTTGGATCACTCTTCATTTATAATAACATACACAATCATAAAACCTTAAAAAAATATATCATGACATCATCAACATGACCTATAGTTCATTCACACACTCCTCACACTACTTTTTTCTTTAATCATCCAATAGGCATACTTACTCAATTAGCCTCTAGAGCTTAGTCACTCAATCTGCCTCTTCTAGGCTTATTAGGTCCAAGGATCTATGTGTTCACATTCATCAACTTGATTAAATAAATATGACTAATATTTTTATCTTTCTAATTTTCCTTAATAAGTTTTATCTTCTCTTTCAAAGGTCATTCACTCAATATCACATCTTCTCTACTCTTCTCTCTAAAGTCTACAAACCATCACCTTTGCTTTCACTCTTTACAGAGTCTTCAAGAATATTATTTTCTTGGTTATCCAAAAGACTTGCCTTAAACCTTAATAATTATATCATGCTAATACATATCTAAAATCCATTCTCATAGGTCATCCATTACTCATTATCCCCAAACCACCATTAGGTCTTGGTGAGACCTAAAAAATTAGGCCTTCATACTCACACGTTACATGTGAGACTACTTGGACCACCTTCATCCTTTATCAATGCTTATAACACATAAAAATTGTCTCCAATATCCATTTTATTAATCTCATATGGTTCCATTCCACATATAACATCAACTTGACACATGAACCTACCAATTAGGTTTCCTTGTTCTTTAGGCCTTCATATGCAAAAAACACAGTCTTAAAATTTTGAAGTAAATATTCAAATATTTCACATTTACATATTATTAAATCACATTGGTAAATCCTTTATGACCTTATATAAACCTCCATGTTATTTAGACACTTTAACATAGGATCTAAGCACTCAATTCAATTCTCTCAGAATGACCACTCAGACTAGTTATACATAGTCAAAATAAAGTCAAACTATTTTTATTATCCATAACTAATAAAGTGCATATCATGAAATAAAATACTTTATTATAATCCTTTAATACCTATAAAACATTTTCATACTCATTTTCTTCTTTAGTTCTAATTAGAACACCTTCAACTTGCCTCTATAAGATGGTCACTCAAACTGCTAGTGCATTCAACAAACACAGTCAACTTCTAAGTAATTAAATATGGATTAGTAAAACCTAAAAAATATATATATAGTATTAATGGATTATAAAACACTCTCCAATTGTTATTTCATATTTAAACATCAAAATACTATCACAACAATTCAAATATCCTTATTGGGTCACTTGTAGAACATAGTCAAACACATAGTCAACTTTAAATCTCAATATCTACAACTATAAGAACATCCAAATATTATAATCAACATTTTTATATGAAAATTTAATTCCTTTAAAACTTTTCCTTTTACATCACCATCAAATTCTACTTGAATCAAAATATATATCTCAAAAATTATAGACTAGTTTTTCCTCATTAATTTGAATATTCAAATTCCCACGATCACTAAGCAAACATTAAACATCAAACACTTTGACCTCATCTCATGTTCCTTAGTAAATTTTACCAAAAATGAACTTTTTATCTCCTTGGATTATCTTTTTCTTTATATTTCAATGTTAACCATTGATCTAAGATCCTCTCTTTCATGATCATGTCACACTTGGCAACTCTGCATACATTAACTTTTTAACTCAATGCGCTCCATAGATATCCATCTATAAAATCACTCACATTACATTGATCTACTATAAAATTAATTAAATTGGGACACTTATCAAAAGTGTGTTCCTTTTGATCATCTTTTGATAATTTTACTTCACTCATGTTATTGATCTCTATCTAACAAGATCATGTGCTTTATTGGATCCTTATCCAACCAGATAAATTGCTCACCATTATATATTTGATCTGAATAACACTCATCATATATATTTGATAATAAAAATATGGCTAAGTATAGTAACTTAGTAAAATATATCTGAGAAGCCAAATTTATACCTTAATAACTTTTGCTACACTCCATATCTAGACCTAAAATTTGAACCATATGATCTCCTCACATAAGGAAATCCATCCATGTATCAAATTTATCCTTAAACATTCACATGTGTTAAATATGACATCATCAATCTTCTCACTCAACTTTATTTTTCAAGATGATTACTTGAGCTTAGATAATCATATTATTGATCTGATGAATTTCATTCACTTCCATAAGCATTATAATCACCCATAACATCCCATATGGTCTCTGCAAAATGTCCATACCATTAATATCATCCATCAAGTACCTTACTAATTCAAACACTATAGAACCATGCAAGAACACTGAAGCTCATTGAAGCACACTTTGTCATTATCATTCTAACACACATGACATCTCATCAACATCTTTGGTCACCTTGGAGACATCATTAACAAAATTATAACATCATATCCATCACCTTCATCCACATTTCTAATATTTGACCTTGGTCAAGTTGTGCACCAAAATCATGCTTTGGAAACATTTAGTATGGCCGCATGTCTTCACAAGCACATCAATCAAAGTATCATATTAATCAGTTACAATCAAAGTATCATATTGATTAGTTACAATCTATCTTTATCTTGCTCTCCACCTATCCCTCACCCCATCCTCTATCCCATCCATTATCCCCACATCCACTAATTGGTTTTATCTTATTAGCATTAGAAATGAATTTCCTTTGTCTATTTCCCCTTTATAAATACATCTTATCCCAATATGCCAAAAATCCCTAAAAATTGGAAAAAAAATCAAAATACAAAAAAAAAACGTAAAATCTATAAAAGAACCCAAAAACATCCCAATTTTTATCTTAAGTCAATATAAAAATATGTGTGATTGTCCAACAAGACATTACAATTATCCTTTATCCAATCATCTATCAAACAAGGCTAAGTTGAATCATGATTTGCTTACCCATCTTACGATTTTCAATGGGACAAAAATATAGGACATTTTTAACTATTTATCGTATCCCTACATGTACATACTTGTGTGTTCATTTTTTAATTTATGTTTCTATGATTGTCATGTATATATCAATGTTTTATTAAGTATCTTTGTTGAGATCCTAGTGATTTTATTTTATCAAATTTTGGTATCTTTATTTGTTTTTTGTTAACTATGTATCTTTCTAAATATCATTGTTATCAAGTCTTCATTGTCTATCTTTTTATCTAATATTTTTTAATATTATATGGTGTTCATGAAATATCACAATTCAAATATGTCATCTGGGCTATTCATACCAATGGTGCATTATGATACATACTAATTGTAGATTTTTGTTAGTTCAATATGCATAATGGGAAAACGTCATCATGGCTATGCAAATATCATGATGCATATTACCTTGTGCTACATTAAAAGGATTTTTCAAAATATATATATCAAGTTTTACTAACACAATAACCTACATCATCATAACTAACATTTAATCATCATAAAATAACTCATTTATCATCGTATATCATAATCACCCATACATCATGACAATAAAATCAAACGTATCATATCAACCCTCTAAATCATCTAATTTATCATCTACATATCTATAAGTTCATCATAATCATCTATTCTTCAAAAATCAAAATAAAATCAAGTACTATCATTCATCATAATCATCTAAATTACATCATCATATCACATAACATCTATCTAATAATCTCACATATCCATAATTGATATCTCTATTCATCAAATCTACACACTCATCACATTAGTCACACTAATCTAACCAATCACAACTAACATCATGGCATCATAATAAGCTAAATACATTGAATTAATAAATTAATCATCATAATCATTATAAACATCCTCATGGTCATCACAAACATTGCATTGTATACAACAACATGATAACTCATAACATCATAACTCATCATTTATAAATGTCCATGAGAACATCAAAAATGAATATATCTACAAAGACTCACGGTCATAAATACATCAAAAAGTCACTAGTATAATGTCTCATGCCTCATGCCTGACTCTATCCATCTAGAGATAGATCACTTTTAAGAGGATCCTATACAAATTTAGTAGATGTTCATGTGTGAGAAGAACCCAAAGTGGCATCGACTCTTTGCATATGTGGGAGAAATGTGACCAATTAAAACTACTTTCTCATATAAATCTTGATAGAATTGAGACTTTCTATGATCCCTCATTATCTTATCACCCACCTACACCATCCCTTGTGTTTCCAATGCCTCTTGGGTACCATATTTCTTAGTTTGTAATGTTTATGCCTCTCTATATATGGTCACTAGCATCACAATCAACTAAGAAATATATACATATAAGGAGTCTATATGTCTATCCTTATCTAAAATAAATGTCTCTTGAGTATAGACCTGGCATACTAACCCTGCTATGTCAGTCACTATATCAGCAATCTACTCCTCCAATCAACTGATCAACCCCCTCATCACCTATGAGAAACACTCTTGTGACATGATCATGGGTAGTCTCTCATGTACACACAAAATTAAAACTATGCTAGTTTAATTAGCTAATCTATATTTAACATAACTCATAACCCATCCTAGCTATTATCATTTAACCCTTCCACTTTGTAATCACCTAAAAGTGGTATTTGAGTGCTAATAGTGCTACTTGAGATAACATATTCCTAGATTAGTCCTATACCTATCATAGATCCTTTTTCACACTTTTATATCCTTTTATGGGTACCATAGGCATCCCTAGTCAGATAAAACATAGTCTCAAACCTTCATTCTCAAATCTTGACCCCTCATGCCCAATAACCTACTAACTAGATATTAGCACCACATTAAGGAAACCAGAGACACATGGCACTAATTTCCCCAACATGGTGTTAATGTCCTTTACCCTAACTCTCTTGAATGAATATATTTTCAAAATTTAAACTCTCCTAAGTTCAACCTAAGCATATTTTATTATCTACACAAGCTATAAAACACTATAAATACATGACTTTTAGACCTCTATACACTAGATGGTAATTAGATGCAAAAGACATATTCAAACATGAAACAATTTGAGTAAAATCAAGGTTATTAATCCCTATTCTACCCTACTTCTACTTACTACCATCCACAACTTCCCTAAGCCCTAATTTTCTAGATTTACAATCTCAAACACACTAATATCATTTAAAAACACTATCATGCTAGCATCACTTGCACTTTCACCAACACTTAGGTAAGGAGAAAAACAATGCTCTTGATCCCTCTTTGGAGATTTGGTATGTAGGTAAATCTCTTCATAATGGGGTGTTGAGGATGTCCAGCCTATCCTAATAACAAACACAAATTTTTAGTTCATGCCTTATTTGTAAGGAGGATTAGGGTTTACATAATAAATTAGTTATTACAGTCACAATACAAAGTTACAAACTTCATACATAGGAACAAAACCTAAAAACATAGGTTCATGTGCACCCAAAATTTAGGAATAGTCATGCATAAAGGATACTAGTACCATTTTCAAGATACTAGAGCCACATGGCACTACTATCCAAGTGTGGTGCTACTATCCAAAAGAGGTAATGACATAAGGATCTAGTTGATAACACTCAGACTTATTTGTATCTCAGTTTCTACACTCATATCTTCCACATCAGGTCTTTTCCAAATAAGTCTTTATTTGCACATATTTTTTTTTAGAAAGTCAAATCAAGTCAAATTCTATAAAAAAATAGTCTATATTAATTACATATTATTTCACAAATTTAGACTACTTAGATTTTTAATCAAACATAATATTTACATAGCTAAACCCTAAAAGGTTAAAATATTAGGTTAATTTGACTTATTTTGAACATTGCATAAAACCCTAACCCTAAATTACCCTAGGGTTCACATTTTCAACATTTAATTAGTCTTAATTTATAGATTATTACCATGATTACCATGATGGAGGCCATATTTCACTTCATGGTATAAATCCTTGTACTTTTCTTAGCATGTTTACTACCAAGTGTTTGTAGAAAAGTATGCCTATATGTTACTCCTATCATGGATTTGGTTAGATCTAAGCTTATTTTACACATTGGTCCTCCATCATGTGAATTCCATTTTTATGTATATCATTATTATATGGTTCACTTTGAGTTACCTCTAGTTACTAATAGATGATAGAGGGCTCAGAGGGTTCCTTTTATTCTACCTCCACCTAAACCACTTGATTATCTATGCTCTCATCCCATCTCTACTACTCACCCACTACAATTAGTAGATCCAGTGGTCTGAGTTGTCACTAGACAAAATGGGGTGCTTCCTCAGCCTATATAGGAGTAGCATAACCCTACGATCCTTCCTCATCCATACCACACTACTATAGGACCCAAAGATCATCAAAGATAATTTGATATAGTGGATTAGTTAAGAAATAGACCAACTAAAATATCTATATTGGAATTACTTTAAAAATCAAAAAAATTCAATTATATTCTTTTTCAAACACTTGATCATACATATATGCCTCGTGATATTGAGCCATATTATTTTGCATCTATCATGAATACTACGAAGGATGTGGAGGATGTGATATCTTTTTCCAGTGAGGAATTGCCTTCACATTTAGTAATTGATTCTATCTCCTGTTCAAGGATCATTTTCTTGGCTCCAAGGCCTTTATATATATAGAAAAGGGGGAAGAGAGAAAGGGAAGATAAAATAAGTCATTGATGGTGGGAACTCTAATGTTTCACGTTCTTTTTCTCCTTAAATGCACTACTTAGGATCACTCAATAATCTTCTCAAGCCCCTCCCATCTTTAAGACTTTCTTTGGCAAGTTTGAAAAGTCATGTTATGAGTAGCTGGAATGTTTCTTATTGGCATGATACATTTAAGCATCAAACAATGATTATGAGCAATGAACCATTATGGATGAGAGCCTTCACAACTTATAGCTACCAGCCACTTAGACTCTTTTGTGTTTATCAAACATCCTTATGCCACTTTTCCTTTACTGATTAGCCCTTTCAGCTCTAGTTATGCCACATGGTAGCTTTCCATTCATTTAATCATGATTCTTATGTTTTTAGACCAAACTTAAGTTGAGCCCTTGGAAAATATTGATCTACTCTATGTAGATTAATTCAAGTTCTTTGGCCTCTCCAACTTTGGACTTTCCCAGATCCTTCACTTATAAAGCCTTTTAAGTAGAGTACTTGGAGAAACTTGATTTACTCTATGTAGAGTAATTTAGGTTCTCTAAGCCTACTTAATTCAATATTGTCCATCTTAAAGTCTTCTCATTTTGTTATTTCTCAAGCCTTAAGACTTTGGGCTTTTCAAACCTGATTACTTCCAATAGCTAGTCACTTATCTTGATTTTGATGTCCATTATCCTATCATTTCCTTCGGACACTTGGTCTCAAGCTTTCATCTTGGATTATTTATTTTTTTTAAATCTCTCAAATGAATTTATTTAGATAATTTGTCCAAATGAATTCCTTTGGACTTGTTGTTTATGTTTGTCTTTGAAAACTACCCTTCAGGATTTTCACAATGGACTTTCTCAAAGGGTAAGAGACCCTTCAAGATTTTTGTGTGTCCCTTAAAAATTATATGAATGATCCTATTGAAGGGAAATATATCCTTTGGTAATTTTTAAATGGTCCTTCCAAAGGGTAACATACCCTTTGAGAAAATTTCAACTATCCATTTGGAGAAGAAAAAGCCCTTCAAAAAAGTTGAAGTGTACCTTAAGGATCTTGAAAGACCCTTTCAAAAAATTGAAGAGGACATTTTTCCCTAAAAAGGCCCTTAAAATTTTTTAAAATGCCCTTCAAATTTCCTTGAAGTGACTCATCCCTTGAAAAACCCAAAAAACACTATTTTTCAAGACCAAATCAGGTTTGTTAAGCCCCTTTACTTATTTTAGGCTTCTGACTACTCACAACTTATAAATTAATCAAGTAGTGCTCCTTGGAGAACCTAAAATACACTACCCATTATTAATTTAGTTTTGTAAACCCAAATTACTTATAATTATTAAACATTCAAAATTTAAGCACTACTGGAAACCCAATTTGCACTATGCCCTCAAAAACCCAAAGTTATCATTACTGGAAAACCTGAAGTCCTCCCAAATACTTGCCATTTTCTTGCCTAAAATCTCTCTTTTTCATACTTAGGAAAAATTTTATATGTGGGATAAAAAATGGCCAACATTTTTGGTGATTTTTAGGGAAGCATTCCTACTATGCTTGAGAACCCAGCTCATTTGCCTCATTCAATCTATTGGGCATGGAGTCACTACTTTTGTATAAAGCTAGATTTATATATAAATTTCCCTTGAAGAAATAAGAATAATTTAAATGAAATAAATTGTGCCCAAGGCACTTAGGGAAGGGAAAACACACAACTAAAATAGATGTGCACAAGGCACTTAAATAAAAACATGAAAAGCTATACAAAATGTATAATAACATACAATGGCTGCAAACTCTTCTAATAACATGGATTTAGATGGATCCCATTGAATGGGGTGGGTAATACCTCCCATATAGTTGGGTGAGCTGAAAATCATTATGCTTTTTGCATCTATGGATCAAATAAGTACCACTTCACAAGCTATCAAACTTGGTATGGTTGTCTAGTTTGGTCTTTTTTGAGTCTCATTTGAGAACCAAGTCCCCTTCCTTAAAATTAATTATTGTAGATCTCTTGTTAAAATTATTTTTGACTTGATCTTGATGTTCCTCCAACATTTTCATTTCAAGGTCCCTTGTCTCCTTGAGTTCTATGAATTCTACCAATCTCACATTCATGGGTTCATCTTCCAGTAGCTCCAACTGATAGGCTAGCTCTAATGTAGGCAGCTCAAGGGAAATGAGTAACTTTGGCTCCCTTCCATATACTAGAACATATGGATAATTTCAAATAGTAGCTTTAGGAGTTACCCAATCAACCCACAAGGTTATCTTCAACTTGGTGTGCCACATCTTCTGATTCTCCTCCATGGTCCTCTTAATAATCCTCAACAAATTTTTATTTATGGACTCATCTATCCCATTGCCTTGAGGATAATAATTTGCAGAATTTTTGAGGTATATGCCCATCTTGAGAGCCCATTCACTTGTTTTCAAACTAAGGAAAGCCAAATCATTATCATATATGATAGTGGATAGAACACCAAACTTGGTCACAATGTTGTCATAGAAATCTAAGACTATACTTTCGTTGTCTTTCTTAAATGCAATGTATTCTACCCAACTGGTGAAGTAATCAGTTGTAGTAAGCACACACTTATTCCCTACACTTGATGGGGGGTTGATCATACCAATGAAATCCAAACCTAACTACATGAATGGTTGCTCCACTTGAATTGTGTTGAGAGGGAAAGCTACTAACCTTTGCTTACCTATGAAAAGAGAAAAATTTTGACACCTCCTCACCTATGCATAAGCATCCTTGAAGAGGTTGGGCTAGTAGTAACTAGCCCTCATGGTCTTTGCTATAGTATTCCTTGAAACAAAATGACTTCCTGTAGGCTCATCATGGAAATGCTCTAAAATCTTGGGTACTTGATCATCATCTATGTACCTCAAGATCACTCCATTGATGTCTCTTCTGAACAAAAACCCATCAACTAAATCATAAGGTATGGACTGAAGTCTAAAATACCTTCTTTTAGCTTTGTCCATACCTTGATGGCACTCACCTGTTAGCAAAAAGTGTGTCATGTCATGGAGCTGATTAGTGTGAGGTAGAGGTGCATCTATTTATAGGTCATCTTGTGGTACCAATATGACCTCTTTGTCTTCATGAAGGTTATCAACCATATGCTAATATAAGCCTTTACCTCTTACTAGCTTAGTGACCTTGATCTCCACATCATACTCCATGACTTTAGTTATCTAGCCAACTCTTTTTTCACTCAAATCCTTGTTAAGAAGGAAGTCTCTTACTTTGGGATGACACACCATAAGGTGGATTTTTCTATTAGATATCATTAGCCTAAACTTCTTGAGGATCCTTACTACTTCAAGGACTTGCTTTTATACAAATTTATACCTCACCTCATACTCTTCAAGCCCCTGATTGAAAAATGTTAATGGTTGCTCAAGTCCTTCACCATTTCTTTGCATTAGCATAGCTGATATATTATAAATGTTGGAAAAAGCATACAATATGAAATCCCTTGATAAATCAAGATTTATAAGTGTGGGTGCTTGAGTGATGGCTTGCTTGATAGCATCAAATGTTGACTTGCCTTCACTTGACTAGGTAAACACTTGGTTATTTTTTAGCATAACAGTGATGGGTTTGACCAAACTTTCAAAACTAGGGATAAATCTTCTCACAAATTTTATCTTTCCAAGGAAACTTTGGAGTCCCTTCTTATGCTTGGGTAGGGATAAGGCCAAAATGTAACTTATTCTCTCAAGATCAATGGACAACCCCTCCTTTGAGACAATGTGGCCCAGTAGCTTACCTTCATGCATGGAAAACATGCACTTCTTAGGATTAAATTAAACTCCATACTCTCTACACCTTTCAAAAATTAGCTTCAAGTGGTTCATATGCTCACTGGCATTCTTGGAGAAAACCATGATGTCATCCAAGTAAACTAGTACCATTTGGTTTACCATCCCCTAGAAAGCCATGTCCATGGCTCTTTGGAAAATTACACCAGCATTTGATAGACCAAATGGCATATTTTGGTATGCATACATACCCCATTTGGTGGTGAAAGTAGTCTTGTACCAATCTTCATCTTTCACCCAAACTTGGTTGTAGCCAAAAAATCCATCCAACAGAGAGAAGCATTCTAATCCTATAACTACTTGGAGAAGTTGATCCATGGATGGTAGAGGGTAGTGATCCTTTAGGGAGACTTTATTTAAATCTTTCAAGTCCACACAAATTCTAATCTCCCCACTCTTTTTTCTTATAGGCACCAAGTTGGCTACCCATGATGAATGCTTGATGGGAAAGATGATCCTAGACTCGATCAACTTGGTTAGCTCCTTCATCATTAGCTCTTCAATCTTGGGGTTAATGGGCCTTTACTTATACCTCACATGCTTGGCATTAGCCTCTAACTCTATGGTATGCTGAGCTAACTCAGGATCAAAATCCTTTAGGTCACTATACTCCCAAGAAAAAGTGTTTGCATACACTTGGCAAAGTGTTATGAAAGCATGCCTCTCAGCCTTATTTCTTGCCTTTCCAAGCTTGAGAAGCTTGTCCTTGAAGATGAAGACTCTCTCATATTTTTATTCATTAGTTGATATTACTACTTTTTCTTTTCTCATATGGTTACCTTCATTAAAAAGGCCCTCAAGTGTAACCAACCCCTTAGGAAGTTTATTTGACTTTAGCTAAACAATTTAATCCTCATATTGATGCTATAATTTATCTTGGTTGGAGAAGGAGAAATCAGCTTCCTACTATAAGAATTAGTCAATTTTCTTGTCACTTTCAAAAAACTACCAGTGAGCTTCATTATCTAGCACTAATTGTCTCACCACCACCTTGACATGTGGCTAAACCTTAGCTTCTTTTAGCTCACTTAGAATGTCAAACTGAGCTCCCATGGCTACTAGCCTATCAGCATGTTGGTTCTAATTTCTTAGGATAGCTTGAATGTCAAAGGACTCAAAATCTTTAATTAGGTCCCGCACTCAATTTTTTTAGGACCTCATCAAGGAATTCTTTATAACATTCAGGCCTCTGACTTAGTTTACTATGATTTCATTATCCCCATAAACTTGCAGTAGTGTGATTCCTCTTTTATTAGCCTATTGAAGGCCACAAATCAAGCCTTCATATTCTACTACATTTGAAGAGCAACTAAAATAGAACTTTTAGGAATAGAAAATCTTATTACCCGAATGAGAAACCAACATTTCCCCAGTACCTACACCATTTTTGCTTCTTAAGCCATCAAAGAACAACTTCCATAAACTAGTGGGGTCTTTTTTAGGTCCAATGAGGGAAGGCATGGGTTGATTCTCTTCATGTAGTAGATAGAAACCCATGTCTCTTTCCTCAACACCTTCCAAAGCATTGAAAAATGGGTTATCTCCCCATAGGTCATCCAAGAACTAGTCTGGAACCTCTTCAAGATGATAGTTTAGCTCTTAGCCAACTATAAACTCATCCTCATCAAGGATAGTACAATTGAGGTTTATGTTATCTGACTAATGGGGTTCAATGTGGAATTGTGCCATGGGTTCGACCTTGATCAAGACCTTACTCTCATACCTTGTTTTGAATTCCATGTAAGACTAACTGCTAAAAGTTAATCCCTAATCTTGGCTATGAACTCTCTAAAAGACATAATGCAAAATGAGGAGTGGCATCCAAGATCAGCACATCTTGCACCATGGATATGCTAGAATAAACATGCAAGGTTAGGCTCAAGTTCCTAATGATACCTAATGGATTTATGTAAGAACCATCAAGTTTTAGGACCCCCTTGGCATGTGGGTCATACTTGAGGTTCATCTAGTCACCAATAGACGTTGGTATGACTAAAGTGTTAGCCCCACTATCCACCAAGGAGTCATTGATTATTAATGAGATGTAGAATTAGGGGGGCTTGGTCACACTACTTGACCTTTCTCCCAAAGAACTCTTGGCTACATTGGTGAAATTTTTTGCTTCCTTACTTGGTTACTTACTTACAACTATAGAAACACTCATCCTAGACAAACCTTCCTAAAGAATGTCTACTTGGCCGGGCATGGAAAGCATGTCCCACATTGGTACGCTCATGTTGGATTTCTTAATTTTCTCCACAATGTTGATTGGCATAACCCAAACCTTTGCATGGGATATGGTAGTAACTGTTATTGGCTTTGTCAGTGAAGGTGTGGTGACAAGATGTTCTTTAAAAGCTCCCTGATTGTCACCCATATTCTTTCTCTTAAACCTTGTGTTTTTTGAGACTGGGACATGAACCAGATTGGGGGTGGCCTACTTATTGAATACATAGCACTCCTCTTGCTCAATGATGACCATTGAGGCTTCTATATGGTTTGACCCTTGATTCAAGCCTTGTTCTTATGTAGGTTGCTCTTTTTTTGTCATCATGGGCACCTCTATGCTTTGGATCATAAGAGCTTAGTTATATCCATAAGCAATAGCATGTTGCCATTGATCATTGAATGTTTGGTTGGAGTCATTAGTTGGGATAATGGATAATCCAAAATAATGATTCTAAGGCATTATCCCTTCAGCCTCTTGAGCCACATTCTTCTAAACTGGGACCAAGGAGTTAGAAAGGCCTACAACATTCAAGTTATAATTATGCTTCCTAGCATAGTTAGGCTACCCCTATCCTTGGAAACCTCCTTTTTAGGATGGCTTATTAGCTTGATAAGGCTATTGTTGAGGTTGATATAGAGCTTGATAAGGATTTTTGTAAGTCTATTACCTCTTGACATTGACCACATTATTCCCCAAGGATTGGAGCATGCTTTTCAATTCCAAGTAATTCTTTAACTCTTGGGAGTCATTGAATCCACAAGTAGAGGCCTTCTCTTGCTTAGGTGAAGGCCTAGTAATATTTTTTGTCATTGGAAGTATAACATCAAGTAGAATAATGACTATAGGAGGTGGTCTGATTTTTGGAAAAAGAGGCATTGTTGGTCTGGGAGTAAGCTTGCCAACTTAAACTAGGTAATTTTTTATCTTGATGGCCACTTCATCTGCATTTGGTAGTATGTCTCCTCCCATAGACTAAATCATTAAATTTATGTCACTATTGAGAGCCTTCAAGTAGTATAAGAAAGAAAAGTTTTAATATGGCCTAACAACTACTAAAATCCTATCCCATGCCTTTTGAAATATGGTATTGAAGTCTTACATGACTTCATGAAGAACTCTCTTGATTTCAGTCAGTTAATTTGTAAGTGACAAATGATCACTCTTATCTGCAAACCATTTACATAGGGTTGTTCCCAACTCATCCTATGAATGGATAGAATTAGGAGCTCAGCCCCTATATTATTCCAATGTCTTTACTTTGAAAGATACAACCAATATCCTAACAACCACATTCTCCACTATGATATTGTGAATGTTGTAGAAGTTGGCTATGTCCATTATGTGCTCAATAAGAGTTACAGCTTGGTCTCTTATGTAATAAGGAACACTTTTGAGGGATTATACTAGTATAAGATCATATTATGGTAAGTTCAAAGGGCTTTGGCTATTGAAGCCCATAAAATCTCTTTCAAGAATCATAGTAGCAAGAGGGGATGATAAATATCTTCTTATGTATGTATACTTTATGACTAGTTTAGGAGGATAACTTCTTACATAAGGGTGAGTATGGGTGAACCTTAACATTCTTACTAATTTTTAAAATAATTCAAAAAAATCAAAAGGAATACCTATATAATTCACCTTTATCATGAAAGACAACTACTACTCTACCACCAGATAGCTGGGTATTCTTTATAGTCATCATATGTTCAAGGATGAATGCTACCACTACTGCAAAATGATCAAAATAGCATCAAATTTAACCAATATTTCATGAACATGAAAATTAAATGGTAGTGGTCCCATCAAGCATGCCAAAACTATTATATCTTGGAACTTCACCCTTATGAGAGAGTTTTTCAAACTCCCTCACTTCTAGATATAAGCATGGGAACAACCTTAGGATGTGGGTATTCTATGGTGAGGTTGAACCTCTAGACTTGTTTATGAGGCTAGTTCCTTAAGTGATTCACTCAAAATCTTGATCTCACACTAAAATCTATTATCTTCTAAATAAAATGGATGAGAGGATTACTTGAAAAGAAATCTAAGCTAAGGGAGGTGATGCACCAAAAGAAGTGATCCACTTGGTTTGAGAAAAGATCCAACTACTGATGAATCCAAATAGGACACATGTTATTTCAGTTCTATCTCAAGGCCATAAGCCTAGAACTTTTATGGAGGCTAGAGAGAATCCTTACACTTTTAAGGATAACAAAATAGGTCTAAGGGAGAAACTATGAACTAGTAACACTTTAAAGGAGAACGACACAGACACTTCACACAATCCTACATAAAATCAAGAGGACTAAAAGAAAGGTACTGGAAGAAATTTTAGGTGATGAATAGCAATTGTACATTCTACAAAATGAAACCAAATGTGCACACTTGTTTTAACCAAAAATAGAAAATTCTTCTTTGTATTTTTTTTAAAAGAGTCTTTTACAAAGTGATTTCTATAAAGTGATTCTATCACCAATCTAGGGATCATTTTCTTAGCTCCAAGGCCTCTATATATATATATAGAAAAGGGGGAAGAGAGAAGAAGTCATCGATGGTGATAACTCTAACATTGTACCTTATTTTTCTCCTTAAATAAACAACTCAGGATCACTCAATAATCCTCTCAAGCCCCTCTCATCTTTAAGACTTTCTTTGGTGCATCTAAAAAGTCATGTTGTAAGCAGTTGGAATGTTTCTTCTTGGCATGATGCATTTAATCATCAAACGGTGATTAGAGGAAATGAACCATGGTAGATGAGTGCCTTCATAACTTCCAACTACCATCCCATTAAACTCTCCTATTTTTATCAAACATCTTTTTTTCACTTGTCCTTTACTAATTGGCCCTTTCTACTCTATTTATGCCACATGGTAGCCTTCCATTTGTTGCATCATGATTCTCATGTTGCTAGACCAAGATTAAGTCAAGCCCTTATAGAATTCCAATTTACTCTATGTAGATTAATTTAGGTTCTTTGGCCTCTCCAACTTTAGAATTTCCCATATCCTTCACTTATAACTCCTTTAAATTAGAGTATTTAGAGAAACGCGATTTACTCTATGAAGAGTAATTTAGGTTCTCTAAGCCTACTTACTTGAGGATTTTCCATATTGAAGTCTTCTTATTTTTTTATTTCCCAAGCCTTAAGACTTTAGGATTTTTAAACCCAATTACTTCCAATAGCTAGTCACTTATCCTGATTTTGACATCCATTGGCCCATAATTTCCTTTGGACACTTGGTCTCAGGCTTCCTTCTTAGCTTATTTCTTTCAAGCAAATCTCTCGAAGGAATTTCTTTAGACAAATTTTCCAAAGGAATTTCTTTGGACTTTTTGTCCATGTCTATCTTCAAAAACTACCCTTTAGGCTCTTCATAATGGAATTTCCTAAAGGGTAAGAGACCCTTTGGGCTTTCTGTGTCTCCCTTTAGACTTCTACGAATGATCCTTCCGAAGGGAAAGATACCCTTTGGTAATTTTGAAATGGTCCTTTCGAAGGGTAATATACCCTTCAAAAACATTATAACTATCCATTTGGAGAAGAAAAAGCCCTTCAAAAAAGTTGAAGTGTACCTTTGGGCTCTTGAAAGACCCTTCAAAAAAATTGAAAAGGACCTTTTGCCCTAAAAAGGCCCTTCAACATTTTAAAAATGCCCTTCATATTTTTTAAAGTGACTCATTCCTTGAAGAACCTGAGAAGCACTATTTTTCAAGACCAAATTAGGTTTGTTAAGCCCCTTTACTTATTTTGGGCTCCTGACTGCTCACAACTTATAAAGTAATCAAGTAGTGCTCCTTAGAGAACCTAAAATACACTGCCCATGAGTAATTCAGGTTCATAAATCTGAATTAATTTTACTTATAAAACATTCAAAATCTAAGCACTACTAAAAACCTAATTTGCACTATGCCCTCAAAAACCTAAAGTTTTTACTATTGGAAAACCTGAAATCCTCCCAAAGACTTACCATTTTCTTTCTTGAAAGCTCTCTTTTTCATACTTAGGCAAATTTTGATATGTGGGCCAAAAAATGGCCAACAATAGCTACTTATGTTTATTTTTATACACATTGATTATATCTATCTTGACACCCTTGTGCAATGCTAGACACAACATACATCTTAAATTACATACTTATGCTCAGATTCTCTTACATTATGATCTTATGTTTACACATTGTATTACATTATCATGTAGTTATCATATATGCTCTAGCTAACACATTTTTTAGAGCTATTTTTTTAATGCCAAATCTTGCATAGGCTCAACAACTACCCTAAAAATTGGGGGCATTCACATGGGTTTGTCATAGATATCAAATTCCTACATTGCATTCATAAAACATTTTTTAGTACATAGTCTCAGTTTTATAAAATTAGACATAGGCAAAACATAATAAAAAAAGGGAATCAAAAATTATTACAATGACTCAAATTTTATACCAAATAGACATTATCACCCAGATAGAGACACTAGCATGACATGGTGTTATTTTCCAAGGCATGGTGCTACTATCTAGTAGCCTAGTTTTATAGTAGTTTAAATTAGCTATAATAATATACCAGGTATACTATAAAATTACATAGATATAGCTATAGGTTTGATAGTTATGCTCAAATTTTGCTCATATTCACACTAGTTTAACTCAAGTTAATATCAATTACTCAGATTAGAGAAATAATTCACATCATGATCATTCCCATATTCAGTTCATATACCCAGATATAGTTATTCCAACTTAGTCTAGAATTAGTAAACTCGGATATCATATTAGGGGAATGTGTATGGCATATTATTTCCATATGCTCAATTACACAAAGTTTGATCAAATGGAATACAAAATTCCATGTCATTCTCTATAGTATATACACTTGACATCATATTCTAGGTTGTCACTTTTGGAAATATTGTCATTAATGTCAAAGGTCTAGCATTATTGGTGATAAAGTTCACATGGCATTTGATGGTGTTTTTAATATTTATATCTTGGCTAATATGTGTTAATATTTATTGAATATTAATGAATATATTTTTGGTTGTATATAAGTCAAAACAGGGCCCATGGAGAAGTCAAAGAGTCATGAGGTAAAAGAGGAAAGAGGAATAGGATGCATTTTCTTATGAAGAGTCATCTTGAGGAATTCCAAGAGTCACCATTTGAAGACAAAATAGGTATGGTTCATTTTTCCATGAAGGGACACTTTGAAGAATACTAAAAGTCACCAAGATAAAGACAAAAGAGGAAATGATGCTTTTGCTTATGAAGAGTCACCATGTGAATTTTCAAATGCAAGGATATGAAGGGTCATGCAAGTTTGGCACTATTTTCCATGATGGTTGAAGGGTCACAAAGGGTGAATGTCAATGGTCATTTCGAAAGCTATAATAAAGGCTTGAGAAGCCATTTGAAATATATAAGAGAGAGCATGATTTGTAATTGATATATCTAGCTTAAAAGAGCAAAGGAGAGAAAAGAAAGAGATATTATAATGTGCTATCATTTTTTGAGAAAGAAACATTGAAAGATAGTTGTGTGGTATACACAAAAGGGGTTGGTGCTCATGTGGGTTGGTGCTCATGAATAGTTTTTGTGTTGGTGCTTAGCAAAGGGGTTGGTGCTCTTGCAAGTTGGTGCTTACAAATATTATAGTTTGAGTTGGTGCTCATTCATATACTTGAGATTGTTCTCCATGGTTTTTTCCAAATTGGGTTTCCATGTTAAATATGGTGTCTCTCTCTATCTTGTGTGGTGTTTATTATTTCAATTTTATTGCATATATTGAATGTATGGTTAAGTGGAATTTTGATTAAGTGAAATTTTATAAGATTTATGATATATTGATTCACCCTCCCATTTTAGTATATACTATGCTTAACAATTGGTATCAAAGCAAGTTCCTTTTTAAAAAAATTTACAGCTTGAAGGTAGATTGAGAAAGCACGATGACTAGATTATATGGAGATTTTTCTACAACTAAGGTACATTTGTTTGATGGGTCAAATTATTCCTTTTGGAGAATAAGGATGAGGACTTACTTAATGGCCCTTGGATTCAATTTTTGGTAAGCAGTGTTGAAGGAATATAAAGAGCCACAGAGATTTATAATGTCTCTGACAGAAAATAAGGCAAGTCAAAATAATGCTAAAGCTTTAAATGTTATTTTATGTGGTTTATGTGAATTAAAATTTGTTAAAGTTATGCAATTTAAATCCACTCATTAGACTTGAGTAAAATTTGAGAATATTTACAAAGGTGATGAAAAGGTTCAACGGGCTAAGCTTCAGACTTTCAGAAGATAGTTTGAGAGTTTGAAGATGGAAGAGGAAGAAAATATAACAAGTTATCTTTTACGAGTTGATCAAATAGTAAATCAAATTAAAGGTCTTGGAGAAAAGTTAGAAGATTTAATGGTGGTACAAAAAGTTTTGAGATCTCTACCAATGAGATATGATGCAAATATTTTGGCAATCGAGGGGATTAAATATCTTGTAAAGTTAAATATGGATGAACTACATGGTATTCTTATGGCATATGAGATGCAGACTGAACAAAAGAAACCCTCAAAAAGGGAAGTTGCTTTTAAGACATAAAAAAAAGATAAGGCTAAGATTTAAGAATTAAGTGACAGCTCTAGTGCTGATGAAGATGACAACATAGCTCTTTTCATTTGTAAACCAAAAAGGGCACAAGTAAATATCAAGGAAAATTGCCATTTAAATGTTTTAAATGTGGTAAGATTGGTAATTTTGTAGATAGATGCCCAAATAAGAATAATGATGACAATGAAGAAGGAAATTCTACATACAATAAAAACTTCATAGGCAAATACAAGAAGAGATTCAAGAAGAAGAGTTTATATTCTAAAGATCTTAGCTCAATCGAAGATAGTGGAGTCAATGACTCAGATGAAGAAGAGAATCTAATCATGACCATACATGAAGATGCCTCTACAAAAAAAAGTATAGATGATCAAGAAGAATAACATGATGAAAGTGAGGATGAAGCCAAGGTAAATCTAGAAGGAGAACTAATTTGTGCCTTAGAATAATTAGAAGATGTTGAGAAGAAGAATCAAAGATTGAAGCACCAGATCAAGAAAAATGAAAAAGAGTCAAAGGAAATAATTGATGATCTACAAGCACACTTTGAAGAAGCTAAAAGGAATGAAAAAGTTCTAACAACACAATTGAAAAAAGTAAGTAAATAATGTGAAAGGTATGTTATTTAAATTACCTCTTCAAAATAAGATATTGAGAAAGCAGTGAATAATAAAGTAGTTAGTGATTTGTAATTTGAGGATAGCACTAACATGTTGAATAAGATATAATAAAGTCAAAAGGAAATATCAAATGAGACAGGTATCATATTTGAAAATAAAAAGAGCTATATTGAAGCTCTTACAAAAGAGGAAATAAAAAGAGAATAAGTGAAGAATACAGAGGACATCTCAAACAAAGAAGGCTGGAAGGAACAAAGTTACAAAATACAATCAGGATAGAGATATACAAATAGGTTATATTTTCATGGTTATTGTTTTTATTATAATGGATATGGTCACAAGAAAATAGAATGTCAGAAAAGAGCTAAAAATTTTAGAAACAAAGAGAAGGAAACTCATGTAGAGTCTAGTAGAAGCTACAACTCTTTTGCTCCTCTATCAGGGTTTGATGAAGAGGCCATAATATGTTGCAAGTGAAATAATTTTGGACACATAGCCCAACATTTTAGAAGTGTGTTCGAGTCAATCAAGAAAGACCAAAGTTTTAATGTTTCATTCATCAATAAGAAGGTTTAGATATGTTCATGGCAGAAGAAACAACCTGAAGATTCTATGTTAGTTCAGATAGCTTTGCATGTAATAAATGATGAACAGCCATGGTTCATTGATAGCGGATGTTTGAGGCACATGATAGGAGACAAGATCAATTTTATAACTCTAAATAATATTAATGGTGGCATAATGAAATTTGGAGATAAAACCACTACCAAGATAGCCAAAAAAGGTACTTTGAGTTTGGATAATGGTAGAATTAAGACTAAGAATGTGTTGTATGTAAAAGGTCTTAAGCATAATATATTGAGTGTAAGTCAAATATGTGATCAGGGATACACATTAATGTTTTATATATAAGGTTGTGATATTAGAAGAAAAGATTCAAATAAGTTGATTGTAGATGCTCAGAGGATAGGCAACAATTTATATGTGTTATCAGATATCTTCACAAAGGCATGATCAAAGGACACATTCAAAGATCTATGAGAGGAGTTGGGAGTAATCTCTTTTACTTTCTACCATTGAGGTTTAGCATTAGTTGAGGGGCATCTAATTTTTATCTCTAGGTAGGCAATTTTTCATTGATGTCAGAGGGGGAGAATAATAGGTATAGGTGTAGAAATAGGTATAGGTTGCTATAGTAAGGAGGAGTTACTATATGTTTTTCAAATGGTAGTATGTGTAGGTTTTAGGATGTGGCAGTTTTAGTTTGAGGTTTCCATCAATAACAAAGGGAGAGATTTTTGGAAATATTGTCATTGATGTCAAAGGTCTAGCATTATTGGTGATAAAGGTCACAATGCATTTAATGGTTTTTAATATTCATATCTTGGCTAATATGTGTTAATATTTATTGAATATTAATGAATATATTTTTGGTTGAATATAAGTCAAAAGAGGGCCCATGGAGAAGTTAAAGAGTCATAGGGTAAAAGACAAAAGAGGAATGGGATGCATTTTCTCATGAAGAGTCATCTTGAGGAATTCCAAGAGTCACCATGTGAAGACAAAAGAGGTATGGTGCATTTTTCCATGAAGGGACACTTTGAGGAATATGAAAAGTCACCAAGATAAAGATAAAAGAGGAAATGATGCTCTTGCTTATGAAGAATCACCATGTGACTTTTCAAATGCAAGGATACGAAGGGTCATGAAAGTTTGTCACCATTTTCCATGAGGATTAAAGGGTAACAAAGGGTGAATGCCAAAGGTCATTTGGAAATCTATAAATAAAGGCTTGAGAAGGCATTTGAAATATATAAGAGAGAACATGATTTTTAATTGATATATCTAGCTTAGAAGAGTAAAGGAGAGAAAAGAAAGAGATATTGTAATGTGTTATCATTTGTTGAGAAAGAAACATTGAGAGATAGTTGTGTGGTATACACAAAAGGGGTTGGTGCTCTTGTGGGTTGGTGCTCATGAATAGTTGTTGTGTTGGTGCTTAGTAAAGGGGTTAGTGTTCCTGAAAGTTGGTGCTTGCAAATATTGTAGTTTTATTTGGTGTTCATTCATATTCTTGAGATTGTTCTCTGTGGTTTTTCCCACATTGATTTTCCACATTAATTGGTGTCTCTCTCTATCTTGTGTGGTGTTTATTATTTCATTTTTATTGCATATCTTAAATGTATGATTAAGTGTAATTTTGATTAAGTGAAATTTTATAAGATTTATGATATACTAATTCACCCCACTCTTAATATATAATGTGCTTAACAATCACCAATTTCATGCCTTAATCCATCTATATTAGTTAGCATTCCCAAGTGGCCCAGAGCCACCTAATGTATCTGAGTGGCCACAGATCTAACATACATAATTAGATATACCCAGTTAGATATTTATAAAACTTTGTGCATTTTAGTTTTAGATGCATCTACTACACGTGGGTGGTAAATGATGGAGTCATAACCTAATTGAGTTATTGATCTACCCACATGAGAGGGTTAGACCCACTTTCTGTCTAATCCAAGTTATTCACTAATCATGATCCACCAAGCAGGGGTGGGTAACGATGGAGTCAAAACTGGATTGAGTTCTTGAGACACCCACACATGAGGATTGAGAAAGTTATTAGATCAATATAAGCTATCCAATTATTTTATCACTATGTACATGTACACATATCTTATCACTAGGTTCATGCATTAATTTACATAACCAACAAGGTGTATTCATTCCTTTCCTCTTTCCCATATCTTTACATAATTTTACTCAGATAATTCTTTATTCAACATAATCTCTTTCTTTTGATATCTCTTAAGAAAGGATTTTTTTATGCATATTTATTTGTAGGTCATTATTTGTATCATGTTTCACATACACAAACCCAACTTCACATACTCAAACTCAGCTACATGGGCTTCACTTCCTAGGTAAGTCTAGGCATGCTTCTTTTTCCTTTATACTAGTCATTTTGCTTTGTTACATTTCTAGCATAAAGTGGGGGGGATATAATCACCTAAAAGTGGTATTTGAGTGTTAAGAGTGCTACTTGAGAAAACCTATTCCTATCTTAGCCCTATACCTTTTCTAGATCTTTTTATCACACTTTTATAGCCTTTTGCGTGGACCACAGACACCCCTAATCAGCTAAAACATAGTCTTAGAACTTCATTCATAGATCTTATCCCCTCTTGACTAGTAATCTACCAGCTAGACATTACCACCACATTAAGGACACTAGAGCCACATGGATCTAGTGTCCCCAACATGGTACTAAAGACATTTACCCTAACTCTTCTGAATGGATATATTTTCAAAAGTTAAACTCTCCTAAGGTCGGCCTAAGCATATTTTATTATTCACACAAGCTACAAAACACTATAAATACATGACTTTTAGACCTCTATCCACTAGATATAAATTATATGTAACAGACCTATTCAAACATGAAACAAGTTGAGAAAAATCAAGGTTATTAATCCCTATTATGCCTTATTTCTACATATTACCATCCACATCTACCCTAACCCAAAATTTTTTATATTTCCAATCTCAAGCACACTCAAGGAATTCAATACCATTATAATTCTAGTATCACTTGCACTTACACCACCACTTAGGTGGGGAGAACTACATCAGGCTTGATCCCTCATCAAAGTATTGGTATGTAGTCAACTCTCTTCATAGCAAGCTGTTGAGGATGTCTAGCTTATTCTACTAAAGAACACACATTTTCAGCTCATGCATTACTTTTAAGGAGGATTAGATATTGCATCATAAATCAATTATTACAGGCACAATATAGAGTTTCAAACTTTATGCATATAGGAATAGAACCCAAAATTTAGGAACAATCTTACATAGAGGACACTAGTGCCATTTTCAAGACATTGGAGCCACATCGTGCTACTACCCAAGTGTGGCACTACTATCCAAGAGAGGATCTAACATATGGATCTAGTTGATTACACTCATACCTATTCATATTTTAGTTTTTAGCACTCAGATCTTCCATGTAATGTGTTTTCTAGATAATTCTTTATTTGCACATATTTATTACTATTTAGAACTTCAAAGCAATTCAAAATCTGTAACAAATCAATGGTTATTTATTACATATCATTTCACTAATTTAGTCTAGTCATACCTTTAATCAAACATATGATTTGCATAGCTAAACCCTAAAAGGTTAAAACACACACAGTCTACATAATCGTTAATTATCCTTTTTTTTATAGCCCTTTCTAAGTTAAAGCCGCTATAAGAGACAAAAAATCACCCATATATGTCACGAATCCATTCATAAGAGACTCATGAATTTTTAAATTTTTACTAAAACAAATTCATCACTTCCATGCATGAAGTTGATACAAGCTACACAAAATCACTACTTGACAATAACGAGTTTGATTTTTGTAAGTTTTGTGAATCCTTTATGCATTTTTGTAAATCCATTAATTATGACTTCTAACTCATCAACCTCTTTGCAAAGCTAATAGAACATCACATAGCTAGTCAAACCTAGACCAAATGACTATAAAATTATTCTAAATATATGAAGTTGCTATTAACATGAGTAAAACCACCATTCATAGTTATGAAATCACTATGAAGACATTTTTTCCCTATAGTGACTTCACTCTTTTCCTACTTTACACCCTAATCAATGCACATTAATGACAAATTTTTCTAAACTTAAATGACTCACTGGGTCCCCATACTCTATAACTCTCTAGTGCTCCCAAACTCGCTTTCCTTAATGGTGGTGGTACTATAATCCATCTCTGGTAAATAACTTCATATGAATCATAAAAAAAAATTATAAGAGGAAGGATTCAAATGAAATGGGTTTTCCCCTCCAACCTACTATTTAAACCCTGCATTTCAACATTTTTAATCCCCTTAGGGCCTTTTTTTGCCCATAACATCATTCTTTATCCAATTTTCATCCATCTATGATTCCACATATAATCACTTGTATAAGTACTATAATCATTATATCCTTATTCTATGACAATATCATCACTCTTTTGACTACCCATCAATACTAACATTTCACACCTTATCCTAGTTAGCCTTATCAGGATGTCCTTCAATATTCATTAATATTTTGTCATCTTGATACTCCTTCCTAGGGATAATTACATCAACCTAAGTTCCATACATATTATTTATGAAGCACTCAGTTATATAATATGTCTAAGGTCAACTCAACCGTAAACCTATTTCAATCAGTCATTTATCCTTCTTGTATTTATTATTAATTATCCACCATAATTAGAAATCATTCATCATATCTTATTCAATCCTTCATCAACCTGATCCATCATCATTAATACATACAATCAATAAAGTCATTAAGATAAAATCAATCATTCATATAATCCAAACTCACATCTCTCCCTAGTATGTGTCCTTATATGGGCTATGTCCAAATACTGTAGCTTTGTTCATCATCTAAAATTCACATCTCCCTGCTTCGACTAAGGTACATCTAGGACCATAACTTTATCATCTCAAATATATCATTTTTTGGGTAAGATCAAGTGTCTAGCTAATCATTTCAAGATATGTCATTCACACTCAATCATCAATCAATCAATTTATCAATTGATCTATCATCTAATTCAAGATTTCAACTCTCCTTGGCATGCATCCTTGCCTAGGATATGTCTAAAACTTACAACTCATCTCATTTATGAACTCCCTCTTTCATATGTCATTGATTGGGTTATATCTAGGGTCTTACATTTATCCATCGTGCTCAATTTCATGTCTTTTCCAAGGAAATCATCAATAAAAATCTTGATCAAGTATATCATCAATTATAAACATCATCTCACATCCACCACGTCCATCATTTTAAATCATATCTAAACATTTATTTTATCTATTGCATTTATCCCAACCCTTTTTTCTTCTATCCATACATCCCACCCATCATTTTATTTTGAGTGATCATCCATCTCATTCCTCCTTCCATCACTCCTCAATGGGGCATCACCTATCCTAACTCTTATCACTTACTAGTTCATATGACCTTCACTTCTATGAAATGTCATTACTTCTTCCATTCATAGTTCCCTTTCATATAGGGGTGTTGACATGAAATATGAATTTTTTGGCTACAAATAATTTTATGTTGAAAGAGGTTAACCTTAATTAGATTAATGTACCGTAAGGGTTAGTATTGACTAGAATCCTTAACATTCACTTTAAAAAAAAGTAGTACCTATATTCATAGTAACTCATACACAATACACAGAATCTAGTATTTCCTACTCTAACTCTTCTCTTTTATATATATATATATATATATATATATATATATATATATATATATATATATATATATATATATATATATATATATATATCATAACTTCTAAATATAATTATTCATATAATATTTACTCTATTCCCCTTATGTTTTTCTTACTTACTCTCTATCTATCATCAACTATTACAATGTTGAAGTATAAATACTAAGCCAATACAACACAACTCAATGGTTATGTTTATGTGAGATAGGAATTTTCTTTAATCAGGTCATCATTTGTCTCTATAAAGCCTTCTTTCTTACTACAACACCCAATTGGTAGAATCCTTTATTCTATCAGTATGGAGAAGTGTTATGTTATTGTGATAATAAAATCAACTATGTGGTACATGTGGTTTGGTCCTTAGCTGATAAAGAATATTGATAACATTTGTCTATATTTCATAGCTTTATCTCATCGTCAAGACAACTCTAATTTGTTGGTAGGTACCAAAAATTCCTTAATTTTCCTAAATGTAAGAAAAAATTTAAGATTTCTTGAGTAAATGCTTGAGATTATGGATTTGATGCCCTTATTTGAGTAGATTTTTCTCATAATTGATCACCATAGTTGTATAAAAAATATCCTAATCCAAAATAATATTTTTGCCTCCACAATCATGTTCTCTATGGCAATGTTCTCTTTTGTTGTCATGACTATGTCATTTTGGACTAAAGATTTTTATAGTAACTCTAGGTAACCTATATGTGTCTTGATTTGAACCTCCATTTTTTCTATTTGGTTACTTAATTAATCACCATAATCCTCAATTTCCTCATAGATGGATATTTATTCTCTTTATTTTTCCTTATACCGTTAATGCAGGGATATCATCTTCACCCATTCTATTGTAGAAGGTGTGCATTGAGGCCCAAAGCTATATGAGGTTGCACTCAAATTTTTTTATTTCCTCCAAATCAATTTTATTATCATTTGACCATAAATTTTAGCTAGGTGAATAATTAAATTAGTTAGTTGCATCTTATAGTTTGTCCTTCATCATGCCTACTTGCTTTTTTTACTCTATTCTATTGATTTGATTTTCTCCTAGAAGTGACCCTAATAGTTCATATTTATATTATTCTCTAACCTCCAATTTTGTGAGGATGTTATCCACCATGGCTCTAGTGTGGTATATGAAATCTCCATTTTTCCACCGGCTATTATTATATTGGCATAGTTTTATCTAGATCAAATTGTGGTTGTGTAGTGGTCAGGGTAAATAAACTTTTCCTAATGCCCTCCTCCAAATTGACACACCTCATCAGCCAATCCACTATGACACTTTAGATAATATTTTCTCCCTCTCTTTATCTATAGTAGTTATATTTTTTAGAGCCACTACAATTTTTCCTCCATCAATAGGTTAAATGAAACCTAATGGAACTAGGATGGTGGAAGTATTTTATTTATGCTTCACTAGTTCTACCATGATCCATGTCAATATATCCATAAGATTTTTTTAATGCTCTGGTCTACCCTCATTTTAATTAGAGTGTTTGGTATGGTAATTTGTGTGGTATACTCGACACTTAAACTTCCCTCTTTTTCCTTTATTTTCTCCAAGGGAGCCACTTTTTGTTGTGTTTGCTTCTTCTCTTCTAATTCATGTTTCTATTTATATTATTTCTCCTATTTTATCTCTACCAATTTTTTTTTGTTTTCCTACTCCATTTTCCTTTTCTTTTCTTCTTCTATTTTTATTTCCTCCTTTGTTTTATTTTTCTATTATTTTTATATTTTTTCTTTTTTTCATTCTTTTTATTCTCCTCTTATTCTACAAGTTTTTTATGTCTTTCTTCTTTTGTTACCTTCTTTTTTCCTCCTCTTTTTAATTTTTTTGAATGTTTTCTTCTTTTAATTTTTTTTGTTTCTTTTTCTTTTTATATCATTTTCCTTTTTACCTCTTCTTCAATTTTTATTTTTCCAACAATTATCTAGCCTGTTGAGTGGGTAACTCCATAATTTCATGGAGCTTCTTAGTTTTTTCCTCCAATTCTTATTTCAATTGCTTGCATTGTTAGACAATTTCTTCTAGTTCTTTGTATTTTTCTAATTATTTTATCTTTTGTAGAACTTTAAAAAAAAGATTTGTCTTATGTCTTGTTATCAACTCCATCTATTGTAGTTTTCTTAGTCTCTCCTAGTCCATAGGAGAAATTTATGATTCTAAGATAGTTATTCTCAAGATATCCTCATGATATTTCTCAATAGTCAACTTGGCCTCTTTATTTTTTTTCCTTTGTATGTATTAGGATATCTTGTAGATACTCTCAAAGGCTGCCTATAGCATCATCTAGCTCATAGGGACTAATGTCAATATAGTATAAGATTGCTCTGATCACTTTATTTGTCCTCATGGTATCTATATTTTTATGTACGTTTCCCACCTTATATATCCCACCCTTGTTATGTCACATGCCTAATAAAGCTTTTATATTAGGTACCTTTGTGGTTATCTCTTTTTTTTCCTCAACCTTGTCTCTTCTCCATCCCCTAGTTCAGATATTTGACTCTAAGTATGTCACTAAGGTTTTATCTTGACCCTTAGGTTTTGTCACTTTATATTTTTCTTTCCCTTGTGCTATACCTATGGTGAGTGGATTCTTCCCCTCTTCCCTCTACTCATTTTTAGTAATTTTTGGTCAGTTGTTAGAGATGCGGTGGGGGATGCCTTTTCCTCCATCTCTTCTTCTCCCAACTCCTCCCCAGTGGTACAATCCTTCACTATAAATTTAGTGGTGACCTCTTCTTCTTATTGTTCCCCATTCAAATCCTTTAGATCTATGAATTGTTTTTTTTATCTTAAGGATTTATGGGTTCCAATTTAAAGTTGATATACTTTTGTTTCTTCTTATAGTGGTGAATCCTCATTTTCCTAAAATTCTTCTTCTTCCTCCATGGGTTGGGCACCCCTACTACTACTTGCATTAATTTTCATGTCTAGGATCTAGTGTTAACCTCCAAGCTCCAATAATGACTGTATCAATTTGTTCATCACTAACCTTATAAGGCAAAGGTGGAAGAGGTACATTTTTTGTTGCAAATGGGTCAATGCCAATATTATTTGTATCTACTATGAATTTGACTTCTATGTAATAATTATACACAATTTGTTTGTAAATCTAGAATCTCCCATCTACCATACTCTTAATCATCCTTTCCTATTGTAAAATATCCCCTACTTAATTCCCTATATGGATGCCTTTCATTGCATCTATTATTTGGGATCTTATCGGGAACTCTAAACTCAATTCTACCACCCTGTCATGCCCAAGAATGGTAGGTGTAAAATATAAAGCAATTACTATCAAAATTGAACCATAACATAAGTCATGAATAGTTTACCTTTATTGATTTTGTTGAGGTTCTTGAGGTATTATTCATAGAGTGTAGTAGCTAGATCATATTGCATGTCGATGGAAATCATATCATAAGCTATCTACACACTTTTTTGCATTATTGAGTCTACTCCATTTTTGTAATATACCTTTCACACAATGAAATTTGTAGAAAACATGACCCTAAGGTCCTTAATGTTCTGAATGGATAGGGCCCAATTGTTGAATTTTATTCTGGTGATCATAGCTAATGATATTATACTAACATTATTCCTTGCATCATATTTGTGTTTATTATGTCCCTCATGCAAAATTCATGTGACCATGTGGATAAAATTTAGGACTATGTAGTAGGGTTGGTATAAGTATAAGATATATTCATGGGCTTGGCTTAGTACCACCTTTGTTATAGTCTTCATCAGTCCAAAATAGAAATTGACTCCATGCATCTAGTTTGAATTTTGGTATCATGTCATACTCCTTATATTATAATTGTTGTGTTTGTGGGTTCAAATACATCATTAAACTCCTTTATACTTATAAACCCCTATGATAAATTTATACCAAGTGTGTTTTTATGTATCTGTAGGTATCCTTTGTGTGTGTAACTAGATAAGGAACCTTTAAAAAAGCTTTTACAAGATCTAGAGTCTCTGACTTGATGAAATTATTTTTGTATTTAGGTTGATTAATATATTCGACTATGATAACATGAGGCATCTCCATATTTTTTATATCTAAGTAGTTGAGAAAATATCTTTCAATAGAGTATGAATATTTTACGTAAAATTTCTATAGTGTTGGTGCTTAATCAACTTTGTAATGTTTTTGTTAGTGAAACCCTTGATTTAAAGATTACTTGACCTATCTGTTAATCACATTGAGACATTTTAATACAATTAAACCTATTTATTACCAATGTCTATTCCTCCATTTCAATTACTTTGAAATTTAACAATATGTCTTATCACTCATTTATTTCATTCTTATCTTTTATGACGTCTCTATCTTAATAGTTGCTTCCAATTTGTAGTTCCCACCATCCACTCTTTTGCCTATTTTGTTTTGTTTTGAACTAATCCATTTGATTTTTCATTCTACGAAGAATAAAGTCAACTATAATTACATTTTATTCATCCTTATTTGTCACCACAACCTATCTACTCCTTTTACAGATATGTCTTTTCCTTTTTCCTAAACTATATAGAGAGAGAGAGAAAAAAATTGAATTATTTTATTTGTAAAATGTCATGATGTTTTACCATTGTATATTAGTTTATACCAAAATAATGTGTTTTTAAAATTATATTTTACCATTATCCATCCATTTATTCTATAGATATGTTTTTCCACTATTTCCACATTTTATGTCTATGAAAAAAATTGGTTTGGTTTGCTTGTATTCTCTCTTACTGCTCTATATTATTTTTTCACAGTTCTATAATTTTGTTTCTTCTATTTTTTATATATACAGAAAGTGATGTTTTTATGCATATTTTCACCCATATAATTACCACCATATGTTATTTATTTTTTCACATTCATATTTTACCTTTGCATTTTTTTTTAGTTTTCTTATTATCTTCTATCTATTCTATATGTATTTAGGTTTTTAACCATGTTTTTCTCTTCTTTTTATTTTTATGTGTATTTTTTCTAAAATTTATTTTATCTTTTTCCTTTTTTTTAATTTTTTAGCATCACTTCTTTCATACTTCTTATTTTATTTATTTATCCCACTATGTTTTTTTGGTATCATTAAATAACAATATACTAAGATAGTTATTTTGAGGATAATGTGATAACCTTATTCAAATTTTGCATTTAGAAGGATAGTGACAACCTAATGTGGAAGTGACATGATCTATGAACATGAACTTAAGCATCTGGTATAGGGAATTTTAGTATCTTCTACAAAACTTCACCTAGTTAGAAGGATAGTGTCACCTCATTAGTTCTCCAATATTTGTTTTTACCACCCTCCACTATAGTTATCTATGATGTAGGGTCTTAGTTGGGATTTATTGAAAAATCTTTGTCTCAATATACCTACTAATGTTCTTAGCTTTATCACTCAAGAGAATAAAATATTTTCTACTATATAGAGTCCAAGCCATATTATTTTTGGCTTACCCAAATTTTTATACTTGTTATCATATAATAAAATCTTGTCCCCAATCTGAAATTATTTCAATTTTGTCTATCATGATAAGGTTTTTAGAGTCTTCTCTTGCATTTGAATGCTACTAATAATATATTCTCATCTAATTTTTTCAATTCTATTAATATTTTTGGATAGAATATTTTTTATTTATTCTAAATGTTACTACAAGTCTCAAACTCAACAATATATACTCCATTAGCATTATTATTTCTAATCCATAGACTAATTGGAAAGGATAGTACTTAGTCAATCTCTTATAATTAGTGTGATAATCCCACAATATTATTGGTATCTTAGTATCCTAGTCTCCAATATCCATATTATATACTTTTATTAATACCTTCTCCAATACCTTATTGAATGCCTTAATAGTTCCATTTGCTTAAGGATGTTACAAATTACTTTTGTGATGTTAGATAAGGAAGTGTTTAAGTAATTTCATATTTATGAAATGCTTACCTTGATCACTTGTTATGTTTAATGGGCATCCAAATCTTGTAATTATATTTTTATACAAAAAAATGCAACATTATTTATGGTACAATATTTTATTGGCATAACTTATGTTTATCTTGTGAAGAATTTCATATTAATAATAATGAACCTAACATTACTCTTCATTGTCATAGATTTTATGGGACCTATAAAATCAATTTCTCATTTTTAAAATGGAGCCAATGCCATAACTAGATGGAGAGGCATCTCATCTCAATAATTTGGTTTGCCCACCCTCTACCCTATATTACAATTCTTTATGTACTAATGTGCATCCATAAAATTTGATTTCCACCATAACCCTACTAGCAATATCTTATTCCTTGTAGCTTCCATAGAGTTATGCCCTCCTATAATTCCATCATGGGATTCCCTTAAGATAGTATGTCATTTATATAGTAATGCCACTCTCTACAATACCTCATCCCTTCCTTTCTTGTATAATGCTACTTTGATCAACATAAAGGGAAATGTCTAGATCATCAGTCTTTCTTTTGTAATGTATTATACTCTTCTAAAAACTCTCTGATGGAAAAAAAATGTGTAATACCCTCCATATATTTTGGGTCTAATTTCATGTGGAAGAGGTGAGATATGAAAAACTCAACTCAATTGGTCCCATATCTTCCCCTGTCATTATTCTCGATATTATTCAGGTTCATTGTTTGATCTCCCAGGTTTCAACATAATTTTAAAATTGAATTTTTGGAATATCATAAGCCAATGTCAAATCCTTCATTATATTACTGGTCTATATATTAGATACTTAAGTGGCTCATGATCTGTGAAGAACATAAATGGAGTTGCCAATAGGTAATGCCTAAATGTTTACACTACATAAACCATAACAAGTTCCTCCCTTTCTGTGGTTGAGCAATTTATTTCCACTCTTGTCACTTTTATGCGAGAAAATGAAATTGGATTATCTATATTTCCATGGGGTTTTGCTAGCACTACTCCTATTAAAATTCTATAGGCATCAACATGTATGTGGAATGGGATTTTCAAATTTGTAAACACTAGAATTAGGGAATTTGTAATCTTATTCTTTAGTGTATCAAATAATTATTCTATGGTTGCACTTATAGTTGTGTAATTTCTTATGAATTTGTAATGATATCCATTATATCCCAAGATAGCTTTAACTTTGTTTTGTGTCTTAGGTGGTGGTAGATTTATGATTATGGAAATTTCAAGTGGGTTTACAATCAATCCTTATTTATATATTATATGTCCTATTAAAGTACCAAAAGGTGTAGTAAAGATACATTTATTGAGATTTAGAAATATATTCAATTTTCTACATCTTTGAAACATCATTTGTAGTTCTTAAACATGGTATTTTATTAGCCCATATATCATCCAATCATAAAGATGCACTTTTAAAAATCATGTATGAAATATCAAAATGCATTCACCATTATGTGGTTGAACATAGTCAATGCATTCTTCAATCCAAAAGGCATCATTGCATACATAAAAGATACTCATTATCTAGTAAATGTAGTTTTTGGCTTATCCATTAGCACTATCCTAACATGATGGTACCCTAAAAATCTATTATTGAATGAATATATATATATATATATATATATATATATATATATATATCTTCTTGTAATGCTCTTTAATATCTCTTCAATGAATGGTGTTGGGAAGGGGTCATGTAGACACACCTTATTCAATTTTTTGTGATCAATGTAGATGTGTATCTTGCTATATTTCTTATTCTAAATCATCATGGAAATTATCCATTCAGTATCTTCCATAGGAATTATAATGTCACTAGCTAAATATTTATCTAATTCAATCTTTAATTTTGTATTAATATTAGGATTTATCCTATACAGTCTTTTCTATAGTGGTTTAATATCTTCTTTCAATTGGATCTTCATAGTACCCACATCTTCCTTGATTCCTTTCAGCTCAGTGAAAGTGACTATGAATAAATATTCAAAATCCCTTAATAACTATACTATCTTATCCACCTCTTCTTATTCTCAATAGTTACCTATATGCATCATAATTTTCTTGCCTATTATGTCATTAATCTCGCTTAATAATTTGTTAATTTTTCCTTTTTATCATTATTTCATCTAATATTTCATATTCCCCTAGTCAATAATCTAATCCCATTTATTTATTTATACTAACATTCATCTTTTCCATCTAATATTAATTCCCTTGATATTTCTTATAATCTCATTTATCACCTAAATCCCTCTTATGCCCAATTGTGAATTTTAAAATTCACAAAATCTTGCCTATTCCCTAGGCTTCTCTATAAACCTACCCACTAGCCATGACATCATCACTTTATTAACCTAGTCTAATCCTCCCCTAATCATCATTAGATTTCCTAAAGGAATCTATAACTTTCCACCACCCTTCTTCTTTAGAGAGTTTTTTCTCTAGAGAATTATAAGGAATTTTTAATTTCTTAGAATTCCCTCCTTCCTCTCTAGAGTCTTCTTTTCTAGAGGCTTTCAATGAATTTTTAATTCATTGAAAAATCTTTCTCCTTCCTCTATTTAAATCAACCACCCCTCCCTTACCAAAATAACTATGAAATATATGATACTTTCATGCTAAACTAGTTTAGTTATCAAAGTCATCAAGCCAATATCATGCTTTCATAAAATTGAGTCTATCCATAGCAATCCAACATATAATAATATTTAATCTTAGTCTTTTTCTTATCTTAATCTTATTTGGAGCATAAAAATGGTGAAGATGCAGGCATAATGTAGGTATAATCTTTTCATTTGAATTGCATTTTTATTTAATTAGCTCCAAATAAGAGGTATGATAGAATTTTGTGTAGGATAGTGATAAGTTTGCATAAATCAATCCATTTTCACAAAATGTTTGCATTACAATTTGACGACCATAGTGAGAGCCCTCCTTTGTGATAATCTTGTGTGTGAAGTGTGATTTTTATGCTTTTAGGAAATATTTAGGATAAATTTACGGCTTGAAATTTCAAAAATTTCATCCTCCAAGTGAAAGGTAATTTTTCTCTACAAAAAGTGATTTTGCATTTACACTTTTGAGGTCGATAGTGGAAATTTTGACATAAACTAATAACCTAACCGCACCGCTGGCCATCAGAGTGACTTAGTTTTTTTATATTTTAATCAAAATCACCTCTCGTATTCTATGATATTGAATCTTACCTATTATTTTAAATATATATTTGTGATTTTGATTTTATAGTCACGATTTTGAATAGGTAGTTGTAATTTTGATATCTATTTGTGGTTTTGACATAATCACAATTTTGACTAATGGTAAAAATTTTAAGGTTTTTAATCTATAATCTACTTACTTTTTATATATAAATATCACTAATTATTTGTAAATTTTTTCTCTCCATTTCTAAATTTTATTTTGTAAGACTGAACCAAAAATCTACTCTAAAATAATACCACAACTGATCACTTGTGATCTTGAATCAAAATCAATCTAATCATGTTTTAATCCTATAAGTTTATTAAAATCATTATAAATAAACATAATATAATAAATTCATTTTATAAATCCTTTAGTCTTTTATAAATCTGTAAAGATATCTAATTTGTTGAATCTACAAAATTGCTTATACTCAGTAATGGTATTCATTTCAAGTTACAATTTTGCCTCTTCTAGTCATAGTTTTGGCCTAAATGCTAGTAGTCTACCTAACCATCTTGGCAAAATCACTTCTCTATATTTATGGGTTTGACATGCTATCTACAGTTTTGATATTTTTATAAGTGATTTTAATCTAATTAACCAACCAATAATTATGATAATTTACTTACAGTTTATAAAATCCCTTATCCTAATCTATGATTTTGACTCTCTAGAAGAGAGTTTGATTAATAACTAACTATGTGTCTATAATTTTGATCAAACCAATAGTGATTTTTCTCTTTATTTTTCTTCAAAAATTGTCTCTTTTGATTACATCTTTTAAGATCATTTTTGGTGAAATTTGAGTCATTCCAAGCATCTTGCATGTCTCAATTTGCGTTTGGCATTGGGGGTGTTACCCCTCGACCCTGCCCTATACCGTGACAAGGAGCATGTATGGGGCACTACCCCCAGACCCTACAATGGGTGCTACCCCTTAACCCCATAAGGGTAAATTCCCCTTAACCTCACAATAGGTTCTTCCCCTTGACCCCATCGGGAGATGCCACCACCAAACCCTTATGTCATGGCCCCTCATGCAAAAAATGTTACAGTGTAAAATCACATTTTTTTTAGTATTTTTATTAAAGCTTATAGGACTAACATTTTGTTTTAATTTTCATAGGGGTAAAATTAGTGGAAATTTTATTTCTTAAGACTATTAACCATTTTTTTTTGTAGATCACATTTTGTCTTTCAAGTTACCCTTCAAGATTGTCAAATTGAAACCATTAATCACTTACTTTCTAAGACACCTATCAAATATTTTGTCATTTTTAAAACTATCTTGTATATAGTTTGTAAATATCACATCTAAATTAATCAGCTAATTATCCTTTTTGTCTACTCATCTATACTCAAGGGCTATAATGGTGTATGTTCTCCTCCTTGTGTTCTAGTGGTGAGTCTTGGAAGATCAAAAACCACTAACAAACCATCCTATTTTTATTTTTAAGGGACAATGTGACATGTAAGTGATTTTCATGCACTTTACATAGTCTTAAGGGTTAGTGACATAGATTTTATCACCATGCATTCAACCATACTCTATGTTCTGATGGAGTATAAAAATTAAGGATAGTTGTCATTAAGCCAAATGGTTGACTCCATACAGGTCTTTCATGAAGGAAAAGGTTAAATCTATTATGTAAGTATCATACATCACCCTATATAGAGTTGGGACCCATGTACCTAGTGTATATTGAGGATGCCTTTAGAGAGCTTGTATAGCCTAGAATAGGACCTTTGGTTGTAATAAGTGACTTTCTACCAGAGTCAGTATTAGCTCTTAAGTGACTATTATGTGAAAATGGGGTTGAGAGGGTTTGGGAGATTCTATAATAGGTCACCAACCTACAACCTCACCTATGAAGTTGCTAGATGGTGTATTCATCAAATTACACTCCTAAATCAATTTACTAGTAATAAGTGTGTGGTTTCTTTGATTTGGTGAGTGTTGTGCTAGACCAGTGTTGTTTTTGAGTCAAGTTAGCCTTTTACCCAAGCATATACACACCTATCTAGGTCTATTTCACATAGCATCTTCTTGTATATCCTTATCTCATCATCATCATTTTCAATATCCTCTTGTACATATTTTATTTGTATATGTGTGTATATCATTTAAGCTTGTCTCATCTTACATCTTGTCCTATCTCTCCTCACCCATCTATCCTTAGTCACATCCTAGATAGTCTCATCCATATATCACTAGTCATACCCCTAATTCATCATTCTTCTTAGCCTAATCTAATTTTGTCATAGTCCTATCATAGGCTTCTATATCCAAGACTGGTCTTCACTAATTATACCCATCCCTAGTCATCCTTACATTACATCTTATCATAAAAACCTAATCCCTCATCTTGCTACTCATCATCCCCAAGTCTTGTATCAGCCAAATCCTTAAATTATAATATTAATCATTTATTAATAGGTCTTTTTATCAATCATCATCCCTATAATCATCTCCCTAATATTTTTGTCAATCACTCACACCTATTGATTGGTCCTAAAAAATCACAACATTCATCTTTTCTTCCATCAATCATCCATTATCATTGATTGGTCAATTCATCATTTAAAGTTTGTAGTTTCCTCCTTTAATTGGGCTATGACTACAACCATAACTTTTTTATCTCTTGCTCCCTTACATGTATCCTTGTTAGGGGCATCATAACTATTATTCATATTGTGGATCATTGATTTGATGTAATACAGTATAATTCGTCCCCTTCATCTTTTAATCACTCGATCATATCATTTCATCTCTCTCATTTATTTATTCATATCACTTAACTTTAGCTTTTCATCTTTTAATCACTCGATCATATCATTTCATCTCTTTCATTTATTTATTCATATCACTTAACTTTAGCTTTAAGTTACACTCACTATTAATCTTATTCATTCATTATCTTATCATAACTTGATGCTCTCCCATGCATGTGTCTTTACTTGGGATATGTCAGTATCTCATTACCTTTATCATCTTGGTCTATAGCTCTCATTAGCATGTGTCCTTACTTGGTATATCTCAAAATCTTGCATCCTTTTCATGATATTATATATTCCCACTTGGGACATGTTGACAACCATGAAAAAGACATTTCCATTCCATATGCATATGTCTTTACTAGGGGAATCATCACTTTGTAGCTAATTTCTCATGTCAATTTTATATTATTCATCATCAGTCTACTATCAAGCATCCCAACCCCTTATCTCTTCACACATCCCACCCCTCATTTCCTATTTTGAGTGGCCATCTGACTCTTTCATCTCTACATGTCCCCTCGATGGGGTATCATGTACCTACTAACATCATTTATTAACATTCATTGATGACTGTATTTATTATTTGAAATACCATTACTCCTTCCACTTTATCCACTAATAATTCCTTTTCAAAGAGAGGTGAAATGTATGCTATAATTTTCTCATATACTCTAACTTGTTAATTATGTCACTAATTCAGCTTAATGATTTACTAATTAATCCCTTTCATCATTATTTCATCTAACATCACTTATTCCCCCTAGTTAATAATCTAATCCCATTTATATATTTATACTTACATTCATATTTCCCATCCAATATTAATTCCCTTGATATTTCTTATTATCATCTCATTTATCACTTAAATCCCTCTTATGCCCACTTGTGAATTTTAAAATTCAAAAAATCTTGCCTATTCTCCAGGCGCATCATCACTTTATTAACCTAGTTTAATCCTCCCCTAATCATCATTAAATTCCCTAATGGAATCTATAACTCTCCACCAACCTTTTCCTTCTCTAGAGAGTTCTCTCTCTAGTGAATTTTAAGGAATTTCAAATTCCTTAGAATTTCCTCTTTCCTCTCTAGAATCTTATTCTCTAGAGGCTTACAATTAATTTTTAATTCATTGAAAATTTTGTCTCTTTTCTCTATTTAAATCATGTTCATCCTCTGTATACATAATATTTTTAACTTTTATCAAATACTGATGTTTTACATCTTGCAAGAACCCATCACAACTCAATCTCTCTAAGTGCATGCCTTAAAGGGTGTATCGAGAAAGGGTTGGGTAGACCATCAATGCTTATTAAGATTATTATTCCTTTTGCCACTTACCATCTACACTCTTGTCTCCTAAAATCTTAAACCCTAAGCTTATTTCTCTCTTTCCTATCCATTCCAATCATTGTCATGTTTTATTCCTTCATTTTTGGTCTTGTTACCCTTTTGACCTATTCAGCAAACTAGGTCGACCTAATTGACCTAATATGTTTTGGGGACACTTTAGCTCTTTTAGTTTGTGAGCCTCCTGACTAACTTAGCACAGACCTAGTGGGTTAGCCCAAAAATGTGCTAGGTTAACTTAGTCGACCTAGTATAGCTGATATGTCTAAAACTTTTTTAGGTAAGATACTACTATATATACAAGGTCATTTACCACCATTTTAGAAGAGACTAAATAATTAATCAAAGAAGTGAAAATAAATATCTACTTATTGACCATTCTACTTGAGGAATAAAACTCTAGGGTTTAATACTTTCTTTGGAGCTCTGATCTTATCTTGTGGGGAATTATTTGGGATTCTTAGGTAGGTTATGTAGCCTAGAGATGATTTATCTTGGTTATCCTTATAAACCACAATAATCTATTGTGAAGCACCTTGGCCAAGGGAGATATTGAGGCTCGATAGGTTCATCTTCAAAAGTAAATATTCCTAACTTTATTTCTCCTCTATAATAGTAGATAGATAATGTAGTATGTATTCTTATCTTCCATGTGTTAGGATTCTATATACATTGATGTGATTATATGTCTCTTATGCATGTTTATTTTATTTATTGTTTATTTATTTTTTTCTGATATCCACTTTATGCCACAAACTTTGGTATGCACTAGATTAGTTTACTTTTCTTGTTATTAGAATAGTTTACTCTCTTGTTTGTTAGCATAAGTGAAATATCAAATTATGAGACTCTTTTAGGGTTGTTTATTATGTTAGAATATAAAAATTGGAACCCTTCTTAGCATGATATGTTGTGACAAGTGATACAAGTGATCCCTTAATTGGGTCTAGTGGATCCCTATATTGGTCTTGCTCTTGCTTAACAAGTTTATACCTAATTGAAAGTGTAGGTATGCTCTATCTTATCCAATCTAGGATTAATTCATGTACATCATTAAATTCCAATTTCATACATTCTGGTAACCCCAATGTGAATCCTATCCCACCATTGGTTGGATTGTCTTCATGCTTCCATTTTTGTTTCTTTTCATGCTACTATTTGTCTTTAATTTGGCTTCACCTTTATGATACATTCTAGTAAACATTATTTTTATCATAATTTTTATCACTTATTTCAACATTATCATCTTCCCTACATCATCATTAATCTAATGTATTTTATGGTTTGAAAAATGGATGAGTAGAACCAAAGATATAGGCAAAACAAAATCCTTATATATGTCTATTGTACTAGGTCAACTTGGTCAACCTTGTACCTATTTTTAGCCTCTATTCACTGTACTAGGTTGATCTAGTTGACCTAGTACTATCTACAAACTCCTCTACCTCTTTTCTAACCTTTGTGCATTATACTAGATTGATCTAGTTGACCCAGTATAGTTTCGTAATCCCTATTTATGTGCTAGGTCAATCAGGTTGACCCTGTACTATTTTCTACCTTCTTTACTTTTTGATTTAGCTTTTTACTTTCCTTGTATGTCTAAATTAGTCCTCTATCTTCCTAACTTATTTCTTATTTTATATCTATTGTTCTTCTTTCTTAGCATTCTTTTTCTTTCCTCAAGCATCATATCCCCTATTAGAATATTCTTAGATAATGTGAATCCATTCAGACACTCTATGGGGTTCTCTTTTCTTCTTATGCTTTCCAATCTCTTCTTTCTCTTTTTAGTTGTTGGGGCATCTTTCAATGCCCATCCACATATTACTCTAGCCTTTGGGTTATCTTGTGATGTGCACCCACATATCATTTTAGACTTTGGAACATCTTAAGATGCCCATTCCCATATCCATTTACCCTTTAGGGCATCTTGTGATGCCCACTCTTATTCTCCATTACATGATACCAAACTAATTTTAACTTCAAGAAGCCTTCTGAGACACATAGGCTTATCTCTCACATGCTTATCACTAATATAATTGTTAATTTAGGATACATTTCTTTATTTTCATGTTTTCTATCTATATCTATCTAACTATTTTTGTAGGTTACCTACATGGGTCTCTCCCTTTGTATCAGTTCCCTCTTGTTCTCAAACCTTTAGTCCTCCCTTTTTGGTCTTTTGGTTTCTTGATATACTATAGTCTTCATTATCTTATTTTTCATTCTCCTTCTATTTACCAATTTTGATTTGGTACCCCTTGGGTTTTTTTTAGTGAGTTGTTTTATAAGACTGTGGATAGGACCCAACATCCCTCACAAAACCACCATATTTTACTTATTTTCCTTCTCTTTTTACTGCTTGCTAATGCTTTTTGGCATCCTTTGGGTTTTTATTTTGTGAGGTGCTTTGTAAAAAGGTTCCCTCACTTTGATTTTATCTTGCTTATTAGCACCCTCATGGGTCTCTCTTTTATGAGTTACTTTGTAAGACTGTGGATAGGACCCATCCCTCATAAAATTACCATTCTTTTCATGTTCTTGATCCTTGTTTTTAAACTTTAGTTTTTTCATCTTTTTCGATATGGAATTTGCATAACAATCTATGTTAGCACGTTTTCCTTCATTTCCCTCAGTCTTATGATAAATAATCACACCTTTACTATAATTTTATCCCTTTTTGCCCATTGTCACATTTTTTGCAATTTGAATCAATTAAAATTATTCCATGTGTCATTATTCTTTATTTCCCCTTTCTTTCACCTCCACATTGGATAAAATAAGGTCGAAGTCAAGATAGCAATTTTATTTCACCTAGATTTACGAGACTCTTAGACCCCATGCTCTTTGATGTTCTCTCTCTTAACAACCTTATCTTAAGTTTTCAAATGAAAGTCATCTTTAGCACCCATGTTTGGTTTTCCAAATCTATATGGAAGAGGAATAAGAAAGTTAAAATCCAAATCATTTGAAACAAAAGATAATAATATCTAAAAAAAGCAACATACAAATCTCAAAATTCAAATTCACACCAAAAGATGTGATTACAAGCACATCTCCTATCTACAATAGAATCTCAAACTTCATAGTCAAATTCACATAGAGTTGAAGTCCTTTAGGGTGTGGTAGGCCAGTTGATTGGAATAGGGGAATTCAAAATAAAATTATGGTGCTACCTGCTTTCTCATGTAAGTACCCAATCTTCATAGTAGACTGATGGCTCTATAAGGGGTCTTGAAGAATGGTGAACACATCATGGGGAGGTAGGTCCATTTTTTACTTTTTATGCATATAGCATTCATGGGATGATCTATATATGCCATTTATTTACCTAAGACTTATGTAGCTAAGAGAAGTTCTTTAGAGTCCCTAAGGTCGACAGTCCTCTTATTCTGACAAACCAAATTTGAGTGTCTTAACTTTGATAAAGAGTTCCTCTACCTTGTTTTTTCCTTCATTATCTCCTCTACCATTTAATTTCCCCCCCTTGACATGTAAATTATGATTACAACTATATTTTCCCTCTTCTTTAAATTCTTTCTTCATTTCTTAAAAATATGCTAGCACTACTTTGTTTTAGTTTTATCTATCTTTAGATGCAAAACAACTTTGGATCATATTATTCACTTAATTTTACATTTACTAGACTTACTTTACTTTCCTTTTTCCATTTATCATGATTTTTATTTCCTACTATTATGGACACTTGATTTCATACCCTCCTTCCATTGTTGAGTGAGATGTGGATTGTTTATGATAAGGTAAGGTGGCAAACCAGGGGCTAAACCCATTACAACCAAAAAAGAAAATAAGGCAATCAAACAAAATATGCCTTTAGAGAGATGACGGCACAAGCTGAGAACAATAGATAGAAACAAAACACAAGAAATGAAAAGACCAGAGTCAAAGAGGACTCCCCTTACATAACTATTGATTTGATAAGATCATTAAGTTTCTTAGTATTCTATGCATTGTTAGCATGCCCAGTATTACCCACCACTTCAAGCATAGACATGTTCAAAAAAATTGTATTCTGAAGTCCTTTGGCAAAAATCTTCTTCAACTTCTAAATATGGTCCTTCAGGGCCCCAATTTCAGCTTTCCAATTAGTCTCATTCTCAATACCCTCACCAGCTTCCTCAACATACATTTTCCCCTTATTTTAAGAAATTCCCATAATGTTAGCACCATGCTCCTCAGTAACCTCAAAATCCCTAGTATCCTGCTTCCCTCCAGTGTCCTCCAAAATTTCTTGGATTTCTAGCTCCTTAGACTCTTCCTCCTGGGTTGCTTCTTCTGAAGCACTTTCTGAGTAATCAATCAATCTGGCCTTCAAGATGGGTTTACCAACAATCTGCCCCAACCTTCACACTCTAGAGGAGAGTCCTTACTTATTAATTTTGGAAGGCTTGTGAGATTTACCACCTTGGCTCCCCGTGGCCCAACCCAAATTCTTGTGGGTCCCCTCCGTGGTCTCTTTAATATTTTCTTCCTCTTCATCAACCTTTCTCTTCTCACCCTTCTTGCTCACAAAGGAGCCACGGGTATCAAATAGGGTCTCTTCAGGGTTGGAGAAAGAAACATATTGTTTTTTGGTAGGAGTAGGGGAAAACCAAGACTCATCAATAGCATTGCCAGACACCGGGTTGGAAGGAATGTCTCCACTATCAACTTTGATAGTCTTAGATGGCTCAAGGGTGTGACGAAAGTTGTATAAGTAGAAAATTAGCCCTTGGTGTAGGGGAATAGGGTTTATATCCAGCTTCTTAGCCATTTTAGCTCTCACCCTTAGGAAAAAGTGTTCCAAAGAAGAGAGCAAGTAAAAAGGAAAGCTAATAATAACATTGTGCCTGAAGTGATTTAACAAAGGAAGGTGGTAATTGTAGAACCTGGTAAATCACCCTTTGAGTGTGAAGTACTTCATGAGAATGAAGCACACTCCATCCCATGGCTCTGGAAGTTTAGCATGCTCAAACCCTCCTTAATACGAGACGAGTTCTTATCCCTCACCCAGAAATAGTTTATGGCTAGCCATATCCATGATTTTGGTTTTCCTTTGAAGTTTTATACCCTGCATGGTCATTCTTGTGGCCATAGAAATCACCTTTTTAGAGATTTCAAAACTAATTCCACCCACTATGACCTACCTATTTAACCAAGATCTCGCAAACTGATCAGACAAGTTTTCATCGTAACCATTAAGCCTTTCCAGATATGGGTTGATACCCCCTTCTTTACAATAATACCAAACCAGTGGATTATCTTTAAATTCACAACAAGAGATAGGTTTAGTTTGAATACAGTCTCCCCCCATTCTATATTTGTAGACCCAAATAGTGGAGTTCCTAAGTTCCACCTTCAGCTTTAAACTGGTTGTTAACCCTTGTTTCCATTTATGCAGAATGTAGATGTGATAGCTCATTTTACAAAATACCTTGCAGAGATGATGTTGTCTACTCCCATGCTTGAAAATTATTTTCCCTTGATTTTCATGATGAGACCCACGTGCCTCAACCTCATGATATAATGAATTATGAATGATTACCAAAAAAGTACTAAGGTTATCAAGTTCTGAGATCCTTGATGCCCCTTTCCATGTGGACCACCTTTGAGAGGTATCCTTATCATCAATGCACCTCATTCTTGACAAGTCATCTCCTTTTGAATAATCTCCCCAATGTTTAAGGGAATATGAACACCTTGTCACCACACCCTCCAACCTGAAAATTGCTGACCAAGGTTGGCACAAGCATCAGCGACCCTGTTTCCTTCTCTGTAGGTATGGGAAATCTCAACTTCAGAAAACTTTTGCAAAAGAAATTGGATATCAGTAATGATGTCTTTTAGCTTGATTCCCACATTTGATGCTTTATTAATGGCATCTATGACCATCTTAGAGTCTCCTTGTACATTCAAGTTCCTTATTCCTAGGGATACAGCTAACTTTAATCCCCAAAGTAAAGCCATTACTTTAGCATAGTTGTTGCTTTGGCATCCCATTCCACCAGCATAGATAGCAAACATCCATCCTTTATCATTCCTTATAATTCCTCCTCCACTAGCTTTACCATCCAACTTGGATGCCCCATCAAAGTTGAGTTTCATCCAGTTAGGTTTTGGGGGGATCCATGTAGTATTTAGTCTCTGTAGCATTTTGGAGTTATTGTACCCAGGGATCTAGTTTAAAACCTTCCATTTAGCTGCAATTTGGTTTTCAATTTGAGATAGGGATTTCTCTACAATATGAATATGAGTTATTGTGACACTTTCCATAATGGTCTTAGCAAAGGAGTTAAACACCTGAGTATCATTTCTAGCAGTGTCCCTAAAAATTCTGTGGTTGCACTCTTTCCATAAAATTCAGCTCAAACATGGCAGAGTTTGCTTCCATAATTCCATAAGCCAGGGATGTGTGAAGGTTGGATTCTAGCTGAGAATTACTTCTTTAAGGTCAGAATTATAGACCCATTCAGTACCAAAGTTGTTAAGTATTGTGCCCCATAATTCTTGGGCAAAATCATAGTGGATAAAGAGGTGAGAAATTGATTCCTCTTTTGAACCACACAAGAAACATCTGTTAACTAGTGTAAACCCTCTCTTTTGAAGGTTATCCTAAGTAAGGATTTTGTTATGAGTAGCAACCCACCAAAACATGTTAATTTTTGGAATAAGTTTATGATTCCAAACCTTTTTTCCATACATCTTTATTCTAAGCTTTAAGAATGAGTAGATGGTAAGTAGATTTGATAGAGAACGATCCATTCTTATCTTGCCACTAGTATTGTTCATCCTCATGGGGGAAGAGAGGGATTCGAATCTCCTAAATGCACTTCTAAATATCCCAAACTCTAGGGAAAAGTTTAGGCTGGTGATCACAGCAGTCCAATATATTTTTCCAGCTCCTCATCCCATTGTTATTTTCCATATAATCACTAACCCTATCTCCAAAAAACTAGGTAGCCAAGTCAGCAATCTCTCCATAGTTTCCCTATGTGATGAGAGCCTTGTCCTTTAACTAGATATCATCCCAAAATTTAATATGCTATCCATTTCCAAGTTTCCATCTAATTCCCTATTTAAGAAGGCTTCTACTTTTTAGCATTTTATTCCATATCATAGATCCTTGGGGTAATCCCGTCTATTGAAGAAAGTTGGAATCATCAATGCTATGCATGTATTTGGCATACATTATTTTCCCCCAATCATTGTTTTTATGGATCAAGTTCCAACTAAATTTTGAGAGAAGGGCTTTTTTCATGTTCCTAATAGACCTAATATTGAGTCCACCAATATTGATTTTGGAAGACACACTTTTTCCCATCTAACTAAAGACATTCTCTGTTTGTCTTCCACTCACATCCATAAAAAATTTATTTGGATCTATTCCAGTTTCTCAGCAATATACATAGGAATTTTAAAAAGAGACTAGAAGTATGTAGGAATACCTTGCTGCGAAGCCCGAAGAAGTTGCAGTTAACCAGCACTGTTGAGTAGTTTCCCTTTCCAACCAAGAACTTTCCTCTGTGTTCTTTCCACAATTCCATTCCAAAAACAAGGAGATACCTCTTTAACTAAGAGTGGGAGACCCAGGTAGGGTAGCTTCAGCACATTCTAATATATCAATGATTATATGTCTAAGTTCATTAGGAGTGTTGAAGAAATACACATTACTTTTCTAGAAATTTATCCTTTGTCCCGACTCTCTGGCATAATTATTTAAGATATATTTCCATCTTTTAGCTTCAATCCCGATGAGATGCCAAAGAAGATGGTATCATGCACAAACTAATGTACCACCATAGGATGAAGGGAGGAGGCAGGTTTGATGCCCACTAGCTTTTTTGAGGCTATATCTACTTGTATGTATCTTCCTAGTGCCTCTACCATAATGATGAATAAGTACGGGGAGAGAGGGTCTCCCTGAAAAATTCCTCTTGAGGACAAGAAAAACCCTCTAGGAACACCATTTACCAACATCAATAATTTTTCAAAAGAGATCATGTTCCATATCAAGCGAGACATTTTATCATTGAACCCAAATTTTCTGATCACTTGGAACAGAAAAGTCCATGAGACTCTATCATAAGATTTAGAAATATCTAGCTTGAGAGCCATACCAGGGATTCTACTCTTATCCATGGAGTGAATAGTCTCATGTGTGGTGATCACAGCATCAAGAATCTGCCTACCTAGGATGAAACCTTTTTGATTAGGAGAAATAATTTTATCTAGCAAAGGTTGAATCCTCATAACCAACACTTTAGTACATAACTTATAACCAGTGTTGCATAGACTAATGGGCTTGAAATTAGTAAGGTGTGAAGGTTGTGATTTTTTAGGAATAAGTACTATGAAGGTATTATTAACTTATTTCAAAAGTTTACTTGATCTAAAAAAATCACGAACAGCAGTCGTGAGATCCACTCCTATTATCTCCCAATATTCCTGAAAGAATATAAGAGGAAAGCCATCAGGACCTGGGGATTTGAATGCACCCATGGAGAATAAAATAGCATGGACTTCTTCCTTAGATATAGGCTTTAACATGTCTAGATTATCTTCTTTTGTTATCAAACAGGGGATTTTATCAATGAATTGATTAATAGGTCTATCAATTCTATCATTATTATTTTCTTTCGTAAGCAGATTTTGAAAGAAAGCCCTAGCTTGTTCCCTTATTTCATTATCCTCGGTAATAATGTCACCATTATCTAGGACAAGCTTAGTTATTGAGTTGGCTTTCCTATGTTTCATAGCTGAGAGATGAAAAAAGCAGTGTTCCTATCCCCCTCTTTAAGCCACTGAACATGAGATTTCTATTTCTAGAAAACCTCTTATCTTTCCATAAGATTCTTCCATTCAGAAGATAGGGCATTCTCTTCTTCTAAAGTGTCTTCAAAGTCATCCCTTTGATCTATCAATTGCTATATATCATTGATTTTTCCCACTATATTTTTCTTCTACTGGAAGACCTGCCCAAAGATGTATCTATTCCATCCATAAACTTCTTGTCTAATGTGCTAAAGTTTCTTGACTATTCTGAACATAGGAGTACCTTGAATAGGAATTTTCCACCATTGGGCCACCATTTGTCTAAAGTATTTGTGTTTGATCCACATAGCTTCAAAATGGAATGGGGAAGGTCCGAATTGTCCCTGTTCTCTCCAACTGAGGAAGATTGAGCAATGGTCAAACATGGTTCTAGGGAAAGCTTGCGCCTGCATATTATGATAATCCTTCCAGTTACTTGATATAATAAATCTATCTAATTTAACCTAAATCATATGATCTCTTCTTCTTTTATTGGTCCAAGTAAAATTTTGGTTTTGTAGCTCTATGTCCAATAATCCCCAATCATTGATGAATTCGGCAAAGTCAAACATGTTGTCTGAGTAATCCATAATCCCACCCTAATTTTTAAAAGGGTATAGAGGAGTGTTAAAATCTCTAGCTAACATCCATCTAATGTTCTAGGGATTATTCTTGAAACTGCTCAAGTCTATCCATAATTTTTGTCTCAAAGCTCTGTTATTCGGTCCATAGACATTGATCAACGACCAGTTCAAAGATTTCACAGAGAAATTGGTAATCAAGAAGTGCTTATTATAAGCCATAAGAGACCCCTAGATTTTAGCACTATTATACATAGTGACAATCCCCCCTGAAGCCCCTTTAACTGGACTAATGCAAAAAATACCTTAGGCCATATATAGGCAGCAATTTTCGTAAAACTCTCCTCATTCATCTTGACTTCTTAGAGTAATAAAATATCTAATTTATTATCTAAAATGTAGTTTTTAACCTCAAACTGCTTTTAGGGACTATTAAAGACCCTCAAGTTCCAAGATAATATTCTCATTTAGAGGGTTTGGGGGGTTGGGTCTCCAGTGTTTTCTATTTACCACTGGCAATCTCCCTAGCAATCTCTCTTTGTCTTGTTTCTCTTAGGGTTGGTCTCCCTTGTTTGGGCTTAGCGCCAACATCTACAAATTTTTTACCTTTTCATTTCTTTTTCTTTGGGGTAACCCATTCCTCCTCTTCATTACTACCACTTTGTCCTATTTCACCTATTGCTAAATAGTTTCCTACTTGGTCTCTGACTTCCAGAGCATGGAAAATGTCTATATTTAACTGTAAGTCTGCTTCTCCTTTAGTGGGATATTTTTTTGCAGCTACTTCTTCCTATCCATCTCTTGGAACTTTATCTTCTGCATTGACTTCCTTTATCAAATGGTTACCTCTTTCTCCTTCCTTAGACATATTAGTCTATTTTTATAAAGGGTTGGTTGTGTTTAATATAGCCTTCTGACTATCATCTGATACTATATTTTCCTTTGGGATAGCTTTTCCCTCACTACTAGTGATATCCTCCTTCCCCATCGTCTCCTCTCCCTTTTTTGTATTGTTGGGATTTTCCACATTACTCTCTATTTCTTGCTTGTTGTTCTTTCTATGATTGAGAGCCTGATCCTCCCCTTCAACCTGGGAATCATCTTTCCTTCCCTTTTGCTTTGTTGTGCATTATGTCATTAAATGTCCCTTTCTCTTACATATTTGACAGAAAGTGGTAGCATTTTCATAAGTGATCGGCTAAGTCCAAGTCCCATATTTAGATTTTAACTCTATGGACGTAGGGAGAGTCCTATTAATTTCAACATTAACACAAAGTCTAGCGTACACACATCTAGACTTTGTTCTGGTTGTGTGATATGTAGTGACATATTGGCCAATAGAATTGCCAATAGCCATGAAAAAAATTTCATCCTAGAATTCCAAAGGGAACCCTGGCAGTCTTACCCAAGCAGGAGTAGACTTATTAAGGTCCGAGTTATGATCAAAACCTAGTTTCCACGAGCATAAGGCAAGAGAATGTGGGCCATACAGCCATGGTCCTCTAGCAAGAGTAGTTATCATGTCATCCCTATTCATAAATCTAAAAAGGAATAGGCCTCTTGCCATGGCAGTGATTAAAACACTACCCTTAACTTTCCACCTAGCCAAAACCCATTTCCTAACCATTTCAATATTAGGATGGAATGAAAAAAACTTACCTACCAATGTAAGGTCCATGGATGCCATGATTTCCTCCACCAGATCATCTAGGATATTCAAGGTCGTGCCCTCAGAGGTAATAGGGAGGCTCAACATGCTTTTTGAGGGGCATGTATTTTCACCTGTAAGTGCTTACTTCCATCCCTTGGATGGAATATCCTCTATCAGATTACTGAATAGATCCCCAAAGGCACTGCCACTGGTAGTAGCCTCCATTGGATCTGTGATCCCTTCGGTTGCACTCAGGGGGCCCAACTAGGTGGGAAAAAACTAGTTTCAAATGTTATCCACATAAAGTAGCATAGTCAGTCATGTATGAGATGAGATGTGGATTGTTACTGCTCACTTATCAATGTTGTTTTCCATTTTATGCATTCTCTTTTTCTATTTTGGAGTGAGATGTGGATTGTTACTACTCACTCATCAATGTGGTTTTACCATTTTCTTTTTATTTTTACATTTTGATTTATCTTACTTATCATTCCTTTTTCAACATGTATCCTTGGTTTTAATTGGTGAGTTTGTGTTTTCTTACTTGAGTTTAACTTGTATGAGTTTTTTAGTCTTTAGTAGCCTTGGATTTTTGGTTACCCAATTTACTCTTGTTTGACTTGGTCATTTAGTCTAACATAGCACCTATTACCTAGATTATCAAATTCCCAAATGTGTCCCATCTATACATCACTAATTATCTTGGCTTTTCTTGTGTTTGTTTATTTTTGCTCCTTAGTTTTATATTTTGGGGTTTGTCAAAATTAGTCTTTGTGCCCTACACAATCAAAAATAAAAACACAGCTAACAATCATCCCATCATAAAGGTATATAAGGTACACATTGCATTTAATTTTTATTTATTTACTTTTTAGATTAGTTTCCTTATTGTCATTTACTTTTAGTTATTTTATGCTTTTTAAAATACTACAACTTGTTTTTTAGCATCAGCGTTGTGTGTGTCCTTATGTTCTTTCTCAAAGCACCATCCCCTATTACACCTTAGTGACACATGATGATATTCAAGTGGGGCATATGTATACATATAATATTTTTAAATTTTATCAAATAATGACACTTTACATCTTGTAGGAACCCATCGTGACTCAATCTCTCTAAGTGCATGCCTTAAGGGGTGTATCAAGAAAGGGGTGGGTAAACCATCAATGCTTCATAAGATTGTTATTCCTTTTTCCACTTTCCATCTACAATCTTATCTCCTAAAACCTTTAACCCTAAGATTATTTATCTCTTTCCTATCCATTCTATTCATTATCATTCTTTATTCCTTCATTTCTTGCCTTGTTGCCCTTTTGACTTGTTCAGCAACCTAGGTCAACCTAGTCAACCTAGTGTGTTTTGGGGATACTTTAGCTCTTTTATTTTGTTATTCTCCCAACCAACCTAGCATATACCTAATGAGTTAGCTTGAAAATGTGCTAGGTTTACTCAGTCGACCTAGTATAGCCGACATATCCAAAAGTTTTTTAGGTAAGATACTACTATATATACAAGGTCATTTACTACCATTTTAGAAGTGAGTGAAGAATTAAGTAAATAAATACAAATAAACATCTACTTTTTGACCATTCTACATGAGTAATAAAGCTTTAGGGTTAAATACTTTCTTTGGAGTCTGATCTTGTCTTGTGGAGAATTCTTTTAGATTCTTAGGTAGGTTGTGTAGCCTAGATCTGATTTATCTTGGTTATCCTTACAAACCACGACAATCTCTTATGAAGCACCTTGGCCAAGGGAGAGATTGAGGCTTAGAAGGTTTATCTTCAAAGGTAAGTATTCCTTAATTTATTTCACCTTTGTAAGAGTAGATAGATAATGTAGTATGTATTCTTCTCTTCCATGTATTAGGATTTCATATACATTGACGTGAGTATAAATCTCCTATGCATGTTTAGTTTAGTTATTATTTGTTTGTTTTGTTCTAATCCCCACTTTGTGCCACAGGCTTTGGTGTGTACTAGATTAGTTTACTTTTATTTTTATTATAATAGTTTACTCTTTTGTTTGTTAGCATAAGTGAAATATCAAATCATAAGATTCTTTTAGGGTTGTTGTGCGATTGTATTAGACTGTAGGCATTGGAACCCTTCTTAGCATGATATGTTATGACAAGTGATCCCCTAATCAGGTCTATTATATCCCCATATTGGTCATGTTCTCACTTAAAAAGTGTATACCCAATCAGAAGTGTAAGTGTGCTTTATTTTATTTGATGTAGGATTAATTCATGTACATCATGCAATTTTGATTGAATACATCCTTCATTAAAACTAACTAAAAAATCCATGCTCCTTCATGCTAAAATATTCTATCAAATTATCATCTACGTCTTTTGATCAAGCTAATATAATTCTAAAATTTTGAGTCCATTTGTAAGCAATCTCCATTTAGAATCTTTAGTATTTTTATTTGAATCTTGATTTGGAACATTTGGCTTTAGATTAGAATGTTGTTTTAAATGTTAATTTTATTGCATTTTGATCTAATGGTTTTCAATTTTACTAGTAGATTTTAGATTTGGATATTTTGGATATAATTTGATTATTTAAATCAATTTCCCAAATTTATCAAATTACATTCCCTACTTTTTCATTTTTTTATTTCTTTATGTGGTTATATTCTCTTCTCTAATTTTAAGAGGTTGGTATAAGTATTATGTTTTATCTTTTGCGGTTTCAAGGAGTTTTCTTTCTCCTTCCTCAATGTCTATTTTGATTTCTTTTGGTTTTGTTCCTCATCCTCTTTTTAATATATAATTTTTTGATTATAAATTAATTTTTTTAGTTATTTATGTTTATTTTTCTTACTACAATTTTTGGTAATTCTTTTACTATTGTGCCAATTTGTTCCCAATCATCTATATGTCCTAATTTTGTTTCCTCTATTTTTAATCATTATAACTGTTATTTTTTAGTAGAGTCTTCCATGAATAAAAAAGTGTTAATCTTTTGTAGTGCTTGATAAACCCTAGTATTTAGATCCCAAAAGTCAAAAGTTCTTAAAAAATCCATTTTTAAATCCACCCATCCACTTGTTCCTTTCCACATCTCCTAATGTAAGTACCAAGTTTTAGGGAATGCGCCTAATGTACATTAAATTTATTATTCCCAAGGGAATTTATATGTTTCTCCTCTAGCCATACATACTTTTTCATGGGTTTTAAGATATGATCTTGGGTTGATTTTTCGTGTATAGCTTCTAATCTTTATAAAATAAATTTCTAATTTTATAAATCTTATTTTTAGTAAAATTAAGAAAGTTTTCCAAGTGTGTATGGTTGGTTTATGGATATGCCACCATTTCATGGTAGTAATTATGAGTGTATCATCAATGTATTTTATCATTAACTCTTCTTGCATAAATACTCTAATCATTTGTTATAAGTACTCATTTGTTGTAAGTAATCATTAGAACTGTTATTTTTTAGTAGAGTCTTCCATGAATAAAAATGTGTTAATCTTTTGTAGTGCTTGATGAACCCTAGTATTTATATCCCAAAAGTTAAAAGTTCTTAAAAAACCCATTTTTAAGTCTACCCATCTACTTGTTCCTTTCCACATCTCCTAATGTAAGTACCAAGTTTTAGGGAATGTGTCTAATGTACATTAAATTGATTATTCCCAAAGGAATTCATATGTTTCTCCTCTAGCCATAAATACTTTTTCATGGGTTTTAAGATATGATCTTGGGTTGATTTTTCATCTATAGCTTATAATCTTTATAAAATAAATTTCTAATTTTATAAATCTTATTTTTAGTAAAATTAAGAAAGTTTTCCAAGTGTGTATGGTTGGTTTATGGATATGCCACCATTTCATGGTAGTAATTATGAGTGTATCATCAATGGATTTTATCATTATCTCTTCTTGCATAAATACGCTAATCATTTGTTGTAAGTACTCATCGACTAGCCCAATACCCAAAAAAATTAGCAGTTTATTATGTGAAGCTCAATATATGCATTGAGATCTTTTCTTCAGTGTCATATTTTCCAATGAGTTGATTTTCCATTTGTATGATATTTTTGTTATGCAACATACATTCCACACTGTATTTTCTCACTCACAATACATAAATGGTTCAATTCCATCACTTGAGGCTATTTTTCCTTCTTCTTCCACTATCAGTTCTCCTTCATAATTAGGTACTAGGTCATCATTTGTTCTTGTTGTTTTTTTAAAAATATACATACTAGTGAGGTTAAATTAAATATCCTTATCTTTTGGCCATTGTTATTTTGACCATGTCACTATTATTCCTAATTCTAGAATAAAATGAACTACTAAGCCTTTTTTTTCAAATGTGATTTCCTACTCTTCAAAATCTAAGGATCATTACCATCTACAAACCATTCTAGGTTAAACAATATTTGATAAATGGTATCATACATATCAATTACCTCAAAATATACCTTCTTATTTATCCCCATAAAATTAATTTCAAAATTTTGTAAAGTTGTAATTGGTGAGCACAAAGTATTGTTAGCCATGTCAATATCATATGTCATTACATGCAACTATCATTTCCCTAGAAGCTCCCATGTATTCTATGGTAACACATTTGTATCTACACCAAGGTCTTAAATTATTTCCTGACCATTTATTTTGACATTTAACAAAATGGCCTTTTTTATATTTTTAGTTTGTTTTAAATAAATTATTTGTATTTGTACTTTTATTTTTCCCAACTCTTTGCACTCAAAGTTCTCTTATTTTATTTATTTCAATATTTACATAACCAATTGATTTTAGTTAGTAGGTCTTGTTTCTTTATCAATCTCATTATTATTTTAAGGTCTTCAACCTTATTTTCATTAAAATAAGTAAATTTAAGTTGATCCTCTTATTTTTTATTATTATTTTATTACTTTTATCTATAATGTGATCATGTTCATAGATATCAAGTTTTTCACCTACTGCATCTGTGTCTAATTCTATATTAAAGTCATTGGCCACTTCTTTACCCTTCCCTATCTTATTCCCACTTTTGGTGATTACCACTACTCATGGTTCTAAATCATTGTTCATGATACGGAGAGCCCTTTCCTACAGCCTCTCATTTTATTTCCTTATTATTTCTTGACAATGTCTAATTTGTTCTAACATTATGATTCTTTGGTATGAACTTACATCTTCTATTTTTTTCTCATGTTCCTTTCTATGGTGAAATTCATTACACCACCCTTTTATATCTTGCACTTTTCTTATTATCTTGAGATGTTTAGCCCCTTTTTGGGGCAGATTCTATAAATTCTTCTATTTTGTTCCACCATTTTGTATAATTGTGCCACTTTAGGATATGAAAATAAATCATGTGTAACTCATTCATAGTAGAATCCACACTCCATTTGCATTTTTTCATCATAATTTCTAGTAATGTGCCCCACCTTGTGGTATTTATAGCACATTGGTGGCGGTCTTTCCTGATTTTAACCCTAGATTTAATTTTGATTACATTTTCTTCCACCTTTTTAATTTCCCCTTTTACAGTATCCTCCTCTATAACCACTATGGTCAACTCCTCTATACCCTCTTTGATTATTATTATAGTATTAGAGTTGGGTATTTTAAATTACCATAGGTGTTTGATATTATTGACCAAGGTGCAGTATGCTAACATTAGTTATTGATAGTTATTGTGTGGCCTTTATTGTATTATTTGCACTCTTCTTTGAATGATAGCTTATACATTCACAAGTGCATCTATAGTGGGACAGTTATGATTATAGTGATTGAATGACTCACAATTAGTATAGTGCATTATTTGATTTACATGGGGTGCCACTTCCATCATAGGACATAAGTGTTGCGGATGTTGATCATACACTTTGAATATTATAAAATAGTTCATTTAACCATATATGGCTTGTTGAATTAGTATATTTATTCCTATTGATGGTTGTGTTGATCTTATTTTTGTTTCTCTCTTCACCATGTCATTATGGGGGTATTTTTTCCTAAAATATCTTTCTACACAATAAGTGGTACGTCAATTTATGGCCCATGAATATGTGTGCTTATTATGCAGTACCACATAATCATCCCCTTTCATCTATATCTCTTGTTTTAGTATAAATTATTCTAACTCCATGTTGGGAATATGACCAACCCAGAAGCACATAATTGATTACCAAATTCAAGCAACTTAATATGCGGAAATAACCAGAATCAACAAGTAACTAGAATTCAGAATAACACAGAATATGAGAGACAATACACAACTTGTATTAATAACTCTTACAGAAAAGAATACAATAAAGAAGATGCCACTTCTTCTCCACCACCTCTTCAGAGGTTTCCCACACCTCAAGCGAACAGTAATTCTCTCCTCAAAGCTCTCTCTACTAGGTCCCAACACCCAACTCAAACACAGAGTTGGTGTTCACCTTACACCTGTGCTCCACGCACTCCACAAGTGCTCCACGCACTCCACAAGTACTTCAAGTAGATCTCCCATGAACCTGCAACAACCTGCAATTCAACAAACCATACTTATGGAAGGAACTGCCTTGCCTTCCTCTTAGCTCTCCATGTACTCCATGTACATACCAATGAGTACACACTGTACTCCAAGTAGATCCTGTTGATTCTGCTCCCTGTTGTGTTGTTGTCCTATCTAATCTCCAACCTACAGATCAATAAATGGTTCTGCACACCTGTGAACCTTGACCTTGCACACACACACACACCTGCAGATCAATGATCTTACTTACCATGTAGATCTCCTATAAGCCATGCTCACCTGATGACCAAGATCATACATCCATGAAGAATCTAGCTGACTCTCCAGTCCAGCACCAACACACCTGGTACTGATGTGGAACTAGGAGGAACACCCTTGCTCACCTCACACACAGAAGGAGCTAGCTTTGCTCAACTCAAAACTAGAACACTTTTACAATATAGCCATGAGTCTATTATATATAACTCATCCAAACAATAATTAGACTCCTAGTACAATAATTAGATCCACAGCTCTTAGTCTATAATTGGCACTAAACATGCAAACACTTGGTTCGTCAACCAACTGCCCGTAATAAACTCACAGTTGAACCACACAGGCGACCGACGCCGGTCCCTGTCTGCCTGGGGGTCGCCGACACCGGCCAATAGCTGACTGACGTCAGTTGCTTCCTGTCTCCTTCCTGCCGACGTCGGTTGGCCTAACCGACGCCAGTGTCTGTGGCACTCAGCAACCCTTCTGCACCCTCCTCCGTGTCTGCATCAGTGAAGATTTTAGCTCCACAACCTAACACTCCAATTGTAATATTTCAAAATTTTCTTTTAATGAGGTGTATGTATCTTGTCTCCTAGACTGAGCTTCTAATATTAACACTATTTCTAATTTTTATACAAATGTGTTTAAGATATTCTCATCCATTATTAGCTCTAAGTCATGGGATTAATCCAAATTTACATTATTAAATTTGTTATACTCAACATACCCCTATTGTTTTTTTAGAATATAGACCCACTATATTTTGAAAGGTCTAGGCTTGTCCTAAAAATTTTCATTTATAGGACCTTTATATGTTGCACCTAACTTCATTATTTTGTAAACACAAATGGACATATTTTGATTATTCAGACTAACTTATTAATACTCTTTGAAATTTTTTCATATACATAGGTTTTTAAAACATGCATAATTTATGAAGTCTCAGGCTTTACAGAAATAGGTATTCAGAACTTTTGTTCAGAAGTCTATCTTCAATAATCTTCAATCCTTTACACCTATGTAAACCTTTGTGAAAAATATCTTCAAAAATTTTGTTCATAGGTTTTGTTTGGAACTTTTGTTTTTAGGTTGGGTCCTCATAGATTATTCAACATGTATTAAATTTTTTAGTATATATACCATCAACATCTATGTTCATCATGACATTTACATATTCAGAACATGGTCTTCAAAACTTATGTGTTCAGCAAAAATGTGCAAAGAAAATGTTTAGAATTTAGTATTTAGTGTTTTTGTCTTTGAAACCTACTCTTTGGCATTATGGTTTTCATAAATTCCACATTTTATTAAAAATATTCGGCATTTACTCTTAAATAAAAGTGTTTGGTTAAAATTTGATCTTCAGTGAAATGGTTTGGCAAACGTGTTTGGAAAAAATGTTTGACATTTGGTCTTCAGTATTTACATCTTTAGAAAAAATGCTTGAAAAAATTATTCATCAAAAGTATTTGGAAATTTTTATTCATAACTTAGTCTTCAAAAAAGTTGACCCTTACAGCCTTTGCATAGGACCCTCGCCATAGGTCTTTGAAACTTTTATTTCAAAAGATGTTCCCTTCATAATAATTTTAGATGGCTCGATTTTATTGTAGCATCTGACTCAATTTTTGAAATCCTCTATGGAATAGGTAAACCTAAGATAAAAGATAAACAAAATGACACTTGGAAAAATACAATGGTGTGGCATTCTTTAGAATATATAGAGTGTCTATGTGGCATACTCATCAAAATGAAGTGGAAAAGTTTGAATTAAATAAGCAAAGCACATTTATAGATATTGGACATTAATGGAACATGAATTAGAATTGAATTCCAAATATATATCAATTAATTGAAAACAAATGTCATGCTCATTAATCATAAATAAACTCTAAGCTCACTTGCCTCTTGAAAACAAGTCCTAGTTACCTGCATTTGAATTGTGAAGTGCATAAGAAGAGAGAAACCACTAAATTAAAGAACTATAACTTTATTAGATCAATGAATTGACTATGTCATATTCATCTAGAAATTTAGAGGATCCATACCACTATTCATATTCTCAATCAAAGACTCAACTAAATAGAAAGACATTATCTTCGATCTAGCAGTATTTAATAACGAGTATATCAAGTACTCAATGTTATGGGACATAATTCATTAGGTAGATGCACATGCTTGTGAGGAAAATTTGAAACTATAAAAAATAAAATTGGTTGTATACCTTCTCCCCCTCAAGTGATAGTAATTTCATTTTGTAGTCACCAAGTCTAAGGTTATTCCATGCATAGACCTCCCACGACACCTATTCTTCATTGGTAAATTGACTGGGGGCACATTCTTAAACCACCTAGATCACAAAACCATCATCACTTACATCTAAAGAGATTAATTCTAAAGGTATTTAACCATACCTATCATGGATGCTAAATATTATTTACATAGAGTGGTTATATATAAAAATAACAACTCAATTGACAAAATATTGAGCAAATGAATCATTCTTAGGGAGATTGTCATCCTGAAAGAGAAGCAGTTGATACCTATAACTAAGCTTCAAATGGGAGTTTACATTCGAATGAGCCTCCTAAAATGGTTATATGGATACCCCAGCACTAAATTCCTTCACCTTGAATGGTTTCCACTACTATATTTACTAATAATTTACTCTAGGAGAGATCATCAATGTTAAGTTGTAGGAAGAAGTGCTATACAAGGACAAAAGGCCTTCAAGGGGCCATTTTTATATGATGACATATCTCCTATATTTTTTTTTGGGCATAGTATATATTCACAAGGGGTCACTCTAGAGCCTAGCTCTAGATTTCATCAAGAATCGTATATGCGACTCAAAATATTTATGTATATATATATATATATATATATATATATATATATATATATATATATATATATATATATATATATATGCCTATACCAGAAACATAAGCTAAATTATAGAAGACATATACTCTAAAATGTGGATGTTTATTCATTATTTTCCATTATCTATGATTTTTAAGAACATAATTAACACACCGTAGACTATTAGTTGTATCCTAACTACATCTTCATTATGGTTATTGGCCACAAGGTTTCAGTCCTACATCTCCCTAAGCATGTACCACACAAATTAGTAGAGTAGGAAATAACCTACCAAATATGGTGGAGAATTGATGAATATTTGAAGAAAAAAAAGAAGAGTGCATTCCATGGATCCCATCTAATGATTTTTAAGATGTGTTATGTTAATCATAAGCACTTTTGGGAGGATGGTAGATTCATAGAATACTACTCATTATCCACCTTGCCATATATAGACTAGGTTTCTCAGGGTAGAGTTTAAAAGTATATTTGAGGCTTTAGTATTCCCTACCAACATAATTCATATGACCATGACTTCCTTTTTATAAATTCATAGAGTGATGCTCACATCCTATAGAGGGCATAAATGACTAGATTGGGTGAGGAAATCTTGAAAACCATCTAAGAGGATCCCATAATTTTGATTATGATTGCACATATTATACTCCTAAACCTCATATGGATGGGCTCACATATATTTTTAGATAAATAAGCCTTATTGATCATCAATGGAATAGAGGTAACCTTTCCAGACATTACCCATCATAATGAAAACTATAAATCAAGAGCCTAAGGTGGCTAAATCTCCCAACATTTCAACTTCACTTGGGAGAGATAAAGATGATCCAATTTATATTAACTCTTTAGACTCAAAATTTCATGCTCATCCTATTATTACTACATCTCAAGAGACTATAATTGTGGAAGTCTCAACTTTTCCTACTCAGGAGGCTTCCCCCACAGTAGAAAAGGTGACTATTTGATATAAGAGGAAACCAAGAGATTAGATCCCCCCAGTGAGTCTAACTATTAAAGTATCATCTATAGAATGACCATCATGGTAGTAGCATCAGTCTATAGGAGGTGAGTTCATAGATGAAGAGGAGGAGATGTAAAGATCCAAAGTCTTAAGCCTTTAAGACACCAAAGGCAAGGCACCACTACAAGGAGAACAATTAGGTGAGGATATAATCCTAACTGTCTATACAACTCCTTCAGTTTCTACAACTCTAGTTATATATTTTTTCTCCCATATGTTAGTTTTTTCTTTTAATCCCATTTCTCTTAGTCCTAGTGTTTCCCCTTCCCTAGTTATGCCTAAGGTGTTAGATGGTGGATTCTGATCTTATTATAATGCTTAGTTCCTGACATGAGGGTGTGTGGGGCAATACCCCCTACTATGGTCTCTATAGGGATCTAGGGAATGTAGACCTACTTGGAAGCCCCCCCTTGGTAAGGGTTTTGGGGTAGCTCCCCCAAAGAAAAATTTAGTTAAAAATACATTGTAAAATATTGTAATTTTGTAGTAAATATGGATAATTCATTATTAGGTTGTATATCTAATGGTATAAATTATGTTTGCACATTTTTACCCTATATGTAATCCTCCTTTTGATATGGGGGAATTGTAATTATGGTAGCATGTTGTATGGGAGTTAAGAGGAGATTATAGTGGATGTATTATAGGTTTTATCCCTTTATTTTTTTAGACTGAATAAAGAGAAAAATTGGTTATTTATGTGTGGATTTAGTCCATATTAGGTGAACCACATTAAATCTATGTTTCTATTTTATTGTGTTTTTTAATTTTATTTTCATCTTTAATTCATTAATAATTCTCTATGTTATATAGTCCTAACAACTTGTATCAGATCCAAAGGTTTATTTGGTAGATAAACTCATAAAAAAAGAGGGTTTTTGGTTTGAGTGGGATCAATGATGGAAGAAGGCAAGCTTAAGGTCAAAACATTTAGTGACCAAAACTAATAGCTATGTAAGATGCAAATATAAGACTATCTATATCAAAAGTATCATTTCTTACCATTGGGTAGAATAGAAAAGAAGCTAGTGAATATGAAGGATTAAGAATGGGAGGTTGTTGACTGAAAAGCACTAGGAACAATACGGTTATGTCTAGCAGTGTATGTGGCCTTCAATATTTCAAAAGAAAAGACAATAATGGAAGTGATAAAGGCATTCGATAGAGTGTCTAAAAAACCCTCAGCCCCTAACAAGGTATTTCTTATGAAGCATTTATTTAATCTATAAATGTTAGAAGGTGGATTTGTTGTTGATCATTTAAATGAATTTAATATAGCCACAAATTATTTAATCTTTGTAGGAGTAAATTTTGATGATGATGTTAGTGCTCTTTTTATTCTATGCTCATTGAAAAAAGTTTGAATGGCTTGGTCATGACCGTGAGTAATTATATCTCTAGTTCAAACACTTTAAAGTTTGATGATGTTATTGGCGTTATTCTTAATGAAGAAATGCGATGGAAAAGCATGGTTGAGACATTAGGTAATGCTTTGACTATGGAGAATAGGGGAAGAAAAAAAGATAGAATAAAGGGACTAGGTAATCATGGGAAGTCTAAGAAGGGTAGATCTAAATATAGAGGAACATTGGTATGTTGGATTTCCAAGAAGAAATGACACCTAAAGAAATATTATTGATTTCAAAAAGGAAAACAAGGAGATGGACAAAAAGATAAAAATTAGGAAGCAAATGTAGTCAAAATTTGTGGAAGGTCACTAAAAAAACACTTTTAATAGCAAAAGGAGAGAAGGTAGTTACATTATATTTATCTAATGGTAATGTTGACTCTTCTATTACTTTATATTTTATAGAAGTGGATACAAAATTATAGAACCATAGACTTGGGTACATGAGTGAGAAGGGGATGTAAGTTCTCCACTCAAATGATTTGTTGCCAAATTTAAAGGTGGATTTGGAATTTTGTGAGAATTATGTGTATGAAAAATAGAAGAGAGTTATATTTCTCAAAGTTAAGAAGACAAAGAAGGATGAAAATTTAGAGCTTATGCATGTAGATGTATGGGGACCAGATCAGGTATCATCTTTTGGTGGCTCTTCTTATTATGTTACTTTTATTGATGATGCAACCAAAAAAACTTGGGTTTATTTCATATGAAATAAATTTGATGTTTTTGATACTTTTAATAAATAGAAAGCTTTGGTTGAAATTGAGATAGGAAATAAGTTGAAGTGTGTTAGATTAGATAATGAAGGTGAACACTATAGCAAGGAATTTGATAATTATCACTCATCCCATGAGATTTGTAGGGAGAAGATGGTTCCAAGAACACCACAACAAAATGGTGTGTCATAAATGATGAACAGGACAATCATGAAGCATGCAAGGAGTGTGAGATTACATGTAGGATTTCCCTTATAATTTTGGGTAGATGATATGGATATTATTGTTTGATTTTTAAATAGAGAGCCTTCAAGTCCTTTGGATGGTGGAATTCCAAAAGAAGCATGGATACGTAAAAAGGTAGATTATTCTTTTTTAAAGACTTTTGGTTGTAAAGCATTTGTCCATATGGATAAAGAAAATAGAACCAAGCTTGAAGCAAATACCAAGAAATATAATTTTATTGGATATGGATTTATTGAATTTGGTTACCATTTATGGGATTTTAAAAATCTCAAAATCATTAGGACTAAAGATGTGAACTTTAATGAGAAGTTCATGTACAGAGACCAATTGCAGGGAAAAAAACAAGAAAAGACAAATATATAATATGCAATACTTGATGAAATCATAGGAAATGAAATTCCAAAAGTGCCATAAAATCAAAATGTGTAACAACTAGAACAACAAAAACAAGTACCTCAAACTCTTGAAAGTGTAGTTAGAGTAAGTTGACTCGCTAAACATTACTCTCCTTCACTTTATTATTTATTATTGTCTAATGGTGGTAATACAAAAAACTATGAAGAAGTAATGTAGGTAGTGTTGATGCAGTGGATTACACCCAAGGTAGGAGGCTGAGCTCCTGCCTTTCCACACGTAACAATGGAAACTCCCCTCTCACCTATGGGACTGGCAAAGCTGGAGGGGAGAGTCTCTAGGTAAGGGCTAACTCCCTTTGATGTATCTGAGTTGTTCCAATAAGTGCTAATATAGGTATATAGATATATAATGGGGGGTGAAAAGGGAGAAGGATTACAGGAAAACAAATCTACTCTAAAAGAGGTGATGCACTAAATGATTTGACCTACTCACAATCACACTTGAAGTTGAACAAACACATACGTACACTTCAAACTAGTAGAAGGACCAGGTTACAGGAAGCTTAACATGGAGGCTTTAATGGAACACATAGAAAATAGAGACTCACCAAAGGTGCTATAGCAAGGCACACTATGTAGTAGCTTCTTCTACCTCTACACTTCCAAATAGAGATCTCCTTGTCACCTACAAAAATGGCACCTTATAGACACCAAGTGTGTTGGTGTTAAACCTGTGGAAGCATTATGAAGCAATGACTAAACACAAACTAACACTCAGACACACATAGAGATATCTAACCAGAATAGAGGTAAAAATGTGTTTGTTGATTTCAGGTGAAAATTTTCTAGGGCTTCACCTTACAAATGTGAAAAGATATTTTTTCAAATGACAAGTCTCTAATATATAGAGGAAGGAAGGAGGCCTTTTGGCACCCCTTTTTACAAATGACCCATTTACACTCCAGTCATTGGGAAGAGCAAGCCGCTTAAACATCAATCAAAAATTATGGGTTACGTTATTTGTCTGCTTGTAAGACTACTTATTCAAGGTGATTACGTGGTTTGTCAACTCATTAATGCAAAATGAAGAAAAATGGGTTGCACTATTGGCTATTTTCACCTCCTAATAATCAATTCACAAGCACCGTATCACCTGCTAGAGTAACTTCTTGAATCAGCACCTCGCTTCACCACCTGGGCTATCTACCTATTCTTACACTTGGTACTTTTCTCTCTTTATTTTGTCTTTTTCTTGATTTATCTCCTTCTGCTCTTTCAGCCCTCGGGGGTGATCTTCTAGAGGGTCACTACATTCCTTGGGCTCTTTCCATGGTTGGCGCGCAAGTATTTAAAAAACTAATGGCTATTTCACTGCCTTAAAATTGACGTTCACACAACCATCAACTTGAAATTGAATACTCAATGGCTAGTCTGTCTCTTTAAAATTGATGGCTTTTAGGGTGTCACCATCCTTGACAAAAATCTGTCAGGTCTTTTTGTGGGCTTTTCCTGCGGGTTTTTTGCTTCAAAATTTTCTTGCAGACAAAAAGTCTACAAGAATTGTCCCAGTCTTTGTGTCCTTTTGCCTAAAGTTATTTTCCTTTGATATTTTTGCCCACAGCCTTCTCTAAACTCCTTCAAACTTTTGTCTGAAGGAATTCCTTCAGACAAAAAATCTGAAAGAATTCATCCTTAAGATTTTTTGTGCACTTTTGAACTCTTTCCATTGCCTTTGAAATGTTCCCTACCCTCTGCAAGGGCACCTACCCTTCAGCTTTGGGACACCCCATTGAACCAAGCTATTAAACCAACCTATTGAACCAAAATTGGTTCAATGGTTCAACACGGCGTGCCAATCCTTTGTTGAACCAAGCCTTTGAACCATTCTCTTGAACCAATCATTGAACCAGTTCAATAGTTCAACACTGCGCACCAAGCCTTTGAATTGTGTGTTGAACCAATCTCATTGAACCAAGTGATGAACCATTTGATTGAACCTATCGATGAACCTTGCATTGAAATTGGTCAAAGCGTTGAACCAACTAAATTGAACGAAGTGATGAACCAAGCCGAATTGATCCAAGGTGTTGAACCAAGGCATTGAACTAGTTCAATGGTTCAAAGATGCTAACCTTCCTTATGAATTTCTTTAGATAAGAGCCCAAAGAAGCCTTGTAAAAACCCAACACTTTCTAAATTGATTCTTCATCTGTTAAAAGTTTACACCTGTAGAGTTCATAGAAAAACCCATTGCTAAATCAATAGAAACCCAAGCCCTGCAGATTCCGTAGATTTAGACCTGTAGAGTCCGTAGAAATGCCTAGACTTGTGCAAAATCAAAAATGAAATGGCCTAAAACATCAGAGGAAGAAGGGGACTGATTTTTGGCTTGTTAGACCCAAAAATAGTCAATAGGTAGAAACTAGAAAGAAGTGGGAGCAAGGCATGAAAGAGGAGATGGACTCTTGGGTACATAACCAAACATGGGATTTGGTTCAGTTAACTATAGGTAAAATAGCATTGCAGATTAAATGGGTTTATAGGTTGAAGGAAGAAGATGGAGTAAAAAAGAGGTACAAGGCTAGATTTGTTGTAAAGGGGTTTGCACAAAAGAAAGGTATTGATTTTTATAAAATATTTTCTCCAGTTGTAAAAATGACTTCCATAAGAACTGTTTTAAGTTTGGTAGCAGTAGAAGATTTGCACATTAAACAGTTATATGTGAAGACTTTTTTTGTTCATGGTGATTTGGAAGAGGAAATATATATGGAGAAACCATAGGGATACAAATTAAAAGGTAAGAATAAAATGGTTTGTAGGTTTAATAATATTTTGTATGGTCTAAAGCAGGCTTCAAGGTAGTGCTATTTGAAATTTGACATGTTTATGACAAAATAAGGTTAAAGTAGATGTCATTCTAACCACTATGTTTACATTAAGAGAATAGATAATGTAATCCATATTATCTTTTTATTGTATGTATATTAAATGCTTGTAACAAGATCTAACATGCATGATATAAATAAGCTCAAAAGAAAACTAGCAAATTCATTTGTAATGAAGGATTTGGGTGTTGTAAAGCAAATCCTTTCTATAAGAATAACAAGAGATAGGAAAAATAGAAAATTAACATTATCTCAAGAAGAGTACATCAAGAAGGTGTTAGTTAGGTTCAATATGCAAGATGCAAAACCTATAAGTACACCTTTGGGAGGTCACTTCAAATTAAGTAAGGAATAGTGTCTTAAAACGTAGGAAGAAATAAATTACATGTCTAAAGTTATATATGTTTTAGTAGTTAAAAGTTTATTGTATGTTATGGTGTGCATGATACCAAATATTGCTCATGCATTGGGATTTGTCAACAAGTTTATGAATAATCTAGGAAAAGAGTATTGGGATGTAATCAAGTGGACTCTAACGTACTTGAGAGGGACCACTGATAGATGATTATGCTATGAAAGTTTAGATGTTACCTTATAAGTATATGTTGATGCAGACATGGATGTAGATTTAGATGGAAGGAAGACCACCATAGGTTATACTTTCACTATTGGTGATATAGTAGTTAATAGGATTTCAAAATTATAGAATATATTCATTTTGTCAACTACAGAGGTAGAGTATGTTGTAGCTACAAAATATAGAAAAGAGATGATATGGATGCAATGGTTTATGAAAGAGTTGAGGCATGAGTAGGAATATTTTAGGTTGTACAATAATAGCTAGAGTGTAATTCATTTAGAAAATAACTTAGCATTCCACTCAAGAACCAAACATATACAACTCAGGGATCACTTCATTCATTCAGTTTTGGAGGATAGTCAACTCAAGTTAGAAAAGATCCATACAAGTCAAAATCCTATAGATATGCTAATAAAATCAATCATAAAAAAGAATTTAGAGAGTTTTTCATCGTCAATAGGTCTTCAAGGTTAATAAAGAAGATGAGAAACATGTTAGGGTCAAAGTTCAAAGAAAATTTTAAGGAAGAGTTATAGCGATGGAGTTACAGCAATCAGTCTCCAAGTGGGAGATTGTTGGATGGTGGAGCATGATCTTATTATAATTCCCATTTCTCGATATGGGAGGTGTTGGGGGGAAATGCTCCCCTTAATTTTCCACCCCCTAGGTGGAGGTTTGGTGGAAGTGATCTCGAAGTAAAATTTAGTTAAAAATGCATTATAAAATATTGTAATTTTGTAGTAAATATGGACCGTTTGCTATTAGGTTATAGATCTAATGGTATAAATTATGTTTGTGCATTTTTTCCCTATATGTAACACTCCTTTTCCAAATATGTAGAACATGAGATCCTTATTTTTTAAATTTTGAATAAGTTGAAGCTCTCACAGTCAAGGGACTCTACAAGCAAGATAATAATTAGAGTCAATTTTGACAAGCTTCTCCAATAAACCTCCACCACCTTCAAGTAGAATCTTTAGGGATTATAATTAGAGGAGATTGAAGTTGAGTTGAATTTTGCATGAAAGAAAGTCACAAAATTTAAGATCTTCCATATTAACTTCAAGAGTACTAAATTTTAACATGCATGCTTAATGGAACAGACAAGTAGGATACATAGAGCCTCACTTTTAAATATGGACATCATAAAATACCATCATGATTTTATCTTTGAGTATTTTTATTAATTGTAAGCCAAGAATAAATTTAAGACTCCATCTACCACTTCAGTTCCAAGTACCAGCTCAATTCTAGCCACCATTTCAGTGCCTACAACGATGACAAGCATAGTTGTGCAATCACCAAGTGTAAACAAGCCTTAGTCATTGAAGGATAATTTTTTATTTAGTTTTCAATATAACATTAATTAATAAAATTATAGTTTACTTACACTTGGAATTTGAATAAAAATTTAGCCTAGGAAATTTGTAAGCATGTACACATTAGATGGTGTCATACAAACAAACTTATTTTTGACATAATTATAATTAATTGTAAGTGTACATGTAGTTTTGGAATTAAAATTATAATTGAATTTCTAATTACTAGATATAACTTTTTTTAGGGTGTGGAGCTAAAAGCTTCACCTTGTTGCAAACAGAAGGAGGTTTCTGAGCATGACAGTCGCCGGCATCAGCAGGCCACAATCGACATCAGTTAGGGGAAGCGCAGAAGGAAACCGGCATCAGCAAGAGATCAGCTGGCATCGGTCACCTCCAGTCAAGTAGGGACCAACGTCGATTGCTTGTGGCAGTTAGAACTGCTATTGACGAACAGTCAGTTAAGTGAACACGTAGTTTGCATGATGAAGACCAGTTTGAGTCTTTAAGCCGCTTGTCTAATTATTGTATGCATGAGATATATATAATAGACTCATGGGCTATATTGTTAAGTGTTGAACTTGTAGAACCCAAGTGTGGAACTTGGAGAGTTCTTCCCATGGTGGAATCAAGTAGGATTCCTCATGTATGTAAGATTAGGTTTGATATGCAGGGTGTTGCAGGATCATGGTAGAGATCTACATGTGATAAGTAAGATCAGGTTGGTCTGCAGGGATGTGTGTATGTGAGGGTTAGAAGAGGATCAGCGGGGGAGTAAGATCAAGGTGATAGCAATACATCAGGAGCAAGATCATGGTGAGATCTACTTGGAGTACCAGTTTGTACTCGGTTGTACTGGACGTACAATGAGGTGAACAACAGCTTGTGTTAGTTGTTAGTTGTGACCTATGAGAGAAGATTACTCAGGTGGGAAGATTACTTGGAGCCCTTGAGGAAGAAGCCTCACAGAGGTGGAAGAAGAGTGTGATCTCTTTATTGTAATTTCCTTTGTAATGAGTTGAATACAATTGTGTGTTGCCTCTCATATTCTGTGTGTTTTCTCATTGATAGTTATTTGTTCTTCTGGTTATTTCCGCATGTTTAAGTTGCTTATACAAAGGTAATCATGTGTGCTCTTAATTCTAACAAGTTGTGTTAGAGCTTTGGGGAAATTAGGTCCTATCAAATGGTATCAGAGTGAGGTTGGACGTTCTCAGAGCGAGTTTGACTAACAGATGGCCCATATCTGTTAAGTGCTGTTGATTACAGGTTACTCATAGGGGTTGTTGTTTGAGTGGGAGTATAGCAATGGCAGAAGAAGGTAAGCTGAGAATGAAGAAAGTCAGGCACAGGATTAACACCACAAGGAGTGTGGTGGGTAGTCTTCAAGTGGGAGCTTAAAGAGGAATACAAGCCAGGATGCAGATTAGACAGAGTACTGGTATGGGTACAAGTGCAGCTATTTATCTCGAAGTGGGAGATTGTTAGGGTGTGGAGCTAAAAGCTTCACCTTGTTGCAAATAGAAGGAGGTTTTTGAGCATGACAGTCACCGATGTCGGCAAGCCACAACTAACGTTAGTCAGGGGAAGCGCAGAAGGAAACTAGCATCGGTAGGAGATCGATCGGCGTCGGTCACCTCCAGTTAGGTAGGGACCGACGTCAATCGCCTGTGGTAGTCAGAACTATTGTTGATGAATAGTCAGTTAAGTGAACACGTAGTTTACATGATGAAGACCAGTTTAAGTCTTTGAGCTGCTTGTCTAATTATTATATGCATGAGATATATATAATAGACTCATGGGCTGTATTGTTAAGTGTTGAACTTGTAGAACCCAAGTGTGGAACTTGGAGAGTTCTTCCCATGGTGGAATCAAGTAGGATTCCTCATGTATGTAAGATTAGGTTTGATATGCAGGGTGTTGCAGGATCATGGTAGAGATCTACATGTGATAAGTAAGATCAGGTTGGTCTGCAGGGATGTGTGTATGTGAGGGTCAGAAGAGGATCAGCGGGGGAGCAAGATCAAGGTGACAGCAATACATCAGGAGCAAGATCATGGTGAGATCTACTTGGAGTACCGGTTTGTACTCGGTTGTACTAGACGTACAATGAGGTGAACAACAGCTTGTGTTAGTTGTTAGTTGTGACCTATGAGAGAAGATTACTCAGGTGGGAAGATTACTTGGAGCCCTTGAGGAAGAAGCCTCACAGAGGTGGAAGAAGAGTGTGATCTCTTTATTGTAATTTCCTTTGTAATGAGTTGAATACAATTGTGTGTTGCCTCTCATATTTTGTGTGTTTTCTCATTGATAGTTATTTGTTCTTCTAGTTATTTCTGCATGTTTAAGTTGCTTATACAAAGGTAATCATGTGTGCTCTTAATTCTAACAAGATGTGTCAAATCTTTGGGGAACTTAGGTCCTATCAACTTTGAGTTTGAAAGAACTTGGAGGATGAGGCGACCCCTCCCCAAATCTATTTATACATGTAATCCCTCAATTCAAAAGGGTCATAAATTTATCAATATATAAATAAGTCATTTTTATTATCATGAAACTATGTGGATGTATTGTCCTTCCATTTATATGTAATTAAGGTTTTATTTACTTTGTGTTAATTTAGTAATTTGAAGTGTGCAAAAGCTATGGAGATTTTATTTTGTTAATCATTGATATCTATTGATTTTAGATGTGTAAAAGCTATTGAATGGTTAGCAAGTATTATTTATTTTAAGAAATTAGTTGATTGTCTTAATTTTCTAAGTGTGCAGGAGTACTTCCCTTTAATATAATCTTCTAGGTGTGAGCCATAGATATTCTAAATACCTTTTGGGTCTAAGTTGTAATCTCCTAAGTAAGGGTGTGCAATAGCTACTCTAAAAGGAGAAACCTTTAGCTAAGACCCTTGAGTTTCCTATACCATTTCATCCCAAATTGCCTCACTATGTTTGTTTATAAGTGTGAAATGGATATAATAAGAAAACATTAGTTTTGAAAATACTTGTCCATAGAGAAATCAAATTAGAAAGTGATCCCTTGAAACCATAGAGCCCTCTTTTCTAGTCTACTTGTGTCTCCTTTTGAAGTTTCTTTGACTAAGATATACCCACTTTAGAATAGTTTCATCCATTCAATCTAACTAGGTTTTAATATCTTTATCAGGACTCATTTTACTACAAGTACACCCAATTAATAACTTGCATACTCAGCCTAATAGTATACCACCATATTGTTTAACTCATACCTACAACTCATGCCTTGGAATGGATTTTCCCTCCATTGAGATTCTAAATGTTAGAGGCTACCTTGTTAAATTTGGGGATATGCACACCCACATCATCAAGAAACATTTGGCACTAGAAGGAAGGCCACTTATGTATCATCCCTAGTGAGAGTTTATCCCCTATGTTTGAGCTACACTAGAGGCACCTAAGAGAATTACCAGGTCTAGGCCACAAGCCAATCTTTTAGTTTCCCCTTTGTCAACACATGAAAGTTCTATACCTATATTGGTTATTTTGAATATGCCTCAAGCCAAGACACCTTCTCCAGTGATAAATATACATCATGTTAATAATCTTATGGTCTAACCACCTTGGTTAATTGCATCTTCTATTGTCATTCTAGTGGATGTATACAATTTACCAAGAAATTTATGTGAGTGTCTACCTTCTTTCCCCCCTTTAAGAGGAAGAACTATAGAGTAACATAGCAAGTCTTTCAAAGCTGATTTGAGGTTATGAATGTTACTTATGAAGATGTTACATGTAAGTTTTCCCCACTTACATTACAAGATGGTGCTTATGAATGGTACCTAAATCTTCAATAAAACTTTATTACTTCTTAGAATACATGTCAAAGTACTTTTCTTGCCTAATTTAGACAAGTTACCATCCCTATCCCGGTATATCAATATTTCACCAGTATGAAGAAGGAGATTAATGATCCACTTTGGGTTTTCAATGCAATATTTTAGAAGATGTACACCTGGTTGAGTCCAACAAATAAACCATATAAATTTTTAGCATTGGATATGTATAAGAATAGCTTGGATCTAATCACTACAATGTTCTTATGCAGAGTTATTGTTGCCAACACTTTGGCTTTAGCATTTAAGGAATCTATCAATATTGATAGACAACTAAATATTCAAGTACCAAACACACCCAATATCAATGCTAGTTTTTCATCCCTAAATCAAGTGCCTTATGTTAATCAAAATATTCATACCTTTAATTAAATTCAATTATATGCACTAACTCCTTTGATGTAATAGACACCAAATCATAATTATGATTACATAAATAATCAGGTACAGATGAATTATCATCAGCATAACTAACATACAATCCCATCTAATACTACAGTTACACAAGGTGTTGATTCTACCAAAGAAGAATTGGATTCTATATAAAGAATGGTCTAGAAGTTGAAAAATGACTTCTTGAACATGGAGAGGAAGATGGGTAATGCTAATGGATACAATAATAACTAAAATTATGGGTTTCAAAGATATAATATACCTCTTAATTGATCTATAAATAACATAGAATGGTAGGAACTCAATAAGTTGCCAAAAATCAATATAGTGAAAAAAACTCTGCCCAATTGGTATAGAGCCCATAATACATCACAACATGGTGAACTTGAATGTGTGGATATCTATGTAGTTTTTGTGATATTCCAAAGAGAGATGGTAAGGTAGGATTTGATGAATAACCCACTAGATTTCCACCCTAAATATAATTCCTCAAAAACCACCATGGTATTTAAAATGAATGAGTCTTCTTTCCTAAATGAGGATGACATTGAACTAGAGGATAACTCTGATGAAAAACATGCCTTCCAATAGTATTAAAAGGATAATTATAATTTGATAAATAATCATCCCTTCACAACATCTACTCTTTCAAACAATATCATTATTTCACCAATCCAAGGGCTAACAATAATCCACCTCCCCCAAAATGGAATGAACAACCCCAAAATAAGGAGGAATAGAGAAAATAAGGATATAACATTGTTGAAGATACAAAGAATATTAAAGCTAACATCACTTTTCATGAATTATCTCAGATCCTTGAATAAAAGGATCTCTTGTAGAGGTCCATTATAGGAAATTCAACTACAAAAAAGATAAAGGTTGCTCATATCAATGTTATATACAGGAGTAAACTAGAAGTCCCTCCTTTCTTATTAACTATTAGAGTATTTGGAAATAACATTAATGATTATTTAGTTGATTCTGGAGCTTCAACTATTTTGATGCCAACTTCTATTTGCCAAAATCTTGGATTGACTTTAATCCCATCAAAGAGGATGGTTTCATAGCTAGACAAAATAGTGGTGTTTGTAGTTGGAGAACTAAATGATGTACACATCTAATTAGCATTTGATCCATGTGTATATATAACTAATGATATAATATTGGTGGATATCCCATAAAGATACAGGATCCTCTTCAATAGAGACTGGTCCAAAATGTTGATTAGGTATGTAGTAATAGACTTCTCTCATATTTGGTTACCATGGAGATGTATTCCAAACCAGATTTGAATTAATCAAGAACTAAGAATGAATCACCCCATTGTATAATACAACACTGAGAATGAAGAGGTAAGCTACTAGTCTCCTAACCTTGGGATTTATACCTTTACAACAAAGCATGAGGTATAAGAACTATAAGTCTATGGACCTTCTCAATTATGGACACTCCATTTTGACAGTGTAAGATCCAAGTAGGGATCAAGAATCAGTGTTGAATTGGTTAATCCACAAGGTAAAAAAGACTTGATAGCATACATATTATATTTACCTTACACCAACAATAGAGTAGAGTAAGAGGCACTAATTTTAGGATTGCAGTTTGCTCTCAAAAATATTGTCAAATAACTACTAATATATGGAGTTTCAAAATTGATAATCAATCAAGTCAATAAAAAATACCAATGTAAGCTATCATACCTAAAGAGGTACAAAAATATATCTTTGAATTTAATTGAGTCCTTCAAGACATTCAATATAGTGTTTGTTCTTAGAGAAAAAAATCAAGCTATTGACTCACAAGTTACTTCAGCTGCCATCTTGACACCACTACAAAAGTCCAAGGTACAAAAATTTTCTATTGAACTAGTATATTTCCCGTCTATTCATGGAAACATGGAAAATTTCCATGTTTTTGATGATGACCATCAGATCTTATAGTTCTTAACTAAATCAAGACAATTTGAGTCTCAAATCATTGATGACAAGGAGATTAGTTACCTATTGCAAGATGAATTAGGAGGAGTCATTCAATTGAAATAAAATTGCCTTCCCTTGGGAATGGTTTCTTTAGAAAGATCATTTGATCTATATCCTCAAGCATAGTAGCAAAGATATCCAAACATAAATGAATCTAAGTTCAAGGAGAATTTAGGGTATGATTATGATCCATGCTACGTTAACATTAGCCTTAGTTGCACTCCAAAATAAAGACAAACGGTGAAATATTTACTCACCCAGTATAAAGATATGATTGCATCGACATATGAAGACTTGAAGGTTTTTAACCCAAGGTTCATCATCCATACAATCCCACTAAAATCATACCAAAAACCATTCAAGCAAAAATATAGGTCGATAAATCCTATCTTGGAACCTCTTATTTAGAAAGAAGTGGAAAATCTACTAAATGCAAAAATAGTTTTCCCTATTAGACATTATACCTGTGTGGCTAACTTAGTTCTAGTCATGAAGAATGGGGAGATTAGATAATGTGTTGATTTTATAAACCTAAATAAGGCCTCTAATAAAGGCAACTATCATTTGCCTTCCTTGGATAAGGTGATGCAAATAGTAAGTGGTTCAAGAATGATGTCCTTCTTAGATAGACTTTTAGGATATAACTGGGTACTAGTTGAATTTGAGGATAGAATGAAGATTGCATTCACTATAAAATGGGGTACTTATGCATACAAGAAGATGTCATTTGACCTGATTACATAGGAACTACCTTTTAGTGAGCCATAAAACATGCATTAAAAGGGTTAATAGGTAAATGTATGATCATCTACATGGACAACCTTACTATTTTTTCAAAAAACATAATTGATCATGTAGGCCACCTATAACCAACCTTTGAAAGAGGCAAAAGGTTTAACATCTTGCTAAACCCTAATAATAACATATTTGTCATTACTAAAGGTAAGCTCTTGGGTCACACCATCACAAAAGAAGGAATTACAATTGACCTAGATAGAATTTAGGGGATATCAAATATTGCATTCCCAAATAGTAAAAAATAGCTCAAATATTTCTTTAGGAAGATAAATTTTGTGAGAAATTTTATCTCAAGCTTTGGAAAAAAATAGACCTTTAAATGTAATTCTAAAGTGGAATGGATAGTAGAGGCCCAAAAGTATTTTAAACACATCAAATATGCAATATCTCAGGTACCTATACTGATAAGTCCAAACTTCACTAAAGATTTATTCTTATTTTCATTCACTTTAGAACATGTCATTACCATCATGATTATCTAGAAGAAATATGAAAGTAAACATCATATTGAATTTATGAGAAAAAACTTGAAGGAAGTAGAGCTCAAGTATTCCATGATAGATAAGAAAATCTTTGCTCTTGTTAAAGTGGTAAATAAATTTTGACACCATATCTTGAGGAATAAAATCATCATTATTTTTATGAATCCTATTATCAAGCTCACTTTGGGGGAAAATGAATTAAGAGAATGCAGAGGAAAATGTATGGAAATATTGTAGGAGTTTGACATACAAATTAAGTCTACCAAGATTGTTAGAGGTCAGGGCATCATTCAGTTCATGATTGAGCCTGACACACACATCATGATTGAAGAGGTTTATAAAACCCAAGTATATAGATAATATTGGTATATTGATATTATTCAATAGTTACATGTACTTATTCCTTAAAACTCATAGAGAATAGAGGAGAGCTTTGAGGATCAAAGTTGCTCATTATATGATTAGAAAGGGGATTCTCTTTAGAATAAATCATGAAATCGTCTACCTAAGATGTGTATCACAAGAATAAGCTCAAGAAATTTTGGAAAATGTACACCAAAAGATAGGCAGTGGTTATCCTTTTAAAAACACCACAACCCATAAAATCTTCAAAATGGGTTATTATTGGCCAACTATCTTTAGGGACGCACATGTTCATGTAAGAACATGTCATGAATGCCAAGTCTTGACAAAAAAAGAGGTACACATAAAAATTCCTCTACAACCAGTTATTGAAACAAGACCATTCATTTAATGGGGCTTGGGATTTATTAGTGTCATTAAACTCAATTCTTTAGCAAGCCACAAGTTTGTACTCACTATCATAAATTATTGCACATGATGGACCAAAGTAGTAGCTACAAGGCATTCCATAGCACAAGATGTAATCATATTTATGTAAGAGAACATCACAACTAGATTTGGTACCCCATTATTTAGTTTATGACAATGGGCCAACATTTCAATCATTTGAATTCACTAAATAGGCCCATGATAATCAAATTACCATCAAGTCATCTTCTAACCATTTACCCCAAGGAAATGGATTAGTTGAAACAAAAAAAAAACTTGATTGATGCCATTAAAAATTCAATAGTAGATAAACCTAGAGATTGGCATAATCTACTAAAGTATGCACTATATGCTGATCAGACAAGATACAAGCAAACCCTCAAGGCTTTACCTTACTTGTTGGTATATGGACAGTAATCAATTTTCCCAATCATGCTTAAATTGTCAATATATCAATTTATGCAAGAGTACATGGAACCAAGTGAAAAATTGGAGTCTTGATTATTAGACATAATAGAGATGGAATATTCAAGGACTAAAGCCATACATAATTTTAGTAAACATTGGGATATAGTCAAAAGGTGGTCTGATAGAAGAGAAAAATTTAAATCATTCATAATATCTGATCTAGTATTTCTATGGGATAAATACCATGAAAATAAAAGACATCATGAGTATTTTAACCCACTATGGATTGAACCTTATTATATTTAATAGATCTTTGGTAACAATGATTTATATTTGAAGGACATCCAAGGCAATGAGTTTACATATCCAATAAATGGATAGTTTTTTATGCACTCCATGGTTTTACCATCTGGAGATGTCCCTAAGTAATAACAAGTGTTGTGATAAAGGTATGATTAGAATAAATTTACTACTTTCATAGTTAGTTCCCTGCTTCCTAGGTTAACATTTTTTATTTTAAGCATTTTATTTTCCTTAGTTTATTTCCCTACTTTCTAGATTAGATGTTTTTATTTCATGATAATCTGATTGACTTTCCCTAGTATGCTTAATTAAGTATCCAATCCATTGGACTTCCTATACATGTTTAGAAGCTAAAAGTTTAGTCTATAGGAAGGACATCAATTAAAGCACATAAAATTGTTTACTTATAGGTTTTACACCCTTGTCTTTAAGATTTTTAGAATTCAAGTATGCAATAAGAAAATTAGTCATGGTCATGCTATCATTGAATGCTTTTATCAGGCATATAAAGGCTTCTCTCATTACTACATATAAATTTATAAAATTTTCTCATTTTTACTGGATTAAATGCACCTCTCATTTTAATACTTGTTTGAGAAAATAATCATTGATACAAATGTAGTTAGCAGGGATAATTTGATAAAAAGTATGCTTTTATATATACTAGCTCATTGTGGTTTCTGCTTTCCCTCCTCCAACCATATACTACAAAAGAAAAAGTATAAAAATAAAGACCAATGCATCCTAAACTATTCATCAATCAAACCTAAATAAAATATAAAAGTTATCAAAGGCTAAAATGATGAAATAAGATCAATGTATCACACATCATGCAAAAATATAGGAGAAGAAAATAAAAAGAACCAAAGGTACCTCTATCGGGGCTATGGACGTCTGGCTGGTAGTAGAGCAATGCCCTAGCTTCTCTAATTTTAAATATGTTTTCTAAAAAATCATAATGAAAATTATAGTTATACCAAGTCTTTGTTAAAATCCTCACAATAAGGGTAAAATAAAATCACTTCCTCACACATAGATCCAGGGTATGAGAAAGGCAAGTATGTTGTATGTTATTGTTCAGAGTTTCTTCTATGTCACTAATTCAATTATTATTTTGTGAAATGGGTCATGTTTGATTTGGAATTGCTAACCAAAGATTTTAGGTTCTCAAATACTTGGGAGTATTCCCCCTATAAGTCATCATTTATTATACTCAACATCCCCCAATTTTTTTTTATAATACGGACCCACTATATTCTGAAAGGCCTAGGCCTATCTTGTAAGTTTTCATTCATAATATCTTTATATGTTGCACCTAACTTTGCTATTCAGTAAATACAAATGGACATGTTTTGATTATTTAGACTAACCTACTAATACTCTTCATAAGTTTTATATATACACAAAGTTTTAAAACATGTATAATTTTTGAAGTCTTAGGCTTTATAGAAATAGGTTTTCAAAACTTTTGTTCAGAAGTCTATCTTCAGCAATCTTCAATCTTTCACACCTATATAAACCTTTACGAAAAATGTTCTTCAAAAAAATTTCTCATAGGTTTTGTTCAAAACTTTTTTTTTAGGTTGGGTCCTCGTAACTTTATCCACCATGTATTAAAATGTTAGGAATGTATGTTCATCCCAAATTTTACATATTCAAAACTTGGTCTTTAGAACTTGTGTGTTTGGTAAAAGTGTTTGAAATTTGGTCTTCAATATTTTGGTCTTTGGAATCTACTCTTTGGGATTATGGTATTCATAACTTCTATATTTTTATAAAAATGTTTGGCATTTACTCTTTGGAAAAAGTGCTCAGTCAAAATTAGGTCTTCAGTGAAATGGTTCAGCAAAAGTGTTCAAAAAAACAATTTCAACATTTTATATTCAGTATTTACATCTTTGGTGAAAGTGCTTGATAAAATTGTTTGGGACTTTTGATTCAGTTTAGTCTTCATAAAAGGTGACCCTCGAAGACTTTTCAAAGGACCTTCACCATAGGTCTTTGAAACTTTTGTTTTGAAAGATGTTCACTTCATAATAATTTAGGATGGTTTAGTTTTAATGCAACATCCAACTCTTGATTACCAAAAGCCTCCATGGAATATATAAACCTAAGTGAAAAGAGAAATATAATAACAATTGGCAAAATACATTGATGTGGAATTCTTCTGAACATCTACAACATCTATGTGGCATACCTACAAAAATGAAGTGGCAAAATTTAAATTAAATAAGAAAATTCAAGTCTATAGACATTGGACATTAATGGTGTATGAATTAGAATTGAATGTCATAGATATATCAATGAATTAAAAATAAACATCATGCTCATTAATCACAAATAAAATTTGAGCTCACTTGCCTATTTGATAACAAGCCCTAGCTACCTATATTTGAATCATGAAGTACATACAAAAGAGATGAACCATTAAATTAAAGAACTAGAACTCTGTCAACTCAGTGAATTGACTATGACATCTTCATATAAGACATTCAAAGGAGCTCTGCCACCATCTAGATTCTTGATCAAGGACTCAACTGAATACAAAGACATCATCTTGGATCCAACAATATTCAATAATTAGTATCTCAATTACTCAACATTATAGGACATAATTCATTAGGTAGATAAACATAATTGTGATAAGAACTTGACACTAGTACAAAGACAATTGGCTATGGACCTTCTCCTTCTCAATCAATAAGTATTGCATTTTATAGTGACCAAGCCTGAGGTTATCCCATGCATATATCTCATATGAGACCTATTCTTTGTTGGCAAAGGGACTAGGGGCATGTTCTTACACCACCTAGAGAACAAAACCATCGTCACTTGCATCTCAGGAGACATATTATAAAGGTGTTTATCCCTACCTATCACAGATGTTATATTTGATTTACATAGAAAAAGAATAACTCAATTGACAAAACATTGAGTAAATGTATCATTATTGGGGAGACCATCATACTTAAAGAGAAAAAGTTGGTACCTATAACTAAGTTTCAAATAGGATTTTGCATTGGAATGGCCCTCCAAAATTGGTTATATGGCTACCCCAGCATTAAATTTCCTCATCTTGAATGGACTCCACTATTGGATTTACTAATGACATTAGAGCTAACATTTACTTTGGTAAAGTTAATCAATGATAAATTGTAGGAACAAGTTCTACACAAGGATAAGAGACTTTTAAGAGTCCATTTTTATATGATGGCATACCTCTTAGATGTTGTGTTGGGCATAGTATATATGCATAGTGTGTCACTTTGGAGCTTAGATCCATATTTCATCAAGAATATTATATGTGACTCGTACACTTTTATGCATATATACCTATATCAAAAACATAACCCAAATTATAAAAGATGTATACCCTCAGGTGTGGATGGTTATTCATAAGTCACCAATACTTAGGGAATATAAAAGCATACCTAACACATTAATGGCTAGAGAAGACTATTGGTTGTATCCCAACTACAATAATATTATAGTTATTGTCTATAAGGTTACACCCCTACGTCTCCCTAAGCATGTACTAGATAAATTAGTAGTGCAGGAAATAGCCTACCATTTATGGTATGGAATTGATGAAGATTTGAAGAATAAAAAGAAGAGTGCATTCCATGTTTCCCATATAATGATTGGTAGGATGTGTTACATCAATTGTAATAACTTTTGGGAGGTTGGTAGATTCATATAATAGTACTCATTAGCCACCCTACCATGTAGAGATTGGGATCCTTATGGTATATTTTAAAAACATATTCAAGGACTTCATATTCCCTACCAAAACTAGCCTTATGACCATGATTTTCTTTTTATTAATGCCAAGAGTGACGCCCACATTATAGAGAGGGCATAGAAAGTTGGATTAGGTGAGGAACTCTTGAAAATCATCTAAGGAGAGCCCTCAATTTCTATTGTGGATGCACATATCAGGGTCTCACGCTTAGGTGGATGGGCTTGCACATATATATGGATTAATGGCCCTTCCTAATCATCAATATAATAGGGGGAACCTTCCCAAACATTACCCATGGTAATGAAAATTGTAAAATAAGAGCTAAGGTGGCTGAAACTCCCAGCATTTCAACTTCACTTGAGAGAGTTAAAGATGAGCCAATTTGTATTAACTCTTTAAACTCATAAGGCCATGCTCACCCTATTACTAATATAGCTCAAGAGAATACAAGTGTGGAAGTCTCAACCTCCCCTACTTAGGAGGCTTCCCCCACAGTAGAAAAGGTGACTATTTTTTGTAAGAGCTTAGATCCCCACAGTGAGTACAACTATTGAAACAATATCAATATAAAGACCATCAAGATAGGATCAATAGTCTATATAAGGTTAGTCTAAAAATGAAGAGGAATAGCTACAAAGAGCCAAAGTCTTAAGCCTCCAAGACACCAAAGTCAAGATACCACTACAAGAAAACCAATCGAGGGTGTAATCCCAATTGTATCTATAGCTCCTTCAGTTTATACAACTCCAGTTATATCTTTTATCTCCCCTATGTCAGTTTGTTCTTTTGATCCCATTTTTCTCAGTCCTAGTGTTTCCCCTTCCTTGGTTGTGCCTAAGGTAGATTTTTTTTCCTCTAATGGTATTATCTAACCATCCCTAGTTATTCTAAAAGTAGATGTTTCCTTTACCCTTGTTGTCTCCACATACTCAATAGTTTCTACTATTATAATTGTGTCATCAGCATCTATTCCACCCACTTATATTGTGGTTACCTCTACCACTACCTCATCATCCCCTAAGACTAAAAAGGTATCATCTAATAAATATATGGGAGCATTGACAAGTTCACAACTACATGTACAATCTACTCAGGTAGGATTTTCATTGCCTTCTTTTAGTTTTTCCCAAGATACCACTATAATATCATCAAAGAAGGTTGGGAAGAAGAAGTAACTATATGCATTCCACACATTTCTCTAATATGGATGTGTGGATTTGTCCAATATTATTTGGGCTTCCCTTACTCCCCCATTGTAAGTAGATGCCTTGAAATAATCTTCAGGGTATTTATTGATTGAGACTACAACCTAAGACACTCAACCAACTGACTCAACATAACTGGTCATCCCACAATGGGAAAAAAGGTTTGGAATCTTAAGCTTCCTAAAGGCCAAACTATTATCCAAGTTTGGAAAACATAGGGGATTATAATTTAAAACTTTTCTCTTTGTGCTTCTAACTTTATTGATAGCCATCTAAGGCCTTGTATTGATCATTAATATTTTAAAGATGATACATAGGGTCTCCTCCTTGACATCTTATAAGGCACTCTAGGATGGTCTTGTTAGTAGCAGGGTTAATTCATTTTACCTTATCATCAAATGGTCATTTAGTGTGGTCTCCTTCTTGTGTTTAGCAAAGTTTAAGGTTCTTTTGGAAAAGTTAAGATAAAGTTGTTTCTATGTTACTTAAGCCTTCTAATGTATTTTCCTTGCACAATTAATTAATTCCAATGTGAATGGGGATCTATTTTGAGGTATAAACATGTTCAAAGGGTCTTTTATGTCTTATAATTTTTCATGTTATGTCCAAGGTTAATAAGTCACTTTAAACCTTCTCTATGCGTCATTAACATGTTTAAACTTCTCAAAAACCATTTTAAAGTCTCAAAAGATGGAAATTACATAGAAAAGAACTTGGAAATGACTTGTGATGAGGTTTATAATGTGGATTTTATAGTCACACTTCATAATATGACAGTTTTAGGTTAGAAGATATAATGATTATACTTGTAGGCAGTTAAAAAATGTATAGAATGTGATATCAAAGAGTGAAAAGACATTTTCAAGAACTTTTAAGTGTATTTTATGTTCTCCCATGTGTGTTAGGGCTAATTTAGGTTTGATCAAGATTGTATAATTTTAAATAAAACAAAAAACACTTCATCTCCTTCATCGAGCTATTTGCAAGTAAATGAAGGCTAGTTTCAAGTGTTTGGTTCATGCACATGGGAGACAAGAATGAGAAAATCTTTTAGGGAAATATGAGGACCCTAATGAAATTCCAAATCACGTCCATAGTTCTTGGTTTTAGGCCCCTATCTCTATGAATAAATTTTAAGAATAAAGGTGCTCTTCAACCCTAGTAAACCCCAAGTCTTCAGTTTCTTCCTCAAAATTATAGTTTGAATATCAATGGGTGCTTTCCAAGTTTTGTATCATATTGTTGAGTGTCTATAAGATCCCCACAATTATAAATCCAAGATGAACACCTATGATCAAGTATCCTCTAGTAAGCAACATGTATGATATGTTGTGTGCTAGTGCAACAGTCAGTGTTTTGACAGATTTGAAGGGTAAAATACATAGTTGAGGCTCATTCCGAGATCTCAGGCATCCTATACAACTTCTCAACACTTTCACAAAACTATTATAAGGTCCTCAAATGAAATAAAATAAAACTTTTAAACATCTTATATAAATTATCTATTGTTAAGCATGGGACATACTACGAGTGGGGGTAAACCAGTATATCATATATCTTATAAATCTTTTACTTAACAAAACTCCACTTAACCATACATTCAAGATATGTAATAAAATTGAAACAATAACATGCACCACACAAGAGAGAGAGAGAGAGAGAGAGAGAGAGAGAGAGAGAGAGAGACTAGATTTTTACGTAGAAATCTCATGTGGGAAAAACCATGGAGAATAATCTCAAGTATATGAATGAGCACCAACTCAAATTATAAAGTTTGTAAGCACCAACTTGTAGGAGCACTAACCCCTTTACCGAGGACCAACACAGCAACTATTTGTGAGAACCAACCCCTTACAAAGATTTTTGATCACCAATCCATAGGAGCACCAACCCCTCTTGTGTATAAGACACAACTATTTCTCAATGTTATTTTCTCAACAAATGATATAACTCTACAATATCTCTTTTTATTCTCTCTTGTTTTCTTATATAAAACAATTACAAACCATGCACTCTCTTACATATTAAAAATGGATTTCCAAGGATTTATTTATAAATTTCTAAATTACCTATGGCATTCACCCTTTGTAACACTTCACTCCTCATGGAAAATGGTGCCAAACTTTCATGACCCTTTGAATCCTTGTATTTGAAAGGTCACATGGTGACCCTTCATAATCAAATATATCCATTCCTCTTTTGTCTTTATCTTGGTGACCTTTAAAAAATTTTAAGGTGACTCTTCATATAAAAATGCATCCCATTCCTCTTTTATCTTTACCCCGTGACTCTTTGACTTCTCCATGGGCCCTTTTTTGACCTTTATGCAACCAAAAATATATTTGTTAATATTGTTAGGATGTGGAGCTAAAAGCTTCAACTTGATGCAGATCAAGAAAAGCAGGTTGTTGAAGATTTAGAAGAACTAGCATCGGTAGCATGATCGACGTCGGTCGTGACCAAAGCAGAAGGCCACTGGCAATGGCAGGGAGTCAGCCGACGTCGGCAGCACCAGGCAAGCAGGGACTGGCGTCGGTTGCCTGTGTGTTTCAGAACTGTTCGTTGCATGAACAGTTAGTTTAGTGAACGAAGTGTTTGCATGTAAAGGCTATTTTGAGCCTTGAGCTGCGTGGATAATTATAGCAAACTAAGAGTCTAAGTTATTGTTCAAGTCTGGGATCTATTTATAGACCCATTGGCATGTATTGTAAAATTGTAGCTAGAGAGTAAGAGAGCAATAAGCTCCTTCAGAGAGAGGAGAGCAATGGTGTGTTCCTCCTAGTGCCACAGTACCAAGAGTGGGTGTTGGTTTGGAGAATCAGAAGGGTTCTTCATATTTGTATGATTTTAGTCAGCAGGTGAGCATGGATTTCTTTTGGAGATCTACAATGGTGAGTAAGGTCTAGTGATTTACAGGTAGCAACAGAGAGTAGGAGATCTACTTGGAGTATGGTTGTGTACTTGGTGTATTGGTAGCGTGTTACTGACTGGTTGGAGAGGTGAACATCAATTCTATATTGGAGTTGATCGTTGGGACTGAGAGAGAGAGGGAAGAAGGTCTTGAGGTGTGGTGACCCTTTGAAGTGGAGGAAGAAGTGGCATCTTTCTTATTGTATATTCTTCTGAGTGATTATTAATACAATTGTGTATTGTCTCTTAATTCCTGTGTTGTTTCATATTTCTAGTTACTTATTGATTTTAGTTAAATTCTGTGTTTAGTTGCTAATACAAGAAGTAATCATATATGTGCTCTATTGGTGGAGCAAGATCCTAACACGTGGTATCAGAGCATGTTTATTGTTCTAGGTTCCTGACAATTGGTATCAGAGCTTTTGGTTGGGTTGACTAATAGGTGGTTCAAATCTGGTAGTGTTTTTGATTACTGGTCACTCGCAGGGGTTTCAGATTGAGTGGGAGTATAGCAATGGCAGAAGAAAGTAAGCTACAAATGGAGAAACTAAATAGCATGAATGGTCTGATTGATGGAAAGAAAGAGCAGGTAAAAGGAGATTGTTGGTCGGTAGAAGATCAGCGTGTAGAAGTAGATGTTGCAGGGGTCATTGCACAGGTTGCTATAGATAAAGTAGAATCTTTGATTACATATTCTTTTGCATCTTTCCATGCAGCCTGAAATAGAGCATATTTTTATGGGTACGTCTTTAGAGACTTTAGAAAGATTTATTTAGGGGTTGGAGAGCTTTGTCAGATTATTGACGAAGGGGAAGTGAAGTTGAAATTGCAGACGGATGACACACAGTGGTTGAAGGAAGTCATGCAGGTACCAGTCTTGGAGATTAGTCTAATTTCTTCAAAAAAATTGGGTGATGAGAGATGCACTGTAACTCTCACAGTGGATGCACTTGAATTAGATGGTGGTAAGAAATTAGGTATCCTTTATCTATCTACTTATATTACTAATTCACCTTTTGTTACAGAGATGTGGCTTTGTAGGCTTGGTCACATATGTAGGAGGGGAATGTATGTTCTTAAGCAGAAGACAGATGTTTTTGACAAGCTAAAAATTTGGAAAGCCTTGGTGTTCATGGAGGAGATGACGGACAGAGATCAAGTGAGGAGACTGAATTATTTTGAGCAGGGCTATATTGATTTGAACAAGATTTTGATCCATGGAGAGCTCACGGGCAAAAAGTTATCACTCACAGGTGAACACAGGTACCAACATCGGTCAGACAATAACCGACGTCGATAGAAGGAAGACCGACATCGGTCATGAAAGAACTGACATCGGCAGAAAGGATACTAGCGTCGGCCAGGGAAATGATGTCGGTAGTCAGGGTCAGTGCAAGGAACTGACATCAGTCGGGAGCAGACTGGGAGATGGCTGAGATCGGTCACTAGAACGGATATTGGGTGGACAGCAAGCTGTCAACAGGTCTCAAACACTCATATTAAGGTCAAAAAGGGTAAGTGAACCTCATATTCGTTGTTCACCTTCTTTATATTGCTTATTGATGGTCAAGAACCAGGAAGACGTGAAGAGGCAATGCAGGTAGAATCCAGATATAGTGGGAGCTTGGCATGGATGAGGAGTGTGAGTCCTTGGAGAAGAACTAAATAGGTGTTCGTTGGTAGAGTTGTCAGTTGGAAGTAAGCACTGAGAGATGGAATGGATTCCCAAGTTAAAGAAGAGAGTGGATGGATACGTGAGACGGAAGGCCAAGGTATATGGTCTTGAGGAAGCTACAGGTATAGAGCTAACAGGTGGTACCAGGGAGATGACAAATCAGAGCTTCTGTCAATGTCAGCATAACTATTGTTTTTATCTTACCAGGTGGATGATGGTCGCAACATTATCTTGTTACTGTATGTGGAGGATGAGCTTGGAGCAGGTTTGAACATACAAGTTTTTTGTTGAGCTAAAGGTAAGGTTAGTTCAAAGGTATGTCATGGAGAATTTGGAGCAGTGAAATTCTTTGGCATAAGAGACATGGAGATTTTATCTCTAGTGGGAGCTAATGTGAAGATGGTGTTGGTGGGGTTCATGATGCAGGATGCAGAATCAGAAAGCACACCAAGGGCTGGACAGTTCAAGCAGAGCTTAGAACAAGTGTTCAAAATCATATGAGGTCTAGTGTAGACCTAAGTTTTTTTAAGCAGTGGGAGTTATCAGAAAGTTTGGAGCCAATTCGTGGAAATAAGTACTGGAGGGTAGTTCAGTGGATTCTTAGAGGGACTAGCAGTAGGTGCACATGCTATGCAGGGTCAAGTTCTTTTCTATAGGTGTTCATAGATGCAGATATGGCAAGAGATTCTGATGAGAGGTTTTGCACTATAGGTTTTGTGGTGGTTGGTCTTCAAGAGTGATTTTGAAGAGGGATATAGAGCCAAGGGAAAAAACTAGATGATGTATAGGTACAGGTACAGTTGCAGCTATTTATCTCCAAGTGGGAGATTGTTAGGATGTGAAGCTAAAAGCTTCAACTTGATGCAGATGAAGAAAAGTAGGTTGCTAAAGATTTATAAGAATTAGTGTCAACATCATGACCAACGTTAGTTGTGACTAGAGCAGAAGGCCACCGACGATGGCAGGGAGTCGACCGATGTCAGCAGCACCAGGCAAGCAGGGACCAGCATTGGTCGCCTGTGTGTTCCAAAACTGTTCATTGCACAAACAGTTAGTTTAGTGAATGGAATGTTTGCATGTAAAGGCTATTTTGAGCCTTGAGCTATGTAGATAATTATAGCAAACTAAGAGTCTAAGTTATTTTTCAAGTCTAGGATCTATTTATAGACCCATTGGCATGTATTGTAAAATTATAGCTAGAGAGTAAGAGAGCAATAAGCTCCTTCAGAGAGAGGAGAGCAATGGTGTGTTCCTCCTAGTGCCACAGTACCAAGAGTGGGTGTTGGTTTGGAGAATCAGAAGGGTTCTTTGTATTTGTATGATCTTAGTCAGCAGGTGAGCATGGATTTCTTTTGAAGATCTACAATGGTGAGTAAGGTCTAGTGATTTGCAGGTAGCAACAGAGAGCAGGAGATCTACTTGGAGTATGGTTGTGTACTTGGTGTATTGGTAGCGTGTTACTGACTAGTTGGAGAGGTGAACATCAATTTTATATTAGAGTTGATCATTGGGACCGAGAGAGAGAGGGAAGAAGGTCTTGAGGTGTGGTGAACCTTTGAGGTGGAGGAAGAAGTGGCATCTTCCTTATTGTATATTCTTCTGAGTGATTATTAATACAATTGTGTATTGTCTCTCAATTCCTGTGTTGTTTCATGTTTCTAGTTACTTATTGATTCTGGTTGAATTCCGTGTTTAGTTGCTAATACAAGAAGTAATCATATATGTGCTCTATTGGTGGAGCAATATCCTGACACGTGGTATCAGAGCATGTTTATTGTTCTAGGTTCCTGACAAATATTAAATAAATATCAACACATTTTGGCAAAAATATAAACATTAAAAACACCTCTATAAAATAAATTTTATGGGGCCTTTATCACCAATTCTAAACCTTTGAAATAAATTATAATATTTATAATAATCTCCCCCTTTTTCATTGATGGCAACCTCAAACTGAAATTACTACATCATAAAACTTATATTGTACATGCCAACCTGCATATAGTGTCATCTAAAAAAACATACAGTAACTCCCCCTTCCTATAGCATCCTATACCTATTCCCTGTACCTATTTTTGTACTTATTTTTGTTTTTTTCCCCCTTTGACATCAATGGCAAATGGCGTATCATGGAGCTAACACTTAGCTCCCCTTCAAATGATGTTGATCCTCAATGGTAAGAAGTAAAAAAAATTACTCCTAATTTCTCTCATAGATACTCAAATGTGTCCTTTGGTAGTACCTTTGTAAAAATATCTATAATCTATTTTATAGTACTGATATATTTCATCTTAACCTATTTATCTATAACCTGCTCTCTCAAGAAGTGATATCTAGTAAGAATATGTTTTGTTCTTGAATGCATCACTAGATTATTAAAAATATTTATAGCACTTTTATTGTCACAAAAAATAAAAATAGGTTCATCATATTTTACCTTGATATCTTTCAAAGTTTGCTTCATCCAAATCACTTGAGTACAACACAATATTTCTATAATATATTCTAATTCAGATGTAGAAAGTGATACTGAATTCTATTTTTTGCTTATCCATGATACTAAGCTATCACTAAAGAAGAAATCTCTTCCACTTGTACTCTTAGTATTATCCAAGCAACTTGGCCAATCTAAATCTATATAAGCAATCAAAGTGAAATCTCTACTTGTGAGATACCATAATACATAATCCAATGTCCCCTTGACATATCTAAATATTCTCTTCACCAACTAAACATGACTTTCCTTTGGAGCTACCTAATATCTTATAATCATGCCTACTGCATGCATGATGTCTAGCCTTGATGTTGTTAAATATAAAAGACTACCAATCATAGATATATACAAAGATTGATGTGTAATAGGTAAATCTTCATCCTTACTCACCTGATTCATTATACCCATTCGTGTGCCAACTAGTGCACAATATTCAAAACCAAATTTTTTCAACATTTCCTTGGCATATTTACTTTGAGATATGAAAATTATTTTATCTAACTAAAATATTTTCAACCTTAAGAAAAATGACAATTCTCCAAGCATAGACATCTCAAATTATTTTTGCATATTATCAAAAAATTCTCTTGTCATCTTTTCAATGTTTTTTTAAAAAATTATGTCATCAAGATATACCAAAATAATAAATTGATTTTCACCTTCTATTTTGATGTGGATATTATTATCCGTAAAACCTCTCTTAAAACCTTGATGGAATAGGGATCCATACATTCCTAGGATAAGGACACACTATTTAGACTAGATGACCTACACTTTTAATTATAGGGTGCACCAAAATCCTTTAGGGGTTTTACCCTTTGTGTAAATTATGATTGATGTGACTTCCCTTGTAGATCCTATATGTATATATAAACATATTCACTTCACTGTAGGATTTAATGTGTATTTTTTATTCAGTCAAAACCCTATCTCAATTATAAGGAGAAGTAAATGTTTTAAAAATGAGGGAAAATACCAAGCTCTGGGAGCTTGTTTCAATCCATACATTGCTTTCTTCAATCTGTATATATGGATACTATCATTTGAGATAATAAATCCCTCAAGTTGCTCAATGTAGACCTCTTCTTCTAGATTCTCATTCAGGAAGGTAGACTTGACATCCATCTGAAATACTTTGAAATTTTTAAAAACTATATATGTAAGAAACATTCTAACAGCCTCTAGCCTTGCCACTAGAACAAAAGTTTCTTCAAAATATATACCCTCAATCTGAGCATATCCTTTGCATACTAACCTTGTTTTATTCCTAATAACTTCACCATCTTCATTTAACTTATTTCTATATACCCATTTTGTTCCTATCATATTTTGATCTTTTGGTATAGGCACTAATTTCCAAGTATCATTCTTTTCTATCTAATTTAATTCTTCATCCATTACCTTAACCCCATTCTCATCATGTCTAACTTTTAAAAAAAATCTAGGCTAAATTTTGGATAACAAAGAAAAATTAACTTACTCAGATTCACTTATCATCATCCTTCTAGTACGAATCCCTTCATTTTTATTCCTAATGATGTCAGTCTTATTACGATTTCTATGAACATATTTGGACGGGGTCTTGGTGTCTTTTTTCTCCTTCTTTTCATCCTCATTTTATTCTTCAAAATCTTCTTCTTCAATAATTTTAGGAGTGTCCACTAGATCACTGGCTCTTTATGCTACATCTTCATCTATTCTAACACTTGCACTCTAAATAATCTTCTTGGTTTTTTTGTTATAACATTTATAAGCTTTAATTTTGTTGTAATATCTAAGAAATATACCTTCATCTATTATAGATTCAAGTTTACCTAATTTTTTATTGGTTCTCTTTATGAAACATTTGCTACCAAAAACTCTAAAATAATCAATTATAGCTAGTTTATCTGTCCATAGCTCATAGGGAGTCTTGTCACTATTGACTCTTAACAATGCTTTATTCTAGATGTGCACTATTGTACGTACTACCTCTCTCCAATATTTATTAGGTATCTTAGATTCATTTAGCATTATCCTCACCATATCTTGAACTATTCTATTTTTCTGCTCAAATACTCCAGTTTACTATGGAGTTCTTGTTACTAAATAATGTCTCTTTGTCCAATGGTCTTCACAATACTCAAAAAACTCATCTGACATGAATTTTCCTCCTCGATCTGATCTCAAGCACTTAATCTTCAAATCAATTTCATTCTCAACAAAAGTCTTGAATGCTTTGAAGTTGCTAAAAGCTTTTGATTTTTTCTTCAAAAATATCACCAAAGTTATACGTGTAAAATCATCAATAAGAAACATAAAATGTTTCTCATTTTGAGTAATTTGAGTTCTCATAGGTCTACACAAATTAGTGTAAATAAGCTCTAACATCTAAGTGGTTGAGTATTCTTTTATTTTGAACTATATTATGATCTGCTTCTCATGTTGACATGGTTCACAAAGTGTGTTAGAGGGCTTTGTAATCTTTGGAATATCTCTAATTGCTTATTTCTTGTTGATGTTGAAAATATTATCAAAAAATATGTGTCTCATTCTCCTGTGCCATATCCAACTTTCCTCAACTTTATTCAAACAACATTTTTGACCTTTGATATCTAATAACATATACAAATTGTTGTTTGTTCTCTAAGCATCTGTAATCAACACATCTAAATCTTTTCTCCTAATTTTATAACATTCTACATAAAAATTTAGTGTGTGTCCCTAATCACATATTTAACTTACACTCAAAAGATTATTTTTAAGACCTTTTACATACAGAATATTTTTAGTCTTAGTTCTACCATTATCCAAACTTAGTGTACCATTTCTAGCAATTCTGGTAGTAGTATTGTCTTTAAATTTTACTATGCCACCATTGATATTCTTCAAGGTTGTGAACTTGATCTTATCTCTTTTAATGTGCCTCTAACATCCACTATAAATGAACCATGGCTTTTCTTCATTTCTTTCATGCAAAGCTATCTGGACTAACATAGACTTTTCAAGTTGTTTCTTCTGCCATGAACTTGTCTAAACCTTTTTCTTAATGAATAGAGCCTTGAAACTCTGGTCCTTATTGACTGACTCAAACATGCTTCTACATTATCAAGCTATGTGTCTAAAATTATTGCACTTGTAACATATTATTCCCTCTTCATTAAAGCCTAATAGAGGAGCAAAAAAGTTGTGGCTTCTGCTTAACTCTGTATGAGTTTCTTTCTTCTTGTTTCTAAAATTGTTGGCCTTTTTTTTACATTCTATTTTCTTATAACCATATCTATTACAATAAAAATAGTAACCATAAAAATAGAACCTATTTTTGTATCTCTAACTTGATTGTTTATTTTGTAGCACTATCTTTTTCAACTTTTTTTTTGAGATGTCATATGTATTCTTAATTTCTTCATTTTTCATTTCTTCTATTGTAAGAGCTTCAACATAGCTCTTTCCTTTTTTTGTGTTAACCTTGTCTGTGAAAGTAGTGGCCTCCCCTTTCTCTTTTTCAAATCTGATACCTATCTTATTTGATATTAATATTTGAATTTTTAATCTCTTATTCAACATATTAGTGTTATTCTAAAATTTTGAATCATAGGTTGCTCTATCATTGACTACTTTATTTGTTTTCTCAAGATCTGCTTTTAAAAAGGTAATTTTAACAACATACCTTCACATTATTTACTTAATTTTTGTAACTAAGATATTAGATCTTCTTTAGTCTTTTTAGCTTTTTCAATGTGTGCTTGTATATGTTTAATTATTTTTTTTACTCCTTTTTATTTTTCTCAAATGGGCACTTCAATCTATGATTCTTCTTCTCAAGAGCTTATAATTTTTCTAAGGCAAAAATGAGTTCTTCTAGATTCACTTCAACTTCATCTTGTTTTTTTTCTTGATCATCTATACGTTTTCTTGTGGAGGCATACTCATGTATGGTCATGAATAGAATTTCTTCTTCATCTAAATCACTGACTCCACTACCTTTGGCTAAGTTAGGATCTTTAGAGTATAAACTCTTCTTCTTGAATTCCTTCTTGAATTTTTCTTTGAAATTCTTCTTGTATGTAGACCTTCCTTATTTATTGTCACCATTACTATTATCTAAGCACTTAGCTACAAAACATTCAATCTTTCCATAATTAAAACATTTAAAAGGTAATTTTCTTTGATATTTACATGTACCTTTTTTCAACTTGTGGATGAATAAAGCTTCATTATCATCTTCATCATCGCTAGAGTTGTCACTTGATTCTTGAATCTTAGCCTTATCTTTCTTTGATGTCTTGAAATCATCTTTTCTCTTTGAGGGTTCATTTTATTTGGTTTGTATCTCATATGCCATAATAATACCATGCAGTTCATCTATTTTTAGCTTGGCTAGATCTTTCATCTCCTTAATTATTGAAACCTTTGCATCATATCTCATTGGCAGAGATCTCAAAACCTTTTACAACACTACTAATTCTTCTAAATTTTCTCTAAATACTTTAATATTATTAACCCTTTGATCAACCCACAAAAAATAACTTGTTATATTTTCTTCTTCTTCCATTTTCAAACTCTCAAACTATTTTCTAAAAGTCTAGAGCTTAGCTTGCTAAACCTTTCCATCACCTTTGTAAATATTTTCAAGCTTTACCCAAGTCTCATGAACAAATTTGCATTGCATAACTTTAACAAATTTTGATTCAAATAAACCACATAAAATATCATTTAAAGCTTTAACATTATTTTTAGTTACTTTTTTTTTGCCAGAGTAGTCACAAGTGTCTATAGCTCTTCGTATTCCTCCATAACTGCTTGCCAAATGTCAAATCTAAGAGACATGAAATAAATCCTCATCCTTATGCTCTAAAAAACATAATTTTTCCCATCAAACAAAGGTGTCTTATTTATATAAAAACTTTTATGTGATCCAGCCTTCATGCTTTCCCCAATCTACCTTCAAGTTGTAAAACTCTTTTTGAGGGAACCTACTCTGATACTAATTATTAATCATAAGATATACTAAGAGGTGGGTGAATAAATATATCATATATCTTATAAATATTTTACCTAATCGAACTCCCCTTAACCATGCATTCAAGATATGCAATAAAACTGAAACAATAACATGCACCACACAAGAAAGAGAGAGAGAGACACTAGATTTTTATGTGGAAACCCAATGTGAGAAAAACCATAGAGAAAAATCTCAAGTATATAAATGAGCACCAACTCAAATTATAAAGTTCAAAAGTACCAACTTGTAGGAGCACTAACCCCTTTGTTGATCACCAACACAATAAATATTTATGAGCACTAACCTCTTGCAAAGATTTGTGATCACCAACACCTCTTGTATATAAAATACAACTATCTCTCAATATTGATTTCTTAATAAATGATATAACTCTACAATATCTCTTTATATTCTCTCCTCTTTTCTTATATAAAACAATTAAAAACCATGCACTCGCTTGCATATTAAAAATAGCTTTCCAAGCCTTTATTTATAGCTTTTCAAATGACCTTTGGCATTCACCTTTTGTGACTCTTCACTCCTCATGGAAAATGGCACCAAACTTTCATGACCCTTTGAATCTTTATATTTGAAAATTCACATGATGACCCTTCATAATCAAATGCATCCTTTCTTCTTTTGTCTTTATCTTGGTGACCTTTCAAATTCTTTCAGGTGACTCTTCATGAAAAAATGCATCCCATTCCTCTTTTGTCTTTATCTCATGAATCTTTGACTTATCCATGGGCCCTCTTTTAAATTTTATGCAATTAAAAATATATTCATTAATATTAAATAAATATCAACACATTCTATCTAAAATATGAACATTAAAAACACCTTTAGATGATAAATGTTATGAGACCTTTATCACCAATGCTATACCTTTGACATCAATGACAATATTTTCAACAATATCCCCTATTATATTTGATGGTAACCTCAAACTTAAACTGTCACATCTTAAAACTTATATTGCACATACCAACCTACATATGTTGTCATCTAAAAAAACATATAGTAACTCCCTCTTACTGTAGCATCCTATACCTATTCCTTGTACCTATTTTTGGACCTATTTTTTGTACCTATTTCTATTCTTTTCCTCCTTTGATATCAATGGAAAAGGGCCTATCATGTAGCTAACACTTAACTCCCCCTCAATTGATGTTGATCTTTAATGATAAGAAGTAAAATAAATTACTCCCAACTTCTCCCATAGATACTCAAATATGTCTTTTCATAATGCCTTTATGAAAATATCTACAATCTATTATATAGTACTGATATATTCCATCTTAACTTACTGATCTGTAATCTGCTTTCTCAAAAAGTGATATCTGATAGAAATATGTTTTGTTCTTGAATGCATCACTAGATTCTTAGAAATATTAATATCACTTGCATTGTCATAAAAATAGAAATAGGTTCATCATATTTTACCTTGATATCTTCCAAAGTTTGATTCATCCAAATCACTTGAGTACAACATAATATTGATGCAATATATTCTACCTCAACTATAGAAAGTGATATTGAATTCTATGTTTTGCTTATCCATGATACTAAGTTATCACTAAGGAAGAAAGGTCCTCCACTTGTAGTCTTTCTATCATCTAAGCAACCTGCCCAATCTAAATTTGTATAAGAAACCAAAGTGAAATCTCTACCTCTGGAATACCACAATCTATAATCTAATGTCCTCTTGACATATCTAAATATTCTCTTCACCAATTGAACATGACTCTCCTTCGGTGCTACCTAATATCTCACAACCATGCCTATTACATGCATGATGTCTGGCTTTAATGCTATTAAATATAAAAGACTATAAATCATATATCTATGCAAACATTAATTTATAACAGGTGAATCTTCATCCTTAGTCATCTTGTTCCCTATACCCATTGATGTGCCAACTAGTGTACAATCCTCAAAACCAAATTTTTTTAATATTTTCTTCGCATATTTTCTTTGAGATATGAAAATTCTTTTATCTGACTAAAATATTTGTAACCCTAAAAAAATGATAATTCTCCAAGCATAGACATCTCAATTTTTTTTTTTATATTATCAAAAACTTCATTTGTCATCTTTTCAATGTTTCCTCTAAAAATTATGTCATCAACATATACCACAATAATTAATTGATGTTTACATTCTATTTTGATGTAGAGATTACTGTCAATAGAACCTCTCTTAAAAATTTGATCTTCTAGGTACCTATCAAGTCTTACATACCAATCTATGGGAGCTTGTTTCAATCCATATAGTGCTTTCTTAAATCTACATACATGGATACTATCATTTGGATAATAAATCTATCAAGTTGCTTAATGTAGACCTCCTCTTCTATATTCTCATATAGAAAGGTAGACTTGACATCCATTTGAAATACTTTGAAATTATTAAACATTGTATATGTAAGAAATATTATAATAGCCTCTAGCTTTGCCACTATTACAAAAAAAAAAAAAATCTATATCCTCAATCTGAGCATATCCTTTGCATAATAACCTTACTTTATTCCTATTAAATTCACCATCTTCATTCAACTTATTTTTATATACCCATTTTATTCCTATCATATTTTGATTTTTTAGTCTAGGCACTAATTTTCAAGCATCACTCTTTTTTATCTGCTATAATTCTTCATCCATTTTCTTAACCTAATGCTCATCATATCTAGCTTCTGAAACATTTCTAGGTTGAATTTTGGATAACAAAGAAAAATTAACTTACTCAAATTTAGTTGCCATCATCTTTCTGGTGTGAACTCCTTCATTTATTTTCATAATGATGTCACTCTTATTATGATTTTTATGAACATATTTGGATGGATTCTTGGTGTCCTTTTACTCCTTATCATCTTTATCTGATTCTTCAAAATCTTCTTCAATGATTTTAGGAGTGTCCACTAGATTACTGGCTCTTTATGCTACATCTTCATCTATCCTGACATTTTCACTTTCAACAATCTTCTTGATTCTTTTGTTATAACATTTATAATCTTTTCTTTTGCTAGAATATCCAAGAAATATACCTTCATCTATTCTAGATTCAAACTTACTCAATTTTTCATCGATTCTGTTTATGAAGCATCTGCTATCAAAAACTCTAAAATAATCAACTATAGCCAGTTTGTCTTTCTATAGCTCATAAAAAATCTTGTCACTATTGACTCTTAATAACACACTATTCTAGATATGCACTATTGTACCAACTACCTCTCTCTAATATTTACCTGGTATCTTGGATTCATTTAGTATTATCCTCAATATCTCTTGAACTATTTTGTTTTGTTGCTTAACTACTCCATTTTATTATGGAGTTCTAGCTACTAAATAATGTCTCTTTATCTCATAGTCTTCACAATAGTCAATAAAATCATCTGATATGAATTCTCCTCCTTGATCTAATCTTAGGCACTTAATCTTCAAATTAGTTTCATTCTCAACAAAAGCCTTGAATGTTTTTATTGGCTGAAAACTTCTTTTTTTTTTAAAAACAACACCCAATTCATATATGTAAAATCATCAATAAATAACATGAAATATTTCTCACCTTGAGTACTTTCAATTCTTATAGATCTACACAAATCAGTGTGAATAAGCTCTTACATCTGAGTGGTCGAGTATTTTTTTGTTTTGAACCATCTTCTGATATACTTCCCATGTTGACATGGTTCACAAAGTGTGTTGGAGGGATTTACAATCTTTTGAAGATCTCCAACTTATTACTTCTTATTGATATTGACAAGATTATCAAAATTTATATGTTTCATGCTCTTGTGCCATAGCCAACTTTCCTCAACTTGACTTAGACAACATTTTTTACCTTTGATATCTGATAACATATACAAATTCTTATTTGTTCTTTGAGCATTTGCAATCAAAACATCTGAATCTTTTCTCTTAATTTCACAACCTTTTGCATGAAACTCTAGTGTGTGTCATTGATCACATATTTGACTTACACTCAAAATATTATGTTTAATACCTTCTACATACAAAACATTTTTAGTCTTACTTCTATTATTATCTAAACTTAGTGTACCTTTTTCAATAATTGTGACAGTAGTATTGTCTTCAAATTTCATTATGCCACCATTGATCTTCTTCAGGGTTATGAACTTGTTCTTATCTCCTGTCATGTGTCTCTAACATCCACTATCAATGAACCATGGATTTTTTTAATTTATTGCATGCAAAGCTATCTAGAACAACATAGACTTTTTAGGTTGTTTTTTTCCATAAACTTGTCTAAACTTTCTTCTTGATGAATGGAGCTTTGAAACTCTGGTACTTCTTGACTGACTCAAACACACTTCTATAGTACCAGGCTATGTGTCTAAATTTATTTCACTTGTAACATATTATGGCCTCTTCATTAAATCTTGATAGAAGATGAAAAGAGTTGTGGCTTTTGCTTGACTCTGCATGAATTTCCTTCTTATTTCTGAAATTGTTGGCCTTTTTTTGACATTCTATTTTTTATAACCATATATATTACAATAAAAATAGTAACCATAAAAATAGAACCTATTTATGTATCTCTAATTTGATTGAATTTTTTAGCTCTGTTATTTTAATCATTATTTATTTCTTAACTTCTGTTTTCATTTCTTCTTTTGTAAGAGCTTCAACATAGCTCTTTCTTTTTTCTGTGTTAACCTTATCTATGAAAGTAGTGGCCTCCCTTTTCTCTTTTTCAAATTTGACACCTATCTTATTTGACATTAATCTTTGAATTTCTAATATCTTATTCAACATATTAGTGTTATTCTCAAATTTTGAATCATAGGCTGCTCTATCATTGACTACTTTATTTATTTTCTCAAAATCTGCTTTTAAAGAGGTCATTTTAACAACATACCTTTCACATTCTTTACTTAATTTTTGTAACTAAGCTATTAGATCTTCTTTAGTATTTTTGTCTTTTTCAATGTGTGCTTGTAGATATTTAATTATTTCTTTTGACTCTTTTTTATTTTTCTCGATTTGGTGCTTCAATCTATGATTCTTCTTCTCAAGAGCTTATAATTATTCTAAGGCACAAATGAGTTCTCCTTCTAGATTCACTTCAGCTTCATCTTGTTCTTCTTCTTGATTATTTATACTTTTACTTATGAAAGTATCTTCATGTATGGTCATGAATATAATATCTTCTTCATCTAAATCATTAACTCCACTATCTTCGACTGAGCTAGGATCTTTAGAGTATAAACTCTTCTTTTTGAATTCCTTCTTGAATTTGCCTTTAAAATTCTTCTTGTATGTAGACTTTCCTTCTTAATTATCACCATTACTCTTATTTGGGCACTTAGCTACAAAATTTCTAATCTTTCCATAATTAAAATATTTAAAAGGTAATTTTTTTTATATTTACCTGTGCCCTTTTTCAGCTTACAGACGAATAAAGCTACATTGTCATCTTCATCATCGCTAGAGTTGTCACTTAATTCTTAAATCTTAGCCTTATCTTTTTTTGATGTCTTGAAAGTAGCATCACTCTTTGAGGGTTTCTCTTATTTAGTTCATATCTCATATGCTGTAATAATACCATGTAGTTCATCCATCTTTAGCTTGGCTAGATCCTTTATGTCCTTGATTGTTGAAACTTTTGCATCATATCTCATTGGTAGAAATCTCAAAACCTTTTACACTATCATTTATTCTTCTAAATTTTCTCAAAGGCCTTGAATATGATTAACTATTTGATTAACCCACAAAAGATAACTCAGTGTATTTTCTTCATCTTCCATTTTCAAACTCTCAAACTATCTTTTGAAAGTCTGGAGCTTAGCTTGTTGAACCATTCTATCACCTTTGTAAATATTTTCAAGCTTTACCCAAGTCTCATGAAAAAATTTGCATTGCATAACTTTAATAAATTCTTATTCATATAAACCACATAAAATAGTATTTAAATTTTTAGCATTATTTTTACTTGCCTTCATTTCTGCCAAAGTAGTCACAAGTGTTTGTGGCTCTTCGTATTCCTTCAGAACTACTTGTCAAATGTTGAATCTAAGAGACATAAAATAATTCCTCATCCTTATGTTCCAAAAATCATAATTTATCCTATCAAATAAAGGTTCCTTATTTGTATAAAAACCTTCATGTGGTCCAACCATCATGCTTTCCCTAATCTACCTTGAACCTGTAAAACTCTTTCTGAAAGAACCTACTCTAATACCAATTGTTAATCATGGGATATATTGAGAGAGGGGGTGAATCAATATATCATATATCTTATAAATATTTTACTTAATCAAACTCCACTTAACTATACATTCAAGATATGTAATAAAATTAAAATAATAACATGGACCACACAAGAAAGAGAGAGAGAGAGAGACATCATATTTTTATGTGGAAACCCAAATATGAGAAAAAATATAAAGAATAATCTCAATTATATGAATGATCACCAACTCAAATTACAAAGTTTTCAAGCACCAAATTATAAGAGATCCAACCCCTTTACCAAGCACCAACACAATAACATTTATGAGCACCAACCCCTTACAAAGATTTGTGAGCACCAACCCCTTTTGTGTATAAAATACAACTATATCTCAATGTTGCTTTCTCAACAAATGATAGAACTTTATAATATCTCTTTCTATTCTTTCTTCTTTTATTATATGAAATAATTACAAACCATGCACACTCTTGCATATTACAAATAGATTTTCAAGCTTTTATTTATAGCTTTTCAAATGATATTTGGCATTCACCCTTTGTGACTCTTCACTCCTCATGGAAAATAGTGTCAAACTTGCATGACCCTTCGAATCCTTATATTTGAAAATTCACATGGTGACCCTTTATAAGCAAATGCATCATTTCTTCTTTTATCTTTATCTTGCTGACCTTTCAAATTTTTTAAGGTGACTCTTTATAGAAAAATATATCATATTCCTCTTTTATCTTTACCCCATGACTCTTTGACTTCTCCATGGGCCCTCTTTTGACTTTTATGCAATCAAAAATATATTCGTTAATATTAAATAAATATCGACACATTTTATCTAAAATATGAACATTAAAAACACCTCTAGAAAATAAATGCCATGAGGCATTTATCATAAATGATAGTCCTTTAACATTAATGGTAATATTTCCAACAATCTCCCCCTTTGTCATTAATGGTAACCTCAAACTAAAACTACCACATTTTAAAACCTATATTGCACATACTATCATCTAAAAAATACATACAGTAACTCCCCCTTACTGTAGCATCCTATACCTATTCCCTATTTCTATTTTTGTACATCTTTCTTGTACTTATTTCTATTCTTCTCCTCCTTTGACATCAATGGTAAATGTCTTATCATGGAGCTAACACTTAGCTCCCCCTCAACTGATTGTGATCTTCAATGGTAAGAAGTAAAATAAATTACTCTCAACTTTTTTCATAGATACTCAAATGTGTCTTTTGGTAGTGCCTTTATGAAAATATATGTAATCTATTTTATAGTATTGATATATTCCATCTTAACTTGTTGATTTTCAACCTACTCTCTCAATAAGTGATATCTGATAAGAATATGTTTTGTTTTTGAATGCATCACTAGATTATTTGAAATATTAATAGCACTTGTGTTGTCATAAAAAATAGAAATAAGTTCATCATATTTTACCTTGATATCTTCCAAAGTTTGCTTCACCCAAAGCACTTGAGCACAACATAATATCGATGTAATAAATTATGCTTCAATTGTAGAAAGTGATACTAAATTTTAATTTTTACTTAGCCATGATACTAATTTATCACCAAAGAAGAAAGCTCCTTCACTTGTACTCTTTATGTCATCCAAGTAACCTACCTAATTTTAATTTATATAAGCAACCAAAGTAAAATATCTTCCTGTGAGATACTGCAATCCGTAATCCAATGTTTCCTTAACATATCTAAATATTTTCTTCACCAACTAAATATGACTCTCCTTCAAGGCTACCTTATATCTCACAACCATACATATTACATGCATGAGGTTTGACCTTGATGCTGTCAAATATAAAAGACTACCAATCATATATATATATATATATATATATATATATATATATATGTAATAGGTGAATCTTCATCCTTACTCAGCTTGTTTCTTATAACCATTGGTGTGCCAACTAGTGCACAATCCTCAAAACAAAACTTTTTCAATATTTCTTTGACATATTTACTTTGAGATATGAAAATTCATTTATTTAACTAAAATATTTGCAACCTTAAAAAAAAATTCTCCAAGCATAGACGTCTCAAATTCTTTTTACATATTATCAAAAAATTATTTTGTCATCTTTTCAATATTTTTTCCAAAAATTATGTCACCAACATATACCACAATAATTAATTGATATTCACCTTCTATTTTGATGTATACATTATTGTCAGTAAAATCTCTTTTGAAACCTTGATCTTGTAGGTACTTATCAAGTCTTGCATACCAAGCTCTGGGAGCTTGTTTCAATCCATACAGTGCTTTCTTCAATCTACATACATGGATACTATCCTTTGAGAGAATAAATCTCTCAAGTTACTCAATAAAGACCACCTCTTCTATATTCCCATTCAGGAAGGTAGACTTGACATCCATCTGAAATACTTTGAAATTTTTAAACACTACATATGCAAGAAACATTCTAATATCCTCTAGCCTTGCCACTAGTGCAAAAAAAAATCAAAATCTATACCCTCAATCTGAACATATCCTTTATGTACTAACTTTTCTTTATTCCTCGTAACTTCACCATCTTCATTCAACTTATTTTTGTATACCTATTTTGTTCATATCATATTTTAATCTTTTGGTCTAGGCACTAATTTTCAAGTATCATTATTTTCTATCTGATTTTTTCTTCATACATTACCTTAACCCAATGCTCATTATGTCTAAATTCTAAAAATTTTCTAGACTGAATTTTGGATAACAAAGAAAAATTAACTTGCTCAGATTCACTTACCATCATCTTTATGGTGTAGACTCTTTCATTTATGTTCTTGATGATGTCACTCTTATTATGATCTATATGAACTTATTTGGATGGATTATTGGTGTCCTTTTACTCCTTCTCATCTTCATTTGATGCTTTAAAATCTTCTTCTTCAATGATTTCAAGAGTGTCTACTAGATCAATGGCTCTTTATGATACATCTTCATTTATTTTGACACTTGCACTTTCAATAATCTTCTTGGTTATTTTGTTATAACATTTATAAGCTTTGTTTCTACTAGAATATCTAATAAATATACCTTCATCTATTCTAAATTCAAACTTACCTAATTTTTTATTAGTTCTCTTTATGAAGCATCTGCTACCAAAAACTATAAAATAATCAACTGTAGCTAGTTTATCTTTTCATTGCTCATAGGGAATCTTGTCACTATTGACTCTTAACAACACTCTATTTTGGATGTGCACTATTTTACCTACTTCCTCTCTCCAATATTTATCGAGTATCTTGGGTTTATTTAGCATTGTCCTCACCATCTCCTGAATTGTTTTATTTTTTCACTCAACTACTACATTCTGTTATGGAGTTTGGCTACTGAATAATGTTTCTTTATCCCATGATCTTCACAATACTCAATAAACTCATCTAACATGAATTCTCCTCCTTGATTTGATCTCAGGCACTTAATCTTCAAATCAGTTTCATTCTCAACAAAAGCCTTGAATGCTTTGAAGTGGCTGAAAGCTTCTATTTTTTTCTTTAAAAACATCACCCAAGTCATACGTGTAAAATCATCAATAATCAATATTAAATATTTCTCACCTTGAGTACTTTGAGTTCTCATAGGTCCACATAAATCAATGTGAATAAGATTTAACATCTGAGTGGTCGATTATTCGTTTATTTTGAACCATATTATGATCTACTTCCCATGTTGACATGGTTCACAAAGTGTGTTGAAGGGCTTTGTAATCTTTCAAAGATCTATAACTGCTTGTTTCTTGCTGATGTTGACAAGATTGTCAAAATTTATGTATCTCATTCTCCTATGCCATAGACAACTTTCCTCAACTTGACTCACAAATATTTTTGACCTTTGATATTTGATAACATATATAAATTGTTCTCTGTTCTCTAAGTATTTGGAATCAAAACATCTAAATATTTTTTCTAATTTCATAGCCTTCTACATAAAACTTTAGTGTGTGTTCCTGATCATTTATTTGATTTACACTTAAAATATTATGCTTAAGACCACCTATATACAAAATATTTTTAGTCTTAGTTATACCATTATCCAAACTTAGTGTACCTTTTCCAAAAATTATGGTAGTAGTATTATCTTCAAATTTTACTATGCCACCATTGATCTTCTTCAAGATTATGATCTTGCTCTTATCTCTTGTCATGTGCCTCTAACATTCATTATCAATGAACCATGAATTTTATTAATATCTTGTATGCAAAGCTGTCTAGACTAACTAGACTTTATAGGTTGTTTCTTCTACCAGAAACCTATCTGAACTCTCTTCTTGATGAATAGAGCCTTGAAACTTTGGTCCTTCTTGACTGAATCAAACATGCTTCTACAGTATCAGGCTATATGTCTAAAGTTATTATACTTATAACATATTATGGCCTCTTCATTAAAGCTTGATAGAGGAGCAAAATAATTGTGGCTTCTAGTTGACTCTGCATGAGTTTTTTTCTCTTTATTTTTGAAATTGTTATCCCTTTTCTGACATTATATTTTTTTAGGACCATATATATTACAATAAAAATAGTAACCATAAAAATAGAACATATTTATGTATCTCTGACCTGATTATATTTTGTAGCTTTGTTCTTTCTAACCTTCTTTGTTTGAGATGTTTTCTATATTCTTAACTTCCTTTTTCATTTCCTCTTTTGTAAGAGCTTAAGCATATCTCTTTCTTTTTTTTTGTTAACCTTGTATGTGAAAGTAGTGGCTTCCTCTCTTTTTTTTCAAATCTAATACCTATCTTATCTAGCATTGATCTTTGACTTTTTAATATATTATTTAACATATTTGTGTTATTCTTAAATTTTAAATCATTAGTTGCTCTATCATTGACTAGTTTATTTTTTTTCTTAAGATCTATTTTTAAAGAGGTGATTTCAACAATATACTTTTAACATTATTCATTTACTTTTTGTAACTGAGTTAAATCTTTTTTAGTATTTTTAGATTCTTCATTATGTGCTTGTATATTTTAAATTATTTATTTTGACTCCTTTTCATCTTTCTCGATTTGATACTTCAATCTATGATTATTCTTCTCAAAAGCTTGTAATTCTTCTAAGGCACAAATGAGTTCTCCTTCCAGATTCATTTCAACTTCATCTTATTCTTCTTCTTGGTCATCTATACTTTTGCCTATGGATGCATCTTCATGTATGGTCATGAATAGAATCTCTTCTTCATTTGAATCATTGACTCCACTTTATTCAGCTGGGCTAGGATCTTTAGAGTATAAACTCTTCTTCTTGAATCCCTTCTTGAATTTGCCTTTGAAATTCTTCTTGTATGTAGACCTTCCTTCGTAATTGTCACCATTACTCTTATATGGGAATTTAGCTACAAAATGTCCAATCTTTTCATAATTAAAATATTTAAAAGGTATTTTTTTTATATATTTACCTGTGCCCTTTTTCATCTTATAGATGAATAGAGCTCCGTTGTCATCTTCATCATCGTTAGAGTTGTCTCTTGATTTTTGAATCTTAGCCTTGTCTTTCATTGATGTTTTGAAAGCATATTTCCTCTTTGAGGGTTTTTCTTATTCAGTTCATATCTCATATGCCATATTAATACCATTTAATTCATTCATATTTAGCTTGGCTAGATCCTTCATGTCCTTGATTGTCAAAACCTTTGCATCATATCTCATTGGTAGAGATCTCAAAACCATTTGCACCACCATTGATTTTTTTAACTTTTCTCCAAGTCCTTGAATATGATTAACTATTTGATCAATCCACAAAAGATAACTCACTATATTTTCTTCCATTTTCAAACTCTCAAACTATCTTCTAAAAGTCTGGAGCTTAGCTTGTTGAACGTTTCCATCACCTTTGTAAATATTTTCAAGCTTTACCCAAGTCTCATGAGAAGATTTGCATTGCATAACTTTAAAAAAAATTATTTCACATAAACCACATAAAATAACATTTAACGCTTTAGCATTATTTTCACTTACCTTCATTTCTGTCAGAGTAGTCACAAGTGTCTGTGGCTCTTCGTATTCCTCCACAACTGCTTGTTAAATGTTAAATCCAAGAGACATAAAATAAGTCCTCATCTTTATGCTCCAAAAAATATAATTTTTTTCATCAAACAAAGATGCCTTATTTATATAAAAACCTTTATATGATCCATCTATTGTGCTTTCTCTGATCTACCTTCAAGTTGTAAAACTCTTTCTGAAGAAACCTGCTCTGATACTAATTGTTAAGCATGGGATATACTAAGAGGGGAGGTGAATCAATATATCATATATCTTATAAATATTTTACTTAAACAAACTCCACTTAACCATACATTCAAGATATGTAATAAAACTGAAATAATAACATGCACCACATAAGAAAGAAAGAGAGAGACACCATATTTTTACATGGAACCCCAATGTGAAAAAAATCATAGAGAACAATCTCAAGTGTATGACTGAGCACCAACTCAAATTAAAAAAAATTTAAGCACCAACTTACAGGAGAACCAACCCCTTTATCGAGCATCAACATAACAACTATTTGTGAGCACCAACCCCTTGTAAAGATTTGTGATCACTAACCCCTCTTGTGTATAAAATACAAGTATCTCTCAATGTTACTTTCTCAAAAAATGATAGAACTCTACAATATCTATTTCTATTCTCTCCTCTTTTATTATATAAAACAATTACAAACCATGTACTCTCTTGCGTATTACAAATGGCTTTCCAAGCATTTTTTATAGTTTTTCGAATGACCTTTGGCATTCACCCTTTGTGACTCTTCACTCCTCATAAAAAATGGTGCCAAACTTGCATGACCCTTAGAATCCTTGTATTCAAAAATTCACATGGTGACCATTCTTAATCAAATGCTTCCTTTCCTCTTTTATCTTTATCTTAGTGACTCTTCATGGAAAAACGCATCCCATTCCTCTTTTATCTTTACCCCAAGACTCTTTGACTTCTCCATGGGCCCTCTTTTGACTTATATGCAACCAAAAATATATTCATTAATATTAAATAAATATCAATATATCTTAGGCAAAATATGACCATTAAAAACACCTCTAGACAATAAATTCTATGGGGCCTTTATCACCAATGCTAGACCTTTGACATCAATGACAATATTTCCAACAATTTCTATGTTATTTAAGCCTTCTAATGTATTTTCCTTGCACAATTCATTAATTCCAATGTGAATGGGGATATATTGTGAGATATAAACATGTTTAAAGGGTCTTTGATGTCTTATAATTTTTCATGTTATGTCGAAGGTTAATAAGTCACTTTAAACCTTCTCTATGCATCATTAACATGTTTAAACTTGTCAAAGACCATTTTAATGCCTCAAAAGGTGGAAATTATGTATAAAATAACTTGTAAATGACATGTGAGGAGGTTTATAATTTGGATTTTATAGGCATACTTCATAATATGATAGTTTTAGGCTAGAAGATATAATGATTATACTTGTAGGCAGTTAAAACATGTATAGAATGGGATATCAAAGAGTGAAAGGACATTTTCAAGAATTTGTAAGTGTATTATATGTTATCTCAAGAATATTAGGACTAATTTAGGTTTGATAAAGATTGCATAAGTTTAAATAAATCAAAAAACACTTTAGCTCCTTCATCGATCTCTTTGCAAGCAAATGAAGGCTAGTTTCAAGTGTTTGGTTCATGCACATGGGAGACAAGAATGAGCAAAGCTTTTAGGGAGATATGAGGACCCTAATGGAATTTAAAATCATGGTCATAGTTCTTGGTTTTATGCCCCTGTCTCTATGAACAAATGTTAAGAACAAAATATGCTCTTAAACCCTAGTAAACCCCAAGTCTTCAGTTTCTTCCTCAAAATGACAGTTTGAAGATCAATGGGTGTTTTCCAAGTTTTGTATTATGTTGTTGAGTGTCTATAAGATCCCAAAAATTAAAAATACAATATGAACACCTATGATCAAGAATACTTTGGTAAGCAACATGCATGATTTATTTTGTTTTAGTGTAACAATGAGGGCTTTGAGAGATTTGAAGGGTAAAATAGATAATTGAATCTCATTCCAAGATCTCAGGCATCCTATACAACTTCTCAACAATTCACAAAACTATTATAAGATACTCCAATGCAATAAAATAAAACTTTTGAACATACTATATAACTTATCAACACTTCACAGAACTAGTAAAAGGTCCTCCAATGCAATAAAATCAAATTTTTGAAAAGAGCTTCAACCCTAAAGTGCACCTACAGGCCTGTCATAGGTAGAATTATGAATAAAACATTGGTGGTGACCGATGCATGGCTAATTTTTTACGTAAGTGTAAATAAAATATTAATAAGATATTCATTCCTGATAGGATCATCAAAATTTAGTAATAAGTTAAAAAGGGACTCATTTCCAAGGTTGCAGTCAAGCATAATAGGCACCTATAGGCCTACTCATTGAAAATGAGGAAATTGTGCAAGTTTTAAGTAAATTGAAGAATAAAGAATATTTCAAGGTTTTCCAAACATAAAATAAGGTTTATATGGTGTTTTATATCCTTTAGAAGTGAATAACACACCATAAAGATACTTGTAAGGTCAAAGCAATAAGAATGCGTACAAACCCTCAAGATAGGCAAATTAGATTGCAGAGTTGTTTAAAGAGCCAAATATTTTATAAATAACTTGGAGACACCATGATAAATTTTCAATATCTTAGAGATACCATTTAAAAACAAAATATGATCATAATAGGACACTTTTTCCAAAAATAGTCCTCCTGAGTTCACATACAGGCCTAGACAGCCAAAAAGGCCATTTTGTCCACGTTGGAAAATGAAGGAGCAAATGCATGGAGCCAAGAAGTAGTGGGTAATATCATTAGGTTATCTATAATTAAAATACATGGCATTTATCTATTCATCATAGGTTTATTCTCTAATAATCATTGTTTAAGAAAATTATTACTTCAAAACCCTACTCTAACCTTATGAAGAGGTCAAGAGAACATTATTTTGCTCAAAACTTCAATGAGGGTTTGCATGGGATTATAACCATAATATGGAAAGTGGATAAATATATTGGCATGAGATTTTTTTTTTTTTTCATTAAATCCCATATCTTTGTGAGCAAAGCTTAAGAGATCAAACCACCCTTAAACACTTGTAAACCCGTAACTAAAGCTCGATAGAGACAAATGACTCCAAATGCATACACCTTAGCCTAAAATTTTTTGAATGACCTATGAAATTTGGATGAGCACTGGATGGAGTGATATTTTTTCATGTGTGAGATAAGCAAGTGATAGGGAAGGGTCTAAAACTACTTGATTTGGACTATTTGCATGTATTTCTTAGTATAATTGGTGTCCTAAGTTTTTTGAGAGGTCTCACGGGCCTAAACAGATGTCAAATTGCCCTCAAACACTCAGTATATTTGACCTACAGTGGAATAAGTAAGTTTATACTCAAAACATGTGTCAAGAGTTTCCCTAGCAGTTGCATATGTGCTTAGCCCAATCCTAATCAAATGGGAGTTTCTCAAACATAAGTGAGATGAACATTGCATAGAATATGGTGTTTGAAAGATAAATGAAGAAAATAAGGAAATGAGTGAATTTAAGAAGATTTATTCAAGGAATAATATGGAAAAACATTTAATATAAACCTTCTCTTGAACTCATATAAACACCAAACCCAAAGAAGACTCTCAGGCTTATTACAAAGCCATAAGTTTACATTCAAGAAGTTAAGTGAGTATGAAATATTTACATTAAACTTTATTCTATTGGGATGGGATGGATAAATGGTGTATATAATTCATGATAATCATTGGAGAGTGTTTTTTATGTTCATATTTTGACCAAGAATCCAAAATAAACTTGCAGCCTTTACACAGTCCTCTTTTTGCACACAGTTTATTATATTTTAGCTTGCTTGAGAGGTACAAAAGGTTGATCAAGGATAAATGATGGTTGTGGAGGTTTAATTAAGGTGTGGAATACCTAAAATAGTTTTTTAATTTTATTTAAACACCTTGAAACTCCCTCCATGTAATTTTATTCACTCTCAGCCTAGTCAGGCTTGAGTATGACCACTAGGTCTAGAAAGTTGTAAACTTGCATAACTTGAGTTTCACCCCTTGGAATGACAAGAAACTTTTCCAAAATACCTAATTTTATTTTTAATAAATTATTTTTTATTTTTTTTAGTTGTATTGTATGTAATTATATGGGATCTGGTATTGTGGGCTTGTTTTAGGCCTAGTTAAACCTAATTAGGAAAGATGAACGTTGAGAAAATATATCTGCCTTGAGAGTTAGAGTCTAGAATTTGAGGTGAATATGTAAGGGGATAATGGGTAGTAAAATTTAATTTAATTTTCCATATAAGTGATACATTTGTCTCAAACCAAGAATATTTAAACTAAAATAGGGATATAAGGAATAGGCCAACCTAGAGAGAAAACATGACAATGATGAATGAAATTAAAAAATGAAGGTGGAAAATGATTGGATTGGTTCCTTAAACATATCTTCAATATAATATAATAAGTTAGACTCTATTAATGTGACTTGTCAATCCATAATGACTCTCAATAGGTAGTTTCAAGGTAAATGGATGAGTCATAGAAGACAGTGATGATTCCCTATGCCACCTTGATGAAGAAGAGCATCATTCCAAGATAACACACATTGAGGGAAGTTTCATGACTATATTTTGGTATTTTTATTTATTACAAATTTCATCTTCATGATGAGACACTTGTCATATACAACTTCTATGTGTCTCTCCTCATTCTCTTCTATATGTATGGCTTGTTTTGGTATTGAAAGGGATCCTTCCACTAGGAGTATGGTTTAGCCATACTCTTTTGTATGATTATTGATCAATAAATTATTATTTTACCTCGTTATATAGTTTTTTTTAGTGTGAAGTAATGAATATCTGATATAGGCAAGTGTAGACTTAGCTCACCTTGTCTTGTCCTATTTTTCTTGCCTTCTTAAAATTTGTTTGTCTATTCCAAGTTCTAAAGAGTGTCATCAGGGTTTATAAGTGGATTAGAAGTGATAAAACTCTTGTTGTCAATATAAGAGTCATGGTTGATATCAGAGTCTCAGGAAGAGATTTGTGTCATGGTTGTCGTTGATGATAAAAGATGTATTTGCATGCATTAATGATAAAGGTGTTGAGCTAAATGGTCAAGTTGTCGAGACCTCATGTAGTTGTGTGTGCACCTTGAAGTCCAAGAATAGTCATATAAATGCCTTTCTGATTTTTTTTGGATATGGCTGAGTATAGAGGTTATTAGTGACAACATTTTCATACATAGTAACATCTAAAAGAAATAATCACACCAAGCTACTCAGGTTTGAGCCTAGTCTTGGTGGACCAAGTTTCGTGTCTTGCGAATGAGAGAAGAAAAATGTATGTAGGTACAAAGTAGGGATCCCAGGCATTTGAATAGTGTTTGAACACTTAGTCATTTTTACAAAATTTCTTTTGTTCAAAAAGAGTGCTTTAGGAAAATGTTTGGTCTCCACACTTAGTCATTTTTGCAATTTGGGATTTCTTTTGGAAAGAATATATCAGGGATTTATTTTGGAAAGAGTGCTTCAGTGAATTCTTTTAGGAATTTTTTTAAGTCTTTTTAAAGGGCATTTTGTCAAAAAAATTATCTCGAATAAAATTCCTAAAGGAAATGGGTCTTGAACAAAAGTTTTGAAGGGAGATTTGTAATAATGTCAAAGGGTAAGTGACCCAAAAAAAATTTCAAAGGGTATGTGTCTCAATAAAAATTCCCAAAAGATATGAGTGAAGAATTGAAGAGCAATTCAAAAGTTATCGAAGGGCAATTGACATCTCGTTAGGAAAATTGTCTATAAGTAAAAGGTCCAAAACAAAGGTATCAAAGGGTATATTGTAAAGTTTTTGAAGGGAACTTTGAAAAGCCCCAAAAGGTACATTACAAAAATGTCGAAAGAAAAAGTCAAAGGAAAAAGAGCACTTGGAATTTTTTCAAGGAAATTGTCTCGAAACCCCTTAGATAAAAAGGCTGCAACAAAAGGTTTTGAAGGGCACCTTGAGAAGCTTTGAAAGACCATTACAAAGTCTCTAAAGGATAATACAAAAGAAGTGTAGGGAAATTTCATTCATAACAAAGGATGTTATGTTGAACTCCTAAAAGGTGTATTACTAAAGGTAAAGTTTGAGCTAATTGGGAGATTGAATGGTTTATGCTTGATAGTGCAAAGAAGATCTAATTGATTAAATGGATCTAAAGGCATTAAAGTGCTTGATGGTTAATGACTCAAAGATGAGATAAATATTGAGCAAGTCTAAAGAGATCGATAGAGTGAAATCATTCCATTGTATCTAAAATAAGCAAGATGAGGTCTACATGTTGAAGGTTAATGACTGACTTAGTTAGGGATCGTGCATATACTAAGATTAGATGGTACGTGAGAGCTTGGATAGGAAAGATCCAATGAAGTGTAAAGACTCAGATAGAATAAAGTGATCACCATTTAGTAACATAATAGTTAGTTAAGGATCGAGCATCTTTGAGGACATCGATGGAGCAAAAGTGATCCAAAGACATAGGAGGTAGTGAGATGATGCAAGGAGCTTGATAGTTAACTAGTGTGTTAAGTAAGGATCATGCATATTGTTGACCAATTTTTTCCCACAGGCAAAATTGTGGTCACCTTCTTCCCCCTATGCTTCAAAACCAGTCATATTCAGGTTGCAAAGTCCATCTTCAAGTTCATGCTCAATTCGGGCATGGTTCATGTTTGGTTCGGCCTTGGTTCAGCATCTCATTTCAACAAGCGTTGAACCATTGAACCGTTGAACCTATCTTTGGTTCAACGGCTTTGGTTTAAAGGAAAAGGTTCAACACTTTGGTTTAAGCGAGCTTGGTTCAAGTCAAAAGTTCAAAGCGTGGTGGTTCAAATAAATTTCATCAGCTTGGCATGGTTCATCGGCCTTTATGCCTTATTTTTTCATCGACGCACTTAGTTGAACCGTTGAACCTTTTTGGTTCAACGGGTTCAGTTCAACAGCTTGGTTCAAAGCATCGGGCTTGGCCTTGGAAATTTGGTGTGCTTGGTTGAACCTTTGAACCATTGAACCTTTTGGTTCAACGGCCTGGTTCAAAGGTATGCTCCAAGCTAGAAGGGTAGTCACAAGTCAAAGTACCCTTTAGAGGGTGGACACTTCGACATTTCAATGATTCAGGCGCGCTTCTAATCAAAGCAAAGGCTGAGCAGGAGAATTCCCATAGACAATTTGTCTACAGAAACAAAGTGAAGCCACAGTCAAGCCTGGGGAAATTTAACCTGAGAAATTATTCACAGACAATTTGCTCACGGGAGCGTGGGGAACAGTCTAAGGCAAACAAGGACCCGCCCAAAGCAAAGTAAGATGCCTGTGGAGAAATAAAGAAGTGCCCAGATGCCATGTGGCATTGGACCTAGTTGAGTCAGTGATGGACTTGAAGACGTCTTGGAGGCCGTCAATATTAGCAAAATGGTATATCTATTGGTTTTCAAAGCACGATGGTTGGGTGGATGTCAAAATTTAGCGAAGGAGATGGCCGTTTCATTTCAAGCTGAGAAAGCATTGTCAAGAGCCAGAATGCAGTGACCTACTGAGAGTTCACCCCTGGGGGCCAACTAAGCCAGAAGAGACAAGAAGACAAAGACAAATTGACAAAGTGACAGACAAGGAGAGTGACATGGTGCAGAAGTGACAAGGTGGTCCAAGTGGCAAGAGAAGGCAATTTATTGCCTGTTAATCCCGAAATGGCACAACAGCAAGCAGCAAGGTCCATGCATTTAAAAAAGGGGACAAATTTCATTTGTTGATAGAAAAGAGGTGCGACTCATGCCTCCACATTAAAGCTCGAATGCCAAAGTCAAATTTGGTGATTATATAGCATGGTTCTAGCAGGCTTCTTCTAGAATGATGACAACACAACAGTGTTTTCCTCTTTCCAATGGGACGCGACAGGCCAACTTGTCAAAGAAGCACCAAGTTTCTTTCTCCTTTCTTCTATATATTGTAACTTCTCATTTTTGAAAAGAAAAAAAATTGGTTCTTCCACTTTTGCAAATGCACAGCCCTGGCAAAATTTCACCTGAATCAAATAAAATGCAATCTGTTACCTCCATTTGGATAGATGTTTCAGAGTATGTCTTGAGTGTTTGTCTGTGTCCAGTCATTGTTTCTTGATGCTCTCATAGGTTCAACACCAGTAGACCTATTATCTACAAGGTGCCATTTCTACAACTAAAAGGAGAAGAGCTGACATTTGAGAAGACCAAAGCAGAAGGAGTTACTTACAATGTGTATTTCACAGCACCTCAGTGATTTTCTGTCTCTTGTGTTTTCATGAAAGCCTCCCTGCCAGTCTTTTGCAGCCTGGTCCTTCTACCAAATTTGTAGAGTATGTATGTATTTGTTTGGTTCTAAGAGTGGATGTGTGAAGGCTGACCTATTTTGGTGCATCACCTCTTTAGAGTAGGTTTGTTTTTCTGCATCTTTCTCCCTTTTCACCCCCCCCTTTTTATATACCTATATATATACCTGTTAACTCTTGTTGGAAACAACACGATGCATCAAAGGGAGCTAGCCCTTATCTAGAGACTCTCTCCTCTAACTTCACTGGTCCCACAGGGAAGAGGAGAGTTTCCATGTTGTGAGGAGAAGGTAGGAACTTGTTTTCCTGCTACTGGGTGCACTTTCTTGCGTCAACACATATAAGAAGATCCAACAGTTTATGAGAGATATAGTCTTAAGATTTAACAGATGCATTTTAAAGTCAGAAAGCATTCAAAGATCCAATGAAGTGAGTTATTTATAATAATCTGGCATGATGGTTGAAGGAAATCAACAGTCAATTTTTTTTAATGATTTATAAACAAAAAATGGCTAATATTAGAATCATTCATATATTGTGAATGTTGAAATCAAAGTGACTGAGGTAGAATTCCAAGAGAAAGAAAAAAAGAAGACAAGCATTTATTTTGCATGGAAGGATAAGAGTCAAGCCATAAATGTAGAATGTATAAAGTAAAGAGACTCGTCTAAGTTTCTTTTTTGATGATATGATCAAAAATGAGAGACAAATATTGTGTTAAATAAAAAAACTGAGACATAAAAAAATAATTATGTAGAGTGTCAATTAGACATATTTAGACTCAAAAAAGGGGGCAGAAAGGGAGTTAGGTAGAGTGTCAAATAGAAGAATCTAGACACAAAAAGAGAGACTGAGAGAAAGAATGCACATACAAGTATTGTGCAAAGCATGAGCAGTTGTAGATCAGACTTGTAACAAGGAATAGACCTAGATTTTATTATGAATATATTTTTCAATCAAATGGAGTTGTAGCTCCACACAAGTGTTTGGTTGGTGCCATCAGTGAGGCTAAGTTGGTGCTCAGTTAGGGGATTGGTGTCTCCTTAGGTTTATCACCCTTAAATATATGATCAATGAGGTCATTATGAGTTGGTGATCTAAACAGGGGATAGATGTCTCCTTAGGATTGGTGTCCTAGAATGTAACTAGTGAGGTTTAGTCAATGAGACAAATTTTTTGAGGCTGGATTAGAATAGTAGCTTCTAGTAGCATTCTCACTATGGATTTTCCCTTTGGGTTTCCACATATAAATATGGTGTTATGAGATTTTATTTTGTGCGTGTGATATCTTTCATTTGTTCTTTAAGCTTACATATGTTTAAGATTCATCATAAAAGTTTTAAGGAACTAGTTTTTGCAATCTACTAATTCACCCCCCTCTTAGTAGATAGGTGTGTTCAACAATTGGTATTAGAACCATAGGGTTCCTGTTGGCCAATTTTTGGCCCACATACCAAAATTATAAATATTTTAAATAAATAGACATGATCAAGAAGAAGTGGAGGACCAGAAGAAGTAGAAATTCAAAGGTTCATTTCTTTCAGGACTCTTTTTCACTAAGTATTATCTTTCAAAGTTTTGTTCAAGCTAAGTGCTAGAATTTCTTCGAACATTTTGCACGAAAGAAAATTTTTTAAGGGAAAGTTACAATTCTTATGAAGGGAACTTAAAAAAAAATTGAAGGGTTATTCAAGTCAAAGTGGACCCAATAGACAATCCAAAAGGTACTTTTCCTTTTGAAAATGGCATTTTCAAGATTGTTGAACGGTCCACTTTCCTTTCGGAAGGTCACTTTATCAAAGTTGAAGGAAATTTTCAATTCTTTCAAATGGTCATTTCCTTGCTGAAGTGTTACATTATGCATCATTTTGAAGGGTATCTACAAAGGAAATGGACCTTTTCAAAAGTCCCAAAGACCTTTTCTTTCAGGAAAGTGATCAAAGCAAAATCATCCAAAGGGCCATTTTTGAGAGTTTCAAAGGGTACTTAACCTTCAGAAAGGACACTTAAAAAACTTGAATAAATTTGTCTGAAATAATAAAGTATATTTTTAAAATTTCTAAGGAATTCCTTTGGAATCCAAAATGTCCAAAGAAAATGATTAAAACAAAAATTTAAAAGAATTAATGACGGGCCCACAAACGTCAAGATTGAGCCCCTAAAAGTAACTGTTACCTTTGGTCAAGTTTTTTAAAAAGTTCATCAAGATTTTCATGATCTTTAAACTTGTCAAGATCTAGTAAGGATGTCAATGGATGAGAAAAGGCCACATTTTTAAAAAGATCCTAGTGGGATTTCGATAGCCAATCAGCATAAAAGGATGAGGATTTCTCCTTTCAACTCCAATGATGTGGTCTACAGCTCATAGTCAGAAAATGTAAAGTGGTCAAACTAAGAATAGATGCATCCAGGTGGAGAAATGGACATACAAAGTGAAGAAGCATGTCAAGTTTTAAATGCAAAAGATCAAATCATTTACACTTAGTGGGAACATACAACTACTTGCAACATGGCTCTCTCAGCTCCAATCAAGGGAGACTTGAATGCACGAGGGGATTGAGGAGATTTGTGGTGATATTAGATGGCTCATCTCATGGTTAAGGTAGTTGCAAGTACATAGTGGTGGTTGTATCCATTTATGACCCCTCTCTCCATTTTCTCATGCAATCTTCATTTTCGCTCATTCCTTTCTACTATATATAGAGGATTTTGAACCTAAAAATATATCCTCATTTGAAAAGAGGAAACCCTATCAAGAAAATTTAAAAATACCTTTGAAGCAATAAAGATCAATTTTTACCTATCTCTTGCCTGAAAATTATGCATAGCAAGCTTGTGCATGATGGCCTTATGAAGAAGCGTTCTTCCATGTCCATTGTCCTTCTTTCTTGTCTATTTTTAGGTGTTTTAAAACTAGTTTCAAGTATGAACTTGAGCTCTTTCTTATATTAATGGAGGCTTGGTGTGGATTTTTAAATTCCTCTTTACTTCATGTATTGTTTGGTGAGCCCAGTTTATGAAACACATATGCAAACTAACTAGTTTGTGAGGTTATGTGAGCAAGAATTATCTTATGTTGAATTAGTGTTTATTTAATACTTATGTGAGTGTAAATAAATTTAGTGTATCGCCCATTTATCTCTCTTAGTTATCCCTTATCCCATTTCTAACCCTTTTCCCCATGGAGCATTAGTTTGGCTTTAGTTTTAGGTGATCTACCAAGAGGAAGTCAACCTTCTCCAGAGGTTCAACCTCACTACAAGATACCCACAGCCTAAGCTTATTAAAATATTATATCTAGGAGTGAGAGATCCTAAAAAACTCTCCCACAAGGGTGCAATTCTATCCTACAATAGTTTTTGGCACGCCCAGTGGGACTAAGGTCCAAAATAGTAGAAGGATTTTTGGTGTTATTCTTCTACATATCAGCCTTTAGAGGAATTCATCAAACATCAATGGTGACTCCAAAAATATATCAAATAATTTAAATAGTCCAAGTGCCTAATCATCATTGTTTGGTATGTTCAAGTAAGCATCTTTTGATCAACATGCTTATTCTCTACCTCAACATTGCACTTATCAAGCTAACAATGTTTATGTGTTCCCCACAAGTAGCCCTCAAACAACCTATCAACCCTATCATGGACTTTTCCCTCCTCCCACTCTTGTGTATGACCAAGATTAGTCTCCTTTGCATTCAAATAAGTCTTATAATTCCCCTTGTCAAGACTATGTTTATCCTATCACATCCTTGTTAGGCTTCAAGCAAGCATTCTCAGATTATATTGAGTTGATAAGGGAGATTAGTATGGGTTTAGAACTTTATTCGGTCATCCTTATTCATGTTCTACAAGAGTAAAAGAGTTCTCTTTAGTTGGTCAAGAACAGGTGGTCAGTTTGTAAGGATGAATAATACGTAGTTTGCGAAAGGGAGAATAAGGTGTGATTGAGAAGCATTGTCCAAGATTTGAAAAGTATGTTGATATCTTACAAAACTCAGCAGGCTCATTTAGATCAGTCTTATGTGTCCTCTCCTTTCCAAGAGCTAATTAATTTTCCCTCTCATACCCCAATGCCCATTCCCACTCAAAATCATGAATCCCTTAGATCATGGATCTTATCCTACACCTTTGACCTTGATTATGTCATGCCCTCTCTTGTGAAACCACCCTCTCCTATACTTATTCAAAAAAAAAGAAAATGTGGTTGTTCCCTACACATTTCCATCATGGAAATTAGTTTAGAAAGGCATAAAGAAGAAGGAAGAGGTGTCAGTTGTGGTGGTCTAAGAACTAGTTCAAGAGGAGGAGTTGGTGGTTGAAGAAAATAAAAAAGAGGTGTTAGCTCATCTCAATGAGCTTTCCCTACAAGAGTTCCAAGACTCTTTCTTCTTCCCTCAAGAATCACCAAAGAGACCACTCAAAGTACCTACTTAGAAAGACACTCTCTTAAGCTACGAGCAAAATGAACTTCTTCACCCTCCCACCATCTCTTTCTTGGAAGAAGAGCCTATTTTTCAAGGAATAGAGGAGGATATTAGAGTCAAATTTGAGCTTGAAGAGGATGACGCAAGTGTGTATGAGGAAGAAATAATGATAGGCAGTCTACTCCAAAGAAGGGAGGAGAAATCAGATTTGAACCAATTATTGTGGCATGGATTTGACATTGATGAATTAGAGCCTGAAGGTAGTAATGATGCCTTCATAATTAAAGAAGTGTGTATTCAAGATGAAATTGAGAGTAAAGAGGATTTTGTTTCATCCCAAGAGCTTCCATTTAGTGTGGTTGTAGATGACTATGAGGAAGAAATAGAGAAAAAGGAGGATCAAGATGAGGTATGGTAGCAGCTATACCATGACTTCATAGATTAGGTAGAGGTTCTAAAATAGCCTATGCCTCCTCCAGATCTTGAATATGAACTTGCCAATCAGGTTGAATAAACTAACCAATCTCAAAATAAATTGTCCTTTGAAGATAGTACTAATGTTTTTAAGAACAAATAAGAATGGTTAAATTCAGAGCCATAATAACATGACATGTTGGGCATTAGGTAGATTGATGAACTACCATATGGCCCCTTTCAAATCAAGTAGAGCAAAGATGGTGTTGAAGTTGTCATTGTCTCATATGACCAAGAGGAACTTGCCTTTTGGGATGACTTAGATATTTTTTGCCTAAGCCTAGATAGTAAACCAAGCACCAGTTTAAAGGATCCATCACATGTTGTGCTTGATTCAGAGCATAAAATTGAGCCATCAAAAGAGAATATTTCAAAATCCCCTAAAGCCCAACATGAACTAAGTTTGGAAGACATGAACTAGTATGTCTACATCGAATACATGTTTATTCCATTCCATCTATTAAAGAGCACATCGAAAGGATTGACCATAAAGTTGCCTGGTTCACCAATTATGGTACCTCCAAAGCAAGGTATTTTTCATCTTGATTTTTTACAAGTGAATGGTATTCATATTTTTCCATTTGACCTAGGAGAGGGTATTTGTAAATTATAGCCCTGTACATATTAGGATAGATTGCATGTTTTCCTCTAAGTACATTATGCACATTTTCCTTTCTATCCTATTTTTTCCTTTCCCAAGTGCCTTGGGCACTTTGTTTTATTTTATCCTTGTTGCTTCAAGATGAGGTTTCCAAATAGGGTCAGCCTCATCAAAGAAAGTAGTGAATCTATGCCTAATAGATTGGATGAGGCAAATGAACTAGTTTCTCAAGCATAACAGGCATGCTTCCCTATGAGTCACTAGAAATGTTGGCCAATATTTAGCCCACATACCAAAATTTTGATTGGTTTAAAGAGATGGACATGATCAAGTAGAATTTGAGGACCAAAATAAGTAGAAGTGTAAAGGTTCATTTTTTTTGGCATTCTTTTTCACTAAGTATTTTCTTTCAAAGTTTTGTTCAGTATAAGTGTTGGAATTTCTTCAAAAATTTTGACCGAAAGTAAAGTTCTGAAGGGAAAGTTACAATTCTTCTAAAGGGCACTTACAAAATTTATGAAGGGTTATTCAAGGCAAAGTGAACCAAATAGAAAATCTGAAGGGTACTTTTCCATTTGAAAAAGGCATTTTCAAGATTGTCAAATGGTCCACTTTCCTTTTAGGAGGTCACTTTATCAAAGCTAAAGGAAATTTTCAATTCTTTCACAGGGTCATTTCCATGCCGAAGTGTTACTTTATGCAACTTTCTAAAGGGTATCTACAAAGGAAATGGACCTTTACAAAAGTCTCAAAGACCTTTTCTTTTGGGAAAGTGATCAAAGCAAAATCGTTTGAAGGGGCATTTTTGAGAGTTCCAAAGGGTACTTTCCCTTTAAAAAGGACACTTGAAAAAATCAAAGAAATTTTTTTGAAGGAATAAATTCCATTTTCAAAATGTTGAAGGAATTCCTCTGAAAGCCAAAATGTTCAAAGAAAATGGTTGAAACAAAGTCTGAAGGAATTAATGACAGGCTCAAAAACATCAAGTTTGAGCCCCTGCAAGTAGCCATTGCCTTTGGTCAAGTTTTTAAAAAATTTCATCAAGATTGCTACAAGCTTGACACTTTTCAAGATCTATCAAGGAGATTAACAGATGAGAAAAAGCCAAGTTTTCAAAAGGATCATAGTGGGGCATCGACAACCAATCAGCAAAAAAAGATGAGGATTTTTCCTTTCAACTCTGATGACATGGTCTATAGCTCATAGTCAAAACATGTAAAGTGGTTAAACTAATAATAGATGCATCTAGGTAGAGCAGTGGACATGCAAAGTGAAGAAGCACATCAAGTTTTAAATGCAAAAGATCAAATCATTTACACTTGGTGGGAACATGCAGTTACCCATGACATGGTTCTTTCAGCTCCAATCAAGGGAAAATTGAATGCACAAGGGGATTGAATAGATTTGTTGTGATCTTGGATGACTTATCTCATGGTCAAGGCAGTTGCAAGGACATAGTGGTGGTTACAACTATTTATGACCCCTCTCTCTATTTCCTCATGTAAGCCCCCTCTTCTCTCATTCCTTTCTGCTATGTATAGAGGCTATTGAACCTAAAAATATATCTTCATTTTAAAAGAGTAAACCCTATAAAAATTTGTAATAAATACCTTTTGAAGTAATAAATATCAATTTTTACCTATCTCTTACTTGAAAATTGTGCATGATGGCCTTGTGAAGAAGTGTTTTTCCATGTCCATTGTCCTTATTTCTTGCCTATTTTTAGGTTTTTTCAAATTAGTTATAGGTATGAACTTGATGTCTTTCCACCATTAATGGATGCTTGGTGTGGATTTTGAAATTCCTCTTTACTTCATGTATTGTTTGGTGAGCCTAGTTTATGAAACACATATACAAATTAACTAGTTTGTGAGGTTATATGAGAAAGAATTATCTTATTATGAATTAGTGTTTATTTCATGCTTATTGAGTGTCAATAAATTTGGTGTATCAACCATTTATCTCTGTTAGTTATCCCTTATCCCCTTTCTAACCCTTTTCCCCATGGAGCATTAGTTTATATTTGGTTTTAGGTGATCTACCAAGAGGAAGCCAACCTTCTCCAGAGGTTCAATCTCACTACAGGATACCCATAGCCTAAGGTTGTTCCAATAGTGTAACTAGGAGTGAGAGAGCCTAAAAAACTCTCCCATAAGGGAGAAATTCTATCCAACAATAGTTCCTAGAGAGAAGCTTAATCAGCTCAGGTAGATCTTGGAGTTTGAACACAAAATGGCCAATCATGAAGGAACTTCTTCAAATAAGGCACCTTTGCTTGATGGGTCTAACTATGCCTTTTGGAGCATAAGGATGGAAGTGTACTTGACCTCCTTTGAGTGTGATGTCTGGATGTCTATTGAGAATGGATACACACCCCCTATTATTTCTCCTACTAATCAAGTAGTGAAGAAGGCATGTGAAAATAATTCCAAAGCAAAGAATGATATTCTTTGTGGATTGTCAAATAATGAGTTTGTCAAAGTCATGCACTGTCAAAGTACAAAAGACATATGGGTCAAATTGAAGAGCATCTATGAAGGAGCTGACAGAGTCAAATAATCCAAGCTCTAAACTCATAAGGGACAGTTCAAGACCCTCAAGATGAATGAGGATGAGAAGATTATAGACTACCTCCTAAGGGTAAATGAGATTGTAAATGCAATCAGAGGACTCAGAGAGACAATGGAAGAATCAATCATTTTCAAAAAGGTTTTAAGATCTCTGAAATCAAAGTATGATTCTAAAATCTCTATCATTGAAGAAGCAAGAGATCTGAACAAGATCATAATAGATGAGCTACATGGAACCGTCATTGCATATGAGATGAGGATAGGAGATGTAGACTCATCCAAGAGAGAAGATGATTTCAAGGTTTCTAAGAAGGCAAAAGAAGAAGAAGCTCATAATTCTGAATCTGAGGAGGTTTATGATGTAGAGGCTAATTTCATCAAAATTTTGAAGAAGGGCTCAGGTAAATACAAAGGTAATTTACCCTTTAAATGCTTTAATTGTGGAAAGATAGGTCACTTTGCTACTAAATGTCCACATAGAAAGAAGGATGACTCTAATTCAGCTAAGAAAAATCAAAAAGAGAAATCCTATTATCCCAAGAAGAATAAAATTCTCTTTAAGAACAAAAAGGGGTTGTATTCAAAACAAGATAGTGACTCAATGGATGACAATAATAGCTCAAGTGATGAGAATGATAGTGATTTTGTGGCCAAAAAAAACTCAGTCCTATTCATGACATTTGAATCAACTTATTTATGCCAAGATGAAGAGGACTTAGATGAAGATGAAGGAGAAGCATGATTAATTCTTAAATGTGAACTCATCTGTGCTTTAATATAAATTGACAAGCTTAGAAAAGAAAATTCTAAACAAAATAAGCTTAGTCAAAAGGAGTTTGAGAAATTGATTAAAAGAAATAAGGAATTAGATCAGATGATAGTGAGCTTTAAGACCCAAGTTGAGGAGATAAAGAGGATAGAGGATGTGGTTAAAATTGACCTATAAGTGAAGTCATTAGAATGCTTGAAGATGGAATAAGAAATCATATACCTAAGAGAAAAGCTTAAAAAGGCCAAAGAACATATTGATAAAGGCCTAAAACTAAAAGGAGGATCTATCATACTAGATGAATTGATCAGCTCATAAAGGCCCTCCAAGGAAAGATTAAGTCTTGGGTATGAGAAAGGGATGAGTCCCATGTTGAGAACAACTATGAATTTGTATGAAAACTTCAAGGCATCAATAGAGTTAGGAATCAAAAAATAAAAAAACTACATTCCTGAAGAGAAGAAGAAAAATAATGACTCTGTTCCTACAAAGACCAAGGTTGCTACTACAAATAGTAACATAACAGCAAGGAACATGAAAAAAATAGAGCTTAGAAGACCTCCTTTATATCCTCAAAGGATAATGATAACCAAGTATTCTTCATCATTTTATGGTTATTATTATAGTTGTAATACTTTTGGCCATAGATCAATTGATTGTAAAGTTGTACGTAAAAGAAGGATAAGTTTCTTAAGTAAAAATTCATTTTCCCCTCTATTAGATATAGATGTTTTATGTTACAACTATAATAATTTTGGTTATATAGAAAACCATTATATAACAAAGCCTATTAAATCAAAATATAATAATTCTAAAAGGGTTGAGACTCCTAAAGGAATAGAGGCTCACAAGTCAGTGACATAACAAACAAAATTACAATCAAGAAGCCAAAAGAGATGTGGAAAAAGAAGAATTAGTCTATGATTTCTCAAACTATGCTGCATGATAAAGAGAAAAATCTATGGGCCATAGATAGTGGATGCTCAAAGCATATGACTGGTGAAAAGAGCAAGTTCACCAAACTGAGCAGATGCAAGGAAGGGACTGTCAGTTTGGGAGACAATATTGTAGTCAAAATCAAAGGCAAAAGAACCTTACATATTTATAGCAAGATCCCTACACATGATGTCCTTTATGTTAAAGGGATAAAACATAATTTGTTAAGTGTCAGTAAAATGTGTGATAGTGGATGTAAAGTCATATTTGATGCTGAAGGTTGTGAACTAAGAAGGTCTAGAAAAAAATTTGCACAAGGAAAAAGGACTAAGAGTAACATATATAATCTGATTGAGGTGAATGATACAAATTGTCTCATGGGAAAGATTGATGAGAGATGGTTATGGCAAAGAAGGATGGGTAATGTTAACTTTGACAATTTAGTCAAAGTAAGTTCTAACAATTGTGTAAGACACATGCATAATATAAGCAATCCTACAAACATAACTTGTGGAGAATGTCAGCTCGATAAATAGACCAAGGTCTCATTTCAAACTAAAGAGTATGCAACTACAAATCCTCTACAAATAGTTTAGACTGATCTTTGTGGACCAACCAAGATAAGAGGTTCCAAAAGAGTGTATTATTTCATGTTGTTCATAAATGAGTACACTAGAATGACATGGGTAACCTTCTTAAAGGACAAGTCTCAAGACTTTGAGAGATTCAATATTTTTAGAGCCATGGTTGAAAATGAAATTGGTAGAAAGATCAGGTGTCTCAAATCTGACAAAGGTGGTGAATTCACTTCAAATGAATTCATAGACTACTATGAAAAGCATGGAATTAAGAGACACTACTCCATTTCAAGAACTTCATATCAAAATTGAGTTGTTAGGGGGAAGAATAGGACTATCAAGGAGATGGCTATAACAATGTTGAAAGAAGCTAACTTGCTAGATGGTTATTGGAGAGAAGTAGTCCAGACACCAATATACATCCTGACCAGAGTTCAATTGAGAGTGAACAGTGATAAGACTCCATATGAACTATGGTATGGGATGCTTGCTTCAGTCAAGTACTTTAGAGTGTTTGGAATCAAATGTTACATTCGAAAGAAGGAAAAAAACTAGGCAATTTTGAGTCAAGATGTGATGAGGGAATATTCTTGGTTAGTCCACTCATATCAAAGCTTATGTCTGCTATAACAAAAGATTGCATAAGCTAGTGGAGAGCATCCATGTTAGAATCAAAGAGATACTCAAGGAAGAAATTAAACTTATAAAGGAGAATAAAATTGAGGAACTAAAAGAAGAAGCTGAGGATGAAATATCATATAATGAAGAGGAGATAAAAAGGACTGAAAAGGCACCCTCAAGGTTTGTTCAAAAGGTTCATCCTAAGGAAAATATCATTAGCAACATGAATGAAGAAATTCAAATAAGGATAAGGGATATAATAATCAAATAATAGATAAGTTTTGATTTACTATCTGAAATTAATCCCAAAAGCTGTGTTGAGGCTAGCAAAAATGAGAATTGGCAAAAGGCCATGGATGAAAAAACTAAATCAAATATAAAAGAATAAAACTTAGTTTCTAGTTCCAAGACCCATAGATAAGAATGTCATAGGCACAAAATGGGTCTTTAAAAATAAGTTGAATGAAGATGGAGTTGTGAGAAACAAAGATAGACTTATTTGCAAAGGCTATGATCAAGTAGAAGGAATAGACTTTGAGAAGATATTTGCCTCAGCGGCAAGATTAAAATCCATAAGAATGTTCTTAGCATTCTCAGTCTTTAATAAGTTCAAATTCTATCAGATGGATGTTAAGTCAACTTTCCTGAATGGAACCTTGGAAGAAGTCTATATTGAACAACCTGAAGGTTTTTAGTTGATAGATGAGGAAGACTATGTGTGCAAACTAAAGAAATCACTATATGGTCTAAAACAGGCACCTAGAGCATGGTATTCAAGGTTGGATCAATATTTACAAAAACAATGACTTATCAAAAGATGTACAGATAGTCACTTATATGTTAAGTCTAAATATGGACGTATGTTGATCATAGTTGTCTATGTTGATGACATCATTTTTGGTGGCAATAGCAACAATATGTGCAAAGAGTTTGCAAATAAAATGTAAAAGGAGTTTGAAATGTCCATGTTGGGAGAAATTTCATTTTTTCCTGGTCTACAAGTTACATAATCCAAATAAGGGATATTTATATCCTAGACCAAGTATGTGAAGGATATGCTTGATGAATTTGATATGGAGGATAGCATACCAATTAGCACTCCCATGATAACTAGATGTAAATTGAGCAAAGGTGATGAATCTCCTTAAGTAAATCATACAATGTATAGGTCTATGATTGGTAGTTTTATATATCTCACTACAACAAGACCAGACATCATGTAGGCTATATGCATAGTTGCTAGATTCTAGGCTGCTCCAAAAAAAACACATGTAAATGCAGTAAAGAGAATCTTAAGATATATCAAAATCATAGTATAATATGGCTTATGGTATCATTCAAGTGATGATTTCACTTTGAAAACATATACAAATGTTGATTTGGTAGGAACCACAAATGATATAAGTACTAATGGTGGTGCATTCTTCCTTGGTAACAGACTTGTTTCATGGCTGAGCAAAAAATAAGAGTTAGTTACACTATCTACAATAGAACTAGAATATGTTGTATCAGTGGCATGTTGCACTCAAGTGTTATGGATGAAGCAATCACTAAAAGACATTGAAGTGGAGTTCAAAGGACCAATTCACATTATGTGTGACAATTAAAGTATTATAAATATATCCAAGAATTTGGAGATGCACTCCAAAACAAAGCACATATCAATCAAGTGTCATTTTTTGAGAGAGAAGGTTGGTGATCAAGAGGTCACAATGGAATATGTTATAACAAAAGATCAAATTGTAGACATATTCACTAAACCTTTGCCTAAGGACCAGTTTGAATATCTAAGATAGTGGTTGGGAGTGGTAACTCCTACACCACATCACTAGTTCCTAGTGATCAGGCATGTCTCCAGGGGGAGTATAAAAGTAACATCTCTAACTCTGGGAAGAAGAAGATTTTAGGCAATTGTTTCATGGTGTAAAGGGTAGATTCTCATAAATTATTCTTATCTGATAGGTCGAAGGATTAGAACAATGTAATACCTGAAGAAGTGCACTTCAAGTGGATCTAGTTGACTTTTTGGTAGAGATGATTTGTCATTAATGTCAAAGGGGGAGAAAAGAGTAAGATGTAGGTGCAAAATAGAGATTGTGCTACTTTACAGAGGATGTTTTTGCCATCAATGACAAAGGGGAAGATTTTTGGCAATCTAAGATTCATGGTTGAGATCAAAGTCTCAAGAAGAGATTTGTGTCATGGTTGTCATTGATGACAAGAGATGTATGTGCATGCATTAATGAAAAAGGTGTTGATTTGGATGGTCAAGTTATCGAGACCTCATGGAGTTGTGTATGTACCTTGAATTCTAAGAATAGTCACATGAATGCCTTTTTGATTTTGTTTGGATATGGTTGAGTACACAGGTTGTTGGTGACAATATTTGCATGCATAGTAGCATCTAAAGTAAATAATCACACCAAGTTACTCAGGTTTGTGCCTAGTCTTGGTGGACCAATTTTCATGTCTTTCAGATGAGAGAAGCAAAAGTTACGTAGGTGCAATGTAGGGCTCCCAGTCATTTGAACAGTGTTTGAACACTTAGTCATTTTTACAAATTTGCTTTTGTTCGGAAAGAGTGCTTTCGGAAAATGTTTAGTCTCCACACTTAGTCATTTTTGTAATTTAGGATTTCTTTTGAAAATAATGTATCAAGGATTTCTTTCAAAAAGAGTGCTTTAGCGAATTCTTTCAATAATTTGTTTAAGTTTTTTCAAAGGGCATTTTGTTAAAAAAATTATCCTGAATAAAAGTCCTGAAGGAAATGGGTCCCAAACAAAAGTTTCGAAGGGAGATTTTCAATAATATCGAAGGTTAACTGACCTAAACAAAGTTTTCAATGGGTACATTTGCACAAGTTATTAAGGGTATGTGTCCCAATCAAAAGTCTTGAAAGATATGAGTGAAGAATTGAAGGGTAATTCAAAGTTCCCAAAGGGCACTTGATATCTCGTCGAGAAAATTTTCCAAAAGTAAAAGGTTTGAAACAAAGGTGCCAAAGGGTATCTTACAAATTTTTTGAAGGGAATTTTAAAAATCCCAAAAAGGTACATTGAAAAAATGTTGAAATAAAAAGTTGAAAGAAAAAATAGCACTTGGCATTTTCTCAAGGAAATTGTCTTGAAGCCCCTTAGACAAAAAGGCTACAATAAAAGGTTCCAAAGGGCACCTTAAGAAGCTCTGAAGGACCATTACAAAGTATCCAAAAGATAATTTAAAATAAGTGCAGGGCATTTTCATTAGTGCTGAAGGATGTTACGTTGAACTCCTAAAACGTAGATTGTTAAAGGCAAAGTTCAAGCTAATTGGGAGATCAAATGGTTTGCATTTGATAGTGCAAAGAAGATCCAATTGAAAAATGGATCCAAAGGCATTAAATTTATCTATGGTTAATGACTCAAAGGAAATTTAAATATCAAGCAAGACTAAACAGATTGATAGAGTGAAAGCATTCTATTATCATCAAAAGAAGCGAGATGAGTTCTACATGTTGAAGGTTAACAACTGACTTAGTTAAGGATTGTGGATCTACTAAGATCGGATGGTACATGGGAGCTTGGATAGAAAAGATCCAATGAAGCATAAAGACTCAGATAGAAAAAAGCGATCATTATTTAATGATATACCGATCAATTAAGGATCGATCATCTTTAAGGACATCAATGGAGCAAAAGTGATCTAAAGACATAGGAGGTAGTGAGATGATGTAAGGAGCTTGATAGTTAACCAGTGTGTTAATTAAATATCATGTATATAATAAGATACAATAGTTTACAAGAGATAGAGTCTTAAGATTTGACAGACACATTTTAAAGTTAGAAAGTATTCAAAGATCTGACGAAGTGAGTTAGTTACAAGAATCTGGCGTGACAATTAAACGAAATCAATAGTCAATTTTTTTAATGATCTGTAAATAAAAAATGAATAATCTTAGAATCATTCATATATTGTGAATGTTTAAATCAAAGTGACTGAGGCATAATTCTAATAGACATAAAAAAAAAAAAAAAGACAAACATTTATTTTGCTTGGAAGGAGAAGAGTCAAGCCATAAATGCAGAATGTATAAAGTAAAGAGACTCATCTAAGTTTTTTTTTGATGATATGATCAAAAATGAGAGCCAGATATTGTGTTAAATAGAAAAATTGAGACACAAAAAAATTATTATGCAGAGTGTCAATTAGACATATTCAAACACAAAAAAGGGGGTAGAAAGGGAGTTAGGTAGAGTGTCAAATAGAAGAATCTAGACACAAAAAGAGAGAATGAGAGCAAGAATGCACATACAAGTATTTTATAGAGCATGAGTAATTTTAGATCAAACTTACAAGGAAAATACTTGGATTATATTATGAATCTATTTTTTCATCAGATGGAGTTGTAGCTCCACACAACTATTTGGTTGGTGCCATCAGTGAGGCTGAGTTAGTGCTCAATTAGGGGATTTGTGTCTCCTTAGGGTTGTTTCCCTTAAATATGTGATAAATGAGGTCATTATAATTTGGTTCTCAAAGTATGGGATGGGTGTCTCCTTAGGATTGGTGTCTTAGAATGTAACTAGTGAGGTTTAGTCAATGAGATAAATTTTGTGAGGCTAGATTAGAACAGTAGCTTCTAGCAACATTATCACCATGGTTTTTCCCTTTGGTTTTCCACATATAAATATAGTTTTATAAGCTTTGATTTTGTGTATGTGATATCTTTTATTTGTATTTTAAGCTTGCATATGTTTAAGATTCATCTTAAAAAATTTAAGGAGCTAATTTTTGCAATCTACTAATTCACCCCCCTCTAAGTAGATAGGTGTGTTAAACACATCTTCCCTTATATTCTCACATTGATCCACCTCTTTTAAAATCATTCTTGCGATAGGCTATTTTAGAATAAGTGTATGCTTATAGCAGTCATATATGTCTTAGTGCACATGCAAAATGGTGGTAGTGGTCATAATGTTTGGTGTATTACCTCCCTTTTAGTTTATGGTTTTATCTTACCCTTTTCTCTTGTAATCAATAGGTTTAGTTGTAGTTATTAAGTGATGCATCAAGGGACCTAGCCCTATCTAGAGGTTTAATTCATTATTTAGGTCACCCACAACCTAAGATCACTCCCATGCTACTTAAGTGAAGAGGCTTGAACAACCTCCTCAAGGGTCCAAATTTTTATGATAAAACAAACCTTAAAATCACAAATCTACCCATAGTATGCTCCATTTTTTACAAATCCACAAGGAATATCCAGAGGGTGAAGAAAAGAAAGATTGAAGATGACACTAGAAGGGGGATGATCCTAGAAGAAAGATAATATGTTTTCTCTTTGTATAGGAGGAAGAATAGGAGACTGGGGTAGTCTCCCCATAATGAGGATTCCAAATCCTATTTTGAGACACATAGGTGTTGGATGTACAATCATAGAGAGGGGGGGTGAATCAGTGATGCAAGATATTTCAAACTTCAATTTTAATCCTTTCAAACTCTTAAACAATGACCACAAGCATTCATAAATCATACAAGATGTTCATAACAATGAATAAGAAATATGATGCAAGATCACACACATAACACAAGATCTACGTGGAAAACCCTCTTGGGGTAAAACCCACTCTCAATCCTGCAAACATGTATACTACTTGTCCTATAAGATGATCACAAACAAGAGACCTTTTAGTAAATCACCTAGTTCATAAGCAGCACCCACCTCTAAGTATGAACAAGCACCCACTTGTTCTAGTTGTTGAGCACCCACATAATACCTTATTAAATCAACAACTCTAGAATTATGGTTGCAGACCAATCTAATTGGAGACACAATGTATAAAACCTTTCCTCCAAATCATTAGACACACTCAAACTTGCACATACAAGAAATACATCCAAATACCCTTTTGGATATCTCTAGTCTTCTTCACTCATCCTTAATCTGCTATGTACTTCAATCCATCCACTGAGCACACTCTTTCTAATCTCTTTACCATACCTCTATCTTTTTCTCTCTCACACATTCACATTCAAGTCTATGAACTATTGCCTTCATCTCTGCTATTTATAGAGTCTTCATGAATATCAACATCTAGGTCGGCCATAATACGTACCTTAACTCTTAATAGATATAACATGATAATACATAGCTCAAATTCATCCTCACAGGTTGGCCATAGCAACCATGGGTCACACTTAAGTAGCTATGCCTTTCAATTAGGCCTTAGTAGCCCTTATAGGTCTTATGGAGACCTATTCACCCATTTAGCACTTTATTGAGAAAATTAAGAACATAAAGTCACTTTCAAATACCTGGTTCTACTCCATATGACCCTTAATACATTTTCAGTTGATTAATTCCACCAAAACACTTTTTTACTAAAGCAAAAATGGATCAAACAATATTTTGTACATAGTAGCACCATGAATGCACAAATAGTCAACTTTGAAGCTCCATAACTTTGGCTATTAAAACATTCAAACCTTCTAACCAGATTCTTTGGATGTGCCTTAAAGTCCTCTACAACTTTATTTTTTAGTACATCAATAAATTTATCTTATATTAAAACATATAGCTAAAAAATTGAGCACTAGTTTTCTTTCGTTAATTTGAAAATTCAAATTCCAACGGTCACTAAGCAAATGTTAAACATCAAACATGTTGAACTCATCTCATGATCTCTAAAAAAATTGAACAAGCACACTCCATCAATCTCTATATATTATCCTAGTCTTTATCTTGTAATGCTCACCATTGATCTAAGTTCCTTGATTCTACAATTCTACCACTTGGCATCCCCACGTTCCTTTTGTGCACATTAAAGTATTGACTCCAATGATCTTCTACCACTTGGCAGCCTCACACATATTTTGATCAACATTTGACATATTGATTAAATATGCATTATTGGATCACTTATAAAAAGATCGCATGTAGTGTTGGATCATTATCTGGTCTAATAAAATGCTCATCATTAGATCTTGATCTGATTAATGCTCATCATTGGATCTATCTAAACAATCTGACCTCAGACTTTAATGTAGTTAAACTTGATGGTCTCTAACCCATCACATTCTACAACAGAAAATTTAAAGGTTTATAACTTTTTTAGAGGTATAATCACTGAAATGGAGGATGAATTAGTGAGCCTAGATATTTCAATTATAACTACAGTCCTTTTAAACTATTAAGCAATCAACATATATCAACTTGATCAAGCAACATTAATAAGAGAGTTCATTCATCAAATGCATATACAAGATCAAACACATGACACATAGTTCCTATGGAAAACCCTCATGGGGAATAAAACCCACTCTAAATTCTATAACACATGGACTACTATCGTATAAGAAATTATAAATAAGAGACTAATTTATACTCAAATTTTACTTTATTTTCTCAAGAAGAAAGAGTAAAAATGAAAGAAAGGGTAAGGTGGTAGAACCTAGATTTCATTTGTGCTCCATGATCTAGATGGTTGTGAGATCTCCTTTGGCTTGGGAGGATGACCTACATAAGAAAGAGACTATAAAATGGTTGTGTTATTTAGGTAGGAAGGTGGATTGCCTAGTAAGATAGATCCAAGAAGTACATGAATTCCTTGGAGGTTGTTAATCCACCTTTTAAGACAATTTAATGTTAATAAAAGAAGGTTGCATAACATATATGAAAGTACTTAATTTAGGTGAAATAAATACTATTCAAAAGAAATGATTAGATTAACAAGATAACATTAAGGTGAATTCCAAACTGTCCAAAGGTTAGCTCAGGTTAGGGTTAGGTTATTGTTTCTGGTCTGTATAGTGATAGAGGTCAAGAAAATAAAGTTCTAGCTAAGGTTGATAGGCATTAGGTGCTTTATATTTGCTTGTTGGTTTTTGGTCTGATAGTGATCATCAATAGTCAAGTTTATTGTTGATGGTTAAGCTTACCATCGATGGTTAGACAGCTAACCCTTAGTGGTTATTGTCAGTCTACTCTAGGTAAAATATCTTAATTGGGTGAGGTTGATTGATTTGGTTCAAGGTTGGTTTTGGTTGGCTGATAGTTGTGAGATAGAGGGTGAGTCTTAGAGATTATTGGTTTAGAGGTTGATTGCTCAGATGGTCAAGAGGTCATGGATTGGGTGAAAGCAATAAAATGAAAAATAAATAACTTGGAATAATGAAAAAATACTTAATTGATAGCTTAATGAAGAAGAAGTCCATTGATGGAGATTACTAGTGGTGATCGCTAATGTTGATGATAGTTGATGTTGATTGATTGACTTGCAAAATAAACTCTAACACATGAATATAGTTGATGCAGTTGGCTCTTGATAATTATAGATATAATGGTTGTGGATTGATCCCTTTCACCTCTTGAAGTTATCTTTTTATAGGAAAGAAGGAGAGGTGGAAGTGTAGGTTCAAGAGGGGTTCAACTCATGTCCAAATTTAACTTGGACATACATTGAATCACACAAGCTAATTATAAAAAATCAAGTTATAGTTGATGCTAGAGTTCATTGTTCAGGTGGTGGATAGCTGACCATCGGTGGTCAAGCTCACCGTCGATGGTTGAGATGACCATTGGCTATTACACCACTGACTTTTAGTGATTAGACTACTGACTATCAATAGTTGAGGGTGAAGGTTAAATGTTAAATTGGTCAAAAGGTGGGTTTAGTCAACTAGAGATTTGGTGGGGAAAACTTGACCATCAGAGGTTAGACAACTGACCATCGATGGTCAGATAACTAATTGTTAGTAGTTGAGAGTGAAGGTTAATAGTTAAATTAGTCAAAAGGGTGGGTTTACCTAATTGTAGGTTTGGTGGGGTAAATGGATAGGAAGTGGTTCAAGGAGGTCAGGCTGTGACATGCAGAATTGTGGTGTATAATTTTTTGGTGTCTATATTTTCCCCTTTTTATTATGTAGTTTGTATCGGCAAACTATAAAATAAAAATGGATTGTGGGTGTAGGTGAAGGTAAACAAAGGTTCAAGGTCAAGGTTACCTTGAGTATAGGAGGAGGTGTTCCCCGTCAAAATTGGAAGCGATGAGGTGAAAATAAATTAGGTGTTGGTTTGATAAGTGGGTAGGTGGGTGACAAAGGTTGAGTAGGATAGGTTGGTAAAAAGTTAATGCATTAAAGTGCAAAAAAACACATAAAATGTGACTAAGTACAATAGTCAATATAATACATAGACAATATTTCCAAGATTGGTAAAAATTAAGGTCAGTGCTAAGGGAAAAGTGATCAGTATACTGCATGATAGTATTTAGGTGTGGTGGTTGGGTACACCTTTTAGTCTCCTAGACAAGGTCAATGTTTCCATGGGTATCTAATGCAGGAAATGATCCCATTAAAAACACAAATGGGTCAAGTTTCATGGGTATCTAAGGTATGAAGTGCTCCCAATAATACACAAGTGGGTTAGGTATGCATGAGGTGGTGCAAGTTCAAAAAGTGGTCAACATGGTAATATTGTCATTGTGGTCAAAAGACCAAGCAAGGTCATCATAAAATATATGAAAGGTTTGGCCACAATGGCCAAGTCCAAGAGGGGTGGAGAAAGGAGATCTCCAATGAGTCAATGGTTGATGGAGAAGGTAATCTCCTATGGTTGGTTGATCAAAAAGGTTTGGTTTGTGGAGAAAGGTAATGTCTAATGGTTTAATGGTTAAGGGATAATACGCTACTCCCTAATGGGTTGGCTCAAAAGGTCGAGGTTGGTGGAGAAAGGTGATCTCCTGGTTGGGTGGTGTAAAAGGTTTTGGAGAAAGGGTGATCTCTAAAAAGGTCAAAGATTGCTTGGTCTAAGTTTAGTGGAAAAAGGGTGATCTCCAATGGTTCAATGGTTAAGGGAGAATAAGCTACTCCCCAATGGGTGGTTGGGTTGCGAAGAAAGTGATTTCCAATGATTAAGATTATGGAGAAAGGTGATCTCCAAAGGTTAAAGGTTTAAGGAGAAATGTGATCTCTAATGGTTAGGATTATGGAGAAAGGTGATCTCCAAAGGTTAAAGGTTTAACGAGAAATGTGATCTCCAATGGCTAGCTGTGTGGTGTTCAAATAGGTTGCCCAATTTGGTGTACCACTTGGTTTGGTAAAAAGGTGCCTCATTTCTTGGTGAAAGCATGCAAAAGTTGGTAGTTGAAGGTTCAAAGACCTAAAAATGAAATACATATGCCTTAACAAGTGTCATGAAAGGTAAAATGAGGAGGTTAAATGCTCTGATTAGTAAATACCATAATGGCAAGATGGGTGGTCTTACAAACATAAACCCTTTATACTTTGTGTTGTTGTTAGTTTTTTGGTTAAAACAAGGTAGCTTGATCACGAAGTCTCAAGTAAGCTCAAAGATCCCTCGAAAAAAAAAGAGATAGGTGAAGATGGAACCTTCTTGTGAGACTGGTATGTCTCTTCTATAGGTCACCAAAGATTCATTATAAATAGGTCTATGTCATAAAATATGTAGACTAATTGATATGGGAAGCCTACCTATGAAAGTTGATTGTGGTTTCCACCTTAGTTTTTTTTTTTTAGGGTTGATTGAAACTTCCAAGATTAGTTTGATTTTGTTGTGATTTTGATAGTGGGTATTTTGATTTGTTGTAGTATATGGGAAGTTGATTGATGTAGGAAGCTTCCAAGAAATTGCTATGCTTTTGACAAATGCTTTACTCAGCCATCTTTTGACGGAGTGGTCTAAATTTATTTTCTTTGTTCAAAGATTTAAGATAGTTATCCTTCAATAAAAAATTCTACCTTATATTTATGCAATTTTAGTATACTTATGTAGCTGTCCTTTGAGGAAGCAATCTACGAATGCTTGGAAATGACCCATTATTGCTTGTGGTAATGATTTTACTTCTTTTATTTGATTTTTTGCTTTAACATAAACCTACTTATATAGGCTTAAATGTTGGCCTTTATAGAGGCAAAAAATCAGCACAAGAAGGTGAGGTAGGTGAAAAGAGGTTTAGGTGACAATGATCATGAGAATCCATCCTATGAAAGGGGCAGAAAGTACCATGAGAATCATGCCATGGGTAGAGTTGTGGTACCCATTATTCAAGATAAGGCCATGATTGTGATGAATAATCACATGATTTAGTTTTAATCAGTTGCCCCTAAAATAAGTAGATGGAATGTGGTTCAAAATCAAGGGATGATCTTAAGTTAGACACAAGATGACCAAGTAATTGGTTTAACTAAAGAACATGATGTGATTATAAAGCATTTAGGGGCTTAGGTTTGAATAATGCCTCAGATCCATACTTGTGAAAATGGTTTAGGCCAATGACGGGTGAAGATGTCCCCCAATTACTTTTTGATGCTTGATTAAACATAGAAAAGAGAATTTTGGATTGATAATGGTCAATATCAAGGTTGGTTAGGTGATGGTTGATTTGGTTAGTGGAAAAATATGATATCCAAAGGTTAAATGGTTGACGGAGAATAAGCTAATCCTTAATAAGTGGTTGGTTATTCAAAAAGGTTTGGTTGGTGGAGAAAGGGTAATCTCTAGGTAGGTTAGTTGGTTGAGGGAGTATAAGCTACTCCCAAATAGGTTGGTTGGTTGGAGAAAAGGCAATCTCTAAAGGGTCAACGGTGGAGAAAGGTGATCTCCAAGGTGGGTTCAGTTGGTTGAGGGAGAATAAGCTACTCCCAAATAGGTTGATTAGTTGGAGAAAAGGACATATCCAAAGGGTTAGCGATTGGGTTGGTAAGGGTTGAATATAAAGGTGATCTCCATGGTTAGGTTAGGTCAAGGGTCAAGGTTGGGTTAAGGTCTCTTGTTAAGGTTAGGTTAGGTGGTTAGAGCCTTTTGAAGGGAGAGTTCCCCTAATTGTTCTTCCCATAAATGATTGAGGTGGGAAAAAGATCCCAAGGCAAAGGTGTTGGGTATCAAATAGGGTTTAGGAGGGATGAAAATGAATTCATCCATGCCCCAAGGGTTGTTAATTGTTAGTTGTTAGTGTTTAGTGGGTGAAAAGGTCAAGTTAAATGTGGTGGTTCAAGTGGAATTTTGGGTTGATGTTGGTTTAGGTTAATTGATAAGTTGGTTGTGGTTGATTTATTTATATTAAAGGTTGGTTTGCTTGTTTGAAATAGGTAAGATAAATGGTTGATTTGGTTCACTTTGTTGGTTTGGTTGGTTGTTTGGTTTATTGGGTAAGGTAGGATGGCAAATATTTGATCTTGTTCTAGAGGGAATTGAACCAAAGATAATTCCATAGGGTAGATAGAGGTGAGTAAGCTACAAGATAATTGGGTAGCTTTGGTTGATATTGAGGTTAGGTTGACCTTAGGTGAGGTCTGATTGGTTGGAGGTTGATCCACTAAAAGGTGAAGTGGAATAAGTTGGTTGGGTTGAGGTTGATCCACTAAAAAGTTAAGTGGAATAGGTTGATTGGGTTAAGGTTAATCCACTAAAAGGTGAAGTAGAATAGGTTGGTTGGGTCAAGGTTTATCCACTAAAAATTTAAGTGGAATAGGTTGGTTGGGTCGAGGTTGATCCACTAAAAGGTGAAGTGGAATAGGTTGGTTGGGTTGAGGTTTATCCACTAAAAGGTGAAGTGGAATAGGTTTGTTGGGTTGAGGTTGATCCACTAAAAGGTGAAGTGGAATAGGTTTGTTGGGTTGAGGTTGATCCACTAAAAGGTGAAGTAGAATAGGTTGGTTGGTTTCTTTAATTGTGGTTTTTAAGGAAAATTTTAAGGTTCCACTTGGTCAATAAGTGGATTGGTTGAGGTTGGTGTGATTATAGTTTCCTTAGTTATAAGTTTGCTAAGGGCCAAATCTGATTGATGGGCCTCATTGTGTTGAGGGCTTTGGTCATGGTTTTCCTCAATAATGAGTGAAGAAAGAGGTTTAATGATTGATTGCTTGAAGAGATTCAAAGCTACGTTAGGAGGAACACAGAGTCTATCCTTGGGACCTCTTTATGATCAATAATATTTTGGATGATCATCTTAAAAGTTAAACATCAGTCTATGTTATGTCTGTGTGTGTGATGATATGCATAAAATTCATTCTCTATGAACCAAAGTGGTTTTGGAAGAGAAGTGTTGATAGGCTTTACTAGAGGAAGTATAATAAAAGATGCCTCCAAAAATTTTCTAGGATTGAGGAATATTATTCCCCCAGTGGGGTATACTACCTAGGAAGAGGGTGCATCAATTGTTATTGAGGTGGTGAGATAGTTGGTTAGTTTGATAAAGTTGGTCAGTTGGGTGAGGTTATTTTATAAGATAGGTTGGTTTGTTTTGATTGGTTCAGTTGACATGAGAAGATGGTTTGGTTTGATTGGTTGGGTTTGGTGGGGTAGGTTGGTTTGGTAAGGTAGATATGGTTGATTGGTTGATAAGGTTGATAGGTTGGATAGGTTGGGCAAGGTAGGTAATGTTGATAATGAGTGGTTGATATGTTAGATTGATGGTTTTTGGCTAATAGGTTAGGTTGATAAGTGTTGATTAATAGGTTAGGTTGATGGTTATTCGTTGAGTGACCAAAAGTGTAAACCAAATCTTAGTTTTTAGATAAATAAGGTTACCACAAAGTGGGTTTAGGTGATTGATATGAAGGTTGGGTTAGGTCGTCAAAAGTTTCATGAGGTTGAGGTAGTTGATATGATGGTTGGGATAGGTAACCCAAAGAATGGTTAGGTTGATTTTGACAATAGTTAAATGTTTGTTGATAGGTTGTTGGTTGGTCATGTTGTTGATAGGTTGCTAGTTTGTTGTACGTTGTTAGTTGGTTAAGGTGATAATCAATCGATTGTTGATAGGTTTTTTATTGGTTATAGGTGGGGTTAGGTGGTTATTGATTGATTATTGGTTTGTTATAGTTGAGAGTTGATTGAATGTAGGTAAGGTTGGGAGCACTAGTGGCTTGTGATGCAAGATAAGATGCTAAGGCAAGAGGGATGTTGTCTAAAAATCTAACAAAGTTAGGATCTCTAGCTGAAAAGATAGGCAAGCTCCCCATTGATCAAGGTAATGAATATAAGGTAACTGAAGGCCAAATGGTAGAAGGTAGCCAAAAATAAGTCATTTTCTCACAACTCAAATAAAGAGAAGACAAGAAAAAGTCAAGAAAGATATAACACACTCTAAAGTACGTTAAATCCTAAGGTTAGTTTTAGTCTCACTTGTAGCTTGTACCTTGAGCTTTAAGAATTGACTCAACTTTGGTTTGGTAGAATGGGTACTAGATAATAAATCTATGGTTAGGTTTCAGGTAGTGTTCAGGTGCTCAAAAGGAATTTATATTGGAATTAATATGTGTCTTGGTATTGGGGCCTACCCCCTCACTTCACACACTGCAATGATAAGGGTGTCGAGTGCTTAGCCAATATATTTGATTTCTAGAGTTTATACTCAATTAGAGAGCTGAGTTGGTTATTCCCTTGGTGGTAAAATCTAAGTAGGATAGTTGAGAAAAGGTAAGGTGACAGCTAGGTGATGAAATATTAGTCAAGCCTTATGTGAAGTTGTTATGAAAGTGTTTTGGTCTAGTGTGTGTAATAAGAGTGACGCTACAATAAAATTAGCGTGTTTTAAAATGAAAGTGACATAAAAATAGAAGCAAGCAATGGATGCACTTGATTGTAAACCTAAAATATATGTTATTTTTGTTAATTATCATAAATAGAGAGAACATACAGATGTAAAAGAAAAAAACCCAAAGTAAAGAATCAAGGTCCCATCGGGTGTGCCAAAAATCTTATACTCAAATTTTGTTTTATTTCCTCAAGAATAAAGAGTAAAAATGAAAGAAAGGGTAAGGTTGGTAGAACCTAGATTTGGTTTGTGCTATGTGATCCAAATGGTTTTGAGAGATACTCTTTGGCTTGAGATGATGACCTACATAAGAAAGAGACTAGAAAATGGTTGTGTTAGTTAGGTAGGAAGGTGGATTGCCTAGCAAGCTAGATCCAAGAAATACATAACTTTTTTAGAGGCTATCAATCTAACTTTTAAGACAATTTAATGATGATAAAAGAAGGTTGCATAACAGATATGAAAGTACTTAATTTAGGTGAAATGAATACTATTTAGAATAAATGATTAGATTAACAAGATAACATTAAGGTGAATGCCAAACTTTCAAAAGGTTAGTTTAAGTCAGGGTCAGGTTGTTGTTTCTAATTTGTATAGTGATAGAGGTTAAGAAAACAAAGATATGGTTAAGGTTGATAGGGGTAGGTGCTTGTTGGTTACTTGTTGAGTTTTGGTCTAATAGTGATCATCGGTGGTCGAGTTGACCATCATTGGTTGAGTTGACTGTAAATGGTTGAGCTAACTATTGGTGGTTAGACAGTTGACCATTAATGGTTAATGTCAATATAGTCTAGGTCAAATAGCTTAGTTAGGTGAGGTTGATTGATTTGGTTCAAGGTTAGTTTTGGTTGTCTGATGGTTGTGAGACAATGGGTGAGTCTCAAAGATGTTTGGTTTAGAGGTTGATTTCTCAAATGGTCAAGAGGTTAGGGATTGGGTGTATGCTATAAAAATAAAAATAAATAACTTGGAATAATGAGAAAAAACTTAATTGATAGCTTGATGAAGATGAATTCCATTAACTGAGATTGTTGGCAGTGATTTTTGATGTTGATGAAAGTTGATGTTGATTGATTGACCTACAAAATAAACTATAACACACAAAGATGGTCAATGTAGTTGGCTCCTAATAATTATAGATAGAATGGTTGTGGATCAATCCTTTTCACCTCCTAAAGTTTTTTTATAAGAAATAAGGAGAAGTGGAAGTGTAGGTTCAAGAGGGGTTCAACTCGCATATAAATTTAACGTAGACATGCATTGACTCACACAAGCTAATTATAAAAAAGTAAGTTGTGGTTGATGCTAGAGTTAACTATTCAGGCAGTGGATAGTTGATCATCGATGATCAAGCTGATTATTAGTGGTTGAGATGACCATAAAATGTTATACCTCTAACCATCAATGGTCAGAATTTTGACCATTGATAGTCAAGGGTGAAGGTTAAAGGTTAAATTGGTTAAAAGGTGGGTTTATCCAACTAGAGGTTTGGTGTGGAAAACTTGACTATCGGTAGTCAGACCACTGATTGTCAATAGTCAAATAGCTGACTATTAATGGTCAAATAGATGACTATTAGCATTCGAGAGTAAAGGTTAAAGGTTAAATTGGTTAAAAGGGTGGGCTTAGCCAATTAGAGGTTTGGCAGGATAAATAGCTAAGAGGTGGTTCAAGGAGGTCAGGTTATGACATTTGGAACCATGGTGTGTAGTTTTTTGGTGTCTAAAATTGGTCAATTCCTTTAGAATAGAAAACCTTGATCATGTCCTTCTAAGCAAATTATTTAGTGAAACACCTATTTCACAAGGATAAACTACCCCTAAGGAAGACCAAGTCCTTTATACCCTCCTTTTAACACCTCCACCTTAGAGATAATGTCTTCAACACCTGATGATGGATCTTCTAACACCTGCATAAACTCTCTATCTATCTCATACAAGCCTCTCCCATAGGCATGCCATAATCTCTTTCCACTTAAACTATCTTCATATGCACACTCAAAATTCTTCACATATCCTCAAACTATAAGAGAATTTTTTTGACATTATAAATATGACCTACAAGTCTTACACATAGTCATCAATCTACTTTTCTCATCAATTCATCAACTGAGCACTCTACCTCTCATACACAATAAAACCTACAAAAGCACTATTATGACATCATAAATATGACCTACAAGTCATACACACCATCATCAACCTAATTTTCCCTTCAAATCATTCACTGAGCACACAAATCCTTCACCTTGCCTTCACTCACCATACACACTCTCTCAAAATAGCCTCTTAAGCATACTCATTTTGCCTCTTCTAGGCTAATTAGGTCTAATGACCTATGTGATTACCTTCATCTCCTTGATCAGATAAGCATGTTCAATCCTCTTCACTCTCTATTGGTCCTCATTGACTTGCACCTTCTCTTTCAAATGTTCTCTCCTTTACTTGGCTCCACATTCATACAAGCCATTACTTTAAGCACCTACTCACAAGTCTTATCTAAAGTCTTCCACAAGCCTCATACAACTCTTCCACAAGCCTAGAAATCATCACATTTCATTTTAATATTTACAGAGAATCTATGAATTATCAAGAACACAATATTTTCTTGTCCACCACAATACATGTCTTCACCCTTAAGGCATCTCACATGGGTCACACTTAATCACAATCCCCTTTCAAATAGGCCTAAGTCACTTTTAGGTCCTATGGAGACCCATTCATCTCTTTGAAAATTATTTGAGTAAACTATAACACAATAACACTTTCCAAAATCATGAACCCATTATAAATGATATTTAGGTCCTCCTTCAGTGCCAACAACCATCATAGTACCCTTCTGCTTAAGCACAATTTGCTTAAACAATATTCTATGTACATAGTCACATGAACGAATACACAGTCGACTTGTAAACCTTTGTTCATACTTCATATGATTGTTCAAACCTTCATAATGCACATAGAGCATCATTATGGAGTCTAAAACACTCCCCAATAGCCAAATAATCATGAGATATCAAAACAACATCAGAACAAGCTCAAATACCCTTCTCAGGTTACTTGCATAACATACATAAACACACAATAAAATTTTAACCTCGATATATTTAACTATACACATAATTAGATCTTCAAATTTATATTTCCATATGCACCTTGGAGTCCTCCACAAATTCACTTTTTACACCATGAGCAAATTATATCTAGATCAAAAGATATAGCCAAAATACAAAGCACTAGTTTTTCCTTTACAAATTCAAATGCAAATGGTCACAATTAATCTTCAAACACTATTCTCACATCTCGAGTCCTCTCTACTCAGATTAAACATGCACCATTGATCTTATTGTACAAAGCTCAGTCTGTCGATGCCAAATGGTAAACCTTGAACATGTTGAACTCATCTCGTACACTCTGGAAACTTTGACTCAATGTGCTTTGTCAATCTTTTATATGTAGCTTGATCTTTAACAATGCTAAACAACTATCACTTTGACCTCTTGACTTTAATATGCTTTGTTGATCTCTATTTATATGATCACCCACTCACCATTGATCCTTGGAATAAGATCGATCTTTATCTCTGCTCTCAACATTAAATAATGAACACTTGGTACCATCTCATTGCTTCTTGAATTCTTAGAGAAATGCACTCCATTGATGATGTTCTAACTTTAACTTGGGAAAACATGATTATGGAAACCTTGCTTATTTACCTAAAAGGCCAACTTTACACTATCATATCTTTTGCTTCAATCACTTGCATGTTCTCATATTTGGAACATATGATCTCCTCACATAGTAGAATCCAACCATGTGACAAATCTCTCCTAGAACCATCACATTTTTGAGATATAACGACATTAAAATGCTCACTCAAAATTTTCTACCATAGAGCCAACTATGTCAAAAACTACATGGAAGGCCAACTTTGCACATGCATATCTTTTGACTTGCTTCAGTGTATGATCTAAAATTTATCACAAATAAACTAAGAACAATACTAAACAAATCCATGTGACCTTTTACTCTTAAAACCTTCATGCATGTGAATGATGACATTATCAACATTCTTACTCAACTCTATTTAAACATAGAAAACATTTTCAAAATGCCTGAGAGCCCAACTTTTCACCCAAATATATTTAACTAAGCTTAGGTGCATTACCTGAAAATTAGTGAATAATAACTAGGGACTAATATGATCACAACCATATTACCAACTCCCCCTAACTCATCCACACGTGATAATGATGATGTCAGTAAACCGCCTACTTAGATTTTCTACCATTGAACCCAAAATGTCTAGATGAGAACAATGGAGATCTGAGTGAATTCTACTTATGCACACAAGCTCTCCAAAGCATATAAAACCTCTTATAGTACCCCTTGCACATTCTCAATACTTCATGCTCATCCCTGAGCATCTCTAACCATGCCAAAACTGAAGATCAACCAAGCCAACTTCAAGCACACTAGGACAAGCACATTGCACACTTTGTCATTATCACTTAGGCTATAAAATCACTTCATCCACTCACCAGGACACCTCCAAGACATCACCATGACATCATGGACACCTCTCTAACAATTTTCCCCTTTGTCATTGATGTCAACAAACATCATTCAGCTCACCTTTTCTCTCTTCAAGCACTCTTACAATAGGAACTTTCTCCCCTTTTGACATAAATACAAAGTGGACACCAATTGATCTTGAGGACCTAAAAAGACTACCAATAAGAGAGGACCACCTTATAAAGATGATACAAACTCCCCCTTACCTTGAGCCTACATTTTCTTGTCTTGACAACTTCCTCTTGTTCTATGCCAACACTCTTCTTCAACCAAACACAAGAATCATCTGAGAGGGATTCCCCCTAATATTTCTATGCCATTGCACATTTTCATAATATTTATATCTTTAAATACTCATGCCTTTCTCTTTTGGATAAACTGAACAAAAAGCACATCTTCAAGACTAGGCCTGTCTAGACTCCTTGTAGCCCTGCCTAGAACTTATAGAGCCCAAAAAATTTAATAGATACATATTTAATACCTAAAACTTCATATCTAGAGCATTCTCATATGCCCCCTCAAGCACACCAATTTTCATAACCTATCTCATCCACTGCAACAAGTTCCTTCACAAACCAACTTGCTAATTAGGCCTCCATCTTGACAATAATTTGAATAACTTGAAAACCACAAACTTTCAAATCTTTGTGAATCTTGATTTTACAACCCATTTATCCCATTTAACCTATTAATAAGCCTTAGACCTAAAATCATAAGGCAAACCAATTGTCTAGCGTAGCCCAAAAACCCTAGAATCTTAAAACAAATAGAGTCAACAAACCTCCTTCTGGGAAACACTCAACTCTAAAACTTCTTGTACAACTAGAGAGACCCATCAAACACTTATGGACCAATATTTTAGATTCCACACCTTTGGTAACCCATACATCTTATCTCCCATTTTAGGACTTGCATATTCTTAAGCACAAATTGGGAAACCCGAAAGTAAACATAAATCGCTAATTTGACTTAAACATACCTTCAAACCACAAAACTAGTTGGAGAAAGCTCGAATAAGGTCAACCAAATTTTTTGAGAATCAAACTCTTTTTGACATTTCATCAATATTATTATGCCATCTAGACACACCCATTTTGACCCTGTTTACAGATCTTGCAATTACTGCCAATAATCTTTCATAACAAAGAACACTAAACTAGGTTCAACCATGCATTATAAGTATGTCACCAACTAATGAAAAAATTAGATATCATCCATCTGATGTTCACTTATCTCCACATACCAAAATTGATTCATTATCATCATGAACACACACCTTAAGGTTTGTAAACATTAAACCCTCAAGTCACTACATTTCATCCTTTGGACTAAATATTCAAAAACTGAGAGCAAACACGACACATAGGTCTGCTAATCAACAAAGTCCTTCACAGTAAGACAACACATTTTTGCATGACCTTCTTTGTCTTGCAACATCAAACAAGACCCAACAAGCATCCACCATGCTTCCTTTTTCTAAAAAGTGTCTCTTTGAAGCTAAGAGAGAGACACCCCTTTTGACATAGTGAGACTAAAAGTCCCAAAACTCTGGAGACTCTCATATCTCCATACCTTTATCTAACTTATAGTCCTACTTGACTTTGAATGAATCCTAGACTTCATTATTTTCTTTAGATTTTTCAATAAATGTTGTCAATAAAATCTCTTGACTTTATTTCATGGCAAACAAAGCATCTTTGGTCTCAGTCTAATCTCTTCTAACAGGCTTAGGTTTCCATACCCATTTGTAACCCCTTCCTTGCACATTAGGATCTCCATACGCCTTATTTTTCTTTTGGAACTCATTCAATATATTCTTGTAATACCTATCAATATGACCATCTCTATGAAAACTAAAACAAACAAGATCATTAATACCTTTTGCTTGATGATGATTGTGATCTTTTTCTATCTGGACAAAAGACAAATTCTCTTAGCAGTCCTGTATCTTCTTCATATCTGATTCCTTTTTTTTTTGTAGTAGGTAGTCTACCTTGATCATGATTATCCTTCATAGTCTTTGATCTCAATACCATTGAGTGACTTTTAAGATCATCTTTCTTCTTGTCAAAACTTGAGTTTATATTTAAACTATTCTTGCAAAATTTGGCAATACGTCCTGCTTTATTTCAACTATAGCAAACAATATCATTCAACATACCTCTTGATTGATCTGAGTTATGACTTTTTTAGGACCAATTGTTCTTTCTTCCAAGGTTCCATGAATGTCCATACTTGACTGACTTCCTTCTACAGTCCTTAGCTTTATGACCATACATATTACATATAAAACAATAACCATGGAATAAATTAGCATACCTTAAAACATTTGGTTGTCTAACAAATATTCTTGCACTGCTTTCAAAGTTTGCATCCTCCTTGACATACTCAAGCTTCTCATGTTTATTTTTAAGTTTATCCATCTTGACTACAACAAGCTCATGTTGACTCTTCAAGGACCCCATTTCAATCTTTAGCTGAGTGTACTCATCTTCTTTTGCTTTTAGATTTGCATTTATATTCCTTAACTAATCTTCAAGAATATTGATCTTCTCTTCATCCTATTTGGCCTTGTTGGCCATATCTTTCAATCTATATGTTTGCACTTCAATAGACTTGATCTGATCTTGATACTTATTTTCTTATTTCTTGGACATGCCTAACAGACTTCCCTCGAGAAAACTGACTTGTGCTTCAAGACCTTTTATCATATTCCTCATCTTATGATTCCTCTTCTTCTACTCCTTTAGTTCACCAAGTGTACTCATGAGCTCAAATTCTAGATCAACTTCTTCTTCCTCTCTATCAACTTCTTTACTGTTATGGCAAGCTTCTTTATCAAACATGATTTCCTTTTCTTTTGAACATAAAATTGTCTTGCCATCTACTAGTTGAACCTTGAGATCATTGGTAACATTCTCATCCTCTTTGGCATATTTATTCAAAGTACATATATGTTCTTTAAGTTCCTTGATCACAGCCTTCCACTATTGATTTTCTTTCTTCAACTACTTAGCCATCTTTGTGTCTACTTAGGATCACTTTTAAGTTGTTAGGCTTCCTCCAAAGGACCCACTCTGATACCAATTATTAGAGGTAGAATCACTGAGATGGGGGTGTGGTAAATCAATGAGCCCAAATATTTCAATTACAATTCCAGTCCTTTCAAACTATTAAATAATTAGGATATATCAACTTGATCAAGCAATATTAACAAAAGAGCTCATTCATCAAATACATAAACAAGATCAAACATATAATACATATTTCCTATGGGAAACCCTCATGGGGAATAAAACCCACTCTCAAGCCTTTAACACATGGACTACTATCCTACAAGAAATTACAAACAAGATATTGGTCAACTCCTTTAGACCAAAAAACCTTGATCGTGTCCTCCTGAACAAAGGTATTTAGTGAAACACCTATTTCATAAGGAAAAACTACCCCTAAAGAAGACCAAGTCCTTTATTCCCTCATTTTAATGCCTCAACCTTAGAAATGATGTCTTCAACACCTGATGATGGATCTCTATTTATGTAACCCCTGCATAAACTCTCTCTACCTCATACAAGTCTCTCACATAGACATGCCATATTCTCTCTCCTTGTTCACTCAAACTATCCTCATATGCACACTCAGACCTCTTCCCATATCCTCAAACTACAAGATCACTTTTTTGACATCAAAAATATAACCTATAGGTCATACACATAGTCATCAATCTACTTTGCTTATCAATTCATCAACTAGGCACTCTACCTCTCTTCATACACAATCAAACCTATAAAATCATTATTATGACATCAGAAATATGACCTACAGGTCATACACACCATCATCAACCTATTATACCCTTCAACCCATTCACTAAGCACACATCCTTCACGTTTCCTTTATTCACCATACGCACTCTCTCAAAATAGCCTCTTGAGCATACTCACTCATTCTACCTCTTCTAGGCTAATTAGGTCCAATGACCTATGTGATCACCTTCATCACCTTATTTAGACAAGCATGTTTAATCCTTTTCACTCTCTACTAGTCCTCATTGACATGAACCTTCTATTTTAAAGTTTATTTCCTTTACTTGGCTCCACATTCACACAAGCCTTCACTTTGAGCACCTACTCACAAGTCTTCTCTAAAGTCTTCCACAAGCCTATAAACCATCACATTTGGTTTCACTATTTATAGATCATCTATGAATTATCAAGAACATAATATTTCCTTATCATCGACAATACATACCTTCACCCTTAAGGCATCTCACATGGGTCACACTTAAGCATAATCCACTTTCAGATAGCCCTAAGTCACTTTTAGGTCCTATGGAGACCCATTCAGCTCTTTGACACTTCTTCAAGCAAAATAAAACATAGGAAAACTTTTCAAAAGCATGAACCCATTCCACATGATTTATAGGTCCTCCTTAAGTGTCAACAACCATCATAGTAACCTTCTGCTTAAGCATAATTTTATTCAACAATATTATGTGCACATACCAACCATGAATGAATATATAGTTGAATTGTAAACCTTTATTAATACTTCATATGATTGGTCAAACCTTCATTATGCACACAGAGTATCCTCATGGAGTCTATAACACTCCTCAATATCCAATTCATCCTGATATATCAAAACAGCATCAAAACAAGCTTAAATACCATTCTCGGGTTACTTGCATAACATGCACAAATTCATAGTCAACTTTTAACCTCAATATATTTTACTATACACATAATTATATCTTCAAATTTATATTTTCAGATGTGCCTTGGAGTCCTTTACAATTTCATTTTTTACATTATGAGTAAATTCTACCTAGATCAAAAGATATGACCAAAATATAGAGCACTAGTTTTTTCATTACAAATTCAAAAATTCAAATGCAAACGGTCACAGTTAAACTTCAAACATTATGCTCTCATCTCAATTCATCATTACTTAGATTAAACACACACCATTGATATTATTGTACAAAACTCAATCTTTAACACATAGTCTATCAATGCCAAATGTTAAACCTTGAGCATGTTGACCTCATCTTGTGCACTATAAAAACTTTGACTCAATGTGCTCTGTTGATCTTCTATGCGTAGCTCGGTCTTTAACAATGCTAAACAGTTTTCACTTTGACTCTTGACTTTAATACACTATGTTGATCTCTATTTGTACAATCACCCACTCACTATAAACCCTTAGAATAAACTCTATCTTTATCTATTCTTAGTATTAAATAATGAACAATTGGCACCATCTCATTGCTTCCTAACTTCTTGGAGCAACATGTTCCATCGATGATGCCCAAACTTTAACTTGTGCAAAAATGACTATGGGAACCTTTCTTATCTACTTAAAAGGCTAACTTTTCATAGACATATCTTTTACTTCACTCACTCACATGTTCTCAACTTTGGACCATATGATCTCCTCACATAGGATAATCCAACCATGTGATAAAATTCTCATGAAACCCTCACATGTGTGAGATATAATGATATTAAAATTCTCACTCAAAATTTTTTACCATAGATCCAACTATGTCAAAAACTTCCTAGAAGGCCAACTTTGCACATGCATATATTTTAAATTGCTTCAGTGCATGATCTAAAATTTAGAAAAAATAAATTAAGAACAATACTGAATAAACCCATGTAACCATTTCCTCTTGAAACATTCATGCATGCGAATGCTAACATCATCAACATGCTTACTCAGCTTTATTTGAACATAGAAAACATTGTCAAAATGCTTGAGAGCCTAACTTTGAACCCACATATATTTGACTATTCTTAGGTGCATAACATGAGAATTAGTTTATTTCAACTAGGGACTAATGTTATAACAACCATATTACCAACTCCCCCTGACTCATTCACACATGGCAATGGTGACGTTAGTAAACTGCCTATTCAAATTTTCTACCATTGTACCCAAAATGTCTAGATGAGAACAATGATGATCTGAGTGAATTATACTTATGCACACAAGCTCTTCAAAGCATATAAAACCTCTTATATTACCCCTTATATATGATCAATACTTCATGATCATCCTTTAGTAAATCTAACCATGCCAAAACTGAAGATCAACCAAGCCAACTTCAAGCACACTAGGACAAGCACATTACACACTTTGTCATTGTCACTTACGCTATCAAAGTACTTCATCAACTCACCAAGACACCTCCATGAAATCATTGACAGCTCTCCAAAAAACTAGAGCTATAAAACACTTCAATAGTCCAAATATTCATGGTGCCTTCTTGGCACTATAGACAACACTTTCATGAAAGCCTTTGACCTTAGTTGACTTTTTGAGTACCTGTATTAAATGCTCAAACTTTTTAGTTCATTCATATCTACATGATGTGTAGTGATGGTCTGGCTTCTCTTAAGCTATAAGATACATATTTCTCATTTCAAATGACTAATTGACACGACAGAACGTTACCAAGACATATGTAGATGCCTCACAACCTCTTCTTTGTCCTTACATATGCCATATTCTCTCCAAGCTATCAAACTTAACTTCTTTGTCATTCATGCACTAGAATAACATGATCTCTTTGACATCAATGACAACCAAACATCAATGACTATGCTCAATAATCTCCCCCTTTGTCATTGATGTCAAAACACCCTCAGAATGACTTCATTTGAACAAAGACTTTATTTGAACTCATTCATTATGATATTTCTCCCCCTTTGACATTAATGACAAAGGGTCTCTTCCTCAACATGCCAACAAACATTCCTCATTATCATGTATGCATTCAAATACTTATTTAATATTCTCATGAAAATTACATACTTTCAAGCATATGAATAAATTGCTCCCCCTTTGATATCTACCAATCTGAGATTAGATTTCTCTGATCCTTGGACCTAAAAAAATGCTCATAGAGCTTAGAAAGCTCCTCCTAACACCAAGATCCATATTATGTCATATGTTATTTGATATAAAAAAATCTTGAACTTGCGCTTCTTTGATCTTTGGACCTATCTACTTACAGGACTCACAATCCTTCTTTTTCTCATGCATGAAGATTAAATACCTTGTCAAAATACATGACTTGGTTTGATCAAGTCATCATGTCAATCTTGAAAAACTGTAGTAGACATCATCATAACTGAAGTATCTTCACATATGCTCCCCCTCAAATCATGCACAACTTCTTCAAGACACACAAGCTAACTCAGTTAGCTCCCCCTTAGCCAAACACATCTTACATATAATCAAATTGAAGAGAATATACCTTTGTACTGATTAGCATTTTGATCATTACCTAAAGCACACACACTTGCTTCCACACATGAAATATGTCTCCTAAGAAGCATAGGTAGAGACACCCACTTGTCATAGAGGGACTAAATATTTCAAAACTTATAAAACTCCCATATCTCCATGCTCTTACTTGACTTGCAGTCTTTCCTCATCTTCAGATTGAATTTGAATGAATTTTTAACTTTGTTCTTTTCTTTTATCTTAGGATCCTACTTGATTTCCTTGTCCATTTGGGTAGATAAGGCTTGTTCCTTGATACTTGAACTTGTTCCCTATTCTATCATGGAAAATAATCTAATTTGAGCTTGTTTTAAATTTACCTGCTTAGGCCTCTATTCACTATGACTCCTCTGTATGATAAGAGAAGTAGAATACTGATCATTCTTGTAGAACCTTGCTATGTGACCTCTCTCATGACATTTGAAACAAATGAGATTCTCATATTGTACATACCTTGTGATCTTGAAGTTTGATTATGTCCCTGATCATTTGGTCCCCTGATTAAGATATTACAAAATTTTGCAATATGACCCAATCCTTGACACTCATAGTAGAAGATGTCATTATTTCCTTGTGATCCTATTGACTATCTTGAGTGATGATGTTCTTCATGATTTCTATTGTCTTGCTCATAATTCCATGCAAATTCATTCTTTGAGGATCTTTTACAATCTTTTGACCTATGACCAAATTGATTGCAAGAGTAACAATGACCATTGAAATTTGCATACCTCAGAGCATTTGGTTATCTGATCTAATTTGTCTTCATTCTTCCAATGTCTTCATTCCTTGACCGATGATTGATCTTCAAATTCTGATTGTCTTTGTTCACATTATCCTTTATCTTGTCTTCAGCTACATTCTTTTATTTTTCTTTATATCCAAGACTAGTTTTATCACTTGCATGCTTTTGACTACTTAAAATATTTTCAAGATCATTTAAACTCTTTTCAAACTTCATAAATGACTTCACCTTACAAGATATCTTGTCTAACTCAACCTTTAATGACTCAATTTTAGTTACATACCTTAAGTACTCAGCTTATTTGGATTTTACGCTTGTATAAATAGTTTCTAATTGACTATTAAGATGTTTTCCAATATCTTCATGTTCTCGGGTGTCATCATCCAATCTTGCTTCAAACACACTAAATTGTTCTTCATAGTCCTTGATTTGTAACATCATCTCTTTGTTATTTTTCTTCTTGATCTTCAGATATTCAAGAGCATTCATCAATTTATCCTTATTATCCAAGTAATCAGTTGTATCTACGTTTATAACTTGATTTAGTTTTATTTGAAAATACTCTATCTCTTATTGATACATGATACACTCTTCATATTTACTCTTTACTTCTTCATTAAGAGTAAAACCCTGAGTTTCAAGATGTTGTGTGATCTCATCATGCTCCTTAACTTCATTATTCAACCTTTCTTCAAAAAGTCCAATTTTCTCCTCATAAGATTTGATCAAGGAATCTTGTTTCATGTTCTTTCTTTGTAGTATCTTCATTTCTTCCACAGTATCTAGATATTTATCTTCAAAAGTGGATTTATCATCTTCTTCCTCTAAGATATCTCTACCAAATAAATATCTGCTTAAATAAAATTCACCTTTATTTTCATTAAGATCCATGAACAATATATCAATGTCCTCATTATGAAAAGAATCATCACTATCAGATGTGTTTACTTCTTCTTCTACAGATGAGTTACTATCTTCTTCATGGTAAAGGCTCATACTAAATAACTTTATATACTTTCTAGGACCCTTAGATTTCTTGTCTTCATACTCATGAGATTCCTTATCAGCTTATTTGCATTCAGACTTGTCTCTACCTAGACATCTAGCTACAAAATGACCAACTTTACCACATGAAAAATATTTGAAAGGAATTTTTCCTTTATACTTACCTAATCCTACATTAAATTTTATTGCAATCATGGTATCAAGTTGATATTTATTAAGATCAAAATCTTTAAGACTTAACTTGTTCTTCATAGCCTTTGTCTCCTTGATCACCTTAAAGTCTAATAACTTATTAGGAGGTTTATCCTCAGCAACTCTCATCTCATAGGCAGTAAGAATGCCATGCAGCTCATCCATATTCAATATAGTGATATCATGACTTTATTATATAGTAGAAACCTTTGAATCAAACTTGAGTGTAAGAGTTCTCAATACCGTATGTACTATGGTAGCTTCATCAATCTACTCTCCAAGACCTTTGATCATGTTTACTACCTCATTAACCCTGAAAAGATAGGATGTCACAGTGTCTTCTTCCTTCATTTTGAGACCTTAAAATTGCCTTCAGCAGGTATGTAACTTAGCCAGTTTTACCTTAAAGTCTCCTTCATAAATAGTCTATAATTTGACCCAAATTTCCTTGGTAGACTTGCAATGGATCACTTTGGTGAACAAAGCCTCAGATAGACCACAAATGATAGCATTCATAGCTTTAGAATTATTATCACTCAAATTCTTATTAGTAGCACTAGTTGGAGCAGTAGTTGGTATAGTGTAACCACCCATGATAGATTGCCAAATATCAAACCCTAGAGACATAATGTATGTCCTCATCCTTGTACTCCAAAAAGCATAATTTGACCCATTGAATAATGGTTCTTTATTTGTAGATAATTCTTACATTTGTTGACTTGCAATATGTACCTTAGATTACCTTCAAGTGGTTAAACTTACAAATAAGGTCCTACTCTAATACTAATTATTGGAGGTACAATCACTGAGAGGGGGGATGAATCAGTGATGTAAGATATTTCAAACTTTAATTGTAATCCTTTCAAACTCTTAATCAATAACCACAAGCATTTATAAATCATAAAAGATGTTCATAACAATGAATAAGAAAGATGATTTAAGATCACACACATAACACAAGATCTACTTGGAAAACCCTCTTGAGAAATAAAACCCACTCTTAAGCCTAAAAACACATGGACTACTTGTCTTATAAGATGATCACAAATAAGAGACTTTTTATTGAAGTACCCACTTCACAAGGATCACCCACCCTTAAGTATGAACATGCATCCACTTGTTATATATGTTGAGCACCCACACAACACCTTATTAAATCAACAACTCCAAACTTTTGAATGTAGATCAATTTGATTGGAGACGTAATGTATAACACCTTTATTTCAACTCACCACACACACTTAAACTTTCTCATACAAGCAATGCATCCAAACACCCTTTTAAATCTCTCTAATCTTCGTCGCTCATCCTCAATCTTCTTTGTACTTCACTCCATCCACTAAGCACACTCTCTCTGATCTCTTTCCTTTTCCTCTATCTTCTGCTCTCTCACACATTCACATTCAAGTCTAGAAACCATTACCTTCATCTCCACTATTTATAGAATCTTCATGAATATCGACATATAGGTTGGCCATAATACTTGCCTTAACTCTTAAGACATTTAACATGCTAATACATAGCTCAAATTCATCCTCATAGGTAGGCCATAGTAATCATGGGTCACACTTAATCAGCTACACCTTTCAATTAGGCCTTAGTAGCCCTTATATGTCTGATGGGGACCTATTCACCCATTTAACACTTCATCAAGCAAATTAAGAAAATAATGTCACTTTCAAATACCTAGGTCCACTCCATATGACCCTTAAGACATTTTAAGGTGATTACTCATACCAAAACACTCTTTTACTAAAGTAAAAATGGCTCAAACAATATTTTGTACATAGTATCATCGTGAACAAATAAATATTCAAATTTGAATCTCCATAGCTTTGATTGTAAAAATATTCAGACCTTCTAAATAGATTTTTTGGATGTGCCTTGAAGTCCTCTAAAACTTTTATTTTTAGTGCATCAATAAATTTGTATTGGATCAAAAGATGTAGCTAAAAAATTGAGCACTGGTTTTCTTTCATTAATTTAAAAATTCTAATTCCAATGATCATTGAGCAAATATTAAACATCAGACATGTTGACCTCATCTTGTGTTCCCTGGTAACTTTGAACAAACATGCTCTATCAATCTATATGGATTAGCCTACTCATTATCTTGCAACACTAATTGTTGATCTAAGTTCCTTGCTTCCATAATTGTGCCACTTGGCAGCCCCATGTGCCTTCTACACATATTGACCTATTGACTCCAATGAGATTCTGCCACTTGGCAGCCTCGCATGTCTTGTAAGCAATATTTTACATATTGACTAAATACGCACTATTAAATCACTTATGATAAGATCACATGCACTGTTAGATCATTATCTGGTCTGATAAAATGCTCACCATTAGATATTGATCTGAATAATGCTCACCATTGGATCTATCTAGACAATTTGACCTCAGACTTTAACATAGTTAACTTGACGGTCTCTGGCCCATCACAGTCTACAAGAGCAACTTTGAAGGTTTATAGCTTGAGATAGAAAACACTTCAAGAGTCCAAATCTTTAGGGTACCTTCTTGGCACGATAGAAAACACTTCCATGAAAACCTTTGACCTTAGTTGACTTTTTGAGTACCTATATTAAATGCGCAAACTTGTTGGTTCATTCATATTTGTATTATGTGTAGTGATAATCTGACTTCTCTTAAGCTAAAAGATACATGTTTCTCATTCCAAATGATCAATTGACACAACAAAACTTCACCAAGACATATATGGATGCCTCACAACCTCTTCTTTATCTTTACATATGCCATATGCTTTCCAAGCTATCAAACTTAACTTCTTTGTAATTCATGCACTAGAATCACATGCTCTCTTTGACATCAATGACTATGCTCAACAATAGGGATTATCTAGAAGGTGATGAAAATAAATATTGAAGATGATGTTGGAAGGGTGATGATCCTAGAATAAAGATAAGATGTTTTTTCCATGTATTAGAGGAAGAATAGGATATTAGGGTGGTCTCCTTATAATGAGGATTTCAAATCCTATTTTTAGACACACAAGGATGCTTTGCTTGAGCTCCATGAAAGAACAAAACTAGCAAGGAGAGAGATAGAATAAGATTTAGATCAGGTTAGGGAACAACAACAAATTGTCCATGTTATTGTGCAAATTGAATCAAATGTGCAAAGTACAGCTTCAAGACTGTACAACATTTTGGATGCCATTGTTTCAATGAGGGTTGAATTATCCCCCAAAATAAATGAAGCTGATAAATTATTTAATTCTTTAAAGGAAGATGAGAACAAAATAAATTCATTATTCTTTACACAACAAAAAAGGCATATGACCATCTCAATTTAATGACACCATTGGAGGTTTAAAATACGCTCAACCTGGTTGTCATTCGAACACAAGAATCAAGGGAACGGGTCATAATAGAAGATCTACTTAGCCAAGGTTAATAATATCCAAATATGTAAAACATGAGATCATTGTTTTACGAATTCTGGAGGAGTTAAATCTCTCACAAGAAAGGGACTATACATGCAAGTTAATAAGTAGAGATAGTTTTGACTAGCTTTTCTAACAAGACTTTGTCGCCTTCAAGTAGACTCTTCAGGGATTAGCATTAGAGGAGATTGAACTTGAGTTAAATTTTGTAAAAAATAAAGTCCATAAGTGTAGATCTTCTGAATCAACTTTAGGAGCACTAAAGTTGAACATGCACACCTAACGGAGTAGACAAGTAGGGTACATAGACCCTCACTTTTGAACATGGACATCATAAGATACCAGTATGATGTAGGCTTTTAAGTTTTTTCAAGAATTAGAATCCAAAAAGAAAGCTAAGACTCCTGCTACCACTTCAGTTCTAGCCACTAACTTAGTTATGGCCACCACTTTAGTACCTACAATGACGACAAGCATAGCCATGCAATCACCAAATGTAAACAAGCCTTAGTCATTGAAAGCTAATTTTATATGTAGTCTTACATATAGAATTAATCAATATAGTTATATTTTACTTACACTTGACATATGAATGTAAAAGTTAGCTTAGGCAATTTGTAAGCATACACACGTTGCATGGCATCATACAGGCAAACTTATTTTTAACATAGTTGTAATTAACTGTAAGTGTACATGCAATTCTGGCATTAAAATTAAAACTAAAGTTCTAATTACTAGATGTAACTTTGAGTTTGTAATAACTTGGAGGATGAGGTGACCCTTCCCCAAGTTTATACATGTAATCCCTCATTTCAAAGGGTCAAAATTTTATCAATACAGAAAGAAGTCGTTTCAATTGTCATGAAACTATGTGGATGTATTTTCCTTCTATTTCTATGTAATTAAGGTTTTATTTCCTTTAGTTGTGTTAATTCAGTAATTTGAAGTGTACAAAATCTATGGAGAATTTTTTTTGTTATCATTGATATATATTGATTTTAGATGTGCAAAAGTTATTGAATGTTTAGCAAGTATTATTTATTTTAATCAATTGGTTGACTATATTAATTATATAAGTGTGTAGAAGTGTTTCCCTTTGATATAGTCTTCTAGGTGTGAGCCATTGCTGCCCTAAATACATTTTTGGTCTGAGTTGTAATCTCTTGAGTAAGGGTGTGAAATAGATACTCTAAAAGAAGCAAATTTCAACCGAGACCCTTGATTTTTTAATACCATTTCATCCCAAACTGACTAACTATGTTTGTCTATAAGTGTACAATAGCTACAAGTAGCAAGCATTAGTTTCAAAAACACTTATCCATAGAAAAACCAACCTAGGACGTGATCCCTTGAAACCATAGATCCCTTTTTTTTGCTCTACCATTCCCTCCTTTTGATGTTTCTTTGACTAAGATCTACCCACTATAGAATAGTTTTCATCTATCCATTCAATCCAACTAGGTTTTAATTTCTTTATTAGGATTCATTTCACTACAAGTACACTCGGTTAACAACCTACATGTTTAGCATGTTATTACACCACAAGGTTGTTTGACCCATACCTACAACTCATGGAGTTTACCTTCATTGAGATCCTAAAATGTTAGAGACTACCTCATTAAACTTGGGGATGTGCAACCATTCTTTGTTTTTCATTTAGAAGCTCCTCTAATTTCTACACTATAGATTTACATTGTTAATCATAATCTTTCATAAATTAATTTTCCTTCTAAATCAGTTCTCTTATTTTGTTAACACTCTTCATTGATATATTTGGTTAGTGAAAATCAACCTTAAATTTTTTTGGACATCAATCCATGTAGTTGCATGTCCAAAGTAAGTCTTCATGTACCATTTAAGTGTGTCATCTCTTAATATTCTAATAAAATCAAGTACCATCACTCTTTCATCAGTAATATTATGACTTCTCCAATATGAGTCTAATACAAACAAATGTTCTTCCATGTCCTTTATCTTTCCTAAACGATGGTGATTTCATCATATTATGTGTCATCTAAATGTTTTCAGGTTGGTTAGGAATCCTTCTCCTAGGATTGTTACCGTTGTTCACCTAATTGACTTATGTACTTTCTCCTATAGTACTAGTGAAATTATGTTGTTTACTTCTATGTTGTTTTACCAAATTTATGTTCTGACTTTTAGCTCTTTTCAACTCTATTAGGAAGTATCTTCTTCCTAATACTTCTGCCTAATTACCTACAAATTCTTTTTTTTTTTTTTTTAATCTCTTCCTTATGATTTTGGTATCTATTTGTTACTTCTTCACCACTATATATATTTCTTTGTCTAAAATATGGATGTACATGTCTATTTTGAAGCAGCACAAGGTTTGGCAATTGGTCCAAAGGGTTTATTTCCTCTCAGAGTCTCCTACGGTTTGGGTTTGGAGGAGTTGCATCACTTTGAATCTCTTCTTCTACATCTTCTATCTCTAATTATACTTCACCAATGTTTTTTTTAACTAATCCACTTTACATTAGGTTATCTTCTTTCTTATCTCTATTATGTATTTCTCTACTACAACTACTAACACTTATCTCAACCTCACCTTTCCCCTAAAGGTTTATATCTCTTTCCTCTATTTATTCTTATATATTATCGATAACACTTTCCTCGTGATAATTTATTGTCGAACTTCTTTTTATTGATAAAATTTTCTCCCTTGGTTATACTAAGTAATTAACATCTCTTATCTTAATTAGCTCCTCATTTTTTATTCTATTACTATTTAGACTTTGTCGACTATGGGACAAACTATTGTGATTGATTAGTCTTTCAAACCCAAAGTTTGGAATAGGTTGGGTATTCCAAATAGTGCCACTAAATTTGTTAATCCTTATTTCATGTCGTTCATCACCTTTTGCGGTGTATGATATAATAATTCGTCTATTATACTTCTTTCACTTGCCTCGTCTGCATCTTCTTGCAGTGTGAATACCAACTCATTTATTTTTGGTGGAAGGATAGTATTAAGATTTTCAATATTAGAACTTCCACTGGTATAGGTTAGATTAGATTTATTTTTTATTTGAATTCTCATAAAATTTTCCTCTTTTTCCTTTTTATGTATCTCTTTCTTAGTTTTTGACTAAATTATCTCATTCTCCATCTGGTTTTTCATCTCCTCATTCACCATTTTCTCTTAACTAATTTTAATTTACCCTCTTATTACTATCTCATTCTCTCTTAATTAACTTACTTTTACTTAATACTTATTTTATTGGCCCCCTACATCTTATTTAACTTCTCTCAACCCTTTAAACCAAATATCTTGAGTAGTCACATCTTTTGAGGATCCTTTTCTTTCTACACGTCATCCCTTAGATTCTTGGCCCTAAAGGAACTGTATACCCTATTTCACTATCCATCATTACACAAAAGGCTTGTGGATGAAGAGTATTACTTTGTTCAAGAAACATTGTTTTTCGCCTTAAAAAAAATCACCTTTCTTAGCATTGAAGCTTGTCCAACCTTGTATAGCCTAGACTATGATAAATGAGTCAAGTGTCATTTAAAACCAGTAATTGATAGCCCAGGTTAATGATGTATCAAGGCATTAGAGTGCATCAAGCTTTTCCACAGTCCACTGAATAGGTTTTTTAATGTGAATGCAAAAAATTTTTGTATATTTAGCTTGCCTCGGTATGAAAGGCCACAACAGTTATGCAAAGGTGATCCAAAATTCTTCTTCTTGAAGTCAAAAGAATGTTGATTTTACTTCCAGTAGTGTTTTGTATATTCTCTTAACTTTTGTGTGGAAAAAAATTAGTGTTTCTTCCCACCACTTTTCTATTTTTGTTAACACGGTCTTCCAAAACTCCAAAGGATACTTCCCCCTGGACATTAATCTACTAAAGTCTGCCACACCACCAAATATTGACATAAAATCTAAAGTTATTACCTATAGAAAATTTTATGCTGAAAAAGGTTAAATTTAATTAGAATAATGTACTGTAAGGGTTAGTATTGATTAGAATCTTTAACATTCACTTTAAAAGTAGTGCCTATATTCACAGTAACTCATACACAATACATAGAACACAATATTTTTTACTAACTCTTATATATATATATATATATATATATATATATAAGAGTTAGTAAAAAATATTGTGTTCTATGTATTGTGTATGAGTTACATAATTATTCATATACTCTTTACTATATTCCCTTTATGATTTTCTTAACTACTCTCTATCATCAACTATTATAATGTTGTAGTATAAATACCAAGCCAATACAACACAACTCAATGGTCATGTATGTGTGAGACATGCTATTTCTCTAACTAGGTCATCATTTGTCTTCGAAAGCCTTCTTTCTTACCGCAACACCTAGTCAGTACAATCTTTTATTCTGTCAGTCTGGAGAAGTGTTATGTTGTTACGGTAATGGAGTAAACTTTACGGTACCTGTGGTTTGGCCTTTAGTTGATATAAAATATTAATAAAGGGAAAATGTATACATTTAAAATTATTCGCTTCCGCTAATTTAATTTAATATCATACTAACATTATCTACATCTTTCAACACTCTTCTTACATCTTCCACATCACATTAACCTTACAACACCCTCATATCAATTAATTATTTTATTATAATGTCATTTAACACTAATATCCACTTACACAATTCTTAATGAATTTAAAATTCCTCACCCACTACCTTCACCTACTTCCACTAACACTTTACAAATCACATTCTAAAACCTCATCTAATCTCCATATATTATCTTAATCTTCCTCTAGAAGCCTCTAATCCTCCTTGAGCTACACCCTAATCCTTTCTAGAGATTTCTAGGAATTTTCAATTCCTACTAAATATCTAGCCATTGATTTCCATCCTCTGTGGCTGAAATCTATCCCTCAATTTCTCTCATCAACCTCTTATAAATTCATCTACATCTCCATGCAAACTAATTTTTTTCCATAGTGTCGCCTTGCTAAAATCATCAATTATCAATCAAATCCAAGCATTCTTGAGAGAATATACTACTACAAATATTGAGCTTCATATAGAAATCCAACATTCCAAGCATCAAGCATCTTGGGAGCCATATAGAATGTCAAAGAGGAGTCTCTTACATGTAAATTTCAAGTATAAAGTTACTTGTTTAGTCTCCATTTAGTTTGCTTCAGCTCTAATCTAGGGTAGTTTGCTTTAGTTTAGGAATAAGCTTTGTTATTGTTCATAGTTTCTATTTTTTATCCCTAAACTTTAATTAACTACACTCATAATAGCTTCTATAAATAAGGAGACTATTGTATCTAGTCTCTACCAATATTCTATTCAAAGAGAGTTGATAAACAACCTCACAACAAATAAATCATACAATATTATGTTATCCCACAATAGTTAACAAACTATATTCTAATGTGAGTATTTTACTCAAATTATTATCTAACTGCTATGGTGAATTAACCACCAATCTATTTATTCTAACATTTCATCCTTACTTCATCATGGTATTGAGAGTACCAGAGAGGGAATTTTGAATGCCTAAAACTTATCAAGTGCAAGTGACTTGGTTGAGATATGTGCACGTTGATCTTGAGTGGGGCAATATTGGCGCTGAATATTCTATTTTTGAACATGCTCGCATATGAAATGAACCTGAACTTCAATGTGCTTTGTGCACTCATGAAACGTTGTATTGTGAACAATTTTAAGAACACCCTAATTATTGTAGTATAGAACTATAGGTTGAGTTTTTGGTACTCACAATCCTACAAGTATGTGACATAACCTTATTGCTTTGCAAACATTTCCTCCTGCTACACGATATTTGGCCTCAGTGTAAGAATGAGAAATAAAGTTTTGTTTCTTGCTCCCCCATGAATTAGGACCACATCCCATAAAGAAAATAAATCCTAATGTGGATTTCCTATCATTAAATGAGCTTTTGATATCTACATTTGTGAAACCTACCAAGAATAATTGATCGTTCTTATTATATTCTAGGTCATATTCCATAGTTCCTAAGATGTACCTCAGTATCTGCTTTGTTGCTTTCTAGTGACTCATTTTGGATCCCTAAATGAACCATAAAAGATAGCTGACATTATAGCTAATATTTGGCCTAGCGTAAGACCCCAATCAATTGGTGATAGAGAGTGGAATTTATTGGTAGTGATGGATTTGAATGAGACAACTGAAGTCTTATCTCCATAGGTGTTACAATAGTTTGCAATCCATCATCTAGCATTTCTCAAACATTGTCTTAATATACTTCATTTAAGACACAAAGATGTGGTGTCTTTTTTTCCACAATATACCTCATTTAAGACACAAAGATGTGGTGTCCCTTTTTACACACTTCCAAACCAAGACAATAGGAAGTAATTTGAGATCTATCATGTCGAACGATCATTTGAGATCATTCTTTGTTGCATCAATCATCTTCATTAAATTATCAATGATGACTAGTTCGTCGACAATTACAATTATAATCACAACCTCCCCCTTGATTTTTGAGGTAGAGGTTTGGATCATATGGACTCCTCAAGAATCCATGTTGAATGAGATGTTCATCAATATTTATATACTAGGGTCTAGAACCTTGCTTGAGACCATACAGAGATTTGATGAGTCGACACACCTTTTGTTCTTGACCGGGTGAGACAAAACCTTCTACTTGGATCGTGTTCTTCTTGTAGATATTCATTTAGGATTGCACTTTTTACATCATCTAAAGGACTTTCCATCCAAATTGTGTAGCCATAGTGAAAACCATTATGATAGTCTTTATCTTGGTTGTGGGAATAAATTTCTCCTTGTAGCCAATGCCTTCTTTTTGTGTGTATCCCTTTGTTACATGTCTTTCCTTATATTTGTCAATGTTGTCATCTTCTTTGTACTTGATATTTAAGATCCATTTTCAATTGATAGGCTTATTTCTTAGTGGAAGATCAACAAACTGCCATGTATTGTTTTTCATCGATGACTGATATTCTACATCCATAGTCTCTTTCCAAGGCTTTGACTCTGGGGTTTCTCGAACTGTTGAGGGCTAAAATGTTTCTGCAATTGTGCTCATAAGAGAAAAAATCACCTCTGCAAGAACCTCGCTACGAGTCCTTGGTCTTGTAGTGGGAGCATTTGGACCTCCATCCAATTTTTCATCCCATATAGTGCTTATATACCACTTGGGCATACGTTGAACAATAATAGTGGGTGGTGAAGTACTTGGCTGACTGTCATCATTTTTCTCATCACCATTACAACTATCAATATTATAAATATTTATAGGGACTCAACCTTGTTATTAAATACAACATCCCTGATGATGTGTATCTTCCTAGTTTTTGGATCCCTTAGTCAATAGGCTTTCAACTCTTCACTATAGCCAAGAAAAATGCATGCCAATGATTTCTTGTCTATTTTCTTTTCTTTTCTTTTGAGGGACATGCATATATGCTTTACATCCAAAAACATGATTTGATATAGAAGGCTTATTCCTAGTCCATGCTTCTTGTGGAGTAACACCATTGAAAGCTTTGGTGGGTGCTCAATTCAATAGGTAGATTGTCGTATGAACTGCTTCTACCTAGCATGTAAGAGGTAGGTGTGAGTCCTTAATCATACTCCACACCATTTTCAAAATAATATGATTTTGTCATTATGTAATATTGTTTTTTTGTGTAGAAGCATGTGAGAGGTAGGTGTGAGTCCTTAATCATACTCCATACCATTTCCAAAATAATATGATTTTCTCATTATGTAATACTATTTTATTGTGGAGTGTGAGGTGTAGTTAGTTGTCAATGAATGTCATGTGCGTTCAATAATTCGAATAAGTCTTTACTGATATATTCCTCCCCTCGATCTGAGCAAAGAACATGAATTCTATGACTAGATCACATTCCACAGAGGATTTGAATTCTTTGAAGACTACAAAAGCTTGATCCTTAGTCTTTAAGCAATATACCCACATTTTTTGTGAGTAGTCATCAACGAAGAGTTTAAAAACTAGGATTCACTAACACTTAAGTGCATGGACCCGCACAAATCAGTGTGCACCAAATCTAATGAACTAGGAGCCCGATATGCACTTGTGCCAAATGAAGCCCTAAGTTATTTTCCTACTAAACAACTGAAACATATATCAGTATTCTTCTTGAGTAAGGGAAGGCCTCTCACCATGTTGTGTCTACTAAGTGCAATCAAGTACCCAAAACTTAAGTGTCTGTACCTTTTATCCTAGAGATTAGTTGAGTCGGTATCTTTTACAATGAAAGCTTGATTGGATTTATGGACAACATCAAGGTGGAACATTTTTTCTACACTAGAATCTTGTGCAACAATTTTTGAGCTTCGAGGCTCTTCTCGAATGAGACATATTTTTGTTATTTTGTTGATCAAAGGCAATCGTGAGGTTGTGATCAAGCAATTGATTTACATATAGAACAACATTGATAGTACATCCATGATTATTAAGAGGTAATAAAATATTTTTTGTTCCTTGGACACTATATGATGTATCATCTCCAAGAGATACACTACCTCGACAAGATGAATAGGTCAAAGTGATGAACCAATCCTTGTGTTTTGTCAACCAAAATTCACGTACCAAATTGAATTTGGATGAGTGATGTCCTCAGTTGTCTATGTCACATAGACATAATCCTCATCTAAAGAACAATCATCTTCAGCAATGTTCCCATGTTGTTGTGAAGAAGATTTATGTTTCCAAGTACGTGTGGATTGTGGTTTCTTCTTATTTTGTCCTTGTGGAGTTTATTGGGGGGTAGGCTTCATGTTGCTAAAATATCCTTGTGTAAGAGCATTATACTATCAATAATTTAGTTCATGCCCTGTCTTGACACAAATTTGACAAATCTTCTAAGAATGGTGTTTGTTCTTGTGTTGATTCTGCTAATTGTTCCACTTGGGAGAGTGTTTGGAAAGCGTCATGGGGTATTTCCCTTTCGGATGTGAAGCAAGTGCATGTTTTTTTTTATCTTATTCTATTGTGTGCATAGATTCTTCCTACTGCAACATATTAACCAATTTTTCAAAAGTTGGTTTCATCTCTAATATATTGAGAGACATCACAAATATATTGTAGGGTGTTTGCAGTGCTTTTAGGATGATGGGTGCAAAGAGACATCTGACACTGTCTCACCCAATGCTTGGAGCAAGGCCCATAGTTTTACAACACAAAGAAGAAAGCCTTCAATTTTTTCTCATGTCTTCAACTTGAGACAGTGAAGTTGGCTTTGTAGATGCAAGATGATATTTGATTCTTGACTTCATACATGATATTGAGTTTGTCCCAGGCATCTCTACTATAATGGAATTTTGGATATTAGGTTGGACCTCATCCGATACCCTGAACATAATAATCAATTTTGCCTTCTAGTTTACTTTGTCAAACTTCCATTGTTGGTTAGCATCAGAGACATGTCAGGTGAATGTGTCATCAACAATTGGCCATAGATTCTCCAAATTTCAAGTGAGTTTTCACCTTGGTTTTCCAAGTTGAATAGTTATCACCATGAATAATTTGTGTATCTAAAAGAATAGTTCTTAGACCATATCCAAACATTTTGAACAAGCTATATGAGAGAGATGGTATGGTTCCTTATCACTCCAAAAGGTCACATTTTCTATATATTGTTAGTCTGATATACCAAAACTCTTGATATATACGCTCTTCCTATATACATGTTGGTACGTGGAAAAAAAAACATCATTTTTATATATGTGGCAGTGAAAGAGACGTTAACATATGTGAAAGCAAAGTGGTACGTGGTACATAGACAGTGCGTGAAATGGATTCATTTTATCAGTAACCCCTACTTAGAATTACATCTTTGTATGTGAGTGTAACCTCCCTATATACTTGGAATTTCCAACGTCAAGATTTATATGGAACAATAGTGGTGAATGGGTAACCGGATGAATGTTTAATGAAAATAATTTGAACCTTATTTATCCTCGATGATTTATAGGGGTGATGCCACACACGTCGTTTTTGTAGTTATATTAAGCTATGGATACATTAGTTCAATGCAACAATACTTACTCGTAAACGTGAACCAAAGGCATGTTGATATCGAATGTTGTGATTTGCTAGATGTTAGTCTTGTAAGTTTTAAAATTTCTTATTTTAGCTTGTTTTTACACTTGAAAATTCACAAAAACAATTAAATTTGCATTTTTATGAAGAGTGAACGCAAAAACTTTCAAGGAAATATATGTTTATACAGTATCATACACTCTGGCAAAATTTCAAATCCTAACTCTTGTTGGTTTGTGAGATGCAATTAATTATGTTTTTCAAGTACGATTGTCCAATTACGTTAAAAAAAAGGAGTTTGAAAAGGCATTTTACAAAAAACTATTTTTAGCGCGGTGTATAAATGCAAACGGACTATGTAACCAAGTTTCAGCATCTAGGTTCTTCTGATTTGCCCTCCCCAGAATTAACCTTGTTTTTCTTCGAGTAGACTATAGGCAAAAATAAAAAAGTTTCTAAAGTTTAGTTTTTGATAAACTTTTTTAAAAATTAAAAATTAAATTATTCATCGCTAATCTTTTATGAAATCATAAAAACTTTGGATAAAAGGTTTATAAGAAATTTCAACCAATGAGGAAGACCCTATACATGAACTTTTTCAAGTACGATTGTCCAATTACGTTTATAAAATGGAGTTTGAGAAGGCATTTTACAAAAAACTATTTTTTGCACGGTGTATAAATGCAAACGGACTATGTAGCCAAGTTTCAGCGTCTAGGTTCTTTTGATTTGCCCTCCCCAAAATTAACCTTGTTTTTCTTCGAGTAGACTATAGGCAAAAATAAAAAAGTTTCTAAAGTTTAGTTTTTGATAAACGTTTGAAAAAATTAAAAATTAAATTATTCATCGATAATCTTTTATGAAATCATAAAAACTTTGGTTAAAAAGTTTATAAGAAATTTCAACCAATGAGGAAGACCCTATACATGAACTTTCATGGAGTTAAGTTGGGCAATCAAGTTGGCTTGCATTTAGGCTCGTTTTGTTACTAGATTTTCAAATTTTGAAGCTCCAGGACGGTTTTCCTTGTCTACAGAAACTCCATATCAGATCTTCTCTACCCAAGATGGCGTGGGATGGCTGGGAATTGAGCTTTTGTATTGAAGAATGACACTTGGGCACTTCTAAATTTGTTGTAGATGGCCTTCCTTGAGCTGAGAATGGCACTTTCCTCAATCCAGATCTCCTCTTTCCATTTGCCAGCTCTGCAAACAAGATGGTTGTGCTCTCCAATGACGTTTCTTTGTTGCCACGAGACTACAACATCCTTCTTATGGTTTTTTTTGGTTGGCTGGTCTTCTTCCAACGCCTCAATGACAAGGTTGGGTGCTTTTATTTTTAAATATTAAATTATTTTCTTTGAAAAATGGCACCCCAAATTATCGCTTTGCTTTGGGTTTTTTTTGTTTTTGTTTCTTTCACCCGAAAAAAAATAGTGCTTCTATTCTCCACCTCAATGCTTTCTTTGAAGCACTCCTTTGTGGAGCATCTCCTCTTAAAGCTACACTCCCCGTTCTTTCACAGAAAGAGGATTTGTGCCTCTTGAATATTGCACAGAGAGAGTCAGAGTCCCTAAGGCTCCTCTTTCTCCTCTCCCAATCTCTCTTTTCCTCGCAACAAATAAATCGCACGGGATTATGCTATCCCACAATACTTAACAAACTATATTCTATTGTGAGTATTTTACTCTCAATTTATATCTAACTACTATTTTCAATTCACCACCAATTTGTTTATTATATTAGAAACAACAATATTTGAGCATTTCAAATTACTCGATGGAGCAATCCTAAACTAAGCATATGACAAAGTTGTATGATTTGGTCCAGACAGCCAAGAAATTGAAGCACTACTTGTTTGGGGCAAAAAGTATCGACCATACTAACCATTAACTTCTACAATAGTTGCATGAATGAAATAAATTCTCGGAAAACATTTATGATAAATCTTCCTTGGATCTAGAAATTACTGACGCAGGATTCCAAGAGCCAATGCTAGATCAACAGGCTCTAAACAATTCTTTTAATCTTGAGATTGTCTCATGTCACTGAAAAACAAATCAGCTTGTAGAACTTTCTAGTCAATCAGCTACAAACTTGGAATCACAAGCTAGTGTTCCTACTAGTGATATTGGCATGAGTAGCATCTTGACAACAAGTGGTATTTGAAAGGGTCATTTGTTTCTAGCCTACGAAGATCAAGTTTGTCTAATAAAAAAAAAATAGCAGAGGGACGAACGTTAGTGAAGGGAGGGAAATTTCAATTCTTATTACCCCTTAACCTGTTATAGTGCAAATTACTCCTTAGCATGTCCAAGGATTAGGTTACTAACACTTAAGCAAGATGGCTTGTCCACTCTATCTTACGTATAAAAGAAACGTGCATCTATGATCTATAAGGACAAGAACACCCTCCCATGTCGCAGGGGGGCAAGCAGACCTCGTTGTTATTTGTGAAGGCCACACCCCAGTGCTACCTATGATGCAGGGAACAAAAAACATACATTGTTCAATCAAAATAAAGTTACCAATAAAAGTTTTAAAACACCCATAAGAGTGGCTATGTCCATTTAATGTTTCATACTTGTTCACTACACTATGGCAATGCACGAGATGACACTTGAACTATCACTTACACGCATTTTTTGGCATTCTCATTATTTTTAATCATCTTTTAGCATTGTTGCTTGCAAAAAAACAAGTTCATGTTGTTTTTTACTAGACAAATTAACCCTATTGACTCCCTCACGAACATTCTCCTATCAAAGATGTCTTTGAAGCCCCCAGTTTTAATTACAGAGTACTTACAAAAAAATCCCCCTATCAAAGACAATCCTTGAAGCCCCTAATTTTAATTAGATTCAGCACCACTTTTAACTCAATTAACAGTAAGCCCACTTGAATGCAAGGGAGCTAGCTTCAGTAGGGCTCAAACCTTTAGACCTTATTTGTGACGTTGCTCTATTGTTGCCACTAAGCCAACCACATGGGAAATTAAAAAGTAAATTCATTTCTTTGGAACCATAACTAGCCAGATATAATTGTATAATCCAATTAGATATATGGAAAAAAAGGTGACATTAAAATCCAAAATCAACAAGATAGGCAAACTTGTAGGCTCAATGACATGTCACTTCTTTCCATGCACCAAAATGAGCATCTTAAGTTTTCAATGATGATTTTGTTTATTCCCCTCCATTTTCAATCACCTTTGCTTGCAACAAACCTATCCACAAAATTTCGGTGGGGCTGAACACCCTATCTTTAGCCATGTTCCTATAGTTGATGAGTGCAAATGTAGCTCAAACAATCAGAATTGCTGTCTGGCACAAATTCATAGATGAAAGTACTGCTTTTTAAATTTCAATATGATCAATTTTTTACACATTCAAACATTTTTCAATCGTATTTTGATATTAGTTCTCTGCATGTGTTTTTTCAACATACAAAATCATAAATAAATAAGAAGCTTATTCAAGAACCAAAAGCAATGCAGTCCCAACTAGTTGTAGCATTTTACTGGAGAGTGGATTACCATTTTCCAAATTGATTCAAAAAAATAATCATTTGTTGAAAACTTTCTACTAACCATATAAATCATGGCAACTACAAGAAAGTAATAATATGCCTATTGAGTACGTTCCCACCTTTTTTTCAATCCACAAGCAATGAAAAATGAACAAAATTACGCAAGTTACATTTCAGGCTGATATTGAACATTTTCATTACAAAAACTTGTAAAGGAAACAATTCTGCACTTATTTGCTTCAAATAGTACATACAATGGGAAAATTATAGTAACGGCCATTTTCCTCCCCACTAGCCACTTCCCACAGGAACTGTATGGTATAGATAAACATGATCAATTTGCCTTCCATTTTTTTTTGTCACCAAGTGACAAGGGTAAAGCAAAAATAAATCCCAGAAAGTGGTATCACACCTTGGATGAGATGGTTGCTCTCAAAAAAATTTACAAAATTCATGAATAGCATTGGGTTTATCTTTGTGGTGCTTGGAGGCGAGTGGCATAAGGAGTCTCTGTAAATTTGCAAATTGGAGAACCATATTAAAACCAAGGAAAGATGGAAAATGATATAACTTCTTATGTTGAAACTATAATAATTTTAAGTGTGAGAACCTACAAGGAATAGGTATTCTTACCACCAGCCTGCTTGGCCTTCTGTTGATATCTTGAAATTTTCATTTTGGTGGAATCAAATTTGCTTGCTTTGCCTACCTACAATGAAATACAGGCAACAAAATGTGTTAATTCTTGACACGCAATGCATGCAGTTTACAAGCATAAAAGCTTCATAAGAATCATATAGGACATGACTCACTTTGCCTTCTAATTAAATCCATTTTACTAAATTTTAAGGCTTGTTATATTTCTCAATGAATACAAACACCAGACCATTTTACTACCTTGCATATTTAGAGACAATAATTATAAAATACAATACAAATCCAGAGAAAATCTTTGCTAGAATCAAACTAGCTTTCTGCTGAATCAGCTTTGTACTACAATTGTTTTTCATGAAAATAGACCCTTCCTCTAAAATCTATATAACTATTTCTTTATTTAGCAACATTCTTGGTGACCATTTACACACAAAGATGTCCCTCTGAAAAGCTTAATTACCAGGTCAATATAGGATTTGAGTTCTGAATATGTATGTATATAAGCATGCATTACACATTTGTAGATATGTATGTATGTAAGCATATATATACATGTGAATATGTATATATACATTAACTAAAGAAGAGACTAAAAACAGTTTCTGCATTCATGGGTCGAAATAGACACTGAGGATGGTTGGGAAATTAATTCCAAACCACAAACCGGCCATGAACTTGTTAGCTAGATTCCAAGAGAAATTACAACAGGCTGCCTCATATGAGCTATCCTCCTCATATGAGCTATTGCCACACCTGCTCAATTGGCTACGTAGCCACGGACTCTTTCTATCTATATTAGCTATCCTCATCAACTTCACATACAGGTTTTAGCTTAAAAGTTTATTGACATTGTGGCTTGAACTTTTTGGACATTATGGATGGGCGTTGTTTTTCATTAATGGTTTGGTTATGGGTCCTGGAACTCTATTTTGTTCACATGGTATGCTGCCACACTACACATATTTTTTGTAATAGATATGTACTGTATAATTTGACCATATGAATAATAAAAGTTTTTTACATTAAAATGAGAAAATGAGAATAAATTTAAACCAATGGAAGAAAGAAACTCTTAACATGTGAACAAGATGGAAAGCAAGCAATCTCCCTCTTAACGTGTTGATAATTTGCAATGCTCCTTGAATTTTGAAAATCAATGCTTCAAAAGTCAATAAACATCTTTTCTGGCAAGTGAGAAATTTTAATCTCTAAAGAAAAAGCAAATGGTCTTTCCCAAAATTTGACATTGATACCATCAGTATATGCTCTTACAACTACAATTATAAAATAGGTCCTATTTCAGTCCTAGCCTCTTAAGATGACAGCAGTGTTTGGAATCTTAAGTCATTTCCTTGAACAATTTCATACCTAAATGAGTAAAAGGTCCCCTAGCCAGAAACAAGATCCTTATATTCCCCAGTAAAGTCACACAGAAAATGCCTGTTGACATGCAGTACTCATAGGCATCCAAAAACAAGAAACTGTTTTTTAGTAACATGTCCATGTTACATGAAATGGCCTACACAAATTGCATACAGAAATGCTCCAAGAAATATAAATATACTTTTTAAAAACTCTAAAAAAGCTCTAATTTTTTTAAGTTAGGAAATACATGTCTTGCAATCCTAGAAGGTTATTAGCATTATAGATTTTAAGAAATATAAAATATATTAGAAAGGCTGTCCATTTTCGAACCAAAGAAGTTTTACCAAGAGAAATTTGGAGAAAAAATGGTATTTTAGCAAGTTATTATGAACCGTAAAGAAGGTGCAAATTAAAGCTACAAATTGGTAACACTCTTAAGCAAAATAAAAAATACATCAAGAGAGTGATTAAGCATATGAGCAACAGATATCTTTTGGGACATGTAGCAAACCATAGGCTACAAATTGGTGAAACTCTAAGCAATCTCAGAGAACACTCCAATAGAATGATTAAATCTGTGGGAAAGATAGCTTTGGTAACACTTTTAATCAAACTCAAAAACAATGCTTTAAGAGAGTGACTAGGCATATGAGCAACTGATAGCTTTGAGACATGCAACAAGCCATAGGCTACAAATTGGTAACACGCCAAGCAATCTCAGAGAACACTCCAAGAGAATGATTAAACTTGTGAGCAAAATAAAGCCATGTGTGACTTCCAGAATTGTACCAAGATTGACCCAACAAAAGCCTATAGGCAGAGCTAGGAAAGGGCACTATAATGAGATGTAACATAACAATGCAAGGATACATCCCATGCAGTGTCAGCATCCCTCAGGGGATGAGGACCTGAAATGTTGTATTTATAGTTCCCTTTTCACTGAACTGCTCCTAAAGCATCCACATCCCCTCTGCAAAGAATGCCTCAAGACCAACTGAACACACTTCAAAAGATTTTTTTTTGGGAAAGATAGAGGAATAAGATTCTTTCACTTTTTTTAAATCATCTAACTAATATAACTTCATGTCTTGGTACTTTGGAGGCAAGTCATATGTTATTTGGCTTAAATTATATAATAGAAAAGAATGCAAAATCAAATGTAGAGTTGTTTCCACAACTTCCAACCAATGTCCAAAACAGCTGCATAAATGTAGCTCAGCACACTCACCAGTAGTCTTTTTTGGGCCAAAAAGAATAGTTCTACTATCCCATATTCTATGACAGAAAATCATTAACTAGTCAGAAAGCCAATGCCAACTGCAGACACCATCATAGCCACAGGAAAACTGTAAAAAAGACATGCATAACTGCAAAAACAGCAAGAACGGCCAAGAGAATACACAACTTGATGTTGTGGCTTCAACAAACAGCCCGATCTTCCATATATTTTTTTTTTGCATTATGAGATAACTAATCAGGCCTGCTAAATCACCTACAGTAAGAAGGCGCCTCAAATTCCACAATAGGATGTCTCCTTTATTTTATCACCACATATCTTGAAAACAGAGAATATTCTAGCAGCATGGCAATTATTCTAAACGAGATATTTAATACTGGCCATTAAATGGACAAACTCTAATGTGTTATCGAGAAAATAAATTGGTCAATTTCAAACACCTTACACAATGTTTGTGATCATGTGTAAAGACCCCTGCTAAATTGGCCTTTAAATTTCTGTTTTAAGAACTTATTAATTTCGTCAAACACTTTGCTTGTAAACTTGTTCTTGCCTGGTAAGTGTTTTCAGTTGGCTTTGCTTGTTGAAATGGTCTCAAATGAGTATAAATGCTGGTAACTTATCGCTATAGAGTCTAAACAATGATCTGATATGAAGATGCAATTCTATTTTTGTCTTTGAAATACATATATATGAACTTTATATTAAAAACATGCCAACTGTCATTTTCACAAACACTTGGCATGCATACCAATGTGTTATTCTAAATGATCATTATATTGAATTTAAGACTCTCAATTTGTAGTACCTTCATTCAAATGTAAACCCAAGTACAATATAACATAAATTCGCCAAGACTTTTGGTGCATAATGAAGATGCAAATACAATGCCAAGTCTGATATGAAATAACCATCTACAGCATGCAACATTAATGATTCAATTGACAATGTAAACTATGACATGAGGAACTTGATTATGAAATCACCCTATGTTGGAGATGAAGAAGCAACCAAATCCAATGCAAAGAACCTTCTCCAAGCTCAAATCGAAGCCCTCTACCAGCCGCCCCTGTTCTGATATAGGAATGAATATGTAAAATAATTTGCAGCCTTAAAGACCCAACTCAAACACTGAAAATCATTGTAGGGCTCTCAAGAATGGAGCACCCAACCTAGGGAATAAAATCGCTACCTCTTGTGGCCTCCATACATAAAATTGTGGTTCCCAGGTATGCTGACATAAGGTCTGAAATTACATCAGACTGTTATTAAAAATTAGAGTTTAATCTCCTCAAATGCCAAAATCGATGCCAATGCCAAACTGCAAAAGTAATATCATTTATTCTCCCTAATTGCCCTAAACAAACTCCAAAATTTGCCAATGAAGAACAAGTAGAAAGTCTGAAGTAACTCCCTCAACTTTGCAACCCTTTAGAGGATCTTTCACCACCTCAGTTATGCCAATCAAATAGAATTTTCGTTCTCAATGATCAAATGTAGAAACTGCAGAAACCTTTGGTTCCACAATGGACATATCAAAAACAAATATCAATTCTTGGATGATTAGAAGCTTAGCCAAGCCCTCTATTTTTTTTTTCATCCTTCAAGAAACTTCTAGAATATTATTTTATTTTATTTAAATCACTTTATTAAAGTCCCGTCAAATACGCATTATATAACTTTGAACTTTAAAATAAATATGAAGATGATGTCGGAATGCCTTGATCTTTAGCTCGTCAGAAAGGTCTCAACGAAACGCATCTAACCCCACTCTGAAAATCTTGATCCGACATTGAACCCAAACTTACTAAAAATAGTAAGTACTCTACAAGGCACCCAAAACTGCCACTGATCATGCCAACTGGATCCAAACCAAAACTACACATCCAAATGGCCCATCCAAGGCCAACTCACCATGGTTCCCTAACCAAACTGCTAGTCCACGGGAAACCAATGATGGACTAACACTGTATCTAGAAAGGGGACATTACAATCCGTCCCTCCTGAAATTGCTTGTCCCCAAGCAATCTCAACTGCCAAAAGAAACCCTTTGTAAGATTACTCCACGTAGATCCCACGAGTAAAACTGTGTAATGTCCCTGATATCATCAACCAACTCCTGTAACCCCTGCATTTGAACAACTAACTGAACCTGCCTACCCAAATCAATCTCGCCATCAAGTGCCGCAGGAATATAATCCTCAAAAGGAAGCAACTCAAAAGACCAACCATATTTGCTTCTAAATTCTGCACAAAACAAGTTGTCCATCACATGCGCCACTAAACTATGCATCCGTAATAAATCATGTACATGAAGATCAAACACACTACTCACCATGTACACCCCTGAAATCTCCTCTGCGAGCCTTGTTTGAAATCTCGATGCACTGGGAGGATCCCAAATGCTACCATCAATGCTCATCTCGGAACTGGAGTCAAGAAAGTGGTCAACATCTAACTCGAAGAAAGGATTATCATCATGGATGCCATCTACTCCCTGGAAAGAAGTTGAATCGACATCGTCATCCCATGTGCAAGTCCTAGAGGAAATCATCTCTTCCCGATGAGGTTGTCCAATGACAATCTCTATAGTGCCGATGTAGAGTCTAATGCTTGAATTACCCATGACACCTGTATCCTGAGTGTGAATGCGCATGCTACTATCATCAAGTGTCCTGGCTGCCCTAGATGAGTAAGTCTCTGTTGTACATGATGTGCATCTAGCCAAACTCAACTCTGAGCAAAGCTTATCAATAAATCTCTGGGAATCCTGAAGTGCCAACGGAGTACTCACCAAAGAATCCCTAGCGACCTCAAGCTCTTGAGAGAGCTTATCAACTTCCTCTTTCCTCATCAAGGCATCTAAATAGATCCCCACAAGGCTAAGAAGGGTGTCTCTATCTGAAAGAAGGTTCAAATAATTTGACTTCATTGTCCCCATACCTTCTTTGACAAACTGCAAATCATCATGAGAAGACTCTGCTCCAATCCCCCTTTGTCTTCTCTCTAACTGAACCACCCAAAGATGATCCTCAATCAGTTTGTGCATCCTGTCATGATGAGATAATGCCGCAATAATCTCATCCTCCTTCACTGTCAACTGAGTCTCCAAGCTATGAACGACTTCCGCCTCACATGAAGAAACCTCAATCTTCTCAAATGCCAAAATCGATGCCAATGCCAAATTGGAAAAGTAATACCATTTATTCTCCCTAATTTTCCAGCTACAAAATTGGAGCAACCTCAGGCTGTGGGTATCCTGTAGTGAGGTTGAACCTCTAGGCTTTTTAATGAGGTTAGCTCTTCAAATGCTTCACTTCAGTTGTTCACACACACTAAAACCTATTGTTGACCAAGGAAAAGGGAGAGAAAGGTAACATAAAAAGGAAAAACTGAACTAAGAAAGGTGATGCACCAAATAGAGAGTGACCCACATAAGCATGAAATAAACACTAATTCAACATAAGATAATTCTGCTTACACAACCTCACAACCGGTTAATTTGCATCAATGTTTCATAAACTAGGCTCACTAAGCCATATATGAAGTAGAGAGGAATTTTGAAATTCACACCAAGCATCCATTAATGATAGAAAGAACTCAAGTTCAGACCTGCAACTAACCTGAAAATAGGTAAGAAGAAAGGACAAGATACATGGAAGAACACTTCTTCACAAGGCCATCATGCACAAGCTTGCTAAACACGATTTTCAGACAAGAGATAGGTAAAAATAATCTTTATTGCTTCAAAAGGTCTTTCTTACAAATTTTGATAGGGTTCTTCCTTGTCAAATGAGGATATATTTTTTTGAAAAGAATCGAGACATATATAGAAAAGGGGAAGACCCAAAGAGAAGAGGCGAGCAAACAGAAATCAATAAATGAGATCCAACCACCCTCCATGAATTCTTACCCACACTTGGGTTAATTAGAACTAATCCTTCTCCAACGAACTAACCGCCATTAGCTCCAAAAGTCTTTCACCCCTCTCATTGGTCGAGAAACGCACTAGAAGACAAAACTCGCTAAAGACGACGATGTCATGGTCCACTAAGAAGGAAAAGTCCAAGAACGTCTTAAATGCTCGAGCTATCTTTTCTAATTGCTTGATCTTTATCTTTCATCTCCATGCCATCCTCCACTTGTCGGCTTACGTATGAGGACAAAAAATCTTACACCTATAAACCTGACTGAGCCATGCTGCTTCTACATTTGTCGGCTGTTGGTCGAAGATGATGGCCATGTCGAAGGACGAGGACTCCCCATTAACTTCACCTACCAGCTCTTGCCTTGAAACCCGAACCAGATCTTCCCTATAGATGGAAAACCAATCTAAGGACATTGGTTTTCCCAAATTTATCTTATTTATGTCGGTGCGAATCCATAGGTTGCGCAGATCCTGGTCTTTTAAATGCCAATGGCTACTTGCAAGGGCTCAAATTTGACGTTTGCGGGCCCGTCATTAATTTCTTCAAACTTTCGTTTCGGGCATTGTCTTCAACATCCTTTCAAGCTCTTTTTTCTCGAGCTTTTGTTTATCACTTTCCTGTGGACAATTTGTCCTAAAGAATGTCTTCGAAAAAAATGTCTTTCGGACTTTTGCAAGGTACCCTTCGGGTTTGTGAAATGGTCCCTTTCCTAAGGTAAGGTACCCTTCGGATCTTTGAAAATGAACCTTCTCAAAGGGAATGAGCCCTTTGGGTTTCTTGAAAAGGACTTTCCCAAAGGGCAAGAGACCTTTCGGGCTTTGTCAATGGCACCTCCCAAAGGGTAACATACCCTTCGAACTTTTTGCTTGAGACCTTCGGAAATATTGCAATGGTCTTCTGGAAAAGTGAACAAGCCCTTAAGTAATGGACCCCGGCGTTTTGCAAATGACCCGGACTTTTGTAAGTGCCCCCACTACTGATGACAATTTTCTCAGGTAAAATGGAAATGTCCCTTCGGAAGGGGTAGTGACCCTTTGAAAAACCTAAAATGATCCTTCAGAGTTTTTGTTTTGGCCACTTCGCTTTAGAAGATAGCTTTTAGAACTTTTGCTTGGAAAAATTCTTTCGGAAGAATTTTCTCGAAGATTTTTCGACACTTAAACGAAGGAAACCGAGACAAAACTCCTGAAGAGAGAACACTTAGCTAAAAGGAAAAAGAATTCCTTCGGGGAAATTGTCCACACAATTTTCCCAAAAAGAAAATGAAACCAAAATGGGCCCGAAAGAATTCCCCTTTCACTTGTTCTCCGAAAGAATGAACAAGTAAAAGACTTAGCCGAAAAAGAGATTTTTCATTTAGCTTTTGGCTTACAAGCTTATCCTCGAACACTGCTGCCGGATCCATTTCTAAGCCTTTGACTCAATGTTTAATCAAACTATGCAAGAGCTTCATATGTGGGCCAAAAATGGCCAACAGTAACTTCCTCAACTTTGCAACCCTTCGGAGGATCTTTCACCACCTCAGTTATGCCAATTAAAGAGAGTTTTCGTTCTCAATGATCAAATGTAGAAACTGCAAAAACCCTTGGCTCCACAATGGACATATCAAAAGCAAATATCAATTCTTAGATGATTAAAAGCTTAGCCAAGCCCTCTATTTATTTATTTTTTTCCATTCTTCAAGAAGATTCTAGAATATTATTTTATTTTATTTAAATCACTTTATTAAAGTCCCGTCAAATACAAATTATATAACTTTGGACTTTAAAATAAATATGAAGATGATGTTGGAATGCCTTGATTTTTAGCTCGTCGAAAAAGTCTCGACGAGACGCATCTAGCCCCACTCTGAAAATCTCGATCCGGCACTGAACTCAAACTTACTAAAAATAGAAAGTACTCCACAAGGCACCCAAAACTGTCATTGATCATGCCAACTAGATCCAAACCAAAACTACACATCCAAATGGCCCATCCAAGGCCAACTCACCATGGTTCCCTGACCAAATTGCTAGTCCATGGGAAACCAATGATGGACTAACACTGTATCTAGAAAGGGGACATTACATCATGTAAAATAGATTATGTTGTTAGATTTACATAAAAATGACACACTAAGAAAAAGAGTGGAAATGATTAAAAAACTCGTACATTTTATCAAACATTGCAAGGATATTTATACAATTGTCATGTCCTATTTTCTAGGACATATCCTTATCACAAGCGCTTGTCCCTCAACTATTTCATTTTATACGTGATTGACTTAACCACCACCTAACAAACTAGCATAATAACTAGACTAACCAAACTTTGTTTAACTTCACCAAGTATTAAAATACTATGTTGTAACATACTAAATTCTTTACATTCCCTCCTCATTACAACATGGTACTAAGGGAGATCTTTGCATTAGTACTAGAACATACACACAGTTCAATATACATACTTTCACTCGATGAATGAGAACATACTCATCGTTTATCGAAAAAACAATAAATAAGAATGACTAAGATACACACATAGCCCATACACACATACATGTGTGAACAGGAGCATTCACAACTATCCACAACATAACAAAATGTATGAATAGGGACACAGTCAACTATTAGTCTAACATAGTAGTGGGAATAACTTCACTATACAACCTCTGTGCGAATTAGCCTCACTGAACCGAAAAAAAAATACTGGGTCTAAGCGTAACCATCTCATCCTCGGTTGGGAATGGGCCTCACCGAACAACAATATGCAACTTTCTAGCCAAAATGGTGCCACTAAAAACGTGGCAACCAGGCCTCATTGAATAATCTTACTCTCAAAAGGTGCCACTAAAAACGTAATCCAATCTCCAAGCTAGAGGCATACTCAAGACTGGAAGTCTTCCTCCAACCACATGGTTGGAGCCACCCTCCTCAATCAAGTCGATCATAATGGCCATGTGGACCACAGACCGTTACATGGAACTTTTTGACGATAATGGCAACATTTTTCCTAATACTTGTCCCCTCCATGGGAATGGGCTTTCCCCCTCAATCAAAAAGATTGTACAGGTGTTGAGTACTGCCAACAATGCACCCATACACAACTTGCTTTACATGATCAGATATACACATTTTAGTGTCTACCTTTTGCAGGAAAAACAATTACATCTTACAAAGCATAAGAGCTGAAGCGAAACCTTTTTCCCATATGGTTTATAATGCATCTTTACACATGTTGGCAAAATTTTGTCAAAATCTACCCACCAAATCAAAAGATATATAATGAATGTGATATACCAGGCTTAAAATGAAATTTTTATAATATTTAAACAAAAAATTAAAACTTTATAAAAATAAAATTAAAAAACTTTAAAACTGAAGCATTGTCGTAAAATATTATAAAGTTAAAAACTTTATAATAAAAATAAAAACTCTATGCTTTCATTTTGCAGAGGTGCCACTATATAGTTGTTGCACCACTATAAAAGTAAAGCACTTCTTCTTACTCACCTGAAACATCCTTTTCTTATTGCCGCATCTTTTTTCACATGCACGTTTGCTCATTGCTGCCGGGAAAGAATGTTGTGCCCTTTGCAATTCTTTTAAAGTGTTTGTCATTGTTCAGAATTTTTTATAGAAAATATTCATGCTTTTTTACACAACAATTTCAACATATTTGTAGGCCGAATCTTAAGTTGTATACAACAAAGTTGTAGATCTCTTTTTATCTTTCCAGCAAAAAAGGGCATCAATCCGATATTGGATGAAAAAGTTGTAGATCTCTTTTTATGTTGTATACACCCATTTTACCAAAAGAGGTATCCGCTGGAATTTAGTGACAAATTTCCAAATATGAAATTTTTAACATGAAATGAAAATAGCGTTTTATGCAAAGGTTTTTGGTAACATAGACAAAAAAATAAGTTTTTTCTTACAGGCCTCTACTAGCTCTTATTTGTGCACTGACAAATCCAACAGCCGAGGAATTGACATGAGAATGCTTTGGAGATTCTCCTACTGTTCTTTCTAATGGCCCCATCTGCTAATTCTAAAAAAAATAATCACTCGAGAAAACAATCTAACTAATGGCGCACTTGCTACAACTAAATACAAATTTTAACACAAGGTTATCATCAATCAGGGCAACAAAAACAACAATAAAGCTGCCTCTTGGCAATCATTTAATCCTTCCATCACGGGCCCAAGATCAGAGAATGTTGTGATACCAAATGTTTGATTTAAGCTAACATAATCATGCTCAGCTCACAAAAATGACACAATGTAAGATGGCAAAAAGGTTGGAAATAATAAAAACTCCTATATTTAATTCAACCATTGTAAGTATATTTTTACAATTGTCATGTCCTATTTTCTAGGACATATCCTTTGCGCAAGTGCTTATCCCTCAACCATTTCCTATTCTACATGATTGACTTAACCACCTAACAAACTAGCCTAATAACCCAACTATACAAATTTTATTTAACTTCCAAGTATTAAAATACTATGGTGTAATATACTGAATGATAATTAGCTAACCAAAGGCCATTAGGTATGGAAGGTTGTCCAACATATCGATAACACAAATTCTCTTGAAAAAACAAATACCAACTAATTGAATATTGCACCATATTGCAAGACACAATGTATTCTTGACCATTCACATGCATGGTATATATGAGAAAATTACAGCAAAACTATAACTGGTTCACGTTAATTATCACGTGTGACTGATTGTATTACCCAAAATGTGTACTGCTAACCAAAGGCTTAAAAGCTAACCAAAGCCTTGGAAAGCTTGCAAAGGTTACCCAACATTTTAATAGAAAAAAAATCTTTTAAACAAAACTACATATTATGATCATTAATAGTCAAACAAGCTGAAAGCTTTATTCTACGAAACTCTAGCATGCGTTGACACCTTTTGTAAAGCCTCCAGTTCAAATCTTAAATGCAATAAAACTCAATGTTCTCAACTTATCGACAGAGTATGGGCAGGGTATGATGTCAATGCCTAATTGGCTTGATAATTTTAACTGGAAGTGGATTGACAAAGAAGAAATGCTCGAATTCCTTGGCATTTCTTTTGCCTTTGAAATCTCCTCATCTTCCCTTTGGCACTGTGTTTTGCAATGAGTCACAAAGAAAATTTCCTATTTGATTACCAAGCCCTTGTCTTTGGCTGGTAAATTTGAGGGTTGCACAAAGATTCTTGCAATGACTAATGTTTATTATTCCTCCTGTTGGGCTCCATTCAAGGCAGCTTATGACAAGCTTGCTAAGCTGCTCCAAGACTTTCTTTGGCTAATGCCAAGCATACTTGCAGATTCCATAGAATTGCTTGGAACATTTGTTGCCTTCCTCAATATAAAGGAGGTATGGGCATAATTGATGTCCATAGATAGAGTATTTCCTTGTGTTAAGAGAGTTGTTAGAGTTATTGAAGGCTCGGGATAATGGAACAATCTTCTCAGACATTGCATTTGGAAAGCTGAAGGGTATTGGATTTCATACTGATTTCTAGAAGGCTCATTTGTCGCCTACAACCATAGTTACCAGATTCGGCCGCATATGGCCGAAATCCGGAACATTCCGCATTTTTTGCGGGCTTCTGGATTAATAAATTCGGTTCGCCAAGGAGAAACAATGGAAGTCAACAAAAAAATTTAGAAAATGTAAATCTAGTCCGAACCCAATAGTATGTAAATAAAATAAACATTGAAGTATAAGAAATAAGAAACTAGATGTCCATTATAAATGTAAACTTATACTTTAAGTTATATTTTATTTATATACTTTCAGGGTGTTTGAGAGGGGTTTCGGACCGCTAGGAGCTATAATGCAAATTCTAGGTTTTGGAGGATCCTATCATATTTCAGAGTTAGTCAGATTCCAGGGTTTCAGGGTTTCAAACTCAGCCATATTTCAGGGTTTCAAGATTTCAAGGAGACATCATAGGAGGTATGAAGGCTGCATGAAGGGATGTATGCGTGATAGAATAGTATGAGAATATCTCTTGCAAAGTGCCACAAGCCGATCCCACCCCATTCCCAATGCACCCCTTAAGGCATGCACTCTGTGAGATTCAAGTTTGAACTATGGACATTTTACTATCTTTTAATGTAATTCAAGTTTGAAACTTATGCATTTCTCAATTTTGCAACTGTTAAATTAATATTCAATGTTTCATTCCTTACTAGATTACAATATTTTACACACACACACACATATATATATATTTTTTTTTCCAAACCGGATTTTTCCGAACCTTTTCAAGAATTCTGCATTTTTTTGGCCTCCCGAACGCATCCGGATTTCCGAACCTGGTAACTATGCCTACAACATTTGGAATGCCTTTGAATTGGTCAAACCGTTTCTCAATTGGATTGGGGATGGATTTAATGACCATAACCTTTGGTGGTCTCCCATCTGGCCTCTCTTTTGATGACCATAACCTTTCCAAACAGAATCTTGCCAAACATCACCACTAGCAAGTTGCTTCTTGCAGAAACTCCAGGAATTAAAGCTCTTAGACTTTTCAAGAAAGACATGCCTATTATTCATGATCTTTCTTCACAAAATTTGATTCCATGGCCTATTTTGCTGAAGAAATACAAGCTTTTTGCCTCTGATTTTCCCTCCATGATCTTTCTTCACAAAATTTGATTCCATAGCCTATTTTGCTGAAAAAATACAAGCTTTTTGCCTCTGATTTTCCCTCCATGTGTATTCAAGAGCTCATGCCTGATGTTATGATACACAAGCTCGGTTTTCATCCACCTTTTGAATGGTGGAAAGACTGGCCTTGAAATTGCGATACTTCTTTCAAAAATTAGTCCCATAGGTTTCTTTACAGAATTCTCAGCCCCTTTCTTCAGCTCTTGAGAAGCTGAATTCTTTGCCCAAAACATGGCTTTTTCACTTCAACCGTATTTGGCTGGTTAAGCTTGAGCCAAAGTCAGCACATTTTTTGCGGTGTTTAGTTTATCAAGGGTTGTCATTGAGCGAAGGGTTTCACCACATGGGGATTTCTCACCCCGAGTTCAAGTATTTGATTTAGACTTTCTCTCGTGTCTAGTGTGCCTCCAGACTGTAGACCTTCAAGTATTTGATTTAGGCTTTCCCTGGTGCCTAGTGTGCCTAGAAGTGGATTCAAATTTGTTTGGATATTATACTTGGTGGCCAAGTTATATTGTTTTCATTTGGAATTTCCTCGGAGCTACTATTATTTTTTTGCTCAAGAAGTCTAGAAACTATACTATTTTTAACAGCGAGATTATTTCATAGCAGTTTTCGACTAACCAAAAATTTTATGTGCTCACCTTTATATTATTTCAGATCCAAGCATATGCTGGGAAAGTTGTTTTGGAGTTCCAACACCTACAGGACCTGCTTAATCACTGGGAGAGTGCTCCTTGCACTATTAGCAGAATCTTGCCAAACATCCCGCAACAAGGTTCCCCTCCACCAGCACCACAGCAGCAGCAGAGCCACTCTCACAGTCACTTCTCTACCCCTCCCCCTCAACAAGGTGGTTAGAGTCCGGATGCTCGTGGTAAGACCAGTATTGGACCATCGTGGTGAGCATCCCCAACGCCAAATGTGGTGGATGCTAGTGTGATTGCCCCTCCTCCGCCTAGGTGGGGAATGTGCATTCCTTAGGCTGCTAAGGATGGACGGGATGGGCGGTTGGCATTGGATCCATCAACAGACTCCATTTGGGTCTCTCTCCCTCCACGGGATGATCTGCCGCCTCCTAGTGTTGTTGCTTGTGCTTAAAATTGCTTTGTGAGCTTTTGTGCCATGTTTTGACTTGATATGTATATTTGAGACTTGTTTTTTGGGCCATGAATACAAACTGGCCACCTTTTTATTGTAAAGCATCCATGCACTTTATCTCTATATTTTTGCAATTAATAGATATCTCAATGGGTTTTCAATAAAAGAAAAGGCTACAAATTGATATGATATTTAAGATTGCACCATATTGCAAGACGTACTCCTGGACATTCACATAGGAAGTATAAACAAGAACAAGAGAAAAATATGGTCAGTTGAAATTGTCAAGGATATGTAAATTGTATTGTGTATATTAAGTCCTTATTACAAGTAATTACTAGTTAGTAGTTAAAATCCAGGTGTACAACTCAATTTATAAATGAACAAACATTATTATAATAAATGATGTCACTTAGACATTTTGAAAAAATAACAAGCCTAATAAACATAAAGAGCCAAAAATGAGATAAATATTTCAGTTCGCCTATTTTGTTTATGCAAAGTCACAAAGTTCTTGGGCAATTCCCTAATCTCCAGACAACAAACTTAATTGAAAAATTTAAAGCAAGTCATATGACTAGTACCTGAGTTCGTCTCATTGGATCCAATATGGAAACATCTCCATCCTTCTGCAACCTATCTGATATAGGCAATGTTATAGCATAATGCAAAAAATCAGAATCCATTACTGACAATAATTAAAATTCATTAATACTGCATTCTGCTGCGCTTAAACAATTAACTGTTTAATGCTTGGAGTCTTCTCTCTTCTAAGATATTTTTTGAAATTCATACAGAAATGTAGATTGGACAGATAAGTTTATTCAGTGGCACATATCATAAATATCTTTGCAAGCAGACCTTGAAAACCCCAATGCATAAATCAAATAATAAAAACTTGTCTCTTGATTAGTTAAAAAAAGAAGATTAACAATAATAGAAAATGAAATAAAGCTAAATGGTAAAATTAACTCATTAAAATTAAAGCTTGAAGTCCTTTTTCTTCTAAGATGTTTTTTCAAATTCATACAGAAATGCAGATTGGACAGATAAATTATTCAGTAGCACATATCATAAATATCTTTGCAAGCAGACATTGAAAACTCCAATGCATAAACCGAAAAACAAAAACTTGTTTGTCTCTTGGATAGTACAAAAAGGAAGATCAACTATAATTGAAAACAAAGTAAAACTAAATGGGATAATAACCTCTTGTGTAGGATCTCTGTGCACTTTGCATAACAGAAACCTTTGCAGATCTTGCCAAAGAAATACTTCTCTGCTCAGGGATCATGTCCTTCCTTGAGGAAAGGGACGTAGCCAAGCTGGAAATGTGTGATCCATCATTTGTGGGAGATTTCTCTTCAATGGAAGTGTCCTGAAGCTTGCCTAGAAAATCTTTGCTTGCTTTAGGATATGCATCAGCAGATGCGGCTCTTAGTTTGGACCACAATTCTCTCCGAAGAGTCTGTTCCCCAGGTTGTTTACCCCTTTGCTCTGTAGTTTGAACACTATGAGAAGCAATTTTAGAGGCTGGAGTACTTTCAACCACGGCCAAACATGGATAAACAGAATCTGTAGAATAATCCAGATCTTTTGTTGTTATTAACCAAAGACATGGAAAAGATAATCCACAAACACAAAAAGGGTGTGTGTGTGTGTGTGAGAGAGAGAGAGAGAGGAATCACCAAGGTTGTCAAGAGGTCTATGCCTATAAGATAAGTCAATCTTTTTCTCGTGCACTGATCTAAATGAATATGTAGTCTCACACGGTTCTGGAGAACTCTTCGCGCCTTCCTTAGTTTGCTTCATCTTGGAACTCAAGGTAGGAACGGCCAATGCTTGACATAGAAAATTTGGATTCAAACCTTCTTCATCAGGGTTTTTCTGTTTGCTGAATTCTCCCCCTTTTCCAGATTCAGCACAATCTACTGAAATAGATAAAGCAAGAGGAATTCCTGACAAAGGGGAATATTTGTCCCTCTCATGTGGCTTATGTGAATCAGAAACACCCTGAACATCCGATAACACTTCAGTTGATGGTATCATCAGGACACAAGTTTTTGGAGGTGATATCCCAAGGTGTGGGGACATCTGTACCGGAGTCTTTATTGGTAGACAATCATATGCTACTCTTTTAAAAAGGTCGGGATATTTGATCCTAAGACTCTTTGGAATTTGTGTGTCATCTGATGATGGAGATTCATCAAACTTGCGAAAATTGACAGTTACAGGAGGAGTTGATTGAACAGAAACATCTTTCTCATGCTGCAATGATTCTGAGATTGGCCTAATTGGCCTCATCAGTAAACAGGTTTTGGGGGGAGATATTTCCAGCCCGGGTGTTGCAAATATCTTTGAAGTATCCTCCTTTAAGAAGTGTGATGGATTGCCCTTGAACATTTTAGCGTACTTGTATGCATGGTTCTTTGAAATTTGTGGAGTCGCAACCTCCACTTGTTCTGGAATCACAGCCTCCACTTGTTCTGGAGTCACAGCCTCCAATTTTTGTGGAGTCACAGCCTCCACGTTTTCTCGAACCTTACTCAGATGTTGAGAAGGCAATGATGTTCTTAAAACAAAAGCCAGTTTGTCTTTATCACCACATGCTCTCAGTTCTGAAGTAGAAAACCCTTTGAAGTCTGCACATGTTTTTGATTTGGGAAGTGGTGTCAGAGCAAATAACTCCCTACCACATTCACTTGTAATGCCCAAAGACCATGACACGAGGGGTGAAGGGGACAGTGACTTCCTAAAATGATCTAAAGGAAACAAATTTTCATCATTTATTGCCGAAGAAGAAACAATTGGTGAAAAATGAAGTGTTTGTTTCTCTGAAGTCTCCGAGTGACTGCCAAATGCTTGTTCAAATTTTGGAAGCCATCCCTGGCAAAACAAGTTAAATTCAAATTTATTTCCTTATCCCAAGCTATTCAAAGTTATAAAATATAATGAAAATAGAAATATTGCAGTACCTGTAATGTTGAATGTGTCACTGACAATACTTTTATAAAGCATTCTAGATCGCATAATGCCAATTTGTTGGCAAGATTTTGCTTATGAGCACGAGTTACCAGTCCATCAATCTATAAGAAATAAGACATCAGCTTGTTTGAATAGTTTTAATCGAAATCCAATATAGCTAGAAATTTACATTCTCCTTCAGAAAGTGCAAAGATTTGAAGATCAATTAACCTGCTGTCGGTGCATTGACATGCTGAATGTATTCCCATTTTGTCGACCCATTGACCTTGGCAGAAATGAAGCATACAAACTAGAATACAGATAAATAAACCAATTTGATTTTCTTTGTACCACTATAGAGTCGTGCAGGAAGATTTGTTGCTCCAAATTGTAAATGGTCTCAAAATTGCAAATTCATTTTGCAAAAAATGCAGTACAAGCACTAACTGTTTCATGTTGGAGTAATAACATTTTGTCATATAATTGTAAGAGTTATTTACAAGTCTGTAGGAAATTTTGCATAGAACAAAGGGCATTGAAACCATTTGCGTTGAGTACTTTGTTTCAATAATCAGCTGATTGCAGAGGTTATGAGTTTTCTAACTGTTCAGTCTCAGGCATTTAAAATTTCATCAATTAAATTATGTTTCTGTGAGAGCTTATCACATAAGGGTTATCATCGAATTTGTTTATAGATTTCGCGCATTTTTTTCCAAAATTTGAGTAATAAAAATCAAGTCTTAGTATGTTTCAGGGAGAATCTCTCTTTTTCTACAAATCCTTTGTGAGGAAAAATCAAAATTTATTGAAGTTATATTGGGGAATTGGTTTTCAAGTGTCCAAGAGGTGCAGTGAAATCAGCAGCCAGTCTTAAGCTCAAAAGCCTGTCACATTTTCAAAAGATTCCAAGAATATCCAGCTTTTGGAATTTTAGGAAAGAATAGCCAGCTTTGGAAATTTAGAAAACTAAGGTGTACGATGCACAGCACAATATCCTCCACTACCCCAAAAACATGAAGTAATGATGAAGTTGGCTGTCATTAATGTTTTTGGAAAAGTGGGTTTCATGAGACAAAAATGCAATGCACCAAGGGGTCTATTGAAGTCCAATTTCCCAGGGGGTTCCCTCAAATGGGTTCTATAGCGCAACAGCATGATATCTAAGTGGCATACATTTCAAGAAATATTGATCCTAGATCAGCTATGTCATGAGTCCTGTCAGAGAATAAGACTTTGGAGTGCAGACGTGTAGTGGCAAAGGACATTGGAGTGCAGCCATGCATTGACAAGTTGATATCTTCTCAGAAAATTTCAAGAAATGATTTTGAAATCGGCTCAGGCAGGAATCTGATATGGTCCTTCCTGCAAACAGATTAATCCAGCAACAGAAAGATAGAGAATATGCATTTATAATTGAAATAAAGAGAGCAATATTGTATTCAAGGAGTTTGCTCAAAGGAGGTTGTGAAGTACTTCTCTATTCACATTCATAAGTACGCTCAAAGGAGGTTCTCACTTCATCCCATTAGCTAATTGTACTTATCACACATGTATGAGAAGTAGTAGCTGTCTTAGTTAGATTAGTTTAAATAGAAAGCATGTGCAAGAGGAAAAAATATCCATTGAATATTTTGTATTGAGCATTGCTCAAAAGGAGGTTGCCCCTTCAAAGAGACCTGCAATACTTTTTACAGTGATTTTGTGATTTCAATACAATATTGCTCTCTTTATTTCAATTGCATTGTATATTTTGTATCTTTTTGTTGTTGAATTAATCTATTTGCAGGAAGGATCATATAATCAATCTAGTATCAGAGTTCTTTCCAGGATTGTGTTCTGCAACCACTTCAATAGTTTAGGGCTTTTCGTGACTATCCACCATATGCTCTCACCTTGCCCAATCAAGATCTTGGTGATCAAAAAATGGTAATGGACGTTGCTGCAGTAAGCTTTTTGCCCCAAATTGGCCAAAATTTGTTTTCCTTGCAAGTAGTTATTTTTTATTTTTTAGGGTAGAAAATTGTGCTGGTGGTTTTCAAATATCCTCAAAAGAGCTAATATTTTTGGTTAAGCACATGAGACTCATGTGTGAAGTGAGATGAGAATTGACCCATCATCATAAGCCCTTGATAACATCTATATATGCCCCTGAGCTTCCCCGTACCTTTGGGTATATAGGAAGACACCATAGTTTTTTCAAAACCTAGCCCTAGATAGCCTTCGGCCGTCTATAATTTGTGGTGCACCGGTAAGCAATTAACCCCAGGAAGTTACATGTGCCATACTTCAAAGACAGGATAGTGGGCTATAGGACAATTTAATCCTCTGACGTTAGATCTCTCAAATAACAAGCCGACAGTATTTACGAACAAGATAGGTATAATGCGAGCTCATAGATCAAAGACATCCTATAGTAACCTTCACTAAGATAACTCTAGCATTCTTGTAGACCCCATATTTTTTCAAAACCTAGTCATAGAGCACCTTCGGCCATCTACAATTTGTGGTGCACCGATAAACAATTAGCCTCAGGAAATTACTTGCACCATATCTCGAAGACCGGATAGTGGGCTATAGGACGGTTCAATCCTCTATAGTTAGAGCTTTAAAAAATTGGGACGATGCTAATTACAAACAGGATAAGTATGATGCAAGCTCATAGACAAAACACACCCTTTAGTAACCTTCAGTGTGATAACCTTAGCATTCTTGGAGTTGGAGGATACCACCACTTGCTGATTTTTTTTACAACAGCAATTGTCGAGGATAGCAGGGTCGAATAGCAAAATCCTTCAAACCAACAATTACAACAAAAGACAAAGGGGTTGGAATATTCCTAAGCAATTATCTTGAAAAAGGAGCAGGACAGCAAAATTCAGCCCATAGAGTTGCAAGTCACTAAACTAAAATAAAAAAGTCTGAAAAAAAATCATATTTGGGATACCTGTACCATTGTGATCATCTTGTCGAGTTGATCATTTTGACATATAACTCTAGTAAACTTTATGGGAGACTTGACCCTCCCCCCCCAACGTATGATGGTAGTAACCCGATGAAATGATGGAACAAATTCTAGTAGAGCTACATACCATGAAGAATAAAATTCAAACCCAATAGAAACAAATGATGGACACTACCACAGAACTAAGTAACCGTGATTCACGGACTAGTCCAAACAGCAATTCTGAACAAAGCTTCAATTCAAAGAGAATGCCACATGGACTCAAATTGGATTTTCCTAAATTTGATGGTAAAGATCCTTTCAATTGGCTGTACAAAACAGAGTAGTATTCTTGTCTACACAACACCCCATGCGGAGACATGGTACCTATCGTCTCCTAGAGATAGAAGTTGTCCAGTGGTACCAAGGGTATCAAAAACATCATGATGAGCCATCATGGACAACATTTTCCAAAACCCTATTGGTTCGTTTTGGCCCAAGTGCACATGAGGAAATTTGAAAAACTAGCCGACAAAACCAGAGGATTGATAGATGAATTCTTCAAAAGTTGTTTCAGAAGTGGCTTAAAAGAAGATATTTGAGCCGAGGTCAAAATGTTCAAACCACAAGATATTGGCAGCCACTGGGTTGGCTAAGTTGGCAAAAAAAGTCAAGTTCACAAGTCAACTCCAATCTTCCAAATCAACCCCATTCAAGACCTCAACGCCAACACGAATATTCTCAAACCCTAGAAAAACACCAATCAAATGCCTCACTAAAGTTGAGATGTGAACCTATTTGGGAAAAAGGGTTATGTGCACACTAGGTCACCAATGTGTGGAACAAAAATTGTACCTGCTAGGCTGTGGAGTCACTTCCAATGTCTGAAGAATGGGAAGATGTAAGGGAAGCCCAAGAAGAAGAAAATGAAGAAGAACAACATAGGTGAGGACCCACCACTAGAAATTTCAGTGCACACACTAGCAAGCATTACTACTCTTCAAACAATGAAGGTCAAGGGTACTTTAAACAACAACCCCTCACCATCCTCATTGATTTTGGAAGCACACAACATCGTCGACCTTCGACTAGCCAAACAAGCCAATTGGTATGTGTACCCATATTCAAGCTTTGAATCATTATAGTAAATGGGGGAACCTTACCCTATAAGGGCAAATGCTGAAATGTTCGAATCTGAAATCAAACATGTTTGTTCTACCTCTAAGAAGAAGTGACATAGTCTTGGAAGCACAATGGCTATAGACACTGGGACTTATAATATACAAATTTTCCAAATTGTGGATGCAACTCACAAATAAGGGGCCGCAACACACCTTAAGAGGACTTACTCCAAGATCAACAAGCATCATTATCTATCATCGGATGCAAAAGTTGCTTAAAACGAGTTCTCATGGTATTATCGCCCAACTTTACACCACGCAGATCAATGACTCGTTAGATTCAAACCAGCCATTGGAATTGGAGGACCTGTTTTCTAAGGATCTTTGAGGAGCCTATGGGGTTACCTACACAATGACTAGAAGATCATGCCATTCAGTTTGTTCCAGGAAGTGTAACTCCAAATATTTGTCCTTACAGGTAACCATATCTACAAAAGATTGAAATAGAAAAAATGGCATGGGAATAGTTGCAAGTAGGAGTCAATTGGCCACGCATAAGTCCTTACTCTTCCCCAATATTACTAGTCAGGAAAAAGGATGGATCCTGGCAACTCTATATTGATTTTCAAGAGCTGAATAAACTCACCAACAAAAACAAGTTTCCCATTCAGGGGATTGATGAACTCTTGGACAAACTGCATGGAGCCCACTTCTTCTTGAACCTCAACTTAAATTCAAGCTATCATCAAATCTGCATAAAGGAAGAAGACATTCTTAAGACAACCTTTCAAACTCATCATGTCATTTGGCCTCACCAATGTTCCATCAACATTCCAAGACTTCATGAACAAGATCATCATAGTCTTTTTTATAGCCAGACATGGGAGGAGCACCTAATGCACCTAGAACAAACCATTTCGGAGATCCAATTATGTGCCAAACTGTTAAAGTGGTCTTTTGACCAAACGGTTAAAGTGGTCTTAGGGTGCATCATCTCTAAAGAAGGATTCAAAGTGGCTCCAAGAAAAATTGAGGCTATCAAAAATTGATCTAAACCCAAAATGCTCAAGATCATCTTTGAAGAAGGATTCGAAGCAGATCTAAGAAAAAGTGAGGCTATGAAAAATTGGCCTAAACCTAAAATGCTCAAGAGCCTTTGCAGATTTTTAGGCCTCATAGATATTATCAAAAGTTCATCAAGGACTATGGGAAAATTACAACTCCACTGACAACCATGTTGAAAAGAGATGCCTTTCTTTGGTCTGAGGTGGTAGAAAAGGCTTTTGAACTTCTTAAGCAAGCCATGTGTACCATCCCAATTCTTATTGTCCCTGACTTCTCCAAGCCCTTTGTCATTGAAGATGATGTCTAGGGAAGTGGAATTTGATGCATAAGCATGCCAGGTTAAGAGCAATCTTGCATCACCGAAGTATAGTTTTGCGAAGTATTCCAACGCAAGCATGCAATTATTTATAGAGCAGAAGTTGGACAGCTTTGTTTTGTGCAGGTTGTGCAGGAAGAATGGTGTGCAATGGCACAAATCTTTCAAGGACAAGCATAGCAGCAATGGCATGGCATAGGCAATAGTTCTCTCAAGCATCAAAACAAGGTTCGCATGCAGGCAACTGTGCACAAACAAAAAGGGTGTGTGAAGGGAACTAAGTGTGCAGGTAGAGGACACGAGAATTTGACGAGGAAAACATTTGGCACAGCTCAGAGCCAGTTAACTCCAAAGTCCTTGGAATGAATCTTTGACTCCAAGATTCTTGGAGATAGATTTTGAAGAGAGCGACCCTTGGGGAAAGTGTCAACTTGTGATAGTGTGCATGAATTCTTCTTGATGTGTAGCACATGGAAGAGCCTATGTAAAGGAATGCAAGACCCAACATTTGCAATGCTCTTGGCCTTAGAGGAGATTCAACCAAATTAGAGAGAGAGAGAGCTCCTGAAGAAAGGTTGTGTAGCCTAAGTGTATGCATGGAAGTCTGAGAGACTCCATTATCAAAAGAGAAACTTGCATTTTGAAGATTGAAACCCAAGCATGGCCTGTAGCTTATGCCTTGGAAGAAGTTTGTAATCTTGGTTTTCGTAAGTAATAGAATAAGCTAAACATTACATTTTCAAACTTGAGAGAGTGTATTTTATCATTGGAAACCCTGTCTCTATGATTGCTTCAACTGGTATCAAAGCAAGGTTTTGAAACTTGTGGAATGTGGGAAATAAGGCCACCTATATGGGATTGTGAGCAGAGATCTCACAATAGTAGGGTTCGCACCAAAAAGAGTGAAGATGCCACCCAAAACAATTGCTAGTAGAGGTGCAGTAGCAACCAATGTGGCTGGAAGATTGGATTAACTCTTGGATGTGTTGCACGTAGTGTATACGTGCCTAGATATTGTGGAAGACGACAGAAGGTGAGGTTTCACACAAAGAGAGGTTTTGATCAATGCTGAAGAAGAACAACGTGCAAGAGGAGCAAGAGAGGATGAAAATGATGAGGTGCAAATGGATGCAGGTGAAAGAAGAGTCTTGAAGGCTATCCCGCAGATTGGACAAGGCACGAAGGTGGACGTGCCATGTTTCTTGGGAACATTGAATCCTAAAGAGTTCATTGATTGGCTCATAGACATTGAATAATATTTTGAGTTTGACCACATCCGCAATTCGCAGTGAGTAAAGGTAGCATAGAACAAGTTGAAGGATCAGTGGAAGGAAGTGCAAAATGAGACACAAAGAAGAGGGAAGGATAAAATCACCAAGTGGGACAGAATGATTGCAAAGATGAAGGGTAAATTCTTTCCTAGAGACTATCAAATGGAATTGTTCGAAAGATTGCAGAAGTCGAGGCAAAAGGAGCTAAGTGTCAAGGATTACACATAATAATTCTATAAAATCACTATCAGGTTGGGACATAGTGAAGTAGACCAACAGAAGGTCACAAGATATCTGAATGGGTTGAGATTTGGCATCCAAGAGAAGCTAAGAATGGCTCAAATCCAGATAGTGGAGGAAACTTATCGGTTTGCATTGAACGTTGAGGAGAAGTTGTCGCGCAGAGGAAAGGGAAGGTTCACACGTGAAGGAAGACGAGGTAGCGCTGGAAGAAGCCAATAAAGACAAGGAGAAAATGGTGTTAAGCGTAATGCACATGTGCACAATCAAGGTGAGGCACTATGACAAACAAGGAGACGTGTAAGGAGGTGCATCTTACTTGTCCAGAGGGTGTGGAATAAAAGGTCGAGGAAGGGGAAGAGGATTCCCAAGAACATGCTTCTGATGTGGACAATCCAAACAAAGTGTATGTGCCCGTAGGCACAAAGAGAAAATAGTCAAATGTCAGAATTTGGTGCGCATATCGTACATGGAGAAGAGTCAGTTGAGTCAAACAAGAGTTTTGAAAAACCAAAGCATGGAGAAAGTCTAATGATGAAGAGGGTGTTGCTGAAGCCACCGAAGGAGGATAATGAACTAGCACAAAGAAAGAGCCTTTTCTGAACAATTTGCAAATTGGGAGGCAAATGTTGCAAGGTGATTGTGGATAGTGGCAGCACAAATAATTTGGTCTCATGTGAGATGGTGGAGAAATTGGGTTTGAATAAGGTAGTGCATCCAAACCCATACAAGGTGATCATGGCTACAGAAAGGCCATCAGGGGTTGGTAAATGAGCAATGCCATATGAAATTCCAGATAGGCGCATACCTAGATGAATTATGGTGCGATGTGATTCCGATGGATGTATATCATGTACTCTTAGGGACATTGGCAGTATGATAGGAGGGTTGTACATGATGGAAGAGCGAATATTTATCACTTGGAGAAGGATGGCTAGAAGTTCGCATTGAGTTCATGGAAGGACAATGAAGAAGAGGAGCGCCATAGTGTTTGTGTGTGCACGTTGATAGTGTCAGGTAAGGAATTCCTAAGGGAGGTAGAAAAAGAGAAGGCATGTTTTGGTGCTCATGCCCAAGCTAGCGCAAGAGGAGTGCACAGGTGCAAAATAACCACTTCCGTGTGAAGGGAAGGTGCTATTGGATGAGTTCACAGACATTGTTTCAAGTGATCTACTGGAAAGATTGTTGTTGACGTGAAGTATCAGCCATCATATGGATCAAACCCCTAAATCAAGTTTGCCAAAGAAAGGAGGAGAGTGGCAAGTGCTCAAGTTGTTGGACAAAGGACTGATCAGAGAAATTATAAGCCAACGCGCCCTGCAATGTTGGCGCCAAAGAAAGGAGGAGAGTGGCACATGTGCACAGATTCGAAAGCCATTAACAAGATAACAATAAAGTGCAGGTTTCCATTGCCATGCACGGATGACTTAATGGATTGCTTGAGTGGCACAATATTTCTTGAAAATACATTAAAAGTGGGTATCAGTAGATCAAGATCAAGGAAGACAATGAGTGGAAAACAACATTCAAGACAAATGTGTGATTGGTGATGCTAGTTGGGTAAGCAAATGCGTCGAGTACGTTCATGAGGCTTATGAACGAAGTCTTAAAGCCATTTATGGGGATGTATGTCATTGTATACTTGGACGACATTCTGGTGTTTAGCAGAACAAAGAGCACTTAGCACATCTATGGAATGTGTTATAGAAGTTGCGCGAAGAAAAATTACTAATAAATGTGAAGTGCAGCTTTATGAAGGAGCTTGTACACTTGGGTTTTGTGGTATCCCAAGAAGGATTAAAGATGGACCAAAAGAAAGTGCATGCAATTGTTGAGTTGTCATTGCCAAAAAATGCATTTGAAGAGCAAAATTTTCACGGCTTAGTGAGTTTCTATAGGAAGTTCATCTAGAACTTCAACAAAATATGCATAGCGATCACAAAGTATTGAAAGGAGATCGCAATGAATTTGTTTAGACGGCAGAAGCTAAGCCCAGTTTTCAAGAGCTAAAGAGGAAAGTGATGGCGATGTCGGAATTCAATAAGGTATTCCACGTAGGTTGTAATGCTAGTGGCACAACGATTGGAACAATTTTGAGCCAAGAAAGTAGGCCTATAGCTTACTGCAGTGAAAAATTGAATGATGGGAAAATGAAATATTCAGCCTATGACCAGGTGTTCTATGCTATTGGTGCTTAAGAAGTGGAGGCACTATTTGTTGCCAAAGGAGATTTATTCAAAGGCATATGAAGTGGGTTGAGTACCTATCGAGCTATTTGTTTGTGTTGAAGCACAAAAGTGGAAAATCAAACAAGATTGTTGATACGCTGAGCTGGAGAGAGTTCTCTTGTTCAATAAGGTATTCCAAGTAGGTTGTGATGCTAGTGGCATAATGATTGGAGAAATTTTGAGCCAAGAAGGCAGGCCTATAGCTGACTGCAATGAAAAATTGAATGATGGGAAGAAGAAATATTCAGTCTACGACCAGGGGTTCTATGCTATTGCCACTTAAGAAGTGGAGCCACTTTGCCAAAGGAGTTTGTGTTGTACACAGACCATCGGTCACTACAATTTATCAATAGTCAAGGGAAATTTATTCAAAGGCATATGAAGCGGGTTGAATACCTATAGAGCTATTCGTTTGTGTTGAAGCACAAAAGTGGAAAATCAAACAAGGTTGTTGATACGTTGAGCAGAAGAGTTCTCTTGTTGAATGAGATGCAAGTGGAAGTCCTTAGATTTGATTCCATGAGATGAAGATTTTTGCGATGCCTGGAAAGCATGTGCAGAACTGATAAGCGCAAATAGGACATCGTGGTTAGATTACTTTGTGCAAGAAGGGATGTTCAAGGGAGTGCAATTGTGTATACCAAGAGGATCGATGGACAAGAATTTGATAAAGGAGAAGCACAGTGGAAGATTAGCGGAACATTTTGGGAGTGATAAGACAATGGCACAATTGGCTAAAGGATACTTTTGGCCAAGGATGGGTGTTGATGTGCATGAATATGTGCAATAGTGCAGAGTTTGCCAGTAGGCTAAGGGGAGGAGTCAAAACATAGGGTTATATCAACCACTGCTTATACTAATGAAACTATATTGGGATTGCCAAGAACACATAGAGGAAATGATTCCATCTTTGTAGTGGTGGATAGATTTTTCAAAAATGGCACATCTCATTGCATGCAAGAAGACAAGTGATGCGACAAACATTTCCAATTTGTTCTTCAGAGAGGTGGTAAGGCTGCATGGTTTGCCACGCAGCAAAGTATTGAATAGGGATACGATGCTTGTAGTCCATTTTTGGTGCACATTATGGAAGAAATTGGGAACGAAGCTAAATTTTAGTTCAGGATACTATTCACGAACTGACGGACAAACTGAGGTGGTGAATAGAAATCTCGGAAATTTATTGCAATGTTTGATTGGAGACAAACCCAAGCAGTGGGACATAGTGTTGGCAAAAGCAAAATTTGCGATAAACAATTCGGTACACAAGAGTACTGGGAAAACACCTTTCTAGGTTGGTTGTGTGGAAGCACTCCAAGAGGAGTTGCAAAGCTAAGAGACATAAGTATGGCGCATGGAAGGAGTGCAGAAGCACAAGACTAGCAAAGCGATCAACAGCGACACCAAGAGTCACCAAGGGGTACAGAGAAGGTTGTAGGGCAGTTTGTAGTATAAGCAATGCACGGATGAGAAGCGTAGAAATAAGGAATTTGAAGTTGGAGACTGGGTGTTGGGCATTTGCACAAGGAAAGGTTCCCTCACGGAACATATAACAAACTAAAGATGAAGAAAATAGGGCCAGATAAGGCGTTGCACAAATTTTCACCAAAAGCATATGAAATCAAATTGCCAGAAGACATGGAGATATTGCCCATATTCAATGTGGCTAATCTATAGTACCTGATTGGAAGGCACAAATGCTAAAGGAGGAAATAGAGGCCATTTTGGACTCTAAGGTGGTGAAGATAACTCATGGGAAAGTAAACAATATTTGGTGAAACGGCAGAATCACACTGCTAAAGATGCGACATGGTTGGATCTCGTGGAGATTGATCGTTATGGCCATACTCTCGAAAATTTTGACTTGTGAGCAAGAGCTCACGTTTTCAATTTCCTCGTCTATCTGATGCAGGAGCATCCCAGGTGAAGGCACAGGGTGCAAGTACCTTTGAGCATCCTTTGGGTATCTTGCATTACCAAAGTATAGTTTTGCGAACTATTCCCACTTAAGGCACAGGATGCAAGCGTACAATTATTTGTGGAGTGCAGAAGTTGGAGAGCTTTGTTTTGCACACATTGCACTGGAAGAACGGTACGCAGTGGCGTAAATAATTCGGGTGCAAGGGCAATGGCAACTGCATGGCACAAGGAAAAGTTCTCTCAAGCATCAAAATAAAGTTTGCACACAGGTAACCATGTGCAAACAAGAAGGGCACATGAAGGGAAGTAAGTGCACAAGCAAAGAAGGGGGCAATAGAATTTGGCATGCAAAACATTTGGCGTAGATCAAAGTACGCTGACTCCAAAGTTATTGGAATGAATCTTTGACTCCAATGTTTTTGGAGACAGATTTTGAAGAGAGCAAGCAACGATTGGGGCATGTGTCAACATGTGATATTGTGCATGATTACTTATTGACACGTAACACTTGGAGGAGCCTATATAAAGGAATGCAAAGCCCAAAATTTGTGGTGCTCTTGACCTTGGAGGAGATTATGCCAAATTAGAGAGAGAGAGAGCTCATGAAGAAGAAATGTTGTGTAGCCTGAGTGTATGAATTGAAGTTTGAGAGACTCCATCATTGTCGAAAGAGAAGCTTGAGACCCAAGCATACCCTGTAGCTTATGCCTTGGAAGACGTCTATGTAATCTTGCTTTTCATAAGTAATCGAAGACCCTAAACTTTGTATTTTCAGACTTGAGAATGTATGTGTTTTATCATTGTTGTTGGGTTAGGGCTTTCTTTCATTGGAAACCCCGTCTCTATGACTGCTTCAAAATTGGAGTTGACACATAGCTCTTGGAAGAGCCTATATAAAGGAATACAAGGCCCAAAAATTGCAACACTCTTGGTCTTGGAGGAGATTTTGCTAAATTAGAAAGGGAGAGATAGAGCTCATGAAGAAGAAATGGCGTGTAGCCTAAGTGTATGCATTGAAGTCTGAGAGACTCCAGCATTGTCGAAATAAAACCTTTCATTTTGAAGCTCAAGAGCCAAGCATAGCCTGTAGCTTATGCCTTGAAAGAAGTCTATGTGTAATCTTGCTTTTCATAAGTAATAGAAGAAGCTGAACTTTGTATTTTCAGACTTGCGAGTGTGTGTGTTTAATCATTGCTGCTGGGTTAAGGCTTTCCTTCATTGTAGACCCCGTCTCAGTGACTTTTTCAGAATTGGAGTTGTCCTAATGCAAGAAGGCAAACCCCTGGCATTCCCCAACAAGACACAAGTAGAATCTTTGCCCGCTCAACATATGAGAAAAAAATGCTAGCCATCCTTCATGCAGTGAACAAGTGGTTCCCAAACATTGTAGGGAGACATTTTTTAATCAGAGCGGCTCATCATAGTCTTAAGTACTTCTTAGAACAATGAATCTCTTCTCCCGAGCAACAGAAGTGGGTAACAAAGTTGATAGGCAATGACTATGAGATTACCTACAAGAAAGGTAAGGACAATGTTGTTGCAGATGTATTTTCTCACAAATGAAGAATAGACAACTTTGTGCACAATGTCATTACCCATTCTAAAGTCAATGTAGATGATCCAATAGAGTGGCACCAAGACACCGGAATTCAACATCTATTCCAACAAGTGTCCATTAATCCTTCTTCTAGGCCGAATTATTCTTGGGATGGACATTATTTGTGACACAAAGGTCGTCTTGTACTGCTTACCAAATCAACACAAGTGAAAATTTTGCTAGAACTACATGCATCACAATCAACATGCCACTTAGGCTTTATAAAAACATACAAAAGGGTCCACAAGAATTTCTTTTGGGAGGGCATTAAATAGGTCATCAAACAGTTTGTATTGGAATGTGAGATTTGTTGGCACAACAATGGTGAAACAATATTGACCCCGAAAAATGCCCCAGCAATTACCTACTCTCATTAGGGTATGGATCAACCTTTCCATGGACTTCATTGAAGGGCTACCAAAGTCATGAGGGAAATACATTATTCTGGTGGTGGTGGATCGCCTCTCCAAGTATGCTCACTTTTGCGACCTCACACATCCTTTTATCTCCTCCACCATCACCTAAACTTTTATTGATCAAATCTTCAGCCTCCATGGGATCCCTCCATCCATTGTTTGTGACGTTGGTCCCATCTTTACTAATAACTTTTGGCCAAAACAAAATTAACCGATACGATACCCAACTTAAAATGAGCTAAGTGTACCATCCACAAACAGATGGTCAAACAGAAATTGTCAACAAATGCTTGGAGACCTATCTACATTGATTCGCCTCAGATCAAAAGCCTTACTAGATCAAATGGTTACCGTTCACGGAATGGTGGTACAATATCATATATCACACTGCAACCAAGATGACATCATATGAAGCCATCCATGGTCCCACCACCATCTCTTCAATCATACATCCCAGGAAATTCCAATGTACAAGTAGTAGATTCCACAATGCGAAAATATCCTTCAACCTCTTAAAGATAACCTACATACAACACAAAACCAAATGAAGCAACAAGCCGATCAAACATGCTTTTGACATAGGGAACACGGTTTTTCTTCGGCTACAACCTTATAAGCAATCCTCCTTGAATGGTCGTAAAAAACTAGCCCCAAGTTTTATGGCCCTTATAAAGTCCTCTGGGAGATTCGTCCTATGGCATACAAGTTGGAGCTGCCCTCTTCTTCCAAGATCCATCATGTTTTTCATGTATCATTTTTGAAGGTGGTCATTAGTCAACATGTTCGAGTTCAAACTACACTACCCGAGCTCGATACTGAAGGATCTATCCTCCTAGAACCTGAGTCTATCCTAGATAGGCAATCACGCTATCACAGATTCTAGAATAGTAGTGCAGAATGCAACTGGCAGACGTGACATAGGAACCTTTACTCCAATTGCAACAGGGCAAAGCATTTTTTAAGAAAATTGCAAACAGGTATTTTTCTAATACTGATCGGGGCCCAAAGTGGATTCATATCTAAGAGCAATATGATGTGTGCTGATTGTGGAATCTACTACCTAAACCTTGGAACTTCCTAGGATGTATGTTTGAAGAGATGATGGTGGTTGACCATAGACAACGTCACATGGTGCCACTATTCTGTGAATGGTAACCATTTGACCCAGCGAGGCAATTGATATGAGGCGAACCAGCGCAGATAGGTCTCCAAGCATTTGCTGACAATTTCGGTTTGACCATCCATTTGTGGATGGTAGGTTGAGCTCAATATAAGGTGGGTACCGCATCGATGGAAATGGAAGCAGGTATCACAGTCACTAGTAAAAAAGGGATCACAGTTACAAACAATGGAATCAGGTATCCCATGGAGGTGGAAGATCTGATCAATAAAGGTTTGGGCGACAATGGAGGGGGTAAAAGGATGTGTGAGGACACAAAAGAAGGCATACTTGGAGAGGCAATCCACCACCATTAGAATAATTGATTTCCTTCGGAACTTTGGTAGCCCTTCAATGAAGCCCATGGAAATGTCGGTTCATACCTGTACGGGAATAGGTAATGATTGGAGCATTCCCGAGGTCAAGATCGTTTCACCCGATCAATAAAGGTTTGGGTGAAATGGAGGGGGTACGAACAATGGAAGCAGGTATCCCATGGAGGTGGAAGATCTGATCAATAAAGGTTTGGGCGACAATGGAGGGGGTAAAAGGATGTGCGAGGGCACAAAAGAAGGCATACTTGGAGAGGCAATCCACCACCATCAGAATAATTGATTTCCTTCAGAACTTTGGTAGCCTTTCAATGAAGCCCATGGAAATGTCGGTTCATACTCGTATGGGAATAGGTAATGATTGGAGCATTTCCGAGGTCAAGATCATTTCACCTTTGTTGCACTAACAAATCTCACATCCACTACAAGCTATTTGATACAATTTTAATGCCCTACCAAAATAAAGTACTACAAACCCTTTCATATGTTTTTAAAACCCCTAGATGGCTAGTTGATGGAGTTCTAGCATAATTTTCACTCATAATGCCAATTTAGGAACCAGTACAAAAAGACTTTGTGTCACAAATAGCATCCATCTCAAGAGTAATTCGGCTTCAAAAAAGTATTAGTGGACACTTGTTGGATGAGCCACTAAATTTGGGCATCTTGGTGCCACTCTTGTTGGACCCCATGCACCCACTCTAAAATGGGTAATGACAACACACACGAAGTTGTATGTTCTTCATACTTGCATCTACAACAACATTTTCCTTACCTTTCTTGTAGGTAATCTCACATTCATAGCCCATCAGCTTTGTTACCCACTTTTGTTGCTCAGGAGAAGAGACTCGTTGTTCCAAGAAATATTTAAGACTACATAATGATTTGCTTTGAGCAGAAATGTCTCCCTACAAGGTATGGGCACCACTTGTTCATTGCAAGAAGGATGGATAGCATTTCTTTTTCATATGTTGAATGAATTTTCTCTATGTAATTGCCTTGTTAATGAATGCTAGGGATCTGCCTTCTTGCATGAGAATTTCTCCAATTCCACTTCCCGAAGCATCGCTTTCAATGACAAAGGGCTTGGAGAAGGTGGGCATAGCAAGAACTGGCATAGTACACATGGCCTGCTTGAGAAGTTCAAAGGCCTTTCTCCAACCTCTGACCAATGAAAGGGCATCATTTTTCAACATGGCTATCAGTGGAGCTGTAATTTTCCCATTGTCCTTGTCAAACTTTTGATGATATCTTGTACGGCCCAAAATTTGAAGAAGTTTCTTGAGAATTTTGGGTTTAGGCCAGTTTTTCATAGCCTCAATTTTTCCTGGATCCACTTTGACTCCTTCCTCAGAGACAAAGTGCCCTACGTACACAGTTTCTTTTTGGCCAAAAGACCACTTTGACCGCTTGGCACATAATTGGTTCTCAAAAAGGATTTGGATGGTTTTTTCCATGTGCATCAAATGCTCCTCCCATATTTGGCTATAACAAAGGATGCCACCAAAAAGAGACTAAGATAAACTTTATGACATATAGCTAGAAGATCTTGTTCATTAAGCCCTACAATGTTGACAGAGTGTTGGTGAGGTCAAACGCCATCACTAGAAATTCATAATGGCCTTCATGAATTCAAAAGCCTATCTTCGGAATGTCTTCTTTATTTATGTGGATCCAATGATAGCCTAACCTTAAGGCAAGCTTTGAAAAGAAGTAGGCTCCACGCAATTTGTCCAAGAGTTCATCAATCACTGGGATGGGAAACTTGTCCTTGATGGTGATTTTATTCAGCTCTCAAAAATCAATACAGTCACCAGGATACATATTTTTTCCTAATAAGTAATACTACAAAAGAGTAAGGAATTATGTTCAGTCGAATGACTCCTACCTGCAACAATTCCTGCACCATTTTTTCTATTTCAATATTTTGTAGAAATGGGTACCTGTAAGGAGAAATATTTATAGGTACGCTTCCTGGAACAAACCGAAGAGCATAATTGTTAGGAATAAGAGACAACTTTTAATGTACTACAATAATGAAATAAATAAAAATAGGATACAAGATATTATGTGGAAAACCTTCAACTTGCAGGAAAAACCACGGGACAATGGCAGCTCTCTCTTTTATTGGATATGAATAATTTTGTACATCACAATAACAGGGCCATACCCTTTAAATAGGAAAAACAAGGAGGATTCCAAAAATGCATTTTTGGAAAACCGTGCCAAATAATACAATGGGTCCCATGTCATACAATTGTACCACATCGTACGAACGCTAAAAAATCGCTTGTACGGAAGCCAAAATGGTCAACACCTCCTAACCCCCTCATGCCAGATGGCTTGTCATACCACAAATAATATTGCCAAGGGGATTACAAGATGTCACACCATTACAATTGTTGGAGGTCTGGATATTCACTTCACCTCCTAACAATAATATCTTTTCATTGTGGAGGTAACCCCTTAGGTTCCTCAAAGACTGTTAGACAACAGTTCTTGCAATTCCAATGGTTGGTTTGAATCAAATAAGTCAATTGAGCTAGACAGGGCGAAGCTGGGCAACAATCCCATGAGATCCCTTTTTAAGAAACTTATCCATCTAACGAGAGCTAATTATGCTTGTTGATCATGGAGTAAGTCCTTTTAGGGTGTGTTGTTGGCCCTCAACTATGAATTGCATCCACAGTTAGGAAAAGTCCCATAGTATAGGTTTCACCGTCCATAGCCACTGTGCTCCCAAAACTATGTCAAAACCTACTAGAGGTAAAACAAACATGTCTAATTTCATATTATAGCCACACTTGGAAATTCAGATATTTCAGTATTTGTCCTTACAAGGTAAGGTTCCTCCATTTGCTATCATGACTTCAAAACTTGAACATAAAGAATATTATGTGTGCTACCAAAATTAATGAGAATGGTGAGGGGATGTTTTTAAAGTACCCGTTGACCATTATTTAAGGACTAGTGACACCAACCAATGGTGCACCAAAATTTCTGACATTGGGTCCTTGCCTCTGTACTTTTCTTCTTCCTTGGCTTCCCTTGCATCTTCCCATTCTTCAGACTTTGGAGGTGACTCTGTATCTAGCAAGTGCATTTTTTGTTCCACACATCAGTGACCGGATATGTACTTATTATGACAGTTATAACCCTTTTTACAGGCGAGACTATGTCTCAACCTCAGTTAGGCATTTTGTCATTGTTGCTCTAAGGTTTGGGAATACGTTACTGCTCGTGTTGACATTGAATTCTTGAATGGGGATGGTTTGGAAGATTTGCATTGAGTTGTGAATTTGTCTTCTACCAACTTAGCCAACCCAATAGCTACCAACATATCCTATGTTTTGAACATTTTGACCTCGACTCGAATATCTTCTTTTAAGCCACTTATGAAACAGCGTTTGAAGAATTCATTTGTCAATATCTTGTTTTGTTGGCTACTTTTGCAAAACCCATCTGATATTCATGAACAGAACCAATCTACCACAATTTGGTTAATGCTCTTGTGAAATCCTCATGTGCACTCATGCTGAATGAATCCCCATCAAAATTATCCCAATAGGATTTTGGAAAAATTATCCCCATCAACTCGTCTTGAGATTTTTTATACCATTGGTACCACTAGACAACTTCCTTCTCCAAGTTGAAAGAGGTTAAAGGTCCATGTCTCTATATGGGGTATTGAGCAAATGATAATATTGCTCTACTCTGTACAACCAACTGGTGGGATACCATCAAGTTTAAGAAAATCTAATTTGGGGCCACTAGAGTTCTCCCTAAATTGAAATTGTGTTCAAAATTATTGTTTGGACTAGTCCGTGAAATGTGGTGTCCATCATTTGTGATTGTGGGCATTGATGTCATTTATTTGGGTTTGGATTTCATTCTTCATGGCATATAGCTCTGTTAAAAAAAAATTCTCTATTTCCTTGATCATATCACTACCATCATATGCGGGACCCTTAGGTCTACCTGAAATTTTACCAAATTTATATATGGCAAAACAATTAGTTCGACAAGACAATTGCAATGGTAAAGGCGATTCAAATACGAAAAAACTTCTAGAATTTTTTTACTACCTGGCTACCCTATGGGTTGGATTTTGCTCAATTTTTGTATCCTGCATCATTTCCAAGATAACTGCTCCAAAATATTATGACCCCTTTGTCAATGTTGTAATTGTTGTTCTCAAGGATTTTGTTGTCCTCAACCACTACTGTTTTCAAAAAAAAATCAGTTGGTGGTGGTATCGTCCAACTTCAAGAATGCCAAGGTTATCATAGTGAAGGTTACTATAGGGTGTGTCTAGTCTATGAGCTCGCAATTATACTTATCCCATTCATAAATATTTTTGGCCCAATATTTGAGAGCTCTAACTACAAAGAATTGCATCGTCTTGTAGCCCAATATCCCATCTCCGAGGTATGGCACAAGTAACTTCCTGGAGTTAATTGCTTAACAATGCACCACAACTTATAGATGGCCAAAAGCTATATAGGGCTAGGTTTTGGAAAAAAATATAGTATCTTCCTATATACCCGAGGGTATGTACAAGCTTAGAGTTGTATACATATGTTGTCTTAGGGTCTGTGAAGATAGGTCAAATCCCACCTCACTTCACACATGGGTCTCATGTGCTTAGCCAAAATCAACAGCTCTTCTAAGGATGTTTGAAAACCCCAGTCACAGGGTTTCTAGCCTAAAAAATAAAAAATGAACTAATTGTAAGGAAAAACAATTGGCAAATTTGGGATAAAAAATCTTAGTGCAGCCACTTTTGTTACCGCTTTTTGATCACCAAGATCTCAATTGGGTGAGATGAGAGCATACGGTGGAACATCACAAAAGGCCTAAACTACTGAAGCGGCTGCAAAACATGGTCTTGGAATGAACTCTGATATCAGATGATATGATCCTCCCTGCTAACATATTAGTCCATCAACAAAAAGATAGAGAATATGCACTGCAATTAAAACATAGAGAACAATATTATATTGAAATCAAAGAAACACATTAGTAAGTATCGCAAGCTTCTTAGGGGGAGAAACCTCCTTTGAGCAATGCTCAATACAAAATATTTAATGGATACCTTTTCCTCTTGCACATGCTCTTTATTTAAACTAATCTATTTAAGATAACTACTACTTCCCATACATGTGGGATAATTACAATTAGCTAATGGAACAACTTACAAATTATAAGCATCAAATGTAATGAAAATTCTTAGATGATTCGCATCAATAGAATAATATATCGTATAATTATGAGCAAAGTATGCAGATCCACAACAATAATTGACGAAAGAGCAAAAAACTTGGTAAATATAACTGAGCCACTTCGAGGGGGCAACCTCCACAACAATGCAATAAGGGCAAAATTCACAGTATGATGATTGAAGACTAACCACTACCTCCTATAAACACTCTACTTAAGCCATAGTTATTCCATAGGCCGATCCTACTAACAATATAATCACCCATGTCAAAATGCCTCTCACTACGGTGTTGATCCACTTGCTACTTCATTCTATTTTGTGTCATTGCTAAATTCTATATCAAACTAGCTAGTATCTCATATTGATGTTGAATGTGTTCTTCAACAACTCCAACCTTGGGCTACAGCCTCAAGGATGACGTGATGGACAGGAATTGATAACCATAAAGTGCCACAAATAGAGACATTTTGGAAGAGGTATGGAAGTGCAATACCACAATTCTACTAGTGGCAGCGAATGAACCCACCGTTCTTGTTTATCTGATGCAAAACAACGAAGATACCCTTCTAGGTATTTGTTGACCACCTCTGTTTGTCCATCAGATTGAGGATGATATGACGAGCTATGAGCCAACTGAGTACCCAAACATAATAATAAATCAGTCCAATCACAGTCACTTACAATGATCTTGGGAGTACCATGCAGTAGTTGAACTATATCCAGAAAAGCAGCAACTACCATACTAGCTACAAATAGTTGTGACAATGAGCAAAAATGAACATATTTTGTAAGCCTATCCACAATTACCATGATGACATTTTTACCTTCAAACCCCAACAACCCTGTAACAAAATACATAGAAACTTCCTCTCACCTCTGGCTAGGGATGGATAAAGGTTGTAGAAGACTTGGTGTCTTAATTGTTTCACCCTTGTTCTATTGACACACCATGCATTCAGCCACAAACTTTTGTATATCCCCCTTGAGTCCTTCCCAAAAGAAATCATGTTTGATTCTATGATAGGTTTTTAAAAACCCTGAGATGCATAAAGCTCCTGAAGGATCTTGTGCTTGAGAATAGAATTATTACATAGGTATAATCGATCTTTATACCATAAGCACTAAAACCGTACTGGAGATTCTGAATCAGAACCTATGTATCCCTATCATTCTCCCATTCTGATCTTGCCTCTTCCAACCAATCTACCTACTGTTGACCATTTTTTGCCCAACAAGGCAAAAATCGGTCCCCTTCTTCCCCTGCTGTTCTAAGCCATTTCATTTTTTGATTTTGCATGAATCTATCCATTTCTACGGACTCTCCAGGAATTTCTACGGACTCTGCAGGTCTATTTCTACGGACTCTGCAGGTGAAATTTCTACGGACTCTGCAGGTCTATTTCTACGGACTCTGCAAGTGGAGTTTCTACTGATCCTGCAAAGAAGATTTTTCTATGGACTTTGCAAGTCAGTCTTTTGGCGCATGAAGGATCAGTTCAGAAAGTGTTGGGTTTTGAAAGGCTTCTTTGGGCTCTTGTCTGAAGAAATTCACAAGGAAGGTTGGCAGCTTTGAACCGTTGAACCATTGAACTGGTTCAACGCCTTGGTTCAATCGGCCCTGGTTCAACGCCTTGGTTCAATCGGCGAGTTCAATCGCTTGGTTCAATCGGTGAGTTCAACACTTGGTTCAATCAATCAATCCATCGGCAAGTTCATCGGCGCGCAGTGTTGAACCGTTGAACCGGTTCAAGCGTTGGTTCAACGAGTTGGTTCAAACACACGGTTCAACAAGCTTGGTTCAAAGGCTCGGCGCGCAGCGTTGAAACGTTGAACCGGTTCAACGAGTGGTTCAAGCGAACAGTTCAAAGGCTTGGTTCAACAAGGGCTCGGTGCGCAGCGTTGAACCGTTGAACCGATTGAACCGTTGAACCAATTTCGGTTCAATGGGTCAGTTCAACGGCTTGGTTCAAAGGGGCGTCCCAAAGCCGAAGGATAGGTGCCCTTGCAGAGGGCAGTCCTGGGTTCAGGAGCCGTTGCGGAGGGCAAGAAACTTTTCAAAGGCAGCCGAAGGGGTAAATTTTTCGGAATTTCCTTTAAGTCAGAATTCTTTCAAACTTTTGGTCCGAAGGAATTCCTTCGGACAAAAAGCCAGAAGTAAGAAGCCCGCCCAAAGGGTATGTGCCCTTGCAGAAGGCTCTCGCCGAGGAGCACTGTTCTCAAGAAGCCGAAGGGTCATTTCCCCTCCGAGAAGGATCAATAAAGGAAGTTCGCAGGAAAAGGCCAAAGCAGAAAAAACCCGTAGAAAAGCCCGCCAAAGAACCCAAAGGAATTTGCCCAGGACAGTGACGTCCCGAAAGCCGTCAATTTTAAGGAGACAGACTAGCCGTTGGTTTTCAAGCTGTGACGGGCCCGTGAACGTCAATTTTCGCAGCAGAGGAATCATCAAAGGAAAAGAGTAAGCGGAAGCAGCCACGTGTCGACTTCCGCCTGACTCTCGAAGGACCCCCTAAGTTAAGCAGGCGCTGCCACGTGTCCTCGCCCATCTCAGCGGAGTGCGACAAGTGTCTGCATCCGAGGCTTCGGGTTTCTTCTAAGCTTCAAAGATAAGCTCTCTCAAAATGCAGCGGAAGCTGCCAAGTGTCAACATTTGTGGGCTTATCCTTTTGCTTCGTTATTCAAAGAGAAGACTGTGGTGGGCCCAAATGAGTTGCTAAATGCAGCGGAAGCTGCCAAGTGTCAGCGTCCGCGAGAACCAAAAAAGGGTCCCAAAAGTTTTCTAAGGCAGCTAAAGGTTCTACGAAAGCGGCCACGTGTCGCCTTCCGCAGAAACCTCAAAAAATTACTTCCAACACCTCTAAGTTAAGCGGAAAGAGTAAGCGAATGCTGCCACGTCCCATTATCAGCTCGGCAGAAGCCGCCATGTGTCAATGTCTGTGTTTCAAAGTGTCTCCTAAATTTCAAAGTAGCAGACTGCGACACGTGTCAGAAGCGGATGCGCTCTCAGCCAAAAGAGCCAAAGGAGTAGTAAAAGATAGCCTGAGGGACGAAGGAGACAGATGAGGCAAAATGGCCAAGCGCAGAAGCAGACGAAGCGATCCAAGTGGCGCAGAAAAGTGTCGATTCAAGGAGTTATTCCAGTGGTTGACACAGTACCTACCATGCGATCATCAAGAGGCACAAACAGTGAATGACGCGACCTGTTTTCTTCAAATAGGCATTGATGAGCAGGCAAACGGTGCGGCTCATAATTTCGAATCCTGACAGGAGCTGACACAGCATTATCTTCAGACGGCTTCCTCATCCCAATGCTCGGAAGGCACATGGGTCACTTGTAAAAAGGGCGCCAAAAGGCCTCCTTTCTTCCTCTATATATTGGAGACTTGTCATTTGAAAAGGATCTTCCACATTTTGTAAGGCGAAGCCCTAGCAAATTTTCACCCGAAATCAATAAATGCATTTTTACCTCTATTCTGGTTAGATACCTCTCTGTGTGTCTGAGTGACAGTTTGTGTTTAGTCATTGCTTCTTAATGCTTCCACAGGTTTAACACCAACACACCTGGTGTCTATAAGGTGCCATCTTGCAGGTGACAAGGAGAGCTGTATTTGGAAGTGCAGAGACAGAAGAAGTTACTATACAGTGTGCCTTTCTACAGCACCTTTGGTGAGTCCCTGTTTTCTGTGTGTTCCATTAAAGCCTCCCTGTTAAACTCCCTGTAGCCTGGTTCTTCTGCCAGTTTGAAGTGTACGTATGTGTTTGTCTGACTTCAAGTGTGAGTGTGAGAAGGTCGAATTATTTGGTGCATCACCTCTTTTAGAGTAGTTTTGTTTTCTGTAATCCTTCTCCCTTTTCACCCCCCCATTATATATCTATATACCTATATTAGCACTTATTGGAGCAACTCAGATGCATCAAAGGGAGCTAGCTCTTACCTAGAGACTCTCCCCTCCAGTTTCGCTGGTCCCACAGGCAAGAGGGGAGTTTCCATTTTGACATGTGAAAGGCAGGAGCTCGGCCTCCTGCCCCGGGTGCAATCCACTGCGTCAACACCTACCAAATGGTCATTGCACATAACAATGCCTTAGTGGATTCATCCCTCTTAGATAGTTCATCTACTATGACATTCTCTTTGCCTTTCTTATAGATGATTTCAAAATCATATCCCAACATTTTAGTCACCCATTTTTGTTGTTCTTCTGATGACAATTGCTTTTCTAAAAAATATTTTAGACAGTCATGATCAGTCTTTACCTTAAAATGTGATACAAAGGCCTACAGAGAGACCCGGTGGACAACCTACTTAATGTGGATCAATCAAGTTATATGCAGAAGCGATTAAATGAATGACAGAGAATATGAAATACAAATGTGGTAAAAGAACAAGAAAGAACAAGATGACAACAGATATAGAACTGTAACAGCAAAGTTATTTAATGTTAAGTTCAGTACAATCTGAGAGATCAATTGTTGTTGTCAAAGACTTCCTAATCCTACTCTTCTATAAAATATAATTAGAGAATCTGAAAGCAAAAATGTAGGATTACATTTAGCAAATTATAATATCTCGGATATATTATATTGCACCATGCACTTAGCCACGTAGGTAAGAAGCTACAAATAAATATGCAAAATATAGCCTATGAATAGTGAACCAACAACCCATTATTCTCTCCTAGAATCATGTGGTTGTTAGACCCGATACAAACAAATAGAATATAATAACAAATTATATTCTAATACAAACTCAATATAACTCCTACTGAATTATTACTCGCATAATAATGCACATTTCAATACTCACAAATCAATGTGAGGATAACATTTCCTAAAATATTCTATGGTTTGGCTCAATGTATTGCTACCTACAAAGAATGGAAGTGTACATTATTATACAATGCAAGAAGATGAAGCGTCAGTTGAACCATCCCAACAATTAGCATCAACTGCTTCATAACTGACAAGTGTAGCGACATCACTGACTATCATTACTGACAACTTGGCTACGTTCCTGACACTGCAGGGGTTGTGCGGGTGTAGAAATGGATTTGCAAGGAATCACTTCACACAGGTATAGAATCTACTGACACAGTTGCTAACATAAGCATGAGGCTAGACGTGCAACTGCAATGATATGCAGTATGATCTAGTGACCTAAATCTTCTTGGATCAATTTCCCCTCCTTGAAGAGCAATGGTCCCCATTGCATGCAATTGCAAAAGATGTGGAAACAAATTGGCAACCTGCACCTTTGTAAACCATTTTCCTTGGGAAGGTATTTGACCTGCTTTGACAATCTAGAAGAGAAGGATATCTTGTCGACGTGTTCATTTGACCCAAGTGTCAATGACTTGATCCGATTCTACTAGAACACTGCAATCTGGGTTGATCTCTATCTGCTGGAGAGTTTCCACAAAATCTAAAGTATCCAACAAATGTGGAAAGTAATATTGCTACAATTTTACATTGAAGACTAGATGCAACCCAAGATAAGTCGGAAGATTAAGCTCTAAAGAGTTATCTCCTACTTGCTTGGTGTGGTATAAGGGCTATACCCGAAGTGGCCAAAGCTTACGGTAAGGTTCTGTCAATCTTTCCTTCTACAAGTGTAACCAAACTCGATCACCAACCTGGAAGGTGTGCGGTGTTTGATGCTTATCATAGCGTTACTTGTATTTTGCATTTGCTTATTATAGAATGGTTTGCACCTGTTGTTGAAGATGCATGATGTGCTCAATGAATTGAAAGCCTTATCAACTTCCTTTTGAGCTAAACGAGTTGTTGGTGGAATAGGATAAGCTATGTTGATAGGTGCCAAAGGCTAAAAACTCAAACAAACCTAAAAATGGTTTTGTGCGATAGAGTTGTGCAAAGCTCTGTTGTAGTGATGTTTAATAAAAGGAAGACTTTCATCCCAAGTGTGTTGCTTCTTTGAATTGTACACTCTTAGAAGATGCACTATCATCCTATTGACCACTTCCATCTATCCATCAGTCTAAGGATGGAAAGTGGTGGACTTGTTCAACCTTATGTCTAACATTGACCAGAGTGCTTTCCAAAAATGGCTTAGAAATCTAGTGTCCCTATCAAAAAAGATAGTTCCTGGGATTTCAAAGTGGATCCACACATATTGAAAGTATAATTGAGTTGTTTCTATAGCTAATATAGCTTTCTTACAAGGTATGAGAATTGTCATTTTTTAAAATCTATCAACTACTACATATACGCAATCATTACCATGCTTGGTAGTAGGGTATCTTGAGAGAAAGTCCATGGAAACGGATACCCACAATCTTGTTGGAACCATCAAAGGTGTGTACAAACCTTGCTTCTTGTTAGCTAGCTTGGCAATTGCACATGCGGTGCAAGACTTGATTTATTTGGAGACATCAGACCTAAGATGTGGCCAGTAGAAATACTTTTGCAACACCACAAGAGTCTTTTCAATCCAAAAATGACCTGCAACCTTGCTATTTGAGCCTCCCATATTAGTTTTCATCTCTCTACCTCATGCGGAACACACAAGTACCCAAGATGATATAGAAGTCCATCCTACAAATATAGATTTGGTACTGAATTACAGAAGAGCAAATTCTAATAAATATCTGCAAAATCCATGTTTGATGGATACAATTCTGACCATGCATTGATTTCATGTCCACATGCGTCAAGTACATAAATGAGAGTTTGACTGGTGGTCAGTTCAGACAATCTGCTACTGGATTGGCGCTTCCCTTCTTGTGCTTGATGTTCAAATGGAATTGTTGAAGATAAGATGACCATTTATGATGCCGCTCTTGTTGCAACTTGTTTTGAGTCTACAATAACTGAAGCAACTTGTGATTTGTGTGGATCACAGTCTCCTTGCCCAAGATATAATGTTTCCAATGCTTACACGCCTGAACAATAGCATAAAGCTCATGATCATACGCTGGGTAGTTCCTTACCAATGCGGTGAAAGTTTCATTGTGGTAAGCAATCGAGTGACCATGTTGAGTGAGCACTACTCCAAGTGTAAAGTCAAAGGTGGTTGTCTCAAGTTCAAATGGTTGTTGAAGGTCTGACAAAGCAAGTAATGGTGTGGAACAGAGTCCGCATTTCAATTCCTCAAAGGCCTTTTGTTATGCAACATTCCAATTGAACTTTGTTTTAGTGCCACCTTGGGTAACTTGGTTTAGAGGCCAAGTCACGTGAGAGAAACCAAGTACAAATCTCCTATAGCAATTTGTTAATCCTAGAAAGCTACGAAGCTTTGTGAGGTTCTTTGGTTGTGGCCAATCCTAGATGACTTGAATCTTGGTTGGGTCCACATGCACTCCTTGTGCGTCTACAATGTATCCTACATACTATATCTACAGCATGGAAAATGAACATTTTTCCATGTTTGCATACAGTTTGTGTTTCTGCAAAGTGTTAAGCACTTGCTCTATATGGCGCAGATGTTCAACCCATGTTTTGCTGAAGATCAGGATGTTGTCAATGCAGACTACTACAAATGAGGTAATGAATGGACTCGGGATATCATTCATCATCCACATGAATGTGGTTGGGGCGTTGGTCAAACCGAAGGGCATGACTAACCATTCGAACAAATCTTCTTTGGCCTTGAAGGTTGCCTTCCATACGTCTATAGGATCAATAGGAATTTGATAATACCCGGACTTGAGAACGATCTTAGTGAAGTATTTTGCACCATGGAGCTGGTCCAAAAGATCCTCAATCGTTGGAAGAGGATAGCAGTTTTTCACTATTATTTTATTGAGTGCTCAATAATCAATGCACAACCTCCATGTGTCATCCTTCTTTAGCACAAGCACAATTGGGTTGCCACAAGGTGATGGGTTGGGCCTAATATGTCCTTTGTCCACTCGTTCATGGATCTGTCACATGATTTCTTCATTTTCCAAAAATGATCTACAGTATAAAGAAGCATAAGGAAGAGGTAGTCCGGGGATCAGATCAATAGTATGCTTCACCACGCAGTGTGTAGGCACTTCTTTTGGTAGTTGAAATACATCCCTATATTCTTCCAACTCGAGCTACAACTTTTTGCTTTCTGCATTGATGCTGGAGGAACTGCAATAATCAACAAAAGCACGAACTTTTTACTAGATGTGACTAGCTTCTTACACTGCTTGGCGCTAATGAGTGATAGCTTTGGAACTACTTTTGGTATGCGGTATCATGTATCACCAACATATATGACAACATTTCTAGGATTTGTTTCATATAATGCATTCCGACGATAAAGATACGATTGACCCAATAAAATGTCACATACCTCTAATGGAGAGATGTTGCAGAGGATTGTATTTTGAAAGGGATTGATGTTGTACACCACTTAACACTGTTGAGTGACGTGTTTCTCAAATCCCACACTAAACCATCCAATGGAGTATGGTTGTGGGTGAGACGTCCACGACAAGTTCAATCTGCGAGTTACTTTAGGATAAATCAGGGTCTTCTAACTTCTGTTGTCAACAATGAAATGTATTAGTTGAGCATTGATCCATATTTGAGAATGGAACAATCTTTCTGCTTCCTTTGTTTTTGCAAGGGTAATAGAGATGTTTGCAGTACCTACCATGGCACTTGACTCAGATTCCATTATCTGTTTGCCTTTCTCCGATGTTGTGGTGACGGTACTTATTGCCTCACGCTGTGCAAGTAAAGTTTTCCTAGCGCAACATTCTTCGTTGGAATGACTGTTGGAGTTGTGAATTGAACACCACTTGCCAGTCTTGAATGGCTTGGTTTGATCATCTAATGGTTGTTGCTTCTTCTTTGGAGGGTGTTTGGAGTTATTCCCTGATTTGGAATTCTGCTTATAAGATTTAAACTGTTGCTTGGTCTGAGACTTCGAATCTCGTCTTAGTCTTGGCCTTAGCCTTTGCTTCAAACTTGCAAGCATATTTGTAGGCTTCTTCGATTGAGGAGATAGTTAGGGAATCCAAATCTGACTAGATATGAGGTCTCAAGCGTGACCTATACTTTAGAACAAGATTCTAATATGAATCCTGAATCCCAAGTTTGGAAACTTGGACACCAGGGTATGAAAAGTATGTGTATTGTTGAACAAACTGTTCTTTGCCTTGGTACAACTGAGATAGCTTTTAATGTATTGATCATCATAGTTTCCAACAAGGTAATAGATTGTTTTGAGTGCTTCTACGAACCAATTCCATGTGTCTATAGATGTGTCTAAAATGAGATCTTCATGTGTAGTGCAGTAATTTTCACACCATTTCTTAACTGATAAAGAAACTTTTAGAAGAGCAAATGTGATTTTCTCTAGGTCAAAGAAGTGGTTAACCGCATAGTATGAACAAATGAGGTTAAGCCAGTTATCTAGTGCATTCACATCTATTTTGCCTTCAAACATAGGAATGTCTAGACTGTTGTACCTTATATGGCATTTGTGCAAATAGCCGATGAGGATGAGAAGTTTTGGCAAAATTTGTTGCTTGAGGAGGGAAAAGTGATCAACGATACTTGTTCGTTCACGTGCATGACATTCTTCCAAGTCTTCCCTTTGTCTCTACAACGCATACTCTATCATTTTCTAGAACATCTTTGAGTTGGCATCGTTGCATATTTGTCTCCCATTTGAGGACGTAAAGGAAGGTATGATGAAGGGTCACAGTGTCAAACACTATGTAATCAAACCTCATATGAGTCGGCATACAAACAATGACGAAACTTCAAAAACACCACAATACCCTTTTAGAGATGATATGAAGTGGGTATGCTCTAATACCACTAATCCAAGGCCCAAGGAGAGACTCAGTGGACAACCTAGTTAATGTGGATTAAACAGGGTATATGTAGAAGCAATTTAATGAATGATAGAGAATATGAAATGCAAATGCGAAAAGGAACAAGAAAGAAATAATAAGATGATAACAGATATAGAATTATAATAGCAAAGTTATATTATGCTAAGTTTGGTACAATCTGAGAGATCAAACGTTGTTGTCAAAGACTTCCTAATCCTATTCTTATATGGTCCATCAAACCTACAAAGAAAGGAAGTGTACATTATTATACAATGCAAGAAGATGAAGCATCAGTTGAACCGTTACAACAGTTGACATCAACCACTTCATAACTAACAAGTGCGGTGACATTACTGATTGTTGTTATTGACGAGTTGTTGGCTCAATACTGACACTGCAGGAGTTGTCCGATAACACAGAAGTGGATTTGCAAGGAATCACTAAGCATATAGGTGTGAAATCTACTCATGCAACGGTTGATGTAGACACGAGGCTAGACGTGCAACTGCGACAATATGCGGTATGATCTAGTGACTCAAATCTTCCTAGATCAAATTTCTACCCATCAGATAAGGTCTCCATTGCTTGATTGCATGAAGAATAGCCAACATCTCTTTCTCGTAGATTAGCTTTAGCCTTGAGTTGATGACTCTCAAATGCAATGGATCTTCGTTCCTACACGAGTATTGCCCCCATTCCATATCCCGATGCATCACATTCAATAATAAAAGTTTTGGAAAAATCTGGGGTACTCAAAACTAGAGTGGTGCACATAGCCTCCTTCAACTTCTCAAAGGTTTTGATCCAATGAAAAGAGTCTTTCTTCAACAAAGTTGTGAGTGGTGCTGCTACATTGCCATAATTTTTCACAAATTTGTGATAATAGCCTATTAGCCCCAAAAACCTCAAAGGTTCTTGAGGTTTCTTGGCAACTTGCCACTCCATCATAGCTTTGATCTTCTTAGGGTCTACTTTCACTCCGTGTGAAACATATGACCCATGTACTCCAACTGTTGGACTCCAAAAGCACATTTTGAAGGTTTTGCATAAAGTTGATGTTATTCCAAAACTAACAATACATGTTTAACTTGTTGCAAATGTTCTTCCCAAGTTTTGTCATATATTAGGATGTCATCGAAAAATACCAACTCAAATTTTCTCAAAAAATGCCTAAAAATAATGTTCATCAAATTTTGAAATGTTGATGGTGTATTTGTGAGACCAAAAGACATGACCAAAAACTCATAATGGCCTTCATGAGTTCTAGAAGTTGTTTTAGGGATATCCTCATCTCTAATATGTATTTGATGCAGAATGAAGATCTAGTTTTGTAAAATAAATAGCACTATGTAACTCATCTAGCAATAAATGGCATAAGGGAACTTATCTTTAATAGTGTACTTGTTGAGTTATTTGTAGTTTGGGCACATCCTCCAAGTGCCATCCTTCTTACGCACTATGACCATCAAGGACAAATATTCACTTTGGCTTTTATAATACCCACCTCCAACATCTCTTGTACCATTTTTTCAATTTCACTCTTCTGAGCATATGGATATCTGTATGGTCTGATGTTTGGTGTTTGACTCCTTGGAAGCAGTCGAACGGCATGATCATGTTCTCCGCTTGTTGGTAGTCCTTTTTAGCATGGCACCAAAAATAGTTGGGTGGTCATCAATAATCATATGTAGATCAGGATGTGTAGACACCTTTGTTGGTTGAACTTCTATGGAAAATAATCAAGCTACAAATCTTTCAACCTCTTTTTTGAGAATCTTCGACATCTGATGGGAACAAACCAATTGTGGAGATTTTGCCCGTAATTCGCTTAGTTCAAATGTCCTATTTTCAAAATGAAAGCACGTGAACAGCTCTTGAAAATTCATCTTGATTGTGCCCAAGCTTGTGAGCCATTGGACTCCCAAAACAATATCTACCCCACCCATGGGAATAGCAAACATAGGAGAATCTAGCCTGTAGTCTCCGACAGCAAGCTTAATACTATGGCATTTCTCGAAATAATTGACAACCATCATCTACAATCATGACCTAAAATTATGAAGCTAGGTAAATGAAACAATTCAAATGAGTAGCCAGCTAAATGTTGATGAAGGTATGTGTACTCCCTGATTCAATCAACACTATCACCTTCTATTTTTTTAGGAAACCCACAACCTTAAGGGTTTGAGGAGTGTTAATACCCAAAAGTGCATGACTAGAGATAGTAGGTTGGGAATATTCACATTCCTCTATCTCTTCCTCACCCTCACTTGTGGCCGCATCATCTTCATCTTCATTGGCTCTTTCAATGTTAAACAGTCTCTTCTCGATACATTTATGTCCTTTGCTCCACTTGCTATTGCATCTGAAACATAACCCTTTTGCATGTTTCTTTTCAATTTGCTGAGGGGTCAATCTGGTAGGCTAAGGAAATGATTGTGTTGGGGAATTGCGTTCTCAGCCATTATTGAAAGCCCTTCATTTGACCATATCTCTTGCCTTTGCCTTGTGCACTAATATTATGGATTCAGATACTAAACTTGGATTAAACATGCGAACATCAAGTTGGATGCTATCCAAGAACAAGTCAATCATGTTGTCCTCATTGATGTCATCCACTTGTAGTGATAGATTTTGGAATTGTTGAATATAATCCTTGACAGAAACTGTTTGTCGCAACTTTGCTAACTGACTAAAGAAATTTTCTAAGATGTTGCAATAGTGCATCTACAACTCATCAGTAAACATTGATCAGGGAACAAGAAGGCCCTTCTTTTTCTTTTGAGCGCACAATCACCTATACCAAATGAATTGCTCAGGTTCCAAATATAGAGATGCCATGACCACCTTTTGTCCACATGGGGTTTGATGTAAGTAAATCAAATAAATTTTCTATTTGATTGATCCAAGCGAGTGGATCTTTACCATCAAACTTGTGCTCTTCCACTTTTGGCATCATGTTCTTCAAACCAATATTTGAATTTTGATTGTTCTGGTTGGGAGAACATGAATGGACTGGTGAAGGATTATTTGGTTGTGGAATACGAGCTGCAAGAGTGGTCAATGTCCCTTTGATAGCTATCAACTAAGACTTCACATCATCCATGTCCCCCTTTACCACATCGAAATCGTCTTTCTTCACCATGTATTGCATATCTGACTGAAGTTGGTTAACCATCCTAGAAACCCCAAAATCCAAAGTTTCAAAATCCATGTCCTCCTTGTGTGGTATTTTCCCTAGAGTGTCTTGACCTTTCCCGTGGCCATGAGTATTTGGACCACAAACACTAGGGTTTAGGGTTTCAAGCCCCAAAAAAAATGTAACCGAGAATTATACTGTTGTGATCATCTCGCTGAGACGAATCCAATGACTACTAATTTGCACAAGGGTGCGAAAATAAATTTTGGACCTCGAGGAATACTGTGATGACAAAAAATTCTTCCCGAATCACAAGTTATGTTTTTTCAATCCTTTGGCTCTCAATACAACAACACCAAAAACATAAAAACTACGTTGCAAAAACTTGCCCAAATCGAAGCTCTAATACCACTTGAAATGAAATTACTTAGATGATTCGCATCAATGGAATAATATATCGCAGAATTATGAGCAGGGTAAGCAAATCCACAACAATAATTGACGAAGGAGCAGAATACTTGATAAATATGACTGAGCCACTTCGAGGGGGCAGCCTCCACAACAATGCAATAAGAGCAAAATTCACAGTATGATGATTAAAGACTAACCACTACCTCCTATAAACAATCTACTTAAGCTATGGTTATTCCATAAGCCAACCCTACTAACAATATAATAACATAGAGAAATGTGACAAAATGATATGAAAGGTTACGTAAACCACAAGTCGGTTGCACATATCCCTAGACACACTATAGGTTAATTGTGTAGCATCCAAGCTTTTATTAATAACACCTAATACAAAAGAAAATAGTTAGGATGAAGGGGTCCTAATAGAATCTGGTAGGATGAGCACAAATCTAAAGGCATTTGGTTATCATCAAAACACCAAATAGATCTTGTTTTCTAGATGAACATTTTCATATTCTCAAAGAAGCGGATATGAAAGTACAATATATCATGGGAAATGGGTAGCCAATTCTCTAACTTTTTGCCTTGGGATGTTGGACCTCAAGGATTTAAAGTGCAGTGAACAAGGATATTCCAAACCCTAAATGTCTGCCGAAAATCCCTCAAATCTATTACATCCCAAAAAAAATTGGGAAGGTGGACCCTTGAGGGAAAAAGCAAAAGTGTGAGTTGCATTGCAAAATCTGATAACCCAACTCCCATGTCTTGGCATATTTTTTGATGTGCAATGTTCCATCTACTCAAAATTAATGCTTTCATCACCTATAAATACAACTCTTCTCTTTCATTTCATACTTTACCTTGTAAAACCTGCTTATCCCTCTGCAAATTTGTCCTAAATCAACCCATAATCTTCCATTGAACCTGCAAATTTCTGGCAAAACTCCTTCTAATCTGCTGCTGCCAAGACACTTGTCATCAGCCCTCCATTATTTAACTTTCAAACCTGGAGATTTTTGCACAAATCTAAAACCCTCCATGTGCTGCAATGCAAATTTACTGCAAGAAGACCATGAGGTGCAAATTCCAAGAGTGAATTCAAAACTGCCTTTGGTGTCCCAGGTGGAGGAAATCTCAAAAATTGAGGTTCGAAAACTTTGACATGACAATATTTTGTCAGCAACTTCAGCAATAATTGTTAAGCATGCAAATCAGCAGATCCAACAACTTGTAAATTGTATCTATATTTCCATATTTCTGTTTGTCATATATTTGTGAACAACAGAATAAAGGGAAGTCTCACCTAAGAATAGAGGAAGAACTTACATTCAATAGAATGCCACTAGAGCATTTAATGCTCCACAAATTCTAGTGATAGCAATAAGTAGTTGAAATGTTTATTGTTTACCATGCAGCCTATGGAGTACTTTCATTTAGATAAGCTGCCTTAGAACAGTAGGTTTCTCAACAAAAATATATTCCCTGCTCTAATGTCAGGACTTGAATTGAATGTTTATTTTTTAATTTTAATTTGTATCTCACTTTAGGTTATGCAACCTCCGAAAGACTATTGTATACTTGTTTCGTGATGGAATGACCTTTTCCGTGATTAATAGTCATAAGTTAACATTGTACAAAAAGACAAAATTAGCAATATTATCCCTAGCAATATTATCCCTTTTCCGTGAGTTTAGCTTTTGAAAGTGCATTGTGGACATCTAGTGCAAAATGCCCAGACATACAGCACAGTTTAGCCTTCAGTTGTGAGATTGAAAGGATTTTGTTTTTCTCTGCCAAACACACAAAGCTGCATTAGACATAAGTGTGGGCATCCTAATAAGAATGGGTCAGCCACTGGGTCAAAATCAAAACACGAGAAACAAAACCAGTTCCATTTGAAGAATAGTTTCAGTGGTGGATCATCTAGGTCCCTTGTTAGAAAACTAATAAAGCATAATGTAACAATGTTAAGCTTATTACTAGAAAGTCATAGCCATTTATCTTGTGTTAGCAGTACTGCTAACTTATGTGTAAACAAGCATTATGCTGATGAAGTCTGATGCAATTCCACTTACGGTATTTTGAGGCTGGAATTTCCCTAAGGTTTATGGAAGCCCAAAAGCAAAATCTAAATAGAAAAACAGAGATAGAAAGTAAATTAAAGCATCATAAACATAGGAATCAAACTTATGGACGTGATCCAACCTAATAAGACATAAGCATGGGCATCCTGATTCCTACGAAGACATAAACAAGGGCATCATAATAAGACATAACCATGGGTTAGCCACCGGGTCAAAATCAAAACACGAGAAACAAAGCCAGTTCCATTTCTAAAAAATATATACCCAAAAACCCTGAATTTGAAGAATAGTTTCAGTGATGGATCATCCAGGTCCCTTGTTAGAAAACTAATAAAGTGTAATGTAACAATGTTAAGCTTATTACCAGAAAATCATAACCATTTATCCTTCTGTTAGCGGTACTGCTAGCTTATGTGTAAACACACATTATGCTGATGAAGCCTAATACAATTCCACTTACGGTATTTGGAGGTTGGAATTTCCCTAAGGTTTATGGAAGACTCAAAGCAAAAATCTAAATAGAAAAAACAGAGATAGGAAGTAAAGTAAAGCATCATAAACATGGGGATCAAACTTATGAATGTGGTCCACCCTATACTACAGATCCAAGCCCGTCCCCTCCCCATGTACACTTCAAGCTCTGCCCTAATATTTACCCTAAAAATTTTAGTTGAATGAGAGGGGCTCAGGTGGTAAAAGTAATGGCACTTTCATAGAAGAGCCCTAAATTCCCTATTCAAATTGGATAAAATACCAAATCCAACTCGCTGGGTGCAGCTTAGCACGAATAGATGAGGTTATATGCAATTACCGGGGGACTTTGACCGAAGACCTACCCCACAATGATGATTACGGAATCGAAATAAACAAGTAAAGCATAATAATGTCCTAATGCTGAATCCTGCCCACATCATCTATTGGGATAAAAGATGAACCATTTGAAAATACTAAAAATAATGAAAAATGATACTAAGGTAGGTACCTGGTGAACAAGCTGGGACAAATTTGCATGAACGGCATGAAGACGGTCCAGCGCAGAATGATCATCGACATCGTCACCGCCATTGTTAGGAGTTTCCACTTGTTTTGAAGCCATTTTATTCTGGTTCGGTAGATTACTACGATTAGATATGTTTAAGAGCGCCTTTCTGCCGGATTTACACTTACTCTTGATCGTCTTCGGCATTTTCACAGCAATTGGATGGAAACCCAAACCCAAACCCTTACTCCTGATTACCTTTTCCTATGAATTTGTACAAGTTGCAGAGGAGGGACAGGGTTTCGAACCTTGGAATCCCAAACGCGCTCGATTTTGATTGTGTGCTTTCTTTCAATTATTATCCTTCTGAAACTGCATTGTGCCCTGTTTAATCCCGATTTTGGCTTTTTACATCGTAAATTGCAACGGCTAGAAATTGTTTTTTACCCTTAATTTTTATTTTATTTGTGCTTTATTACTTTGTTTTTTATATTTTTAAATTCCTTCACGTGGTTCAAGGTGTACGTGAGCTTTAAAAGTTTTAGAGGAAAGTTTATTTATAAAACACAAAAGCCTTCTTGACACCTAAAAATGCCCCAAGCTCTTATTTAGTGTTACATTGGCATATTTGTTTATGTATAGATGATTTAATTAAAATAAAGATATTATTTAATTAGTTTGTTTATTTCTATAGTTTGAAAAAAAAAATTCCCAATATTTGTATTATTTCATTTAAATTATTTTTGAGTTTTTTGGTTCCATTTTAAGATTATTTTTATAATTTTATTTTTTTATTTTTTATTTCTTTCTTAATTAGATGGGCCTATCGATGTATTTTTATCTTTCTTATTTATAATTGTTGGAAGTCAACATGTGCACAAATATCATTAAAGTTCAAATTCAAATCATTTATAAATAGGAGAATGATTAAGTTCATGTGAAAACCAAATATAAGAAGGCACATTCAAACAATTCTTAGTTGAAATAATAAGAACACGCACTTAAGTGATTTTCATTTTCTAACTAGTATTCTATTGTGAAGCACTTTCGAGGCACGTGCTTAAGTTATTTTTGTAATGCAATTTATATTTATCGATAAGTATTATAAATTCAAATGCATATTTTTAGCTCAAATTACGGTAACAATGAATAAACAAGATAAGAGCCTTCTTTTTTTCCTATTTCCTTTCATATTTGATTGAACATTTAATTAGGTATTATTCATGTGTTGTTACATGTTTTATGATGTTTAATTAGAGGCACTTTGTTTTTTATACTACATATTGGTGAACCCCAATTATCTTACACTTTTTATGCTTTTATTTTACGGTGAATTTTATGCCTCTTATGGTTTAATTGTTATGCATGTTCCTATAGACACCTAAAAATGGAATTTAGGTATTTATTAGTCATTCAATGCATGAATATAAGGTACATGTGTATTTGTCAATTATTAGTCCAAATTAAGTGTCATTAACATGTTTTGTGATTTTTTGTCATCCCCCTTCTTATCTCTCCTCTTAATTTCTTGATTTTATATTCCTCCCAAAAATGTACTTAGTATGCTTTTGGAGCCCAAAAATATACTCAATATGTTTATAGGTTTTTTGGGTGGTCTCAATCAGTTAGGGTGCACCATATGGTTCATGTGGTCTCTTATTTTTTTATTTTTCAACCGTTTGATGTCAGTTTCTGAGCCAATAAGATCTTAATTTGAATTCAAGTCATTTATAAATACATAAGCATCTTAGTGCACTTAGACATCTAGAGATCATCTTTAAAATATTTAACATTTTATTGTTCACAAAAATCTGTTGAGCATCTACAAGTATTTTAGAGAATTAAAACAATCATTATAGCATTAAAGTTCATACTAGTGACACATTAGATTGTATTTGCTTTTCTTATTGATGAATTATTAAAATTATTGGAGTATTATTTTCAATAATATATATTGTTGAGGGGTTTAACAAATATCGAGGAAGTTCAATTATTCTGTGGTGCAACATAGGATCCAAAACATATTATTTTCCTTATCATTTTCAAATCTAGCTATCTAATTAGGGAAAGAACAAGAAATGCATTTTTTGGTGATTAAAAAGAGGTTTTTTGAGTTCTAGATATGATGAATGCATTCAACAAAAAACATTTTCCCTACCTGATGCTTCCTAAAAAAGTACTCAGTATTATTTTGTGGAGCAAAAACATCTTAAAGATGGTTTGGACAATGTTTTGTGTTTTCCACAAGTTTTCATGGTTCTCATTGTCCTACCACATAATGTTGGAGCACCCTTAGTGAAGAGTAATCTTGCATCACCTAAGTCTAGTTTTATGAATAAAGTTCTAATTCGAGTGCATGGCATGCAAGTATATAATTTTTTAATCACTTATAAGTGCATGAGTCCACTTGATGCAGGAGAGCAACAATAAGTCACATAAAAGGTGGACAGAGTCAATTGTGGCAGATTTTTTGGTGAAGTTTTATTTTATACCATCATAAAGAATATATGGTTCTAATCAAGCATGTAGAGGAACACTTAGTGTGTATTCACACATATCTTATCGAATGCAAAGTCACATGGCATAACTCGAACAAAGGTGTATACTTTGCTTGAACCAATGCAACATCACGTGAGAGACATCCATCATGAAAGACATAAGATGGAGTCATGCAGATGACTGGAGTTTTGCCCATCCAAATAGGAAAGGATTGTGACAAAGAAACTTGGTGTGTGAAGCAGTTGGCACAACTAAAAAAAAATCAACTCTAAAAGTTTTGGTATAGATCTTTGACTCCAAGATTCTTGGAGATGGATTCTAAAGGCATGTGTAGTTCATCTATGTTTGTGTAGGAGCCAAACAACCCTTAGGAACATGTGTTAGCTTGTGAGAGCTTGCACGAGTCTTTCTTGACATGTGGCATTTAGAGGAGTCTATATAAAGGCATCTTGGGTAAAGCATTTAAGGAGCTTGGAAATTTGTTGAAGAGAAGAGCTTGGAGGTCATTTGAAGAAATAGTTTAGAGGTAGAGGTTGTTGTAGCCTTGAATGTGCATGGAAGTTAAGAATCCTCCATTATGGTAGAAAGGGAAGCTTAGATTTTTGGCTTTAAATCCAAGCTTATTTTTTAGATAATGCATTGGAAAAAATCTATGTAACCTTTTTTTTACATTCATATAAGAATCAAACCTTATGTTTTCATAATCGAGCATGTGTGTGTGTTTATCTAGTTATTAGGTTAGGGATTTCCTTTATTGGAAACCTTATCCCTATAATCCCTATAACTACATCAACTAGTATAAAAGCAAGGTTTTAATCCTTGAGGAGTGTGGAGAGTGAGATCACCTACATAGAATTACAAATAATATCTTACAGTAGTAGGATTTGCACTCAAAAAATAAAGAAGCCACCAAAAATAGTTATTGGCAGAGGAGACACAATAAAAACTAACATGATTGGGAGACTTGATGAAGTCTTAGATGTTTTTTGCATAATTTAAACATGTCTAGACGCTATGGAGGAAGATAGAAGGCAAGGTTTCATGTCAAGAGATAATTAGAGTGATGTTAAAGAAGATGTGTAACATCTAAAAGGCTAAGGAGAAGATGAGGAGGTGTACATGGATAAAGTGAACGTAGACTCTTAAGAGTTATCTCATGGATTGATTGAGGAATAAAATTAGATGTGTCATGTTTCTTAGTTACTTTAAATCTTGAAGAACTCATTGACTAGCTCATAGACATTGAGGAGTATTTTTAATTTGACAACATTAGTGATCCGTAATGCATGATAATAACGTAGACTAAGATGAAGGGTCATGCAAAACTTTGGTGGAAAGATGTTCAGAATGAAATAAGTAGAAGAGTAAAGGAAAAGATCACTAAATGGGACAAAATTACTGCTAAGATAAAGGGGAAATTCCTACCTGGTGACTACTAGATCAAATTGTTCAAAAAATTATAGAATATAAGGCAAAAGGAGCTAAGTGTCAAGTATACACAGAAGGATTTAATAAAATCAATGTCATATATAGTCAGTGTGAGGTGGACCAAGATAAGGTCACAAGATACTTGAATGGATCAAGATTTGGCATCTAAGAAGAGTTAATCATGTCTCATATCCAAATTATGGAGGAATCTTATCACTTTGCAGTGAAAGTTGAGGAGAAGTTATCACACAAATAACATAATGTCACACAAAGAAAAGAATAGTTTGTATATAAAGAATGAGGTGGAATTGGAAGAATATAGTAGAGGTAAGGAGAGAATAATGTTATGTCTAGTCAAGAACATGCACATGAGTAAGGAGATATACATGACGAAGAGAAAGGATACACATGAGGAGTGTTAGCTGAAGCTTAATGGCAAGACTAAAACAAAAGAGATTTACAACTATACTAAAATGAATAACCAGATTTGCAAGTACAAGAAAATAAAATAGAAGAAAACATGAGACCCAAATGATATTTTCCATTCACTCAAAATGGTCTGATTTACACTTTCCCGTACAATTGCCTATAAAGGCTTTCAAATGATCCATCACATTATTTTATGACTCTTCACTCCTTATGACCTTTTGACTTCTCTTTGACACCTCACATCTCTATTTTCTCCTTTTTAATACAATTAATGGCCAATTATATTAAATAGTATTTCCCTTTACCTCTACCAATACTCACCTTAACTTAAAAGGTGTCTCATCTTGAGACACAAAACCCCTACTAACACTCTCCCCAACTTAAAAGGTGTCTCATCTCGAGACACAAAAAGGCTCTAAACATTCAAGTTTTTACAATTTTGATACATTATAAATGCATTTGAGAACCTAAACTACTCCTACTCTTACTCTCCATAGCCTCTCATGTCAGAGCTTGTCCATTTCTACAACTAACTTCTCTAAATTCAAACACATTTATAATTTTACAAAAATCATAAACATTTTACATTGATTGGACCTCTTCTATTTTGAACCACCTATTACATAAAATTATCTTTTACCCACTTAATAATGAAATGAGATGTCAAGAATACATCACAAAAGGAAAGAGTTTGATGAGGATGGTCATAAGCCTTTACATCCATTCAAAATATTGAGTTATCACTAGATGTATTGTCATGTTCTTTATGATCATTTCCATCCTTCACACCACCTATCGCATTCATTGAGATGTTACAATAGTTTTGTTACTTTCTTTCATGACTGCAAGATTGACTATCAATAGACAGTTGTCGCCGAATATGATAGGTTCAACTCCCATTAGAAAATGTATACATTTTCCTACAATCGACTATCATATATTTACCCAAAAATGCTCTAAACTGACTATCATATAACAAAATTGGTTGATCTTTGTGAAATTCCTTATGGCATATATTCCTATCATGCCAGGCTTTTTGGCTCTATTTGTGAACTTCCTACATCCAAGATGCTCTACATCGATACTCATCCATCCTATTCAATTAAATAAGCTTGGTGGTGAGAGACTCACAATCCCCTAGTCTCATGACCATAACAATGTGTAGACTGGGTACTACATATTTTATTGCCATGACTACTTCAAGCCTATAAACCAACTAGAATGGAGTAAAACCTATAGCCCTCTTATAGTGCATGTGATATGCCCAAAGAATCATGGGAATGTGATCTTCTCAATCATCTTTGTTGACATCATAGATCTTTGTCAACATCTTTACCAACACTTTATTAGAAGCCTCAACTTGATTGTTAGCTTCTGGATGGTATGCAATACTTTTTTGATGAGAAATCATAAATTCTTCAGTAACGGCTTTGATGGTATTATTTAGGAAGTGTGTCCCTCGATCGCTAATGAGCTCTATGGGGCATCCAAACCTTAAAATGATATTCTCATAAAGGAACTTTATTGCATCTTTTGCACCACAACTAGGTATCTCAATAGCTTCGACCCAGTTGGTGAAGTAATCTATCATAATGATAATATACCTTACTTTGTTGTGTTTACTTGAAGGATTAATAGGTCCTACAAAATTGGTACCCCACTATTCAAAAGGTTGTTTAGATAATAAAGGTTGTAATGACATTTCATCCTTCTGGAGTGGCTTACTCATGCATTGACATTCATCACAGTGTTGCACTATTCTATGTGCATCCTAAAATAGGTTCAACCACCATAACCCACTCTATAACAATTTCCTTGTAGTAGTTTCTCTGGTAAAATGACCTCCTGTTATTCCTTAGTGTGCCTCCCGTAAGTGTTATGGTCATTCATGTTCTAGAACTACCTTGCACAATACTTTATCCTTCCCCAAATGATACAAGAGCCCATTTATAATAGTATATGGCAAAGATCTAGTGACAAAATGCTTCTTTTCTCCTTCTTGGTAGTGCATAGGGAATACTCTTTGTTCTAGTAAATTAATAATTGCCTCAAAGTTTTCATGGTCTGCATAAATGTGAAAGAGATGGGCATCCAAAGAATCTTCCTGTAGTTCTTCACCATTTGGGATGCGATTAAGATGGTCCAGTCTAGCATTTTCTCTACCTATTTTAACATTCATGCGACATTAAAATTATTGAAAAAACATCAACCATCTTGAAATGCATCCTTCGAGCATAAGCATATTAACTAGGTAGCATAGAGCTTAATGATCCATGAAAACTTCAAATGGTATTGCAAGAAGATAGTGTCAGAATTGTTATAATGCAAACACTATAGTCAATGCTTCTCTTTTAGTTATTGTGTAATTATTTTTTGCATCAGACAAATTTCATCTTGTAAAAGGTATGGGGTGGTCCATTCCACCATCTCCTAGTTGTGCAAGCATAACATTAACTACAATACTAGAAGCATCAACTTAAACACGCAAGAGCTTGGTCCAATCTGGAAAGACAAGAATAGGCATAATGACTAATCTCTGCTTTAGTTCTATGAAAAATGCTTGACACTCAGAACTCCAAAACAAACTTCACACCTTTACATAGTAAATACTCCAATGGAGATGAAATGGCTACATATCCCTTGATAAAATTCTAATAATACCCTATATTTCCAAAAAAGTATTGCACCTTTATGGAGCTGACTGGTGGAGGCATCCTTAGAATGACTACAATTTTGGCCTGGTCCACCAAATTCCCTTCACTACACACTACATGACCTAGTAGGAAACCAAAAGGTGTAAAAAATAAGCACTCTTTCATATTTAGATCAATATGCAAAGATCTATAATGTTCTAACATGAGGCGTAACTTATACAGATGTTCTTTAAATAAAGAAAAGATTGTCTAGTCATCGAGATAGACTTCTAGAGAGTCATGAATGAAATCCTTAAACGTAGTCACCACTACTCAAGAAAAAATTATTGGTGCATTCTTGAGGCCAAAAGGCATTATGTTGTATGTAAAGGATCCCCATTATGTGGTAAAAGTTATTTTAACTATATCTTCTTCTACGATTAGTATTTGATGATAGCCACTGAAACCATCTATGGAGTAGACTTCATGACCTGTAATAGATTCCAAAACTTTATTTGTGAAGGGAATTAGAAATGGATCATTCACAGATGCATCATTCAAAATTCAATAATCACAACATACTCTTATCTCCCCTATTTTCTTAGGTTGTACTACCATGGGACTAACCTAATCTATCTTTTCTACTAAAAAAATTATTCTTGCATCTTGTAATCTATCTAGTTCAACCTTCACTTTCAACTTCATGTTTGTATTCAACATGTATGGTTGTTTCTTTATGGGTCAAGCACACTCCTTGAGTTCAATATGCATTTCACTGAGGGATGGGTCTAATCCTCTAAACTCTAAAAAATTTGTGTAAAACACATCTTGATAATCCTGTAGAAGTTGCATGGCTTTTGAAACTTTGGATTCAGTCCAATAGTCACCTATATGTGCCAGTTTAGGAATCTCCTCACTTCTGATGTCTTTCACACATTTTTTAATACATTGTTGATAAATCTGATGCTTTTCCTCAACAACAAATTATTGTAGCATTTTCTATCCTTTCTGTTCTAGAATTTGTATGTTGCATAGATAGTCTTCTTCAGTGGGTTTTAAGACTAGGTCCTTTACTAGTTATATTGGTCGTTCAGGTACAAATAAATCAATGAGATCAATATTACCATTAGCATCTAAATATTCAATTTTGTCTTCATCTTGGATTTAGTGGCATGGTTTCATGAGAGATTATTCTTTCAACTTGGCAACTTTATATCTTTGTAATGTTGTAATCAGATCACAGGGTATGTTCCTTTGTGTAGTAGATTTTGTTATGGTACTTAAATATTTTGCACACCCATGGCATAAAAAATGTTTGATTTTTAGCAGTGCATTATGAACCAATGGATTCTCATCTTCAAAGATAAAAGTCTGCATGAAGTCGATCTGTACCTACGCTTAATGTTTTATCTCCCTCCTACATTATTGATGCATATACCATGTTGATGGTAAGGGGGAAAGTGTGTAATGACATATATGAACCCAATAATTTGGTGCCACATGTTCTTCAATCTAGACCTCAACACATTTGTGGATATGGATTTTAGGGCACTCACCTTTTTGAAAGAAAGGCCAAGTATTTTTAATGCGTTGTAGTAGTTAAAATATGTTAATCATAAGTTCACATGCATCATCCTAATCGAGTTGATAATTTATATGAATTGACCACCATGTCATTACTACTCCCTTCAAAGCATAATTCAAGGCATTGACCCATTGACTAATAGTAGGTACATGAACTTGTAGGCATAGAATGAATTGATTGATATCCTCAGTCACATAGTATGAAGGAAGTTATCTCTCATGAGTGAAGACTATTCTCATAGGTCAAAGTTCATGATCACCACGAGCACAATTAAGTAGGTGTGTATCTGAGTCTCCACTCGTAGATGAATCTATTTTCCAAGGCAAATTACCTTATCTAGTTGGATCTATATAATCCTGTATATGATCATCTTCTTGATAGATAAAATCAACTTTTGAGAAAATAGGGGATTTAACACAGATGGATGCACAATCCTCTATGACAAACTAAGGTGCCAATGGTTAAGTAAATACTGATTTAGGCTTTGATTGTTCATATGTCTTCAACTGTTGAGTGAGTAAAGACTATACCTAAGGTTTAGTATGCTCATACAAGAAGTTACACTTGGTTGTGTGTAGAGCTTTTGGGTTCTCTTCAAAATTTACCTTCATCCAACTGGTTTCTTGTGCAACATAAGGAGATTCTAGTTTAACTAGAATAATTTAGGGTTTGTGTACCTTATTCAAAATAACAACAACAATCTTATCTCCTTGATGTACCTCTAGTTAATTTTGCACAGTATTGATAGTTATCTAACCATCATATGCCCATTTATTATAAATCAAAATCAGATAATGGGTTGTTGTTGTCTTCATATCAATGAATTCAAAGTCACTTCATAGGCTTAGTTCTACAACTTTGATCTCAATGTCTTCTAATCTGGTGATGGGATTAACTCTTCCATAATCTACAAACTTAGAGTCACTACGCTGTAACTTAGAACTGGTCGTCCAATGACTTCCCATGTATACCTAAGGTTCATGTTGACCATGCTTCTAAAATCAAAGATAACATTTGGAATTTCATATCTTACAACTTCAATGTTGATTCGTGCATCTACATCTCATGGCTTCTTTATTTTGACATTCTAAACAAGTTTTTATGTCTTATTTTGCCCTCATTATGCACACTCTAGTAAATTATGTAATAATTTTATGATGCTCTAAGAGATGTCTTAATTGTACAATGTGCTTAAAATCTTTAGTAAATCTATTAGCATGGTAACAACTCCATCTTTATGTATAATGCACATGATCTGACCATACATTTGAGCATCTATTGCTACAACATCTCCTTTAGTAGTGTCTTAGTGTTGAATATTTTTCAACATCTATGCAACTTCATAGATGAGCCCCTTTTTTACATCTGGGTCTAGGTATTTGTCCTATTTTTCTTTCTATATTCCATGGTCTTGAGACATTTCTAGGGGAGGCAATCCTCTCTGTTCATGTTGGTGTCTTGTACCAGTGTTCAGGAATGCATCCTCCTTAGGTTGTGCATTCACCATGTTAACATTCTTGGCATCCTTTTCCTTTATTTATTTTTCTAAGACATGATAGTCTTCTATCTCATATTTCTCATATACTCGATAATATGTGCAATAAGAATATCTTTGAGGGTTCAAAGGATAATTGTAATGCACATGATTATACTCTCCACACAGGGAACATTACAAAGGAGGGCATTGATAATTATTTCCTCTACCACCTTGGTAACCTCCTTTGTATCCTCCCTTAGATCCTCCTCTATTTGACTGATAACCTCCTTTATACCTTCCTTATTATTGCATTGTATTATAGTGTTGATGCTACTAGGTTTTATCTCCAATTTGAAATTGTTGTTGCACAACTAGTTGGGTCCACCTAGTTTGTTGATGTTGCATCATTGCTAGATTCTAAGGTGTTACATACTAGTATAACAGTGATGGTGGTGTCCAACTTGATGAAGGATGGGTCCATCTAGCCAAACCTCGAGGTTGGTACTGAGGTGAACTGGGAATCCATTATGGACTTGTTTAGTTTGCATAACCCTTATCAACCTTAATGCCTAGAATTATTTGCTTCACCAAGGACACTTGCTACATAACGATGATGAATACATTATTTGTAATGTCTTCTTTGAGCTCTTGTAAAGCCCTATAATTCTTTTCATTGTGGTTATGCGACTTATAAAAATTATAATATAAACTCTATGGACTTTTGACATATTGTTGTAGGAGATGAAACTACATTGTTGTGTGCCTTACTACTCTATAAATTCCATAAAATTCTATCTTGATCTTAGGACAATCATTCCTATGATGTCCTTCTTTCTCACACTCCATGCACCATAGATTTATCTTAGGTTTATCTACTTCATGGTATTAGTCCATCCTCTTTATAAAATCTTGCAATGTATTTAATCTTAAAACCCATTATGAGATCTTCCCCATAGTCTTCAATTTGCTTCACTCATAGAGCAGTAGCTCTAGCATTTACCTTAGTAGCATACTGAGTCTACGCTATAGTAAATCTGATTCTAGAACATAGTCTTTTGATAAACCATGCAAATTTATCTTTATCTACTAGGGAAAATTCCACCTTATTCATAACATTAGATAACCTACAATCATAATCAAAAATTGATTCTTTTGATTTCTACCTAATCTCCTTTAGATCTTGAATAGTCTAACTTGTACATTTCTTTATCTTAAGTTCTATGATGAGCCATTCCTTAACCTACTGTATAGTTGTCTGCATAGTTTCTCTATGGTACATAAACTGAAATGTTCTTCCTTTCAGTGCCCCTATTAATTCACACTTCTTTATAACCTCATCAGTAATACCCTTATCTTGCCATCTCATCTCACATGTTAGTAAGTATTATTCAGGGTTTGTAGACCCATCATATGTTTCCAAGTTGATAAATGCTCCTACAACACCCATTTTGTAAAATGGTGTCAAAGGGATCTACTACGTAGCTATTATAATGGGAGGCTACATTATGTGTAATCTTGTTTGTGCACTATGATGATTTTATTACGCACTAGGAAAGTTAATATGCGCACTCTATTTTTATGTGTTTCCTGCTTTTCTTTACTTGGTTTCAATAAACCCTATGGCCTTTAATGCCTTACAAATTGATGTTGTTTCAATTTTAGTACCCTAATGATGCACTTTTTCCAAAAATGGACCTTCCCAACTACTACCTGCCTGATCATCTAGTTGAAAATTTATAATAGAATATAAAAAATTGGGCTATGGGGACATGTGTTCTTCTTAATAAATGATTATTTCCTGTGACTTTTTATTCTCCTAAGCTTGAACCTAAGATTACTCTGTGACTTTATTATGCTTTTTTTAATGCTTCATGTTCTGATCTGTAAACAATATTTACCCCCTTAGATAAATCAAATAGTTTTTAATAATCAGATAATGAAAAATCTCAATTCCCTTAAGTACATAGTATTGGATGCAAAATTATAGGAATGAATGAAAGTGAGTATAAAAACTTTGTAAACTCATTTCCCATTTTAAACTCTTATTTGTGTCATTTTAAAAAATTTCACATATTACTGAATGTTTACTTAATTTTTTTCCAAATTGAATTATAAAGAAAACACAACATACTGAACAGAAAGATTGACATAAATTATGATAATAGAGTTCACCCTTTTAGGGGCTATGTCTTTGGGTTCATGAAATAATGAACCAATCCATTATAAATGATGTAAATACATCAATTTACAGACTTACATAAGGATAGATTTTGAAATTTACAAATAGTACTAAAATATGACTGTGTGAAGACTATGAAACTAATAAGTAATTCATCTTCTCAAAGTCTGTAGCACCTGTTCATCTTCTCCATGCATTTGGGCATGGTTTCTCCATTAGAGTGTATACAAACTCTAATAAAATGGGCATAATGATGTCAAGGAGTGTTATGTACCTTCTATTAGACATGTAACTCCTTCAATAACCCTATAATAACATATATAATGAGATCCATGGCTAAAAGTTTTACAAAATATGAGCATCCACATATAACATTCAGGCTCTGTGTAATATTTAAATACAAAATGTTACATCAATATACAACTTTCAACCTCGAGCTAAATTGGTTAGGCACCTATTATTTTTCACTATAGGTAGGAAGTTCAAATCCCTTATCCCTCCAATCATGTCAAGTATCCTCTTCAAATAGTAAATGTATGTGCCATGTCTGATTCATGGCTATGGCCTAATGGTCAAGCCTTATCATTTTGGAAATGAGGTTGTAGGTTTGAGCCTCAAATCTCAACAACATATTATTTAGGGGATAAAATCCCACATTCATTGAAATGAAATGTTTCAAGGGCTTAATATAGATCAAAACCCTTCCTTTCTTTCATGGTTATGGCCACATCCTTGGCATTTTAAATATCCTAATACTATTGGTCCATTCTTTGTTAGAGGTTGGTTGAGTTGGTTTCAAACATTTGAGATAATTTTTGAACATCCCATGTGGATAAGGATATGAGCTCCATCTATGAGTTGGCATAAACATATCTCGAGCTAGATAATCACAAACTTGATATAGAGATAATAACTTGGAAAATAGAAGTGATGTGGTGGCCTAAGGACCCATTATGTGGACCTCTTCAATAACACCACAATGAAGCTCCTCATCCTATGACTTGTCAAAATGAGATGCATCCAAAATAATATATGGTATTTGGTTAAAATAATGGGATTATTAGTCCCACATGCAATGTGTAAATAACACAGAGGCATATATATACAAAAATATTAGAATGGTAATATGAAGTAATGGAGGCAAGGGCACCCCTATATAAAAAGAGTGTGTTGACCCTGGCTGAAGGCACTTCCACATCTCACATGTTGATTGGTCCACTTGGTAGCCATACACGCATCCACATCACTGTTTGACTATTAACCATTTTTTATTCAAACTTTGACTAGTGGTATCTGAAGCATATAATGTCCATTTTATGTATTCCAATATGCATTGGAAAGATCTCATAATGATCTTATGTACTATACTAATTTTAGGAGATCTTAGGAATTTATGATGCCCAAAAATGACCTTCAGATCACACCTCCCCAATAAGACCCTTTTGGTCTCCAAAAAGAGAATAATCCATTGAATCTGCTATATGGCTCTCTACATCACACAAAACAACAGAAACCAGAATATATCAAGTTAAGGTGTTATAAAGTTAAGTTATGCAAATAAACTCCATATGAAAAACACCAATTTTACATCAATGAAATAAGATGTTATAAAACTTCCCTGCAAGCAATTAATTATCCAATTTGAATACTATAACCTGATTATGGAGAGTAAAACAAACTCTTTACCCATTCTACCAAAATGATTTGTTACCCAAAATAGTCATTGAATCTGGCAGATGCTCTCAACCCTTACAATGTATAAAGGCTAAGGTGTTCTTTTTGTTATATCAAAATCACACAAGGGAAATCAAAGTGTTGTATCAAAATAGTGTTATAGATCACCTCTATACAAAAATGCCCCAAGGAACTTACAAATAATTGAAACACATGTAAACTTGCATTTGCAAATATTACCCCTCTATGGGTCTTTGAAATTACATCTACATGATGTGAAAGAAAAACATATATGTGACTGTACAATAGTTTATAATACAAACATTGCCCAAGATACAGTGGGAATTAAACGTATAAGATGTCAAGTATATAAATGTGTAATTAATTTATTTATCTTAAGGTTATTAATGCACAATATACTTGTGCACATATATGAAAGAATAATCAAGGGAAATAGATGTGATATACACCCTGTAAAAACAACATAGTTAACTCTAGTGTCAACTTAGAGAATTTCACAAATAAGAGCCTCTTTACTAACTTAAAAACAACTAGAAGTAAAGGTAAGACATATCATAAATGTGAGGATAAAACTACGAATTGTAAACCTATCTCAAAGTTTCCTCACTGTTGACTGCTCCCTGATTCATACCTCCAAAACTCATCAAACTGAGGTAGTTCCCTAAAAATTATCATCACAATGGAAAACTGACATAGGAGATAGTAGATTTTCTTCACAAAACAAGTTTATCAAAAATTCCTTCCTTGGATCAAATAGTTAGGAATGATCTAAAAATAGTGTTTGAAGTGAATAAAAGCATACTAATCAATACTATAGTCATGCTTATCAAAACTATCCAAGTTAACCATTTTCTTAATAAGGGTTGTTCCCTCTTTATGGCTTCAATAAACTGAATAGGAGGTTTCATCTCATGAACTCTATCTTACTAAGAGTTAGATGATCCATTTATCATTTTAAAAGGCTTTAAAATAATTCCACATCAAGGTATATTTTACCTCCAAAGTAACCCACACAAAGGTTATCCAATGTTAAGGATTCAAACCAAAATTGTGTATACATAGTTACATTTGAAAATAACTTATACCTCTTAAAGAATTGTCAAGTACAGACCTCTTGAGTCATGGTTGGCATATTTTTTGGGGTTTTAAACAAATTACTGTTTGCTTCTTACAACACTTAACAAAGCTATGAAGACATACCAACTTAAACCAATTCATACTCAATAGTCAACATGCAAAAAATTATTCATTCTTGAACAATGCCCTATTTTCCATTTCCATATCTTACCATGGAAACTAGTATTTTCACTTATTCCTAAAATTAAGGACATAGTCTTCCAAAATATGATTAGTTATCCAAAAACAAAGGCTACACAACTGGTTATCAAATACCAACATATTGTGCTAATACCAATATGAAATCAAATCACCACCATACCTTATTATGCCCTTTATATATGAATGATAATAAGATTACAATTGATTCCTCTTGGATGTGCATCACTGAAAATGCCTTGCATTTTATCTGAATGCATCCTGAGAAAGAGAGGTTGGTCCTCTCTCAACACTATCTCACACCTTAAAGTGATAATGTGCTTTGTTCATTATACATGTTGATCCTATATAACTAGTGTTTTCAGAATCTTAGCTGTTACAAGATTATCTTCTTTAAGCAGATTAGAACACCTTCCAATTCTCCTTTGCACTAGTCAATCCTGCATAATCAAATCAAATAGAAGAACACAAAGCAATAATCTGATATCTAAAAACTCCAAAAAAGAGGTATATTAACAACTGAAGCAAATCATGTATCAACCTGATCTAATACCAAAATTGATCCATAAACAAGATTTACCCCCTAAGATAAATCAAACGATTTTTGATAATCTGATATTGAAAAATCTCAATTCCACTAAGTACATGGAATTGGATGCAGAATTCTAGGAATGAATGAAAGTGATTAGAAAAACTTTGTAAACTCATTTCCCTATTTAAAATCATGTTTGTGTCATTTTACAATTTTCCATAGATTACTTAATATTTCCTCAATTCTTTCCCAAACTAAATTATAAAGAAAACACAACATACTAAAAAGGAAGATTAACACAAATCTTGATAATGGAGTTCACCCTTTTAGGGGTTATGTCTCTAGGTTCGTGAAATAATGAATTGATCCATTATAAATGATGTAAATACATCAATTTACAAACTTACATCAAAATGGATTTTGGAATCTACAAATAGTACTTATATCTGACTATGTGAAGACTCTAAAATTGATCAATAATTCATCTTCTTAAAGTCTATAGTACCTATTTAACTTCTTCATGCATTTGAGCATGGTTTCTCCTTTAGAGTGTATGAAAACTCTAATAAAATGGGCATAATAGTGTCAAGGAGTGTTGTTTTCCTTCTATCAAACCTACAACTCCTTCAATAACCCTATAATAATATATATAATGAGCTCCATGGCCAAAGGCTTTACAAAATTAGAGCATCTACATATAACATTTGGGTTCTATGTAATATTCAAATATAAACTGTTACATCAATATACAACTTTCAACCCCAAATAGAATTGGTTAGGTGCCTATTATTTTTCACTATGGGTTAGGGGTCTAAATCCCTTAACCCTCTAATCATGTCGAGTATCCACTTCAAATAGTAAATGTGTCCATGCCATGTTTGATTTAGACTATGGCCTAATGGTTAAGCCTTATCATTTTGGTAGTGAGGTTGTAGGATAGAGCTTCAAATCTTGACAATGTATTTTTTAGGGGATAAAATCCCACATTCGCTAGAATGAAATGTTTTGAGGGCTTAATATATATTGAAGCCCCTCCTTTCTTTCATGGCTATGGCCACATCCTTGGCATTTTGAACATCCCAATATTGTTAGGCCATGATTTGTAAGAGGTTGGTTGAGTTGGTTTCAAACCTTCGAGCTTAGTTTAGAACATCCCATGTGGATAAGGATATGAGCTCGATCTATGAGCTAGCATAAACATATATTGAGATGGATAATCATGAACTTGACATAGAGATAATAACTTGGAAAATAAAAGTGATGTGGTGGTAGGCCATGTGGTGGCCTGAGGACCCACCACATGGACCTCTCCAATAATGCCACAATGAAGCTCCTCATCATGCCACTTGTCAAAACAAGATGCACCCAAAATAATAAATGGGATTTAGTTAAAATAATGGGATTATTAGTCCCACATGCAATGTGTAAATAACATAGAGGCATATATATACAAAAATGTTACAATGGTAATATGAAGTAATAGAGGAAAAGGCACCCCTCTACAAAAAGAGAGTGTCAACCCTGACTGAGGGTCCCCAACCAACAAATAATGGGGGCCATTTGTCCAAACACAAGTGTCAAAGACTAGAGGTGAAAACCAAAAACACCCATTTACCATTGCACTATCACATGTCACATGCTGATTGGTCCACTTGGCAACGATACATGCATCCACATCATTGTTTGACTATTGACCAATTTTTATCCAAACTTTGACCAATAGTATCTGGAGCATACAATGTCCATTTTATGCATTCCAATATGAGTTGGAAAGATATTAGAATGATCTTCTATATTATACTAGTTTAAGGAGATTTTGGGAACTTCTAATGCCTATAAATGACCTCCATATCATGTCTTTCTTCTAATAATACATGTTCTTATAGCTATACACTACATCTATCATCTAACTAATCTACTTCTAAACTATTCTCGCCTTCCTCTTCAAACGTCTCTTTTTCATCTCTTTCTTCATCACTTCTTTCTTTATGTCAGCATTCATCTTCTTTCATCTCATCTTTCTTCATCCTTCATTATTCATATATTTTGTCTCATTCATCATGTCTTCCTGTTCGTTATTCATCTATTTTACTTCTACTCTTAACTCTACTCGTAGTTACCTGGGCATTCTTCTATGTACTCCATTTGTTCTATTATCATAGCTTACATTTTGAATCTAGACTTTTATTTCCTTGTGTCTTCATTTTGGATTTAGGTTCAAGCCTTATCTAATCATCATTCACTATCATGTCACACACAACCCCATACACTAAAAATGACTACTACATATTGGTCAGAGTAGGTACCATGGCCTTGTCCACAACCAACATCTTCACAAAGATAGGTAGTCTCCACAAAAATTTCCCTCAAATTCCTCTAATGAACAAGTATTTTGTAGCTTCACAATCTATATATCTTTGTACTATAAACTCAATTATAAGTCTATCTATTATAGTAGCAACCTACTGATTTATTGCTCTTGTCCAGTCAGTTTCCAATCTTTGCAACTAGTCTAACTTTTCTTCAGTTTAGATTGTAGTTTCTTCCATTTTTGGGTTGAAATAATAATATTCCAATCAAGCTAACTAGTTAGCTAGAAATTTAGGAAACTCACACCAAAAAATTTCGTATATCTCTCCATAAATATGCTATCGAATAATTTTCTATATGGTAAGACTAGTTCATTTTGATTTTTCTTTTGTAAAATTATATATCCTTTGGTCTACCATATCTCAATATCTCTCTACCCTGGTAACCATCTTAGCATAATTCCCTCTAAAAGGAATTTCATGCTCACCACATCATTGTTAATAGAGGTTCTTAAAGCATCAGAACATGGTAAGGATGAGGATAATTATGATATACTTTAATGCACAAAATAGTGTATTGTATTCATCCAAGAGTTTAGATAATAGAGACATAGTAAGCATTACTTATCCTGTGTTAAATTGGAATTAAGAACAACCAAAATTTCATAAATAGAAATAAAACATTCAGGTTAATTATACAGAATGTAACTATTGTAGGCTAGAAATGCACCCTTTATGGGAGATTTTCTAAGGCTTCCTCACTCCTAACTACAAGTGTTGGGACAACCTCAAGCTATGGGTATCCTGTCATGAGGTTGAACCTCTAGAGAAGGTAGGCTTCCTCTTTAATTCTCACCTAAACTAATGCTAAACTAATGATTCATAGGGAAAAGGGTTAGAAAGGGGATAAGGGCTCCTAAGAAATCTAACTAGGAGATGCACCAAAGTAAAATGGACACTCATCTATGCTTGAACCCACACTAGATCTGTCATAAGACAACTATGGCTTACACAATCTCAAGATCAAGTTAACACATTGGAAAAGGTTTAGATAGAAAACTAATCCAGACCTGTAAGAGATTGAAAATACATTAAAGAGGCAAGCAGAAGGCTGATAGACTAGGAAGAATCTTCTTCATGAATCCACCAAGCATAAACATACTAAGGCACTGATCAATGACAAGAGATAGGCAAAGAAATAATCTTATTAAATCAAGAGGTAGTTCTTACAATATACTTGATAGGGTCGATCCTAATCAAGTGGATCATACTTTTTGATATCTCAATGAATGTCCATCTCCCCAAAAAGATGAAAAAAAGTCTAAAAACTAGGAACCCTTTACAAATAGAAAGAAAGGGATATATAAAAGATGGAAGAGAAAAAGAGAGAGAAAGGAGAGGGGAACATTATTTATGATCATTGAATGAGCTCCACCTTTCAAGGGATGCCCCACCACCCCTTTGTCATTGACATTTTTTCTTTAATAGCTCCAGTTAATTCTCAAGTCCTTTTCATTGGCCCAGAAAAATGCACTAGAAGATAAGAGTTTGTTTTATATGGTGAGTCATGATCCTTTCAAGGAGAAAAAATCTTCAAAGGTTTTGATCATTATTGAATATTCCAACTGTCTCTCCAATCTCCCAAATTTGCTTCATGAAATCTTGCCATACCTTCCACTTGGCTTCATTATGAGGACAAGGTCCTCATATATTTTATACTGATAGAGCCATGCCATGTGTGCTTTGAGTGGCAATTTGTTGAAAACATGACCTGGGATACTCTTCATTGAAGTTGCTTACATAATTTGCAAAAGTAGGTGTGAATATTCTACTTGTGTCTTTGAGGGGTCTTACTTCTATGGAGCCTTATTGGCAACACTTGGTCTTTTTATGCATTTGGCCCAACTCAGGTCTACTTGAGCTCCCTTTCATATTAAAGGCATGCCACTATTTTGATAATGTGAAGAATCATCTAAGATGACCACCAATCTCCTCAGGCCTTTCATGCATTCAAGTCCTTCTTTGGGACTGATAGAGCTATGCTGGAGGTGAGATCCATACCAAAGGATGAAGGCTTCTCTATTAATTCACACCTACCAGCTCTTTCCAATTAAATGCATCTATGACACTTGTCATGTACACTTTCACCCTTGAGATTTGATGACTCCCTTTGACCTCTTTTGAATGGAAATGACTATTTGACAAGACCCATCTTTGACGTATGTAGGAACTTCTTAGGATTTCAAATTCAAACGGATATTTTTTGGACTTTTTTCTTTGAACAATTCCTTCAGGCATTTTGTCTAAAGGAATTAGGTCTTTGAGTTTCTTGAAATGGACTTTCCCAAAGGGAAAGAGCCCTTCAAAAATTCTGAAATGATCCTTTGACATTTTTGCAAATGAACTTTTCTGAAGGGAAAGTGCCCCTTCAAAAAAATTGAAATTGGTCCCTTCAGACTTTTGAAAAGTGACCTTCCCAAAAGGAAAAATACCCTTTGAAAATTTTGAAATGGTCCTTTGAAGCTTTGAAATAAGCCTTTGACAAAATTGTAATGATCTATTTCCCTTTGAAAAATACCTTTAGAAAAGTTGCAATGGTCCACTTTGAAAAGAAAGTGACCCTTTGGCTTTTGGCAAGGTACCCTTCAAATTTCTTGAAAAGTCCTTTTCTCATGAAAAGATTACCTTCAGGAATTTTGCAAAGGACCCTTTTATTGAAGAGTTACCCTTCAAAAAAAATTCCCCAGATAATTTTTTCAAAGGAAAAGGTCTTTTTGTTTTACTTTAGACATTTTATTCAAAAGAATTATCCCTTCAGAAAACTTTGTCTCAAATAAATTATCTGAAAGAATTCAACACTTAGCCAAAAAGAGTCCCTAAAGAAAAGAACACTTTGTCCACACAAAAAACAAAAGAAAGAACCAATAAAGACTTTATTGAATGAAATATTTTGCACTTAACTTTTCCAAGGTCTATATGTTCTTCTGATGGAGTTCATAGATTTGTTGATGGATTCTATAGCTTTTCTAATGGAGTCCGTAGCTTTTTTGATGGAGTTCATAAATTTTCTAAACTCATGCTTGAAATGATTGAATTTCTTGGGTTCACCATGAAAACTACCCAAGAACCTTTTGATTTGCTTTGTAGACCTGTTCCTTAGAATTAAAAAAAATAAGCTTTAAGCAATCTTAAAGTGTTTCAAAAGCTTTGTGATAAATATAAGATATCTCTAGTCCACTCATTTCATCCAGAACATCTATTCATTTGCTCATCCATTAGAAACTTAATCCACCTGGGCATAGCTTGGTATGTGGGCCAAATTTGGCCAACATTTTTGGTAATTCATAGGGAATCATGTCTGCTATGCTTGAGAACCCAGACCAATTTGCCTTGTCTAGTCCATTGGGCATGGAGTCATTAACCTCTACAATTGAGCTAGTCTGAAACTAGATCCAAGGCCGCCCCTTTTTGGAACATCCTCTTGAAGCAAAAAGGATAACACAAAAAAATTACCCAAGGCACTTGGGAAAGGAAAAATAGAACATATAGGAAAAGTGCACAAGGCACTTATTGAAAGGAAACTAGATTAGAACAAAATAAAGACAACAAACAAATGTGCCTGAAACAACACTTGGAGGAATTTGAATAAAACTAATCTAATATATACACTCTAAAACTATGTGCACCCTTTCCTCCTAGATCAAAAGGAAAGTTTGACTTTTCTTACATCATGATATAAGGGATTGAATAAGGCATGTAACTTATTGACCCTTGGTCTTGATGCCTGCTTATTATTTATTGTAATTGTCAGTTTCTTTGTCATTATGCTCAATGAGAACTAGGTAGCTCTAACTAGGTCAACTATGTGAATCCAGATAGTCTCAAATTATTCATATGGATCTTTAACTACAACCTCCAATGGTGGATTAACAAGCAATACCTCTTTAATTTCTAAGATGTCCTCAATAGGATTGGGATTGTTCTTTATTTCATGATTTTGAGGGTCTTCAAGGAGCTGATGGGCCATCCCAAAGCCCTAAAACATGTCCATGTCTATAATGAACTCTTGAGGTGGTAGAGTTGAAAGACTACCCACTCCATCCCTTTTGATCTGGTTGACAAGGTTGCTTTCCTTGGATGCAACCAGACCATAGTTACCATGGAGAAGAAAATAGTCAGCTCTGAAGATCTCAAACAAGTCCTCAAATTTGACTGATTGGTAACCTCTGGCTACTCCACAAGTTCATTAATTTGGTCAGCTATTTCATTCATTTCCTTGTCTTTTTTGTAATGTGGCAATTCATCCAAGGAATTGATAGACTCGACCCCCTCATTCACAACATAAAGTGGTAGCTTTACATCCTCAATAGTGTGGTCTATTTCATGAACAACTGTAAAAGAGTCTTCAATATGTTCTCCTTCGTTTAAGAAGGCTGAGTTGATTTTTTACTTACCAAGGTGGGGCCCTATGGTGATTTATTCCTTGTATTCACTCATGACATCCTCTTCCTTATGCTCTTTGGATGCATCTTCTTGGTTTTCCTCACAGAGGAGAGGCTCTTTCTCAAAAAGTGGCATAATAGATTCTTGAAAATACTTAACAAGGTGATAAAGGTTTAGGGAAGTTACCATAGGTTTCTAATTTTGTTCTTGAATTTCCTCTAATTGGATACCTTCACCTCCTCTTCCTAATTCTTTGCCTCTTGAATGGCTCTCCATGAAGGAAAGGCTTTGGGATTTTGAGGGGAAAGGAGTGGAGGTTGTAAGGTCTCTTGTCTAACTTCAAGAATCAGCACCTTTTCCTTCTTCTACCCACTGCTCTAAATGGATTTTCAAGATGGGAAAGATAGAGGCTCTCCTTTGACCTTTTGATTTTGATTTTCCTCTTCTTTTTTTGTCTTCACTTCTAACTCTCTAATTTGTTTTGCTATGTTCTCCTAAAATAGATCCTCTTTAAGTTGGTTAGGAATATAAGAAGGATCTAGAAGAGGGATGATGGAGGTTTTTAGGGGTTCATATCCTTTTTTATCTTAGACTCTTAATTATAGATCTACCTTATCTTGCCCACCATATGACTTTACCACTTGGTTCCATCTTGGAAGCTTGATGGATTTTGTAAGGGGTTCTTGGGGAAGAATGGAGCCTTAGATCTTAGTAGCAGGCTATTCTACAACAAGCTCTTCATTTTTTTGATAGCTCGTTTGAATATATTTCCAAGAAGGAAAGGTCTGAAGAAGATATGAAGGACTTGGAACATTCAAAAGAACACTTGAAATGGTCACTTGAGAAGGAATGGATGGCATATAAGAATGTTGAGGTGGTGTATATGTAGGCCCAAAAGGTTGGTTAGGTTGGTCCTACTATTCCTTAAGTCCTTTCAGCTTGTCTTCAATGCTTTGAATATAACTACCTATATCCATCATGTCACCTGTGAGTCTGTTCTAGTTTGCTCTCTCAATAAGGGCTCATTCTCCTTTTATTTTTCCTAATGACCCTCTCACATAATGGATATGATGAGTAGGGACATTTTGACCATAACATTTCTATGATCACAATTTTAGAGCATGCTTGTCAAGGCTTATTAGAGTGTGCTTAAGTGTTGATATGGATGGCACATGATAAGATTGATGAGGAGAAATATTATGATGGGCTTGTTGTCCATAAGAGATATTAGGGCAATATTCTTACATATATGGATCATGAGGAACTCACCAAGGTTCATCATAGCTTTGATAGGGGTCTTGATAGGGTAGATAGGCATTATATGGATTGTGAGGACCAAATTGGGACTATTGATAAGGAGGTAGATAATAGGGATATTCACCATAGCTATCTATATTAGCCTCATATGTCAAGTGAGATGTAGGCACTGATTAAAATCTAAAAAGAGATAAACCTAGTCTGCTCATAACTAAAATCTTTGATTTGGAGCCGCCATTAGTGCTAATTACTTGCTTCCAAAAGTTGATAGAGGAGAGACACACCAACAATCTTCCACACCTTGGTCCCATTGGGCATGCCATAAACTATTGTAGGATATAAATGCACCCTTTGTGAGAGAGTTTCTCAGGATCTCTCAGTCCTAGTTAAAAGCATTGGGATAACCTCAGGCTGTGGGTATCTTGTCCTGAGGTTAAACCTCCAAATAATGCTGACTTCCTCTTTGATGCTCACCTAAACTAATGCTAAACTAATGATTCATAGGGAAAAGAGTTAGAAAGGGGATAAGGGCTCCTAAAAAAGCTAACCAAGTAATGCACCAAAGTAAAATGGACACTCATCTATGATTGAACCCACACTAGATTAGTCATACGACAACTATGGCTTACAAAATCTCGAGATCAAGTCAACACACTGGAAGAGGTTCAGGCATAACACTAATCCAAATCTGCAAGAGCTTGAAAATATATTAAAGAGGCAAGCAAAAGGCTGATAGATTAGGAAGAATCTACTTCATGAATCCATCGAGCACAAACATACTAAGGCACTGATCAATGATAAGAGATAGGAAAAGAAATCTTGTTACATCAAGAGTTGGTTATTACAATAGACTTGACAGGGTTGAGCTTAATCAAGCAGAGCATACTTTGTATTATCTCAATGAATGTCCCTCTCCTAGAAAGATGAAAAAAGGTCTAAAAATTGGGAACCCTTTACAAATAGAAAGAAAGGGATATATAGAAGAGGGAAGAGAAAAAGAGAGAGAAAGGAGAGGGGCACATTGTTATGATCATTGAATAAAATCCACCTATCAAGGGATACCCCACGACCCCTTTGTCTAATCAACACAACTCCATCATCGACATTTTTTCTTTAATATCTCTAGTTAGTTCTCAAGTCCTTTTCCTTGGCCCAAAAAATGCACTAGAGGATAAGAGTTGGTTTTATATGGTGAGTCATGATCCTTTCAAGGAGAAAAAATATTCGAAGGTTTTGATCATTATTGAATGCTCCAATTATCTCTCCAATCTTCCAAAACTGCTTTATTAAATCTCGTCATACCTTACGGTTGGCTTCATTATGAGGACAAGGTCCTCGTATATTTTAAATTGACAGAGCCATGCCATGTGTGCTTTGAGTGATATTTTTTCAAAAGCATGGCCTGGGCCACTCTTCATTGACATCATTGACCTACTTTGCAAAAGTAGGTGTGAATAATCTGCTTAAGTCTTTGAGGGGTCTTACTTTTGTGGAGCCTTACTAGTGACACTTGGTCTCTTTATGCATCTAGACCAACTTGGGTCTACTTGAGCTCCATTTCATATTAAAAGCATGCCACTATTTTGATTACATGATGAATCATCTAAGATCACTACTGATCTCCTCAAGCCTTTCATGCATTCAAGTCCTTCTTTGGGACTGACAAAGCCATGCTAGAGGTGAGAGCCATATTGAAGGATGAAGGCTTCTCCATTAATTCACACCTACCAGCTCCTACCAGTTGAATGCATCTTTGACACTTGTCATTTACACTTTCACCCCTGAGATACACTGACTCCCTTTGACCTCTTTTGAATGGAAAGGGCTATTTGATGAGACCCATCTTTGACATCTATGAGAACATCTCAGGATTTCAAATTCAAATGGCTATTTTTTTGGACTTTTTGATTTGAACAATTCCTTCAGGCATTTTATCTGAAGGAATTAGTCTTTGGGTTTCTTGAAGTGGACTTTCTCAAAGGGAAAGAACCCTTCAAAAATTCTAAAATCATCCTTTATCATTTTTTCAAATGAACTTTTTTGAAGGGAAAGTACCCCTTCAGAAAAATTAAAATTGGTCCCTTCAGACTTTTGAAAAGTGACATTCCCGAAGGAAAAATACCCTTTAAGAATTTTGAAATGGTCCTTTGAAGCTTTGAAATGTGCCTTCAAAAAAATTACAACAATCCATTTCCCTTTGAAAAATACCTTTAGAAAAGTTGCAATGGTCCACTTTGAAAAGAAAGTGACCCTTCGGCTTTTGGCAAGGTACCCTTCAAATTTCTTGAATAGTAATTTTCTCATGAAAAGAATACCTTAAAGAATTTTATAAAGGACCCTTTTATTGAATATTTTCCCTTTGGGAAAATTATCCCAGATAATTTTCCCAAAGGAAAAGTCTTTTCATTTTGCTTCATTTTGTCCGAAAGAATTATCCCTTCAAAAAACTTTGTCTCAGACAAATTATCTAAAAGAATTCAACACTTAACCAAAAAGAGTCCCAAAATAAAATAACACTTAGTCCATGCAAAAACTAAAAGAAATAAATAGTAAAGACTTTATTGAATGAAATATTTTACACTTAGCTTTTCCAAGGTCCGTATGTTCTTTTGATGGAGTTCATAGATTTGCTGATGGAGTCTGTAATTTTTTTGATGGAGTCTGTAGCTTTTTTGAACTCATGCTTGAAATGCTTGAACTACTTGGTTTCACCATGAAAACTACCCAAGAACCTTTTTATTTGCTTTGCAGACTTGTCCCTTAAATTTGAAAAAATAGCTTTAAGCAATCTTAAAGTGTTTCAAAAGCTTTGTGATAATTGTAAGATCTCTCTAGTCCACTCATTTCATCTGGGACATCTATTCATTTTCTCATCCATTAACAACTTGATCCACCTAGGCCTAGCTTGGTATGTGGGCCAAATTTGGCCAACAATAACCAAACACTATACATGAGATTGCACACAAGAAACAAAGTAAAAAATCACAAAGGTAACCATAACCAGATAAATCTCTATTGATCTCTTCAAAAAAGGAATCCTTTTCTTCTTACAAACATAAGTATATACAGACGTTTCTAGTCTATGATTGTTCATCTTATTCTTGTAATTAGAACCAAAATTGGAGTCTTTCATATTCTATCCTATTACAAGTTGTGAAGATAGGATAAAATAGACTTATATATGACAAAAAGAGTACATAATACATGAATATGAGATAAATATCCTCACAACTATACAATATGATTTTTTCTTCCAATAAGGAGGTCCATCTTCCCTACCTGAAGGGTGTGAAATATTTGGTTGAATAAGGGAAATATGATTTCAATAATTATGTTTTAGATGCATAAAACTTGAACATAGATCATATGAATGCCCTCATGCACAAACTAAATGTATCAAAAGATTAAATTCAAGTTTATATGTAATTCATGGAGATGATGAGTCTATTGGATCTTAAAATGGTTCTAAAAAGATGAAGTGTCATAAAACTCTCATGAAAAAGGGGGTGTTTTTGAAGTCAACAAAGAAAGGAAATTAACCAATACAAAGGAAGAGCCTCTTTCAAATAGTTTGTAAATCAGGGAGCATGTGTTGTAAAATAATTTTGGATAATGGTAACACAAATAAATTGGTATCATACAAGATGGTAGAGAAGTTGGGTTTTAAGAAGGTGGACACCAAAACCCTTACAAGGTGTCATGGCTTAAAAAAAGCCATGATATTTTAGTAAATGAGTAGTGCCTAGTGAAATTTTAAATAATCATGTATCAAGATGAAGTTTGGTGTGAGGTAATGCCATTAGATGTATGTCATGTGCTTTTGGGGAGGACTAGGTTATCTGGAAAGAAGGCAATACATGTTGGAAGAGTATATATATATATATATATATATATATATATATATATATATATATATATATATATATATATATATATATATATATATATATATATATCACTTGGAGAATGATAGAATGAAGTCTATAATGAGTCCATTGAAGGATAAGGAAGAAGAAGTGTGCAACAATTTTTACATGCGCATATTGATGGTGTTAGGGAAGGATTTCCTTATGGGAGCAAAAAAGGATAAGACATGTTATGCACTCATGACCAAGATAGCATGAGAGGAGTGTGTGTTTTATGTGCTTTAGGATTTTTAAAAGATAATACACTAGAAAATAAAGTTGTTTGAAATGATTGATAATATTCATATTTACACTAAATATAGTCAACAATACATATTTGCCTAATATATCATATGTAATAAATACAATAAGTACAAAGTGCTATTGGTGTTCTAGATTTGCACCCTAGCTAAGGAGGGGATTGTTCAGATCTTCCTACTCAAATCTAGTCCAACGTGGGATTGATCCTAGGTTGTGGGTATCCTAATAATGGATCAGAGCTCTAGAGGAGGTTGGCTTCCTTATGGATCTATCACCTACACTAAACTTAAACTAGCACTTGATTGGAAAAGGGAGAGAAATTTGAGAAAACTTATAAAAGCATGTAAAAAAGGGTGATGCACCAATTATTTGATCACTCAAACTCACACAATACACACTATGAGATGCTTTCAAGACCAAATAACATCAATCTCACATAAATATTTCAGAATAAGGCATTGACCAGTTATCAAATTAGCAAGAGAGGGAAAATATCCACTTTCAAGCAAGATAATAAACTATAAATTACACTTATAATGACTTGTAAGAATTACTAAGCACTTTTTGAAGGTGAAAAGAACTCAAACATTAGCAAGGAACATACATTCACTTAACCACAATACATGATTTCAGGGAACACACTTTAATCCAGCTTAGAAAAGGATGAAATTTAGTCTTTGTTACATCAAAAAGGTGTCATAGTACAAATTTTGATAGAGTTTGGTCATACCAAAAAAGAGGGATAGAGGGATCCATTTTAAGGCTTAAAATCCTGGATTTATAGAAAAGAGAAAGAGAGAGAGTTATGAATTGGAAAAGGCCCAACCATTTTCAATGGAATAACACTCTCAAGGATGTTGACTCGTGACCTTATGAACAAGGAACAAATTCTGTAAAAGAATTAAGTGTCCATTACCCTTATCCAATTTCTAGGTCTCTTATTAAAACTCCATGATATCATCTAATTGATCTACGAACAAAGATCATATCTTGAAATTGACTGAATTGTGCCATATCTACATTAGATAGCCATCTGTACCTGTTTATTGAAAATGTGACCATGATGATAGGCGAGACATGTTTGTATGGTTTGAATTTTCTCTTATATTGAACATAGGTCCACTATAGGTGAAAACCAATGTTAGGCCATTGGTTTTCACATAGTCACAATATATATGAAAACTTGTAACTACTTGACCTTAATTTATAAACACTAGTCCATCTTCTATTTCTGTATCTAGTCCCAAAAGATCTATTTTATCTACATGAAGCTTTAATGGTAATGCTTTTTGTCTAAAATGTGACTGTATCTCAACACTGGGTTAGCTTCGAGCTCAGCTCCTTGACATTTATTTTATTTGCGTCCAAAATAACGTCTTTGAATTTCATCAAAAATAGCCTGAGCTCATTTTTGTTTATTAGCTATTGATTGACAACTCAGACCATTTACATTGTGCCCAACTATCCTTGTACTTATTGGTTCCACAAATATGCTGACTTAGTGACTCAGCCTCACTCCGTTGATCTACCTATACATGGATGCCCATGAGCTATCGATCTTTTACTAACTGAATGCATTTGTGTTACTTGTCATGTATGCATTTTTTCTTAGGATCCTCTAACCTCTACTTTCCATTAGATTTGAATGTATGATCGAAGGTGTGACATTCGATCTACCTGAGACCTATTGTTTAAACTCAAATGACTACTTTATGAGCTTAAATTTTGACATTCGCATGAATGCCATTTGACATCCCATAGAATGTATTTGATGTTCTGTAGACTATCAATTTTAAGCTCTAATGGATTTTTGCCCAAGCTTTATTTTGATGTTAGTGCAAACATCTTATGTTTTAAGTCCAACTTTGAAGGCCTATAACTTGAACCACAAGAATCATGGGGGAGTTAAATTTTTTGAAGATGTTATTGAGACTCAAAGGGATGAACCCATTTCATCCACTGGCCCTAAAAACCTTCTAAGTGTGTCTACAAGATGCTCAAGTTGACTAGTCTATTCATTCCCATATAACATCTTGACGATGGTCTAATTCATTTGGCTAAGTATGGGGAACTTAAAAAAATCTAATTGAGGAGCCAAATTTGAATATGCATAAGTTATACCATGATTTTGTGGATGATATAAAACTTAGTGCATAATAACTAAGGACCAAGCTGAACAAACCCATATGATCGTTTTCTCTTGAAATTGCCACATGTGGTAATTATGATGTTAGTAAAGTGCCTACTCATAATTTCTGTCACTAGACCCATTATGTCTAAATAAACACAATGAAGAACTAGATGAATTATATACACTTTCATACTTGTTCCAAGCACTCCTAACATCCCATAGGGTCTCTACAATTTTAGACTTGATCTTTGTGACATTGGGTCACTCTTCAATTAGGATCCTGCTCTTTCTATTGGACTCTTGGACTAGGTACATTTTTGGTATGTAGACCAAATTTGGTTAACATATTTGGTGACTTGGATGGGTAGCATTCCTGCTATGCTTGAGAACTCAGACCAGATACATGACTTCTGACTCATAAAAAATAATGCATGTACCATTTATATTGACTATAAGAAAGCCTTTTGTCTTGCAAAGATAAAGAATTCTAACAAACAAGGAAAGAAATAAACTTGAAAGGGAAACTAACCTAAAAAATCAAATGCAACTAACCTACTAAACAACTGTGCAACAAAATCACTTATTTTGGACAAAATAGAAAGGAAACTAATGTGTTAGAAAAGACTTAGATAAAAAATCAAAACAACTAACAATGTACAAGGAACTTAGTTTCCTTAATAGGAGTGCTTAAGATGTATCCCATTGAATTTTGATGGTTTTAATTGACTCCAAATAGCTCATAAACCTCTATGGTGACCTATTAAACATGTCTCTATAGGTTAGAATGATCACTCCATATTAGAAATGAGAGTGGTTTTCCTTTTGGCTTTTAGGCCTTAATTCTACCTACTAGGCTTGCTTGAAAACCTGATGGTCTGGGACACTCTATTAAGATTCATCCATTCATTCTAGTTTTATTTGTCTTCATAAATGTTATATATCTTGTCAATCCTTCCTTAAAGGTTCAAACAGTCCCCAACTCACTTGATCATTCTCCTTCCCTAAAATAAGTAGTTTGCATTCAAGGGGAAGTGCCCTCTGTCTGAGATAAAACATAGGGAACTTCCCCTATTTTTAAGACTATGGTGGATATTTTAGGGGATCCTCTAAGTTTTGGACACATCCTACACAAAATTTTAGTCTTCCATTAGGTCATTTGACCCTCCAATCTCTCCATAACCTAAATAGACTATTATAGGCAGATTGTGCGGGGTTATTTTGGTGTGGACTATATTTTTACACTTGGAAGAGTCCTTTATTTACTTTATTTAAATTATATGAGGGTGAAATGAGAATATTATAGTCATGATAAGGTGTTTTTTGATTTCTCATCACTCCAAACCTCCATGCTCCCTTTCATACATTATGCCTAGTTAGGACTAATACACTTCCTTGAATGTGTTTTTTCCTTAGAGATGATACATATAGGTATAAATGCCTCTTTTAGATTAATATAAGGTTTGTAAATCATTTTAAGGTCTATTATAATCATTTCATGCTTGTTTGGAAACATTTGGGGTCATGTCTATGCCTTGGCAACCTTCACACCTCACTTCTTAGCTCACTATTTGCCATGGTCAAACATAGTTGACTGTAGGTGCATACTGTAGGTGTTATGCCTTGAAATCATGTTTAGAACACTTTTTGAAGTTTCCAAGACCATATAAAATTTATCTTGACTCATTATTTCACCTTAAGTAGTCTTTAGACCATCACCTTGGACCTTAATCCTACTCACTGCTAACATAATCAAAAATAGTTGGCTGTAGGTGCATACTTTTAAATGAGGGGGGTACCTATAGGTGTCTATCTATTATAAAATAAACATATTATCCATTAATTTTAGTCTTCATGATCAACAAGGCTCAAACCATGCTTTAGGTACCATGAAAGAAACATCTTTTCAAATTTTCACCTATGGCTGGCTGTAGGTGAGCATTTGGTATGATAAGGGCTTGTAGGTGCATGTTGGATCCTATATCATCACCACTTAAATCCTCATGATGATCTTCATGTTAATAATGTTAATTTCACCACTTGAGATAATTTACATGTGATGGTATGGTCTAGTTTTTTAATACTAGGTGGAGAGGGCTCTGTTTGCTCAAACCATGCTTTAATCACTGCCCAAAATCAGTACATAAAAGTTGTTTTTTAGGCCTCTCAATTAGTTTATTCCCTTGATAATATAAATTTTAAACTTTTTAGGATTCTTGTACTTGATATAGGCTTCAAGCTGAAGTCATTAGGATGTACCAAACCTTTGATGACTATATTATATGGTCTTGATAAAAAGGGGTTAGGTCTCTATTTTCACAGTTCAAGGACAAAAGCCCTGAACACTATCATCACTCCTTAGAGGTAGTTTCCAATTTAAATTTGCCAACCTATCCCTCTAGATGGGTATACCATGATTAAATCCACATGTAATTACCTCAAGGAAGTTTTCACCACTTATTTCTATACTTCAAGACAAACTCCTTATCTCTCTGAAGTGTCACTTGTAGGTGACCATTTTCCTGTATAGGCAGCAAGTGGAAAATGGACAATATGCATTGTTTAGTCCTCATGGATAGACCAAGACTCCTTCTAATTGACCAAAAGGTTTATCCTCATTATAATGGTCTTGTAACCAACTTCAAATCATCCATTTCAACATGATTTTCTTCCTTCATGGCACCTGTATATGTTCATCAATGGTTGCTTGACTGTATATATTACATATGATTGCAAACTCATGGAAATTACCTTGAAGAATGAAGTTTAAAATTTTAAGGGAATCCATATCACATTTAAAACATATGAAATGTCTTATCATAATCCTCTAAAACCATGAACAAGCATGAAATTATTGAGAATAGTGAAAACTACTTGTAACTCAAAAAGGTGTATCCTCTTGTAACTTTGAGCTACTTGACTCATCAAAACATCATGAAAATTGAAACCAAGCATAGAGAGAATTTGAGGATGAATCAAAAATTATTTAAAACCAATATGACCAACTGTATTCTATGTAAATTCCTAAATTAAATTAAAACTTATAGGGTGCATGAAATAGCAAGCAGAAAAGTACAGTCAACTTCATGAAGCAAAGGCCACCATTATTCAAAATATTTATATGGAAATGAAGGTCTCTAAGTGTAAGTTCACTTCCCCAAGATGTTTGGTCTAAAACCTCCTCTACTGGTCGTATCAAGTACAAAACTGAAGACTACTTTTACTTACCAAGAAGGGTGAAAAAGGAGCAGAATGGTTTTGGGACTAAAATGGCACTTCTAGAGCACTTAGAATGTGTATTAGAGCTTGGGGAAGCTGAAGAGACACACCATGATCTTCTCCCATGTGGCACACTTCCCCATAGTCTGTACAAGTGCCAAACTCGCATTTTTTCCAAGAAAATTGCCCTTTCTTATGAAGAACCTACCACTTTTCAGTTTTAACAGTTGATTAAGATCTCTTTGGACACATGTCATATGAAATCATCTTTTTAAATCTTTACACTTTCCAATAAATCCATACAAGTCATTAAATGCACCTTTTTTGACTTCTAAATGACCCAAAATGACTAAGGACTAAGGATAGTATAACATCAAATGACCTTAATTAACCTATAAAACACCTTATGACATATGTATTAGACCCATAAAACATATAAAAAACCAATTTTTTACCTAGGGGTGCCCCAATTTGACCTAAAAGTCAAATTTGGTCAATAATTTGGTTGAAGGATTAATTGGTCCTACAAAATTGATACCCCATTGTTCAAAAGGTTGTTCGAACAACAAAGGCTGAAATGACATTTCATCTTTCTAGAGTGGCTTACCCATGCATTGACATATGGCATAGTGTTATACTATTCTATGTGCATCTTGAAAAAGGTTTGGCCACCATAACCCACTCTATAATAATTTCCTTGCAGTATCTTCTTTGATAATATGACCTCCTGTTATTCCTTGGTGTGCCTCTTATAAGAGTTGTGGTCATTCATGTTCCAGAACTACCCTACATAGTAATTTATCCTTCCCTAAATGATATAAGAGCCCATTTATAATAGTACATGGCACAGCTCTCATGATAAATTGCTTCTTGTTTCTTTCTTAGTAGTGCACAGGGAATAATCTTTATTCTAGTAAATTAACAATTGCCTCAAAGTTTTCATGGATTGAATAAATGAAAAAAATATGGGCATCCAAAGAATATTCTTATAGTTTTTCTAGATCTTCACCATTTGGGATGCGACTGAGATGGTTTGATCTAACATTTTCTCTACCTAGATTAATGTTGATGTGACATTGAAATTCTTGAAAAAACATCAACCATATTAAGATGCATCCTCTAAGCATAAGATTATTAACTAGTTAGCATAGAGTTTGATGATATGTGAAAAATTCAAATGGTATCACAAGAAGATATTGTCAGAATTTTAGTAATGTAAACAATATAGCCAATGCTTCTCTTTTAGTTGTGTAATTCTTTTCTACATCAGACAACTTTTGGCTTGCAAAATGTATGGGGTGGTCCAATCCACCATTTCCTAGCTGTGTAAGCATAACATCAACTATAATACCAAAAACATCAACTTGAACATGAAAGGGCTTACTCTAATTTGGAAAGACAAGATTAAGCACAATGACCAGTCTCTGCTTTAGTTCTATGAAAGCTGCTTGATACTCATACATCTAGACAAACTTCACACCTTTACACAGTAAATACTCCAATGGAGATGAAATAATTGCATATCCCTTGATATACTTCAGATAGTACCCTATATTTACAAAAATGGATCATAATTTCATGGAGCTAACTAGTAGAGGCATACTCAGAATGACTTCAATTTTGGCCTGGTCCACCAAAATCCCTTCACTACACACTACATGACCTAGTAAGAAACCAAAAGGTGTAAAAAATAATCACTTTTTCATATTCAAGTCAATATGCAAATCTTGATAATGTTCTAACATGAGGCATAGCTTGTACATATGTTCTTTAAACAAAGAAAAGACTATCCACTCATCAAGATAGACTTCCAAAGAGTTGTGAATGAAAACCTTAAATGTAATCAACATTGCTCAAGAAAAAATTGTTGGTGCATTCTTGAGGCCAAAATGAATTACCTTGTATGCAAAGGATCCCCATTCTATGGTAAAATTTATTTTATCTCTATCTTCTTTTATGATGGGTATTTGATGATAGCCACTAAAATCAACTATGGAGTAGACTTCATGACCTGTAATAGATTCCAAAAATTCATCTGTGAAGGGAATAAAAAATGTATCATTCACACATGCATCATTCAAAATTTATAATCACCACATACTCTAATCTCCCCTATTTTATTAGGTTGTACTACCATGGGACTAACCCAATCTACCTTTTCTACTGATAGATTATTTTTTCACCCTGTATTCTATCTAGTTCAACCTTCACTTTCAACTTTAGGTTTGGATTCAACTTGTATGGTTGTTTCTTTATGGGTCATGCACACTCCTTGAGTTTGATATGCATTTCATCGAGGGATGGGTCTACTCTAAATTCTAAAAATTTATGGGAAACACAACTTGATAATCCCATAGAAATTGCATAGCTTTTGAAACTTTAGATTCAGTCCAATAGTCACCTATATGTGCCAATTTAGGAATCGCCTCACTTTTGATGTCTTTCACATGTTTTTAATAGGTCATTGATAAATTTAATGCTTTTCCTTAGAAATATATTATTTTAGCATTTTTTATCCTTATTCTACAATTTGTATGTTGCACACCTAGTCTTCTTCAGTGGGTTCTACGATTGGGTCCTTTACTAGTTCTAATGGCCATTCAGGTACAAAAAAATTAGTGAGATCAATATCACCATCAGTATGTAAATATTCAATTTCATATTCTTCATCTTGGATTCAATGACACAATTTCATGAGAGATTGTTCTTCCAACATGGTAGCTTTATATCTTTGTAATGTTATAGTCAGATCATAATCTATGTTGCTTTATGTAGTAAATTATGTTACGGTGCTTAAATATTTTGTGCACCCATGGCATAAAAAATGTTTGACTTTTACCAGTGCATTATGAACTAATGGATTCTCATCTTCAAAGATAGACATCTGTATGAAGTTACTCTACACCTGTGCTTAATACTTTGTCTCCCTCCTACATTATTGATCCATATACCATGTTGATGGTAAGGAGGCAAGTGTGTAATGAAAGATGTGAACCTAGTACTTTGGTGCCATATGTTCTTCAGTCTAGACCTCAACATATTTGTGGATATGGATTTTAGACCACTCACCTTATTGAAAGAAAGGCCAAGTACTTCTAATGACCTATATTAGTTAAAATATGCTAATCATAAGTTCACACACATCATCCTAATAATGTTGATCATTTCTATGAATTTCCCACCATATCACTACAACTCCCTTCAAAGCATAATTCAAGGCACTAACCTGTTGACTAATGATAGGTACATGAACTTGTAGGTGTAGAATGAATTGATTGATAGCCAGTCACATAGTATGAAGGAAGTTGTCTCTCATGGGTGAAGACCATTCTCATAGGTTAGAGTTCATGATCACCACAAGCCCAATTAAGTAGGTGCGTATCTGAGTCTCCATTGGCAGATGAAGCTATTTCCTAAGGCAAAGGGCCTTATCTAGTTGGCTCTCTATAATCATGTATATGATCATCTGCTTGATCAAGAAAATCAACTTTTGAGTGAGTAGGGGATTTAACAGAGATGGATGCATAATCCTTTATAACAAATTGAGGTGTTAATGACTGAGTAACTACTAATTTGGGCTTTGATTGTTTAGATGTCTTCAACTATTGAGTGAGTAAAGACTATACCTAAGGTTTAGTATGCTCATACCAAAAGTTACACTCAGTTATGCATAAAGCTTTTGGGTTCTCTTTAGAATTTACCTTCATCCAATTGGTTTCTTGTGAAACATAAGGAAAGTCTATTTCAGCCAAAATAATGTAGGGTTTGTGCACCTTATTCAAAATAATGATAATAATATTATCTTCTTGATGCACCTCTAGATGATTTGCACAATATTGATAGTCGTCTAACCATCATATGCCCATTTCTTGCCAATCAACATAAGATAATTAGTTGTTATTTTCTTGATATCGATGAATTCAAAGTCACCTCGCAGGCTCAATTCTATGACTTTGATCTCAATATATTCTAATCTATTGATGGGCTCAAATCTTCCATAGTCTATAAACTTAGAGTCACTACGCTGTAACTTAGAACTAATCATCCAATGGCCTTCCATGTAGACATGGGGATCATGTTGACTGTGCTTCCAAAATCAAAGAAAACATTTAGAATTTCATATCCTACAAATTCAATGTCAATTCATGCATCTACATCCCATAGCTTCTTTATTTTAACATACCAAACAAGTTTTTGTCTTTTTTTGCCCTTACTACACACTCTAGTAAATTATGTAGCAAGTTTGTGATGCTTATAGAGATGTCTTAATTATGCAATGTGCTTAAAATATTTATTAAATCTATCAGTGAAGTAACAACTCCATCTTAACACATAATGCACATGATTTGACCATATATTTGAGCATCTATTGCTACAACATCTTCATAAATAGTGTCTTGGTGTTTAATATTTTTCAACAGATATGTAGATTCATAGATGAGCCCCTTTTCTATAGCTGGGTCTGGGTATTTGTCCTATTTTGCTTTCCAAATTCTCTAGTCTTGAGGCATTTTGAGGGGAGGCAATCCTCTCTCTACATGCTGGTGTCTTGTACTAGTGTTCAAGAATGAATCCTCCTTAGGATATGCATTCATCGTGTTAACATATTTTAACATCTTTTTCCTTTATTTGTTTTTCTAAGACATGATAGTATTCTATCTCATGTTTCTCATATACCTGAAAATATTGAACATGATTATACTCTCCACATCTGTAACATTACAAAGGAAGGCATTGATAATTATTTCTTTTGCCACCTTGTTAACCCCCTCTATATCCTCTCCTAGATTATCTTTTGTTTGACTGATAACCTCTTCAATACCCTTCTTGTTGTTGCATTATATTCTAATGCTAATGCTACTTAGTATTGTCTCAAATTCCAAATTATTATTACACAACTAGTTGGGTCCAACTAGTTTGTTATTGCTTCATCATTGCTAGATTCTAAGGTGTTACGTACTAGTATTACAATGATGGTGGTGTCCAACTTGATGAAGGAGGGGTCCATCTAGCTAAACTTTAAAGTTGGTACTAAAGTGAATTGGGAATCCATTATGGACTTGCTTGATTCACACAACCCTTATCAACTTTTGGGCCTAGAATTATTTGCTTCACCAAGGACACTTGCTATACAATAATGATGAATACATTATTTGTAATATCTTCTTTGAGCTCCTACAAAGCCCTATAATTATTTTCATCATGGTTTTGTAAATTATAAAAATTAAAATATAAAATCTATAGACTTTTGACATATTATTGTAGGAGATGGCACTATGTTATTGTGTGCCCTACTACTCTATAGATTTCACAAAACTCTGTCTTGATCTTAAGATAATCATTCATGTGATGTCATTCTTTCTCACACTATATGCACCATAGATTTAGCTTAGGTTTATCCACTTCATGATATTATTCCATCCTCTTTATAAAATCTTTCAATGTATTTTCAATCTTAAAACCCATTATGAGATCTTCCCTATAGTCTTCAATTTGCTTCACTCATAGAGCAACAACTCTAGCATTTGCCTTAGTAGTATATTGAGTTTGTGCTATAGCAAATATGATTCTGAAACGTAATCCTTTGACAAACCATACAATTTTATCTTTATCTACTAGGGTAAATTACACCTTATTCATAATATAAGAGAACCTATGATAATAATCACAAACTGATTCTCATGACTTCTGCCTGATCTCCTTTAGGTCTTGAATAGTCAGAATTATACATTTATTTATCTTAAATTCTATGATGAGCCATTCCTTAACCTACTGTAGGCTTGTTTGCATAATTTCTCTATAGTATATAAACTCAAGTGCTCTTCCATTCAGTGCCCCTATTAATTCACACTTCTTTATAGCCTCATCAGTAATACCTTTAGCTAACCATCTCATCTCATATGTTAGTAGGTATTGTTTAGGTTATGTAGACCCATCATATGTTTCCAGGTTGATAAAAGGTCCTACAACACCTATTTTGAAAATTAGTGTCAAAAGGATGTACTACACAACTTCCTACAATAGGAGGCTATGTTCTGTGTGATCATGTTTATACACTATGGTGATTTTCCTATGCACTAGGAAAGTTAATATGCACACTCTATTTTGATGTGTTTCCTACTTTTCTCTACTTGGTTTCAACAAACCCTATAGCCTTCAATGCCTTACAAATTGATGATATTTCAATTTAGTACCCTAACGATGCAATTTTTACAAAATGGACCTTCTTAACTACTACCTGCTTGATCATTTAGTTGAAAATTTCTACTGGAATATAAAAAACTGGGCTGTGAGGACATGTGCTCTTCTGGTGAATGATTCTTTCCTATGACTTATTATTCTTCTAAGTTTGAACCTAGGATTACTCTATGACTTTATTATTCTTCTTTGCTTAATACTTCATGTCCTAATCTCAATTCTAGGAATGAATGAAAGTGATTAGAAAGCTTTGTAAACTCATTTCTTGATTTAAACTCTTATTTGTGTCATTTTATGATTTTTCATAGATTAATTAATGTTTATTTAATTCTTTCCCAAATCCAATTATAAAGAAAACACAACATACTAAAAAGGAAGATTGACACAAATCTTGATAATGGAGTTCACCTTTTTAGGGGCTATGTCTTTGGGTTCATGAAATAATGAACCAATCCATTATAAATGATGTAAATACATCAATTTATAAAATTACATCAAAACAAATTTTGGAATCTACAAATAGTACTAAAATCTGACTGTGTGAAGACTCTAAAACTAATCTCAAAGTCTATAGCACCTGTTCATCTTCTCTATGCATTTGGGAATGGTTTTTCCATTAGAGTTTATGAAAACTCTAATAAAATGGGCATAATGATGTTAAGGAGTGTTCTCTACCTTCTATCAGACCTGAAACTCATTCATTAACCCTATAATAACATATATAATGAGCTCCATGGCCAAAGGCTTTACAAAATAGGAGCATCCACATATAACATTCAAGCTTTGTGTAATATTTAAATACAAAATGTTACATCGGCATACAACTTTCAACCTTGAGTGGAATTGGTTATGTGCCTATTATTTTGCACCATGGGTAGGGGGTTCAAATCCATTATCCCTCCAATCACATCGAGTATCCACTTTAAATAGTAAATGTGTTTATGCCATGTTTGATTCATGGGTGTGGCCTAACGGTCAAGCCTTATCATTTTGGCAGAAAGGTTGTAGGTTCGAGCCTCAAATCTTAAAAACATATTCTTTAGGAGATAAAATCCCACATTCATCAAAATGAAATGTTTCAAGGGATTAATATATCCTAAAACCCTTCATTTATTTCATGGCTATGATCATGTCCTTGGTATTTTGAATAGCCTAATATTGTCAAGCCATTCTTTGTTAGAGGTTTGTTGAGTTTGTTTCAAACATTCAAGATTGGTTTAGAACATCTCATGTGGATAAGGATATGAGCTTAGTTTATGAGCTAACACAAACATATCTTGAGCTAGATAATCATGAATTCAACATAGAGCTAATAACTTGGAAAATAGAAATGATGTGGTGGTGGGCCATGTGGTGGCTTGAGGACCCACCACGTGGACCTCTCCAATAATGCCATGATGAAGCTCCTCATCTTGCCACTTGTCAAAATGAGATGTACCCAAAATAATATATGGTATTTGGTTAAAATAATGGGATTATTAGTCGTACATGCAATGTGTAAATAAAATAGAGGCATATATATACAAAAATGTTATAATGGTAATATGAAGTAATGGATGCAAAGGCACCCCTATGTAAAAAGAGAGTGTCAACCCTAATTGAAGGTCCCCAGCCAACAAATAGTGGGCCCCATTTATCTGAACATGAGTGTTAAAGACCAGAGGTGAAAACCAAAAATAAGCTTTTACCATTGCACTTCCATGTGTCACATGTTGATTGGTCCACTTGGAAAACATACACGCATTCATGTCACTATTTGACTATTGACCATTTTTTATATCTAGACTTTGACTAGTGGTATTTAGAGCATATAATGCCCATTTTATGCATTCTAATATGCATTTTAAAGCTCTCAGAATGATCTTATGTACTGTACTAGTTTCAAGATATCTTTGGAACTTACGATGCCCAAAAATGACCTTCATATCACACCTCCCCAATAAGACCCTTTTGGTCTCCAAAAGGAGAATAATAAGATGTAAATAAACTCCATTTAAAAAACACCAAGTTTACATACATGAAATAAGATGTTATAAAACTTCCCTGCAAGCAATTAAATGTCCAATTGAATACTATAACCTAATTATGGAGAGTAAAATAAACTCTTTACCTATTCTACTGAAATGACTTATTACCCAAAATAGTCATTGAATCTGGTAGATACTCTCAACCCCTGCACTACATAAAGGCTAAGGTGTTCTTTTTATATCAAAATCACATAATGGAAATTAAAGTGTTGTATCAAAAGAGTGTTATATATCACTTATGTAAAAAAAATGCCCCAAGGAACTTGCAAACAAATATAACACATGTATACTTACATTTACAAATGTTGCCCATCTATGGGTTTTTGAAATTACATCTACATGATGTGAATGAAAAACATACATGTGAGTGTATAATAGTTTATAATACAAACATTGCCCAAGATACAGTGGGAGTTAAATGTATAAGATGTCAAGTATATAAATTTGCAATTAATTTGTCCATCCTAAGGTTATTAATGCACAATATACTTGTCCATATATATTAAATAATAATCAAGGGAAATGGATGTGACATACACCTTGTAAAAATAACATAGTTAACTCTAGTGTCAACTTAGGGAATTTCACAAATAAGAGCCTCTTTACCAACTTACAAACAACTAAAATTAATGGTGAGACATATCATAAATGTGATGATAAAACTAATAATTTAAAACCTATCTTAAAGTTTCCTCATTATTGACTGCTCCCTGATTCATACCTCCAAAACTCATCAAACTGAGTTAGTTCTCCAAACATTATCATCACAATGGAAAAATGACATAGGAGATAGCAAATTTTCTTCAAAACACAGGTTTATCAAAAATTCCTTCCCTAGATCTAATTGTTAGGAATTATCTAAAAATAGTGTTTGAAGTAAATAAAAGCGTACTAATCAATACTATAGTCATGCTTACCAAAACTATCCAAGTTAACCATTTTATCAATAAGGGTTATTCCCTCTTCATGGTTTCAATAAATTGAATATGAGGTTTCATCTCATAAACTCTATCTTACTAAGAGTTAGATGATCCATTTGTCATTTTCAAAAGGATTTAAAATAATTCCACATCAATATATATTTAACTTCCAAAGTAACCCACACAAAGGTTATCCAACATCAGGGATTCAAACCAAAATTGTGTATACATAGTTACGTTTGAAAATAACTTATACCTATAAAAGAATTATGAAGTGCACACTTGTTAGTAATGGTTCGCATATTTTTTGGGCTTTAAACAACTTACCATTTGCTTCTTACAACACTTAACAAAGCTGTGAAGACATACCAACTTAAACCAATTCATATGCCATAGTCAACAAGCAAAAATTTGTTCATTCCTGAACAATGCCCTATTTACCATTTTCATATCTTACCATGGAAATTGGTATTTTCACTTGTTCCTAAAATTAAGGACATAGTCTTCCAAAATATGATTAGTTATACAATAATAAAGGCTACAAAACTAGTTATTAAATACCAACATATTATGTCAATACTAATATGAAATCAGATCACCATCATTCTTTATTCTTCCCTTTATGTAAGAATGATAATAGGATTATAACTGATTCCTCTTGGATGTGCATCACTGAAAATGCCTTGCATTTTATCTGAATGTGTCCCAACAAAGAAAGATTGATCCTCTCTCAACACCATCTCACACCTTAAAGTGACAATGTGCTTTATTCATCATATGTGTTGATCCTACATAGCTAGTGGTTTCAAAATCTTATTTATTATAATTTTGTCTTCTTTAAGTGGATTAGAACACTTTCCAATTCTCCTTTGCACTAGTCAATCCTACATAATCAAATCAAACAGAAGAACACAAAGTAACAATCTGATATCTAAAAACTCCTAAAATGAAGTATATTAACAACTAAAGCAAGTCATGTATCAACCTACTCTAATACCAAAATTGGTCTGTAAATAAGATTTACTCCTTAGATAAATCAAATAATTTTGATAATTAGATATGGAAAACTATCAATTCCCTTAAGTACATAGAATTGGATGTGAAATTCTAGGAATGAATGAAAGTGATTAGAAAAACTTTGTGAACTCATTTCCTGATTTAAACTCATGTTTGTGTCATTTTATGATTTTCCACAGATTAATTAATGTTTCCTTAATTCTTTTCCAAACTAAATTGTAAATAAAACACAATATGCTAAAAAGAAAAATTGATAGAAATCTTGATAATTGAGTTCACCCTGGTAGGGACTATGTTTCCTTGTTCATGAAATAATGAACCGATCCATTATAAATGATGTAAATACATCAATTTACAAACTTAATTCAAAATGGATTTTGGAATCTATAAATAGTACTAAAATTTAACTATGTAAAGAATCTAAACCTGATCAAAAATTCATCTTCTCAAAGTTTGTAGCACCTCTTCATCTTCTTTGTGCATTCGGGCATGGTTTCTCCATTAGAGTGTATAAAAACTCTAATAAAATGGGCATAATGATGTCAAGGAGTGTTATTTGCTTTCTATTAGACCTATAACTCCTTCAATAACCCTATAATACTATATATAATGAGTTTCATGGCCAAAGGCTTTACAAAATAGGATCATCCACATATAACATTCAAGCTCTGTGTAATATTCAAATACAAACTATTGCATCAATATAAAACTTTCAACCCCTAAAAAAATTGGTTAGGTGCCTCTTCTTTTGCACCATGGGTTAGGGGTCTGAGTTCCTTATCCCTCTAATCACATTGAGTATCCACTTCAAATAGTAAATGTGTTTGTGTCATGTTTGATTCAGGCTGTGGCCTAATGGTTAAATCTTATCATTTTGGTAGTGAGGTTGTAGGTTTGAGCTTCAAATATTGATAGTACATCCCAATATTGTTGAGCCATGCTTTGTCAGAGGTTGGTTGAGTTGGTTTCAAAATTTTGAGCTTGGTTTAGAACATCCCATGTGGATAAGAATATGATCTCGGTCTAAGAGCTGACACAAACATATTTTGAGTTGGATAATCATGAAATCAACATAGAGATAATAACTTGGAAAATAAAAGTGATGTGGTGGTAGGTCATGTGGTGGCCCAAGGACCCACCACATGGACCTCTCCAATAATGCAACAATGAAGCTCCTCATCTTTCCACTTGTCAAAACAAGATGCAACCAAAATAATATATGGTATTTGGTTAAAATAATGGGATTATTAGTCCCACATGCAATGTATAACTAACATATAGGCATATATATACAAAAATGTTATAATGATAATATGAAGTAACAGAGGTAAATGCACCCCTCTACAAAAAGAGAGTGTTGACCCTAACTGAGGGTCCCCAACCAAAAAATAGCGGGGCCCATTTGTCCAAACACAAGTGTCGAAGACTGGAGGCAAAAACTAAAAACACCTTTTTCCCATTACACTACCATATGTCACATGCTAATTGGTCCACTTGGTAGCTATACATGCATCCATATCATTGTTTTATTATTGACCATTTTTAATCCAAACTTTGACCAATGGTATCTAGAGCATACGATGTCCATTTTACACATTCTAATATGAGTTGGAAAGATCTCAGAATGATCTTCTATATTAAACTAGTTTATGGAGATCTTGGGAACTTTTATTGCCCCAAAATAACCTCCATATAATGTATTTATTATAATAATACATGTTCTTATATCTACACACTACATCTATCATCTAACTAATCTACTTCTAAACTATTCTCACCTTCCTCTTCAAACATCTCTTATTCCTCTCATTCTTCATCACTTCTTTATTTGTGATGGAATTCATCTTCTTGTTTCATATCATCTTTATTCATCCTTCATTCTTCATATCTTTATTCTCATTTATCACATCTTCCTACTCATTCTTAATCTATTTTACTGCTCTCTTAACTCTACTCAAAGCTACGTGGGTATTCTTCTATTTACTCCATTTGTTCAGTTGTCATAGCTTACATTCTAAATCTAGACTTTCTTCTAACTTTTTTTTCCTCATGTCTTCATTCTAGATTTAGGTTCAAGTGTTATCTACTCATCTAATCATCATTCACTATCATATCACACACACCCCCATATGCCAAAAATGACTACTCCATATTGGTCAGAGTAGGTACCATGGCCTTGTCCACAACCAACATCTTCACAAGGATAGGTAGTCTCTACAGAATTTCCCTCAAATTCCTCTAATGAATAAGTCTTTCATAGATTCAAAATCTATTTATCCTTGTACTATAAACTTAGTTATATATCTATCTATTGTAGTAGAAACCTAATGAACAATTGCTCTTGTCTAGTTGGTTTCTACTCTCTGTAACTAGTCTATTTTTTCTTCAATCTAGATTATAGTTTCTTCCATTCTTGGGTTGAAGCAGTAACCAAGCTAACCAATTAGCTAGAAATTTAGGCAACTCACACCATAAAATTTTGTATATATCTCCATAAATATGCCATCAAATGATTTCTTATATGGTAAGACTAGTTAGTTTTGATTCTTCTTATGCAAAATTATATATCCTTTGGTCTAGCCATATCTCAATATCTCTCTACCTTGGAAACCATCTTAGCATAATTCCCTCCAAAAAGGAGTTCCATGCTCATTGTACCATTATTAATAGAGGTTCTTAAGGCATCATAACATGTTAAGGATGAGGATAGCTATGATATACTTTAGTATGCAAAATAGTGTATTGTATTCATCTAAGAGTTTGGATAACATAAACATAGTAAGAATTAATTATCCTATGTTATATAGGAATTAAGAACAACCAACGTTTCATAAATATAAATAAAGCATTCAGGTTAATTAGATAGAATGCAACCAAACATTATACATGAGATTTCACATAAGAAACAAAGTAAAAAATCACATAGGTAACCATAACCAGATAAATCTCTATTGATCTCTTCAAAAGTGGAACCTTTTTCTTCTTACAAACATAAGTATATATAGATGTTTCCAATCTGTGATTTTCCATATTATTCTCATCTTGGCACCAAAAGTGGCGTCTTTCATATTCTATCCTATTACAAGTTATGAAGATAGGATAAAATAGACCTATACATGACAAAAGGAGTACATAATGCATGAATATCAGATAAATATTCTACACAGATTTACAATCTAAATTCTTCTTCCAACAAGGAGGTGCATCTTCCTTACCTAAAGGGTGAAAAATATTTGGTTAAGGAATGGGAATATGATTTCAAAGAACATGTTTTAAATGAATAAAAGTTGAACATAGATCATATGAATGCCCTCATGCACAAACTGAATGTATCAAAATATCAAATTCAAGTGCACATGTAATGCATGGAGATGATGAGTCTATTGGATCTAAAAAGGGTTATAAAGAGATGAAGTGTCATAAAAATCTCATGAAAAAGAGGGTTTTGTTGAAGCCAACAAATAAAGGAAATTAACTAATACAAATGAAGAGCCTCTTCCAAATAGTTTGTAAAGCATGGGGCAAGTGTTGTAAAATGATTTTGGATAATGGTAACACAAATAAATTGGTATCATATGAGATGGTAGAGAAGTTAGGTTTTAAGAAGGTGGACACCAAAACCCTTACAAGGTGTCATGGCTTTAAAAAAGCCATCAAATTTTAGTAAATGAGCAGTGCCTAGTGAAATTTTAGATAAACAAGTATCAAGATGAGGTTTGGTGTGAGGTGATGCCATTAGATATATGTCATGTGCTTTTGGGGATAACTTGGTTAGCTGAAAATAAGTTTATACATGATATATATATATATATATATATATATATATATATATATATATATATATATCACTTAGAGAATAATAGAATGAAGTTCACAATGAGTCCATTTAAGGACAAGGAAGAAAAAGTGTGCAACAATTTTTACATGCGTATATTGATGGTGTTAAGGAAGGAGTTCCTGAAGTGAGAAAAAAATGATAAGGCATGTTATGCACTCATGTCCAAACTAGCATGACAGGAGTGTGTTTTATGTGCTTTAAGAGTTTTACAAGATAATACCCTAGAAAATAAAGTTATTTAAAATGACTAACAATATTTAGATTTACACTATATATAGTCAACAATATATAATTTTCCTAATCTATCATATGTAATAAATACAATAAGTATAAAGTAACTGTTGGTGTTCTATATTTACACCCTAGCTGAGGAAGGGATTGTTCAGATATTCCTACTCAAATATAGTCCAATATGGGACTAATCCTAGGTTGTGGGTATCCTAATAATGGGTCAAACCTCTAGAGAAGGGTAACTTCATTATGGATCTATCACCTACACTAAATATAAACTAGCACTTGCGTGGAAAAGGGAGAGAAATTTGACAAAACTTATAAAAGCATGTAAAAAAGGGTGATGAACCGGTGATTTGATCACTCAAACTTATAAAATACACACTATGAGACACTTTGAAGACCAAAGAACATCAATCTCACATAAATATTTCAGAATAAGTCATTGATTAGTTATCAAATGAGTAAGAGAGCGTAAATATCCACTTTCAAGCTAGACAATAAACTATAAATTACACTTATAATGACCTATAAGAATTACTAAGCACTTCCTAAAGTTCAGAAAAAATCAGACATAAGCAAGGAACATACATTCACTTAACCATAATACATTAATTCATGGAACACACTTTAATCGAGCTTAGAAAAGGATGGAATTTAGTCTTTATTGCATCAAAAAGGTGTCATAGTACAAATTTTGGTAGAGTCTAGTCACACCAAAAAAAGAGGGATAGAGGGATCCATTTTAAGGTTTAGATACCTATATTTATAGAATAGAGAGAGAGAGAGAGAGAGAGAGAGAGAGAGAGAGAGAGAGAGAGAGAGAGAGAGAGAGAGAGAGAGAGAGAGAGAGAGAGAGAGAGAGAGAGAGAGAGAGAGAGAGAGAGAGAGAGAGATGTGCATTGAAAAAGGCCCAACCACTTTTGATGGATTAACACTCTCAATGATGCTAACTCATGACCTTATGATCAAGGAACAAATTATGTAAAAGAATTAAATGTCCATTGCCCTATCCAACTACCATGTCTCTTCTTGAAACTCCATGATATCATCTAATTGATTTACTAACAAAGATCATGTCTTGGAATTAATTGAATTGTGCCATATCTATATTAGGTGGCCATCTGTACCTATTTATCACAAATGTGACTATGATGATAGGTGAGACATGTCTCTATGGTTTTAATTTTATCCTATATCAAACAAAGGTCCACTATAGGTGAAAACCAATCTTAGACCATTGGTTTTCACATCACAATATCTATGAAAACATGCAACTACTTGACCTTGATTTACAAACACTAGTCCATCTTCTATTTTTGTATCTGGTCCTAAAAGATCTATTTTATCTATATGGAGCTTTAATGGTGATGCTTGATCTCTAAATTGTGACCCTATTTCAACATTAGGTTACTTTCGAGCTCAGCTCCTTTACATTTGCTTTGCCTGGGTCCAAAATAACTTCTTTGAATTTCATCAAAAATACCTCAAGATCATTTTTGTTTATTGGCTATTGATTACCAACTCAGACCATTTACATTATGCCTAACTATCTTTATGCTTATTAGTTCCATAAATATGCTGACTTATTGACTCTGCCTCACTCTATTGATCTACCTATGCACAGATGCCCATGAGTCATTGATATTCTACCAACTGAATGTAATTATGCCACTTGTCATGCACACATTTTTTCTTAGGATCCTCTAACCTCTACTTGCCATTAGATCTAAATGTATGATCAAATGTGTGCCATTATATCTACTTGGGACCCATTGTTTGAAATCTAATGACTACTTTACGAGCTTAAATTTTGACATTCACGTGAACATCATTTGACATCTCATAGAATGTCAATTTTAATCTCTAATTTATTTTTTCTCAAGATTTATTTTGATGTTAGCACAAATGTCTTATGTTGCAAATCCAACTTTGAAGGCCTATAGCATGAAGTGCAAAAATCATGGGGGAGTCAAATTTATTAGAGATGTTCTTGAGACTAAAAGGGATGAACACATTTGATCCACTAGTCCCAAAAAAATTCTAAGTGTGTATATAAAATTCTCAAGTTGAATAGTCCATTCGTTCCCATATAATGTCCTACCGATGATCTAGTTCATTTGGCTAAGTATGGGAAACTTAGCAAAATATGACTAAGGAGCCAACTTTGAACATGCATAACTTCTACTACACTTTGGTGGATGATCTAAGACTTAGTGAAAAACAACTAGGGACTAAGCTGAAGAAATCCATGTGATCATTTTATCCTAAAATTTCTGCATAAGGCAATTATTTTATCAGCAAAGTGCCTACTCATAATTTCTACCACTAGACCCATGATGTCTACATAAACACAATGAAGAACTAGATGAATGCTATACACTTTCATACTTATTCCAATCACTCTTAAAATCCTATAGGGTCTCTAAAGTTTTATAACTACTTGTGACATTGGGTCACTCTTCAATTAGGATCTTGCTCTTTCCACTGGACTCTTGGACTAGGTATATTTTTGGTATGTAGACCAAATTTGATCAACATATTTGGTGACTTGGCTAGGCAGCATGCCTGTTATGCTTGAGAACTCAGACCAAATACATGATTTATAACTCATAATAAATAATACATGGACCATTTATATTGACTATAAGAAATCCTTTTGTCTTACAAAGATAAAGAATTCAAATAGATAGGGAAAGAAACAAACTTGAAAGGGAAACTAACCTAAAAAAGCAAAGGCAACTAACCTACTAAATAACTATGTAACAAAAGCACTTATTTAGGACAAAATAGAAAGGAAACTAATGTGTTAGAAAACACTTAGATAAAAAATCAAAACAACTAATAGTGTATAGGGAATTTAGCTTCCTTAATTGCAGTGCTTAAGATGTATCAAATTGACTGGGATAGGAAGCTCTTCACCATTCATCTTTGTGAGTTAGAAAACATTGTGGGGATTGTAGTTGGAGACTGTATATAGACCACTCTATAGATAATCAAATTTTCTATGCTTTTATATCTTAGATCTATCCTCATCCTACTTGAGGACCATATCTCCTTCTTGAAAACTTCTTGAAGAAGCTCCTTTATCAAAAAATATCTTTGTCATTGCTTGATGGGCTTTCATAGCCAACATTGATCAATATCTTATCTCTTATAGCTCCATGAGCTCTACATATATTATTTCCATTGGCTTATTCTATAAAATTGTAAGCTGATGCATCAATTCCAAAGCAGTAAATTAAAAATAATAGGCATTCTTGCTTCCTTACCATATACTAGCTTGTATGGAGAACTGGCAATTGACTTCTTAGAGGTGATCCTATCAAATCACAAAACTAACTTCAATTTGAGATGCCATGATCTCTAATTGTCTTCAATAGTCCTTCTAATGATATTCAACAAATTCTTATTAGTGGACTCAATGTTAGGATCTTAGAGTACAATTGATTACTTTTGTATAAGCAACTTAACACAGAATTGAAACCAGAAGTAATAAGTAACTAGAAATCAAAAACAACAAATAATAGGAGATATAAGAAACAACCAATCTTGTATTAAAATCTTATAAAAGGAAATACAATGAATAAATATCTCTCTCCTCACACCTCTCAGATGTACAATAGTTCTCCCTCAAGAGTTCTCTCTCTCTCAATCAATTACAGTCAACTCAGATTGCTACAGCAATCATGGAATGAGATTTTTAATAATCTTCTTGATTCTTGCAAATCTTCTTGATCTTGCTTATCTTGCTCAAATTACAATACTTCCCCATGGGTCTCTTAAATAGAAGTGAAAAGCAAACAATAATTAGAAAAATAGACTCAAGACTAATTTTAGTCTTTACATGCAAACTAATTGTTCTCCTAAAAATAGCAATTCTAATTCTGGAAACGCACAGAAGTCGGTGTCAGTCTGAAGATGACCGATGTCGGCCGACCCCTAACCGATATTAGTTGGTTCTAACTGATTTCACTGATGCCAATCAACCCCTAACCGATGTCAGTTGGTTCTAACTAATGCTAGTTACTGTGTAAGCCCAACAACCTCCAGATTAGCTCATTAGTGAAGCTTTTAGCTCCACAACTCAACAATCTCCCACTTGGAGATAAATAGCTACACCTGTACCTATACAACAACATCCTCTAAACATCTATGGCTTGCTTCTCCCTCTTCAAGTTCAATCTTGAAGACCAACAAAAGTTGAATGAAGATTCAACTTCTCCTTTGTTACCAGCTTTGTTAACATATCAGCAAGGTTCTTATCCATATGGATCTTTTCCAACTTCAACTGTCCATCCTCCAATACCTATCTAATGGAGTGGTACCTAAGCTGTATATGTTTGGTTCTTGAATGAAAGGCTAAATTCTTTGCCAAATGAATTACACTTTGACTATCACTGTGCAATCTGCAACTCTCTTGCTCCTTTCCCAACTCTTCCATGAACCGAGTCATCCAAATCATTTCCTTGCTAGCCTCTATGACTACAATGTATTCTGCCTCTGTAGTTGACAAGGCAACAACCTTCTACAACTTTGAAATCCAGCTAACCGCCATTTCACCAATAGTGAACACATATCCTGTGGTGCTTCTCCTACCATCTAAGTCACCTACCATATCCGAATCTACATACCCATGTAGAGAAGTGTTTGACCCTCCATAGCATAAATGCCTACTGCTGGTCCCTCTCAGATATCTGAGAATCCATTGAACTACTTTCTAGTTTTCCTTTCCTGGATTGGCCATAAACTTTTTGACAACTCCCACTGCTTGGGCAATATCTGGTCTAGTACATACCATTGCATACATCAAGCTCCCAACTGCTGAAGCATATGGAACTCAACTCATGTACTCAACCTCATCATGTGATTTAAGACACTATTCTTTTCTCAATTTGAAGTGTCCAGCCATAGGTGTGCTTACCAGTTTTGCATCTTGCATATTGAACCTCTCCAAGACCTTATTCACATAATCCTCTTGAGACAAAATCAAACTGCGATTTTTCTTGTCTCTCTTAATACTCATGCCAAGGATTTTCTTTGCTACTCCTAAATCCTTCATGGCAAATGTGTGAGCTAATTTTACCTTAAGCTCAGTAATTTCCTGCATGTGTGAACCTACAACAAGCATATCATCTACATACAGTAACAGGATAATATGACTACCATTATCCAATCTATTAAAATAAACACAATGGTCAGATTGACATTTACTAAAGCCATGCTCTATCATAAACCTGTCAAATCTCAAATACCATTGTCTTGGAGCTTGCTTAAGACCATATAAGCTTTTCTTCAACCTGCACACAAGTTTATCCTTACCTTTGACCTCAAAACCTTTCATTTGATCCATATATATCTCTTCATCCAAATCTCCATGAAGAAATGCTATCTTAACATCAAGCTGCTTAAGATGCAAATCCTCAAAAGCAACTAAAGACAATACAGTTCGAATAGAAGTCATCTTTACTACAAGAATTTTTTTTACCAAAATCAATACCTGGTTTCTGTGCAAATCCCTTTACTACCAACCTAGCCTTATGTCTCATTTGTCTATTCTCTCCTTCCTTTAACCTGTATACCTATTTGTTTTTTAGTGCTTTCTTTTTGGCTAGCAACTCAACCAAATCCCACGTATGGTTCTCTTCCAAGGAATCAATTTCCTCATTCATGCCATGCTCCCACTGTTTCCTGGATTCTACCTGCATTGCCTCATCAAAACTTTCTAGTTCTTCACATAAGTTAGCAACAAATATTATAAATAAGGGGAATAACGAATTAGAGGTTTACTTACCCTTTCAAACCTCCTTATGGGTGTTTGAGACTCATTTACAGCTTGCTGTCTGGCCAAATTTTTTTCTGACAGTGACTGATCCTGGTCATCTCTAATCGATGTCAGTCTACACCCGACTGATGTCAATTCCACCTGATCGATGTTGATTTCCACCTGACCAACGTCGATCTCCACCTGACCGAGGTCAATTTCCATGTGACTGATGTCGGTCTCTGTGTTTTTTTGTGAGTGATGATTTTTACCCGCGAGCTCATTTTGGATCATAACCTCTTCCAAATCAAGATTGCCCTGTTCAGAATTATTTAGCCTCTTGAGCTGATCACTGTACATCACCTTCTCATTGAAAACTACATCATGGATTTTAATAATTTTATTAGTTTCTAAATTCCACAACTAGAATTTGAAATCTCCAAAACCATAACCAATGAAAGTGCACCGCATAGATCTAGCATACCGCTTCTTTCTATTTTCTTTATCAATGTGCACAAAAGCTTCATAACCAAAAACTCTGAGAAATGAAAGATCTACCTTTTTACCTATCCAAGCCTCTTCTAGAATTCCACCATCGAGTGCAGTAGAAGGTCCTTTGTTAATCAGGTAAACCGTAGTTCTACAACTTCTACCCAAAACTATAAGGGCAAACCAACATGCAACATCATACTCTATGCACGCTCCATTATTGTTCTATTCATCCTTTCAGCAACTCTATTTTGTTGAGGTGTCCTTGGAACCATCCTTTCCCTACGTATTCCACTCATAAAATAGTAACTATTGAATTTATTGCTGCAGTACTCACCACCATTGTCAGATCTAAGGCAATTCAATCTCAAACCTATTTCATTTTCAACTAAAGCTTTTCATTTCTTAAATGTGTCAAAAACATCAAATTTCCTCTTTATGCAATAAACCCATACCTTTCTTGTAGCATCATCAATGAAAGAAACATAATACTATGATCCTCCAATAGAAGCTATCTGAGTTGGTCCCCACACATCTGTGTGAACAAGCTCCAATTTGTGCTTTTTCTTTGTTGACCCAGTTTTGAGAAACCTCACTTTCTTCTATTTTCCAAAAATACAATGCTCACAGAAATCTAGATCTATGTTTTTCAAATCTAAAAGCTTACCTTTTGACTTAAGAACATTCATTCCCTTCTCACTCATGTGACCAAGCCTACAGTGCCACAACTTTGCATCTACATCTGAAGTAGATAAAACAGAAGGAGAATAATCAATAATACACGTAGATAGATAAAGTGTACCTACTCTCTTACCTTTTGCTAATACAAGTGCACCCTTGGAAACTTTCCAAGATTCAGCTGTGAGAGTTACTATACAACCCTCATCACCCAACTTTCCTATAGATCTCAAATTCCTCTTCAGGATGGGTACATGCATGACATCTTTCAACACCCATGTGTTGCCATTCTGCAATTTTAGCTGCACTTTTCCTTTGCCAACAATTTTACAAGGCTCATCATCCCCTAAATAAACTTTTCCAAAATCTCCATCGACATAATCATTGAAAAAGTCTCTATTTGGGGTTGAATGGAAAGAGGCACCAGAATCTAAAACCCATGATTCTACTTTATTATCTAAAGAAAATATAAGAGCAACCTGTGCAACAATACCTACAATTTTTGCTTCTTTATTACCTTCATGCTGATTTTCTTTTTTATCCTTCAACCAACAATCTTTTTTGATAGGACCTAAGTTCCCCAAATCTCTGACACAACTTGTCAAAATTAAGAGCACACATGATTACCTTTATATAAGCAACTTAAACATGCAGAAATAACCAGAAGAACAAATAACTATCAATGAGAAAACACACAAAATATGAGAGGCAACACACAATTGTATTCAACTCATTACAAAGGAAATTACAATAAAGAGATCACACTCTTCTTCCACCTCTGTGAGGCTTCCTCCTAAAGGGCTCCAAGTAATCTTCCCACCTGAGTAATCTTCTCTCATAGGTCACAACTAACAACTAACACAAGCTGTTGTTCACCTCATTGTACATCCAGTACAACTGAGTACGAACCGGTACTCCAAGTAGATCTCACCACGATCCTTCTCCTGATGTATTACTGTCACCTTGATCTTGCTTCCCCACTGATCCTGTTCTGACCCTCGCATACACAAATCCCTGCAGACCAACCTGATCTTACTTATCACATGTAGATCTCCACCATGACCCTGTAACTCCCTGCATATCAAACCTAATCTTACATACATGGGGAATCCTACTTGATTCCACCATGGGAAGAACTCTCCAAGCTCCACACTTAGATTCTACAAGTTCAACACTTAACAATACAGCCCATGAGCCTATTATATAGATCTCATGCATACACTTAATTTAGACGAGCGACTCAAAAACTCGAACTGGTCTTTGTCATGCAAACAACACATTCACTTAATTGAGTGTTCGTCAACAACAGTTTTGACTGCCATAGGTGATCGATGTCGGTCCCTACCTTCTTGGAGGTGACCAACGCTGGTCGATCTCCTACTGATGCCAGTTTCCCTTGCACTGTCCCCTGACCGACGTCGATTGTGGCCTGCCGATGCCAGCGACTGTCATGCACAAAAAACCTCCTATTTGCCTAAGGTGAAGCTTTTAGCTCCACACCCTAACAATCTCCCACTTGTAGATAAATAGCTGCACTTGTACCTAAACTAGTACTCTGTCTAATCTACATCTTGGCTTGTATTCCTCTTCAAGCTTCCACTTGAAGACAACCCACCACACTCCTTGTGGTGTTAATCTTGTGCCTAAATTTCTTCATCCTCAGCTTACCTTCTTCCATTGCTATACTCCCACTCAATTAGAAACCCTGTGAATGACCTATAATCAACAAACCACTAACCAGATCTAGGCCATCTGTTAGTCAAACTCGCTCTGAGAACATCCAACCTCGCTTTGATACCATTTGATGGTATCAAATCTTGAACCTACAACCAGGCTTTGATACCATTTGATAGGACCTAAGTTCCCCAAAGCTCTAACACAACTTGTCAGAATCAAGAGCACACATGATTACCTTTGTATAAGCAACTTAAACATGCAAAAATAACCAGAAGAACAAATAACTATCAATGAGAAAACACACAGAATATGAGAGGCAACACACAATTGTATTCAACTCATTACAAAGGAAATTACAATAAAGAGATCACACTCTTCTTCCACCTCTGTGAGGCTTCCTCCTCAAGGGCTCCAAGTAATCTTCCCACCTGAGTAATCTTCTCTCATAGGTCACAACTAACAACTAACACAAGCTGTTGTTCACCTCATTGTACATCCAGTACAACCGAGTATGAACCGGTACTCCAAGTAGATCTCACCATGATCCTACTCCTGATGTATTGCTGTCACCTTGATCTTGCTCCCCCACTGATCCTGTTCTGACCCTCACATACACACATCCCTGCAGACCAACCTGATCTTACTTATCACATGTAGATCTCCACCATGACCCTGCAACTCCCTGCATATCAAACTTGATCTTACATACATGGGGAATCCTACTTGATTCCACCATGGTAAGAACTCTCCAAGCTCCACACTTAGATTCTACAAGTTCAACACTTAACAATACAACCCATGAGTCTATTATATAGATCTCATGCATGCACTTAATTTAGATGGGCGACTCAAAAACTTGAACTGGTCTTTATCATGCAAACAACATGTTCACTTAACTGAGTGTTCATCAATAGTAGTTCTAACTGCCACAGGCGACTGATGTTGGTCCCTGCCTTCTTGGAGGTGACCGACACCGGTCGATCTCTTGCCGATGCCAGTTTCCCTTGCACTGTCCCCTAACTGACATCGGTTGTGGCCTGCCGATGCTGATGACTGTCATGCACAAAAAACCTCTTTTTTGTCTAAGGTGAAGCTTTTAGCTCCACACCCTAACCAATAGAGGACATATGATTACTTCTTATATTAGCAACTAAACATGAAATTTAACTAGAATCAATAAGTAACTAGAAATATGAAACAACACAGGAATATGAGAGACAATACATAATTGTATTAATAATCACTTAGAAGAAAATACAATAAAGAAGATAACACTTCTTCTTCCACCTAAAAGGCTCGCCACACCTCAAGACCTTCTTCCCTCTCTCTCTCGGTTCCAACAATCAACTCCAATATAGAATTGATGTTCACCTCCACCAGTCAGTAACATGCTGCCAGTACACCAAGTACACAACCATACTCCAAGTAGATCTCCTGCTCTCTGCTGCTACCTGCAAATCACTAGGCCTTACTCACCATTATAGATATCCAAAAGAAGCCATGCTCACCTACTGACCAAGATCATACAAATATGAAGAACCCTTCTGATTCTCCAAAACAGCACCCACCTTGGTACTGTGGCACTACGAGGAACACACCATTGCTCTTCTCTCTCAGAAGGAGCTTATTTGCTCTCTTACTCTCTAGCACTCAAGTTTACAATACAGCCCATGAGTCCATATTTAGATCTCATGCTTACAATAATTATACTATCTTAATTACAATAATTAGATGCGCAACTCAAGACTATGACTGACCTTTAACATGCAAACTAACAGTCCAAAAATAGACTCTCCAAAATCAACATGCAAATTGCATGTTCATGTACAGGCTACCGACATCGGTGCCTTCCTGACCGATGTCGGTCGACTGGTAACTGACGTCGGTTGCTTCTTCACTGCTATCTGACCAACGTCGGTTGATTAGACCAACGTTGGTTGCCCTGTAACTCATTCTGCAACTCTCCACAACCCTCGTAACCTTCGTAACTTCTCCTGTTTGCATCTTGGTGAAGATTTTAGCTCCACAACCTAACATTTTTTTGTATGCCCTTTCTTTCCACAATTCCAACAGGTTATTCTTCCATTTCTGGATTTGGATCTACTTCCCATCTTTGACCTTGATTTCCCTTGCTTGCCCTTCTCTCTTTGCCTTCTCCTACTTTCAACACTTAAAGCATTACCTGATGTTTCCCCTGTGCTTTTCCTATGAATTTCTTCATTCAAGATTACACTAACAACATCATCAACTTTCAAGATATTTGAAGTAGATGTAGTATTACTAACTACCATTACCAAACTATGCCAACTTTTAGGTAAAGAGCATAAGATTAAAAGAGCCTTAATTTCATCATCAAAAACTATTTTGACTAAATTTAACTGATTTACTATTGTATGGAAATCATTAAGATGACTAGATACAGATCCACCTTCCTGCCTTTGCAAATTAAATAATTGCTTCATAAGATATACCTTATTTGAAGCTAAGGGTTTTTCATATAAATTTGCTAAAGTATCCATTAACTCTACCGTTGTCTTTGCTTGTGATAGTTAGAAATCACAGAACCAAGAGCCTTTTTATCAAGAACATTCCATTCTTCATCTTTCATATCTGTGGGCTTCCTTGAAACCCCACCCAATGGTAAATACAGATCTTTTTGATATATATAATCTTCAATCTGCATCCTCCATAATTGATAATTCTTGCCATTGATTTTCTCCATTCTTAGTTTACTTTCTTCTGCCATTGCTTTGCTCCCACTCAATTAGAAACCCCTGTGAGTGAATTTTGTAATCAACAAACACTAACACGCTCTGATACTAGTTGTTAGTGTATACACATAGCTCTGATACCAGTTGTTAGGATCTAGAGTACAATTGATTACTTTTGTATAAGCAACTAAACACGAAATTGAAACCAGAAGTAATAAGTAACTAGAAATCAGAAACAACAAATAATAGGAGATACAAGAAACAACCAATCTTGTATTAAACTCTTCCAGAAGAAAATACAATGAAGAAATCTCTCTCCTCACACCTCTCAGATGTACAATAATTATCCTTCAAGAGTTCTCTCTCTCTCAATCAATTACAATCAACTCAGATTGCTACAACAATCATGGAACAAGATTTTTAATAATCTTCTTGATTCTTGTAGATCTTCTTGATCTTGCTTATCTTGCTCAAATTACAATACTGCCCCATAGGTCTCTTAAATAGAATTGAAAAGCAAACAATAATTAGAAAAATAGACTCAAGACTAATTCAAGTCTTTACATGCAAACTAATTATTCTCCTAAAAATAACAATTCTAATTCTGGAAACGCACAGAAGTCGGTGTCGATCTGAAGATGATTGATGCCGGCTGACCCCTAACCAATGTCGATTGGTTCTAACCGATTTCACCGATGTTGGTCGACCCCTAACTGATGTCAGTTGGTTCTGATCAATGCTGGTTACTATGTAAGCCCAAAAACCTCTAGATTAGCTCATTAGTGAAGCTTTTAGCTCCACAACTCAACACTCAACAAGGCCATTACCTTGTGGATAATAGTTTGATGAGGTACTGAGGAAAACACTATGTTGAATCGCCCACTGGCTAAACTTAGTTCTTACAAAATCCATATAATTATCATAAATCATAGTTAAAGGGACCCTAAATTTGGTAAGCAAACCTTCATAAAATTCCAAAACATTGGTTTCATTAGCTTCTTTTAATGCTACTACCTCTGTCCATCTGGTAAAATAATCTATGGCAATTAGGATCCACTTTTGTCTTGAGCTTGAAGGGGGATTAATAATATTAATAATAAATTCCAATCCCCATTAGATAAAGGGTTGATTCACTAATTTTTTTTGGATAAATAAGGCTGCAAGCTTCACCTTTCCAATAAACATGTGGCACTGCCTACATTTCCTAGTCCATGTATGACAATCACCAAATAAACTTTGCCAACAATACCCACCTCTCATTATCTTGTGGGATGTGATCCTTGCTAAATAATTTCCTCCACCATGTCCATCATGGAACTACTCAAGCAACCTCTATGTTTGACTCTATTATATGCAGCTTAGCAGTATGCCATTGATATCCTTTTTGAACAATACATTATCAATAAGAAGAAAAGGAATTGACTGTAATCTAAAATATCTCCTTTTTGAAGGAGTGAGATGAGAAAGATAAACACCATCCTATAGATATCTTACCATATCTTGGAATTAGCTAGAAGGTGAGGCCTGATCACTTACAATTTCTTGATCATTTGAACTATAACCTATTCATTAATCTTCTATAAGTCTTGGGATAGATGTTCATAAAGTCCTTTGCCTCTTAACAGCTTTGTGACCTTGAACTCAATATCATATTCTATGACTTTGGTTATCCAACCAACTCTCTTGTCATTTATATCCTTGTTTAGAAGAAAATCTTTGACACTTGGATGTGTAACCATCAAATGTATCTTATTATTAGACAATAAGTACCTAATTTTTTAAAAATACCTTATGATTGAAAGTACATGCTTCTCAACAAAATAATACCTTATTTCATATTCTTCTAAACCTTGATTGAAGAAGGCTATTGGTTGTTCTAAAGTCTCTTTTTTCTACGGCATGAGAATACCTAAAATTATGTCAATGATAACATAGCTATATAAGAAGAAATCCTTTGTAAAGTTAGGATTTAGGAGTTTAGTAACACTAGATATAACTTTATTAATCTCTTAAAATATTCTTACTCCCTCTTTAGACAACTAAAATTCTGACTCTTCTTTAACATGGTTGTGAGTGGCCTAGTTAAAGTATCAAAATTTGATATTTATATCCTATTGAAATTAATATTGCCTAAAAAGCTTTGCAAGGCTTTCTTGTGCTTAGGCAAGGAAAGTGCAAGAATTGATTCTATCCTATCAAGATCTATGCTTGTACCATATTTTGAAATAACATGTCCAAGAAGCTTACCTTCATGCACAAATAAAACACATTTTTTTGGATTTAAAGACACTCTAAATTCCCTGCACCTTTCAACCACTTGTCTGAGATGAATCATATGCTCATCTGTACTATTAGAGAATTTTGTTATGTCATCTAAATAGATAAGAATAAACTTGTTGAGGAGACCCTAAAATGCCATATCCATATTCTTCTAAAAAGTGGCTCCAACATTAGATAAACCAAAAGACATCTTTTTGTATGCATATGTTTCCCACTTTGTGATGAAGGTTGTTTTGAACTAGTCTTCTTCTTTGACCAAAATTTTATTATAGCCACTATAACCATCCAATAAAGAGAACCTTTTTAAACTTACAACTAGCTTTAAAATCTGCTCCATTGATGGCAATGGGTAGTGGGTTTTAAGAAAGGCTTGCTCAAGTCATATAAGTCAACACATAACCTTATTTCACCATTCTTTTTCCATACTAGAATACGGTTTGCCACCCAAGTTGAGTGCTTAATTAGAAATATTATAGCTGATTCAATGAGCTTATGTAGTTTAACTCTCATCAAAGGTTTAAGCTTTGGGTTAATAGGCCTTTGTCTCTATTTGAATGGCCTAGTCTCATCCTTTAACTCAATGATATGTTGAGCTAGACTGGGATCAAATCCTTTGAGGTCACTATACTTCCATGTAAAGACATCTGTGAAACTTGAACATTAATTAATAAAAGCTTCTTTCTCTAAAGATGTGCAAACTTTGCTTAGATTTAAACTCTTACCAGTTACAATTCCTACATTTGTATAGTGTTATTCCTTGGTTGATAAAGCAAAATTTTCTTTTCTCAATTCATCATCTCTGTTAAATATGTTTTCAAGGGTAACCAACCCTTTAGGCAACTTGTTTTTCTTCAATTACACAATCTGGTCATCATAGTACTGTAAATTCTTGCCTTGGTTTTTTAAGGAGAATTTAAATTCCTCTTATAAGAATTTGATAATCTAAATATCATATTCAAATACTTTCCAATTATCATGGTTTTTTGGGACAAAAGGTCTCACAACTGGCTTGATATGTGATTGAGCTTTTTCCCTTTTTATGTCATCTGGGATACTGGATTGTGACCCAATAACAACTAGCCCATCTACATGCTTGTTCTTATTCCTTGATATGGCCTAAATATTGAAAGCTTAAAAATATTCAAATAGTTCCCATACTCTATGATTATAGGACCTAAGTAGTGAGTTCTTTCATATATTAGGTCCCCTTACTTGGTGAACTACCAGTTCGCTATCTCCAAAAACTTGTAAGGAATTGACCTTCATCTTTATTACCCATTACAAACTATGCACTAGAGCTTCATATTTATTAAAATTGTTAGAAAAACCAAATTGAAACTTAAGAGAAGAGAAATACCCTTTATTGGTTGAAAAAATTAACATCATTTCAGCTCTAGTGCCATGTTTATTCCTGGATGCATCAAAATATAACTGCCACAGTCCATCACTAGGATGATCATCTTTCATCAATGTTGGAATTGTGCATCATTTTTATGAAGATAAAAAATACCAAGTCCTTATTATTCAATTAAGTTTTAGGGATTATGTCCATACAAATCAAAATCCCATTCATCAAGGAAAATATTTGTGCCTCCATCTAGGGGTGATTCAGTTTCTACTTCACTATTTTCTAGTACCTTGTCTGAGATAACACAATTAGTGTTCACCATACTTGGCATATATGGATCCAAATGAAATATTGTAATAGGTTTAGAATGTATTTTCACCTTATTACCATACCTAGTTCTAAACATTAAATGGGTCCAATTAGGTGACAAATATCCTCCAATATTTGAAGTAAAGTCTCTTGACAGACACATGGAAAAATGGGGAGGCAAGTCCACTACAACTACATCTTGTTGAATAATAACATTGGGGAAAACATGTAATGTCAGTTTTAGATATTTGATTATTCATATTGTATTTATTGATAAGCCATCTAATTGTAATGCACCTTTGGTATTTAGCTCATAAACAAGACCAAGCTTGTCTGTAATTTGTTTGGGCATGACAGTGCTACTAACTCCATTATCTACCATACAATTATGGATTAAATAATCACCTAATATCAAAGAGAGGTAAAAAGGATGGGTTTTGTTTGATTTGACATTATATTTGTCCACCTTAATCATGTTACATATCTATTAATCAGGTTGCTTGATTTACTGGTCTAAATTAGCCAAGACAACTCCTTATTTCTCAGCTAATTCTTTAGATATCTTAAGATCTAAAAGCTCTAGAATAAACATGTCCTTTTACCCTGGAATGGTAAGGCAATCCCACATGATAATTCTAATATTTTATTTCTTCATCTATTCTATTATGCTAAAATATGCTCCACTAACCTTTGACTACAACTTTTGAGTCATTGGTTGTTCTCTAGTTAGGGGCATTTAGGGAACCTTCACTATCTTTGTATTTTGAATATTCTATTCTATAGGAGTAGCAACTTGATCTTTGACACTCTTTAAAATTTTCTTAGGAACACTAGAAAGATAGCTCACATCTTAAGCTTCCTCAACTACTCTTCTTTTAGCTCTAGTCAGAGCTGCAACTTGACCATTTGTGTTGCTAGTTTCACCAACTTGGTTGAATGCAATATGATCATCCAAATGCCAATTAACATTGATAGCATTATACTAACAAAGAACTTGTTGAGATTTTCCTTAGAGTGTCATATTCATGTCTTGATACTGACCACCATAAAGAGAGAACTCTTTTTGTGTCATTTGTGGCATAGTAATATCTTGTGATACCAAGGTTTGATTTTGGATGTCATTTGGATTGGAAGGTTACCAACATGTATCTTACATCAAGTTATTTGGAGGAACAATAGCTTTTAAATTGGAAGGTACAATAGGATCAAGGGCTGTATATGGCTTAGTTTGGGTTATGGCTCCTTGATTTTGATAAGGTTGCCTATTGTACTTAAAACCTTGATAATGAGGTCTTTGGTTATTGAAAGATTTATAAGTATTCTAGTTTTGCTATTGGTAAGGTCTACCTTGGTACTGCCATCTCTTGAGTGAAACAATCTCATTTCCAAAATCTTGTATCATTCTTTTCAAATCACTAATCTCACTAGATTGATTAGGAGAGGCTACAACTTGGACTTTTAGAGATGGAATATGGACTATAAACAGAATATGGGGAACTTGAGGAGGAACAAGTTTCAATTCTAGGAATATGGGAATTAGAGGCCTTGGAGCAAGTTTACCATCTTGTTTCAAGCTATTTTCTTCTCTGATAGTAATTTCATAGGCTTTTGGGAATGTATTACCACCCATATATTGTATTATGAGACTTATATCAGAATTAAAGGCCTTAAGATAGTACAAAAATGCATACTCTGGAGATGGTCTAACTAATACAGGGATCCTAGTCCATATCTTTTGGAATCTAGGGTTAAAAATATACATAAACTCATGGGGGCACCTTTGTATGGTAGTCAGTTGTTCAACCAAAGATAGATGATCAGACTTGTCTTCAAATTGCCTAACTAAGGCTACATATAACTCATCCCAAGTCATAATATAAGTCAAAGGAAGGTTACGATACCATTTTCATGATTTTCCCTTGAAGGAAACAACAAGCAATCTGATAGCTAGATTATCTTGAGTAATATTATGAATAAAACATAGATTGGCAACATCTTGGATATGCTCAATAACAGTAGTTTTATCCCATTCTCTGGAGAAGAAAGGGATAATTTTTAGGGAAAACATAGGGATGTCATCATATTGGTCTAAATTTAGGGGACTACCCCTATTAAATGGAACAAAAACTTAATTCCTGATAACCATTTGGGCAAAATGGATTTGGCTTATGGGGATAATAGATTGGACTAAAACAATATAATGACCAAAAGATGAATGTTATTTTGGAGGATAAAGACTTTTACTATTGAATCTTGATATTTTATAAGAAGTAGAAGGTAATTCAATATGTTCAAAATGAGTACCTTTACTTGATGATCTTGTTGTAACCTTTGGCATGAAATCACTCTCTGGAGATGCTATGAACTCTACAACTTGAAGGATATTCAACTTTTGATGATGTTATGTCTCTCTTAATACTTTAATTTCTTATTTTCAATCTTCAAACTTCAATTATGCCAAAGAAACTATGTCCCATAGGGCATGCTAAAACTATTGGTGTTCTAGATTTGAACCCTAGCTGAGGAGGGGATTGTTTAGATCTTCCTACTCAATTTTAGTCTAACATGAAAATGATCCTAGGATGTGGGTATCCTAATAATGGATCAGAACTCTAGAGAAAGCCAACTTTCTTATAGATCTATCACCTACACTAAACCTAAACTAACACTTTCTTGGAAAAGGGACAGAGATTTGACAAAACTTATAAGAACATGTAAAAAAGGGTGATGCACTAATGATTTGATCACTCAAACTCACACAATACACACTATGAGACACTTTCAAGACCAAATAACATCAATCTCACATAAATATTTCAGAATAAGGCATTGATCAGTTATCAAATTAGCAAAAGAGGGTATATATCCACTTTCAAGATAGACAATAAATTGTAAATTACACTTATAATGACCTGTAAGAACTAATAATCACTTATTAAAGGTGAGAGAAACTCAGACATAATCAAGGAACATACATTCATTTAACCAGAATACATGAATTCATGGAACACACTTCAATCTAGCTTAGAAAAGGATGGAATTTAGTCTTTATTGCATGAAAAGGTATCACAGTGTAAATTTTGGTAGAGTCTAGTCATACGAAAAAAGAGGGATAAAGGGATTCATTTCAAGGCTTAGAAGCCTGGATTTATAAAAATAGAGAAACAGAGAGAGAGCTATGCATTGGAAAATGCCCAACCACTTTCAGTGGATTAACACTCTTGAGGATGATGACTCATGACCTTATGAATAAGGAACAAATTCTATAAAATAATTAAATGTCCATTACCCTTATCCAACTATCAGGTCTCTTCTTGAAACTCCATGATGTCATCTAATTGATATGCTGATGAAGATCATGTCTTAGAATTGACTAAATTATGCAATATCTACATTAGGTGGACATCTGTACCTATTTATCAAAAATGTGACCATGATGATAGGTAAGACATGTCTTTATGGTCTAAATTTTCTCCTATATCAAACACAAGTCCATGATAGGTGGAAACCAATCGTAGACAATTGGTTTTCACATAGTCATAATATCTATGAAAACATGTAACTACTTGACCTTGCTTTACAAACACTAGTCCATCTCATATTTATGTATTTATTCCCAAAATATCTATTTTTTCTATATGGAGATTTAATGGTGATGCTTGGTCTCTAAAATGTGACCTTGGTTCAATGATGGGTTGCATTTTAAACTTAGCTCCTTGACATTTGCTTTGCTTGGGTCCAAAATAACTTCTTTAACTTTTTTCAAAAATACCCTAAGCTCTTTTTTGTTTATTAGCTATCGATTGACAACTTAGACTATTTACATTGTGCCCAACTATCCTTATGCTTATTAGTTTCATAGATACATTGACTTATTGACTCTACCTCATTCTATTGATCTACCTATGTGTGGATGATCATGAGCCATTGATGTTCTACCAACTAAATGTGGTTGTGCCACTTGTCATGTATACATTTATTCTCAGGATCCTCTAACCTTTTTGACCTCCAATCACCATTATATCTGGATGTATGATTGAATGCATGCCATTAGATCTACCTAGGACCGATTATTTAAACTCTAATGGATAATTTATGAGCTTGAATTTTGACATTTGAATGAACATCATTTGACATCCCACAGACTATCAATTTTAAAATCTAATGGATTTTTGCCGGAGCTTTATTTTGATGTTAGTGCAAACATCTTATGTTACAAGTCCAACTTTGAAGGCCTATAACTTGAAGCATAAGAATCATGGGGGAGTTAAATTTGTTGGAGATGTTCTTAAGACTAAAAGGGATAAACACATTTGATTTATTGGTCTTGTGAACCTTCTAAGTGTGTCTATAAAATTCTTAAGTTGACTGGTCTATTTATTCTTACATGACATCCTGACGATGGTCTAGTTTGTTTGGCTAAGTATGGGAAAATTAGTGAAATATGACTTAGGAGCCAAATTTGAACATGTTTAAAATAATTAAGTACCAAGATTAACAAACCCATATGATCATTTTATCCTAAAATTACCACACATGGTAATTATGATGTCAGCAAAGTTCTTACTTAGAATTTTTGCCACTAGACCCAAGATGTCTAAATAAACATAAAGAAGAACTAGATGAATGTTATGCACTTCCATACTCATTTTATGCACTCCTAACATCCCATAGGGTCTCTATAATTTTAGACCTACTCTTTGTGACATTGTATCACTCTTCAAACAAGATCTTGCTCTTTCCACTAGACTCTTGGACTAGGTACATTTTTGGTATGTAGACCAAATTTGGTTAATAATAACTAAGGGATAAAGAGAGCATATCTTATTTGATGTTGTATTTTGGATCGTGGTAGTGGTCAAGATTCATCATAGGGCTATGTTGAATATCTAGATTTCATTCATTTTGTGTTTTAACTATTTTTTACCTTTAGATAATTGCATCGATCTAGGATAGTAGCATCGACATTTATGTCTGTATCCAACTCTAGTGTCCAATGAGAGATTTCATAAGAGTGACCTCAAATTTATATCAGACTTGTGCTTCCCCTTGTGTAATCATTGTTTGTCTCAACTTATGTTCACATGTGTGCCATATTTAGATAATAAGTAAACCATAGTTATTTTACATTTCACCTCTTGTAAATTTGTAAAAGGGGTTATTAACGTGAGTCGAGCTAGCCCTAACAACCTTGATATTGTTAAGTGCTACCTACATAGCCAATACTCTTAAGAGAGCCTCAAACTTCCATGTATTTCTCCCTCTTATGCATGTGTGTGTAATTTAATAGTATGACTATATGTTCTTTCTCCTAGTAACCCTTGGTACAAGTGATTAAATAGTATATTTGACCTATTGATGCTTCAAATATTTAAAATAGTGCTTTAGTGTAATTTGATATCTTAAAATAGATAATAATTTCTTATTACATAATTGTGTTATTAAATTAGAAGGTTGTATTAATTAGACCATGGCCTTTGTATATATAAGAACCTTTTGAATTTTAATTAAAACCTAATGATGTACAAAAATCTGACTATAAGATGGGCAAAGAGGGATAACAAAATGGTCATAATGCAAAAGATATGGAAAAAGACTAGATAGTTGTGTTGATCTTGGACACTAATGTTGAAGCTAATATCCAGGACAGACGTAAATGTCCAGGGGCTAAAAACATTAAAAAAATCACAATAGTCAAGGGTCTCTGGTATACATTAGATGAGGATAAACAAACATAGCACATAGGCCCAAGGGGAAGTTAAATCATGTGAAATAAGATGGACCTAAAGAGGTCCTTGAGAGACCGCATAACTAGATGTATAATTCTTAGTAAATAGGTATATACATACAAGAAGACTAGTAATATGTGTAATTGTATCTAAATGTGTGTATACATTTCCCCCCTTTAATCTATTAATGAAATAAAAATGGGAGTTATTAGTTTAAAAGAAAATAAAATGCATACCATGGTGAGGACAACACACTTCATGTTTGCTTGAGTTATGCCTTCAATATTTCATCCCTTGAATATTCCCTGCAACTAAACATATGCCAAAAAATAAAAATCAACTTATATATTTTATATGAAAGTAATAATAAAGAGTAGTACAATAAAGAGCATGGATAGAGTACACCTGTGTATGTGCCACATAATAACTAGGTCTAAAGTGATAAAAGCTAGAGAAGTAGATAGGGAAAATTACAACCTCATCCATCTTCTGGCCAGGAAGATGAGTGAATCTACAAGTGGTAAAGTACATTTCACCATGGTGGTGGTTTACCTAGAGTAAGGATAGTTGGGAGGTGATCATGCCCCCAACCTATAATAGGAAGAGCAGTGCTTCAGCCATCAGGAGTATCATTTCTTGATGAGCATAATTTGAGTGCAATATATATATATATATATATATATATATATATATATATATATATATATATATATGTATGTATGTATGTATAGTTCAATATAAGGTGAATGATGTAATCAATATCCCCCCCCCAAAAAAAAATTTGGTGAGACTAGATGATTAGTCCTTCTAATAACACCAAAAAGAAGAATCAACTGCTGTAGACGAGTAAGGCTCAATATAATTCATAAATGCTCAATTGAGGTATTAGTACATAATTTTTTTATAATTTTAATTTATTTGGATTTTTGCAATATTAGGTACATGTTTCATAGCATATGCACCTTAGATATTTCTCATGCTATAACTATGTATAATAAATGGTACCAATGTATAGAATTTTTCCATAACTGTGAATTTGGATCATATAATATGTATGTTTTACCAATTTGTAAATTTGTATAAGTGTGGAGAAAATGCTTCCAAATCATGCCCCCACTTTATATAAAGGAATATGAACTAGAATGAGTACCAATGTAGAGGACATGTTTTCTAAAACATTCCCTCACTGTGAACTAGAGATGATGGATGCTGAATAATTATGGAGAACATGATTCTTAAGCATGCCCCCACTATAATCTAGAAACTATGAATGTGTGGAATCCATGTCCATATGACATACCCCACTGAATCTAAAAGCTGATATAAATACCACATATTGAATGAATATGGAGAACATGCTTCCAAACCATGCCCTTACAGTATTTCAAAACTATGCCAAGTGTGTTTTGATTGTGTATAACATGTTTATAAACATGCCCCTAATGAGATGCTCCCCTTTTGGGAGGAGAGATTATAGTGACTACTTGTGATTTCCTCATAAAAGGAATAATAAAGAATTGCCTTGGTAATATTTTGGTAATGTTTTAGCCAAGAATTTATAATATTGTTTTTGGTAGTATTTGGAATGTCATAGGATATCCATGTAGTAAAAAATTTAGTGATTTTTGGAAATCCTTGAAAAATTACAAATTTGGTATGATATGGAAAGGCTCATTGTCTAGATCTCAATGTAACTTATGATTTCAAATTTGGATAATTGGGGATCAAATATGGTCATTTAAAGTTGTGCCAAAGTGGTATATTAGGTGGGTTAGAATAGAGTTTTGAAATCATTTGCATTTTGAACCTTTATGAATTTTGAACTCTAAGCCTAGAAATAAACAATGACATATATGATATCTCCTAATTATTTATGATTTGATATGCTTTGGAGTGCCCTAGCCAGTTAGGACTTTTCTGAGTTGGTAACTAGTTATTTGGAAATTTATTTATAATTTTATTTTTTTGAAAATTTGCATTTTGAGCCTTATTTATAAAATTTTCATACGATATTAGATTCTTGCATCAACATCCTAGATGTTTATGTTGGGACGATGATGCAACCATCCACTACCGGACATTATCATCTAACATATGTGTATGGTACAAACATTAACATCTGATGCAACTATCCTATGTAGATGCTTGTATCTGACATTAACATCTTTGTATTTTATGCTTAATTGATTGAAATTTTTGTATTTTTATAACAAAATGTCATCATTGGAGAGTTTTTATTGTTGCTTTCTTAGTTTCAAAAAGATGTGCATATTCAAGAGTTTTGGCATGACTAACACTATTTAAATTTGGTGAAGCTGGGTAGATATGATTGATTAGGTTGTTATTTATCAAGTAGGATCAGGGCATATGGATTACTTGGGATAGATTCCATATGACATCCACCTCCTTACCACTCTAGTAGAGAGGTAAAACCTAGATACATGTACATTCTAGCTCCCTACTAGTGACATAACTATCATCCTAAAGGATGTATATCCAATCTTTAGATTGTTAGTTAGGGGTGAGAGGGTGTAGGTTACTGGTAATGGTATTCACATTTATATTCATCAGTCACATGTATATTTTACTAGTCAAAGGGATCTTGGGGTAGCGCTGAGTAGTATGATTTAGCTTGATATCATTATCAGTGGTGATGTTCCATGACTATGGATGTTTATTTGTGTATTACTAGCATCATTTGTAGCTATAGAGGGTGGGAAAATTGGGATTTATTATTGTATATACTAGGTGGTTCATCATATTGAGTTGGATAGGACTAGATACTCTTGGGTTCACGATGTATTAGCCCACTTGTATAAATATTTTTATAGGTTTACACTAGAGAGCCATGGTGGAGGGATTAGTGCAGTGATTATTACACATCTCTATGTATGAACATATTATAGTGGTGCAACCAGTTGGTTGTCCCCTTCCTGGATGGGCCCACCCATAGGTGTTTGTTTAGCAATGGGTATTCCATTATGGTATACTTTATACCATAATGGAATACTAGACTATGTTGGATAAGCTTGTTTTTTATTAGATTGTGTGGTATCCTGATAGAAATTTTGTTGGGTGGCCTGAGGATGATTATGAGCTATAGAGAGTTTATATTAGTATATGGATGATTGATTGATTTATTAGAGTGTATGAGTTATTATGGTATGATAGAGCGACACAATAGTTTAGGATTGAGCAGGGTGTGCCCTCGGTACCATATTTGTGGCACCACACAATACTAAGTGGTCATAAGATACATGATAGATCAACACCCACTACTATAGATTTAGCCCCATGCCTAGATAATGGGAGAGACCCCATGGTTATTTTGGTAGTAGGAGATGATGTAGGTTGTACTAATGGATATATGTAGTGGTGGTCTAGGGCCCAATAGTCTATGTTATTCCCTATTATATTTGAAACTTTAGGTGCCATTCTTACAACATAGGGTGGTGGTGGAAAGATAGGTGGTGATAGAGGAGATGATGCTCCAACAGGACCAACACTAGTTGATGAGGCATCCATTAGATCCACATGTGAGTATATTAGTTTTAAGTTTTTTTATTTGAATTTTCTATAACAATATTAGGTTTTATATATTTTTCTAACTGGTGTATTATCTCAAATGTGTGTACGTAACCAGGGATGGTTGAATATGGTAGATCGATAAATATAAGACTTTAATCATAGTGTGTCGATGGACATAACTAGAGATGAATTTATATACAATGTTGTTGATATTACTAGTGTACATGCACCATTGTTTGATCCTATTATGAGAATTATGGTAGCATACTGTACAATAGCCACAAAGCACAAAGATTTATGCATAGAGCTAGATAAATGGCACATCCTAGAGTGAAGTTACATCAAGATCATGTAGACACTTATGGAGCACTATGATTCTTTGAGACAAAATCATAAAGATACAATATGATAAATAGGTGATTTTGAGGAGAGAGTATGCATGATTTCACATGCACGGGGCCCACAGTTTGATCATGGTGTGTCTACCTGTAGAGGTGTTGGATTTATGTATGTCGATAGTGATGGGGAGTATACCTTGGGGGATATGAACCCTACTTATGATTGATATATTTATTGATAAAACATTTGTATTAGTTTATATGTATATGAAATTGTTCACATGGATTTGATTTAGTATCTAATATGTTTGCACTACTTTATTCTCTGTCAATCATTATATGATTTATTAATTGCATTTGATTTTCATGGTGTATGTTGTGGATTTGGTAAAAGGTATAACAAATATTTACACTAAATTAACTACTTGTATGATTTGAATTAAGAAAGTACTCATCATATGCAATGAAACCCTATATGAAATAAGAATGCCTTACTGTAATGATCATGTGGTAAAGTAACTATTAGTTTTGCTTTTATAGTTAACTCTACTAGAATTATAGGCATAATTGATGAATCTATAGGTACTTATTTAAGAACCCAATTTTTTTATGTGGTTAGATCCCCTCCATGGATGCCTCTATCCAAAACATGATCAACTAATGGCTCCTTGGTAGGATTGGTGTGGAGTGATTAGTCCTAGTAGAGAACACACTAAAAAAGGGACTTCTACTAGTGGGCCTCCTTTGCGAAGGTCAACGGACCATGTTTTCCTTAGAAGGATTAACATGGGATGGATTGACCATATTAGACATGCCTCTAGAATAAGTATGTGAATGAGTTCTAGATGCCTTTTTTTTAAATGTAATAATTCCCTGATATGCTAATTGTGTAAGCTTTTACTTAAGGGAAAAACAGTCATTATCTCAATGCCCATTAATACCATGATAAGTGCAAAAGTGGTGTCATTTTACATTCTCAAATCTATGAGGTGGGTAATGTGAATTATGAGGGAGTTTGCTCAATCATTTATCCAACAAAGTTTTTAATATATCATGTGGTCTATCTCAATACCAATAAAACTGAAGAGGCTGGCATCTAGTGGTGCTATTTTGTCTAACTATGGTAGGTACTTAAAAACATGTTCCTTTCCTTTGTTTAATAATTTAACTATTGGTGATTTTATAGGTATTTGGTGGTTCTACATAATTTTTTTTAAGTTGTTCATGATCCTTCATAACTTGTTTAGGTTCCCTTGAAACATGAGTCTTAGCATGCTTGGTTGGTGATGGAAAAATAGGTAACTGAGTTTGTGTATTAGTTAGAGCACATGCATATTTATGAATATCCCAATATAAAGTCTTGAATGAAGTAAAGGGATTGTGTAATGCTCTCTCTCTCTAGGTGAAGAGAGAAGACCCCTAATAAATATAAATTTTACTTCCAAATTTAAAGGTGTAAAGTTTAAAGAATATTAAACATCCTTAAATTGAATAACATAGTCTTGTAGAGATTCATTCTCATGTTGGGTCAATGTTTGAAAATGTTTTAACAGTAACTTAGGTAAGGTGAATTAGTTAAAATGTGATATGAACACATCCTCAAGCTTCTTGAAAGTTGATAAGGAACCATTCGACAAGTTATAAAATAAATCAAGAGCCCCTTTTGTTAAACTACGATGGAAAGATTTTAATAACAAGCTTTCTTTTTGGGCCCAATGTTTAAAGGAGTGTATGTATTGGTTAAAATGACTATTAAGGCCCCATTGACCATCAAATAAGGAGAAATTAGGCATGATAAAATATCATGAATAAAGATAATCAAACACATGTCAAGCAATAGGTTGCCCTGATAATGTATTCTCTTTAAAAATAGCCTCATGAGAAGAAACTTGTGACTTAAGAGCATTGAATTACTATTTCAAATATCCCATGGTGGTCATAATAGATAACATGTCATGAGGAGAGACTGAATTTTATGTTAGAGGTTGTAAAATACCATTCACATGAAACATAGGGATGGTGGGAAATTTATCACTCTTGAAAGGAGAATCATCACATGGGTTTGCAATATTTGGTAAAAGAGTACCCATGATTAAAAAGGTAAGTATGTCATGCTATATATCATGAAGGATAATTCTATTGCCATTAAATGATGATTCTTTACTTGGAAATTGGTTACTTTTAATATGAATTAGTGTAATAATTTCACTCGTAAACATTTACTCTTATTTAGTCAAAAATGCAAAAGAGGGGGGAAAAGGGACATTTGACACTTCATTTGTAATTCATGAGTGGGGGGGGGGGTTTCAACTATCACTTTAATTTTTACTCAATAAAGGAAGAGAGAATGGAATGCTACTTTTGAGTTTCTTATATTTATATGATTTAGAATTTAAATGAGATACATCAAACAGAGTTTGAACTTTTTGTGTTCCCCCAAACATGCAAGTTTCATAAGTGTTCCTTAGGATGTTCATTTACACAAAAAACATTTTTACATTAAACAAGAAAGGGTGAGAGATAAGAAATGTATTTTTCTTATTTCATAGCAGAGGAGAAGAACTACTTAGACTAGGTGTGTTTGAATCATGCAAAAAATACATGGGATTTTCAACACTAGTATTGTTTAGAGGTGAAGGCACATACTTGACTTTGTTAATATTTTCATCATGTGATATATTGGAGGAACATTTAACCTCATTGAATTTTTCAAAATTAGAAGGGGGAAGCTCACATTTGGTTGTTAAGATAACCAGAGAAGGTGTAGATGTAATAATTGGATTTTCAACACTAGGAATATTATCATTTTGCATGCTTATTGGTTCTTGAGACTCCTCATTATTGTAAAGCAAAGGATTAAGAGAATGATGTTCAACATAGAAAAGAGGAATATAATTATATTCATATCCATAAAAATAAATATCATTATCACTATCTTGGTCATGGATATTTGCATTTGCATCATTTGTTCTTTCATTGTTATAATTATAAGGAAAGGCAAGTGTTTTAGCTCATTTTTGATGTTCCATAAGATCCTCATATGAAATACATTGATCATCAGGTACATTAAAAATAAGATAAAAAGGACAAGGCTTTTTTGGTTTAGGGTCCTTTGGATGGCCATGAAGTAGGGAATCCATAAAGAGGCAATCTTTTAAGAAAATTTTGGAAAACATAACCAGGAGAGCTAAAGTAATAAGAATATGCAACATTATTAAACTAGGCCTATATAAGCAAAAATCAGATCTAAAACATAAAAAATAAAAAGCTGAAATGGAGTTTGAATGAAGGTAAAAACTCTCATATAAAAACTAGGGTTTTGGTTCAATAAATAGAGGTCAAGTTCACCAAATGTTTCATGTGCTTTAGGAGTTTTACAAGATAATACCATAGGAAATAAAGTTGTTTCAAAGGAATGACAATATTTATATTTAAACTAAATATGGACAAAAATATAGATTTTCATAATCTAACACATGTAATAAATATAATATGTATAAAGCAGCTAAGGGACAAAGAGAGTGTATCTTATTTTATGTTCTATTCTAGATCATTTTAGTGGTTAGGAGTCATCACAGGGTTGTGTTGAAGATCTAGATTTCATTCATTCTATGTTTTAACTATTTTTTACCTTCAAGCAATTACATCGATATAGTAAAATAACAGCGATGTTTATGTCTATATTTGACACTAGTATCTAATGAGATATATGCATAGGAGTGACCTCAAATTTGGATCAGACCTGTACTATCCCTTATGTAATCATTATGTGTTTCAACTTATGCTCACTTGTGTGCCTTATCTAGATAATAAGTAAACCCTAGTTATTTTGCATTGTACCTCTTAAAAATTGGTAAAAAGAGGTTATTAATGTGAGTCAAGATAGCCCTATCAACCCTATTTTTGCCTACATATCCAATACTCCTAAGAGGACCTCAGACTAGCATGTAGTTTTACCTCTTATGAACGTGTGTAGAATTATAACAGTATGACTATATGTTATTTCTCCTTGTAGCCCTTGGTACAAGTGATGTATAGTATATTTGACATTTTGAATGCTTTAGATATTTAAAATAGTCTTGCTTTGCAATTTGATAGCTTGAAATAGATAGTACTTTCTTATTACATAATTGCCTTATCAAATTAGAAGGACGTATTAATTAGACCATGGCTTTTGTATATATATGAACCTTTTAAATTTGAGTTAGAATTTAATGAATCTTAAAAATATTACTATGGGATGGGCAAATAGGGCTAACAAAATTATCATAACATGAAAGATATGACAAAAGATAAAAAAATATAATACTGGATAGTTACATCAAGCCTAGACACTAACGTCAATGCTAGTGTCTAAGGTAGATGCAAGTGTCCAAGGGTTAAAAACATTTAGAAAACAAGTGTAAGGGTCTCTGGTATACACTATATGAGGATAAAAAAATATAACACATAGGCAAAAAGGGTAGGTAAATCAAGTGAAATAAGATGGAACCAAAGAGGTCCTTAAGAAACCACATCATTAGATATCTAATTCTTAGTGAAGAGGTATATGCATACAAGAAGACTAGTAATATGTGTACTTGTATCAAAATGGGTGTCTATAGTGTGAAGGGATGAAGGAATAAAAAGATACACTTCGATGTGAAGTGGAGGATCTATAGTATGAGTTTGCTAATATTGTTTCAAGTGATTTATCTGATGAATTATCATTGATGCAAAGTATTAGTCATGATATGGATCTAATCCTTGGAGTAAGTTTTCCAATCAAGGCCACATACATATTGATGTCTAAGTAGAATTAATAATTACAAAATAAATTACAAGAGTTTATGGATTTAGGGTTGATATGAGAGAATTTAAGCCCATGTGTAATACCTATAGTACTAAATCCAAAAAAAGGGGGAGAGTGGCACATGTACAAAAAATCAAGAGCCATCAATAAGATAAAAATAAAGTATAGGTTTCCATTATTGTGCATACATGAATTGATGGATTTTCTAAGTGAAGCACAATACTTCACAAAGATATATTATAAGAATGGGTATCACAAAATCAATATCAAGGAAGGTGGTGATTGAAAAACCACATTTAAGATGGACTATATGAGTGGTTAGTGTTGGTGTAATTCATTCTCAAATCCTGGGTGTTTGCACACCAAATCATGCACCTAGGGGAACTCTTCCCTATGCTAACATTTCACGAGGAAGAAAACATTCCCCACACTCACTTGAGGCATAGAGTATAATGGTCAAGTAAGGTTGGGGTTAGTTGGAAATGATATTATCTCTAAATGAACATATAGTGTGGTCCAAACTAATTCTACTCCTCTTACTACCTAGTTTGAAGGCATTATTATTCAATTAATAGGGCCCTAGACATATGCTATTAGTGAAAATAGGCACATTAGATCCTTAGTTTCAAACATATATTATAATCGAATCAAAACATGAATACCATGGTAGAAAGATACATGAAAATAACCAACATAAGATACAACATTTTATTGATGTGTTGCATGGGAAACCCTTATAATTCCACTAACCACCGATAATAGTTATAGCCATCATAATAGAATCTAATTTATCAACTACTCATAATCAACCATCAACCATCAACCATCCCCATATTCTTTTGAATACTAATCATTTATAGATTCAAAGAGGAGCAGGAGGGATATTGACATTGACCCTATTTGAAATTCAAATACTCCCTCCTCTTTATCTCACTTATCTCTCACCATTGATCACAACATTGAGCTTACTGCCATCCCTTCCACTACCATTATTTATTTATTTTAATGTTTCACAACTTACAACCTTCTCAGAGTCTTCATCATGGTCATGGGGTAGCTATAATGTAATATACCCAGGTCTCCTATTTTGTTCTGTCATACTATGGGCTGATGGGCTTTTAGTAACATTTAACACTCATTCCCTCAACTTCTCATACATAGCTGATGTGTCTCCCATCATCCACAAAATCTATTATCTGGGGTCAACATTTACCCCAAATTAATTTAGTTGGTCACCCATCCCTTAGAGTTTCCTCCAAGAGGCTCTCCTCATCTAGAGTTTTTCCCTGTAGCTATGATAACTACAACTCTAATTCCCTTCTGGTGATGCCTATTTATTTGGCTAATGCCTCTACCATGGATATCTCATCCTTATTTTTATTTATGTAAACTAAGGAAACTAGGGCCCTTTTTTCCTATTTTATAGAGATTAGGTATAACTGGATAATCTTGGTTTGCTAAAAAAAGCTCCTAAACAAGTGTTATGTGTTAGTTCCATAGTCGACAAGGATTTTTATCATATCCTTGCATTTCCTCAATTTCTCAACACATTTGAGCTAGACCTCTTCTATCCTATCCTAGGGTATTATACATTATTACTCCCTCTCAATGAGTGCATTGGCAAAAACTTATAAATATCTTATTAGATCGGTGTATACAACATTAATTTTATCCAGAAGATTGGGATAAGTTTTGATAATCTTATCACATAGCATTAGGGTTTTGAATTTTAATTCTTATAGTTGATATTCAACCCTTTCCCATTCTACTTTTTCCTTATTCAATGTGTTTTACCATGACCTAATTTTTTTGTATCTTTTTGAGGGCCTACTTAATGAGTATGCGCTTTCTTTCTTCCTCTCTAATGGTGCTAGCCAAATCATTTATAGTGTCTTGTTATTGACTACAAGTCCTTAACCTTATCAAATTTTGTAAGGTTTATCAATTATCTTTAGGAGAGAATTTCTAGCCTATGCCTTAGTGTTAGTCCTAGGGTTCATGATGAACATCCCTGGTTTAGGATGTTAGTTTCTAGTGAGTGGGACCTTAGCTTGGTTGGGTACCTCATGGATGGGTTTATCTATATAACTTTCTAAGGTGAAGGATATATATTGTCAAGTTATTAGAGAGGTCTATTTTGCTACTAAGATATCATAGAAATATATATGCTTATCTTGTGTCCCAGTCTGATATTATTCTTGAATGGTTATGTTGCATTTTCATTAAGGTGCTTTTGTATCTTGATGTGGGGGGATGTCTTATATGATAATGGCCTCATCCTCCTCTTTCCCTTATTTCTCTTCTTCTCTTCCCAATTATACCCTCAATTGTTTACTTCCCTCCTCTTATGGATTCCAATCCTCAAATTCATTAGGGAAATCCTCCTCTTCTAGGTTCTCAATTGCATCTTATATGGGTTCCCTTGGTATTCATTCTTGATTAGGCAGGGTCCTCTCTGGGACATCCTCCATCTAGGTTTTTCACATGCCATGGTCTTCCTCTTGATGGCTAGATGGTCCTTCCATCATATCTCCATTTATTAGAATTTTTGTCTTGTCCTCTCAGGCTGGTAGGCATGTGCCTTCTCTTGGTCTAGCATTGGTCATCATTATATTTTCATCTAGGGTGGTCAAGGTATTTCTTCTTGCTTAGTTATCTTCCTAGTCATAGGCACTTCCTCTAAATATAGATCCTTTTCTTTAGGCCCAAGGATCGATATTTCCTACTCCTTCTCCTTCCTCTCCCATGTTCAAGATTATTATCAATCTAGACTTCCTCCACAATCTATTTTTTTGGCTTTGCATGGGTGGTCATCTCTCCCTTCTCTCCATCTCCTTATTCTGAGGGGTAGATGCATTCCTTTTTTTCTCTTCCTCACCTTATTTTGAGCCTTTCATCTAGATATATTTATCTCATCCCTCTTAGTGTAGCCAAAGGTGATTGAGTCCTTCTTCTCACACCCTCTTCCTCATGGCTTGATCAAACACTTGATCCCCTCTATTGGGTCACAGGGATGGAGGGTTTTCTTTGTGTTTTGGCCCTTGCATCATCACACAATTTTATAGGATTCAATAGTAGTATAACCAATAGGATTTCTCATGAATATAGATGATATAGTGGATAAAAATTCTCACCTTTACACTTTATCCAATTCTTTCATAGCCACATTTCCCTATTTCACATAAGTGATGTGTATGGTATGGATGTCTACATTGATCCATTAGGCATCTATCCTAACCTCTCCACATTCTTAATATTGTTGAATTCATCCATAAAGTACTGCATGGTGAATCCATAGGGAAATTTGAGCCAGGGGGACATATTCCCATCACTCATCCTGACCTGAGCCAAGGAAAAATGTTGAATCACTATAAAATAGGTCTGATCTTTCATTATTTCTAGTATCATCCTTGAGATGTGCTATTCTTCTCCTAAGGCTTCTCTCAAGCACGTGTTCCATAACACAAGTCTTATTTTAGACTTCAAGTTGATTATTTTAGAGTAGGCAAACTCTTGATATTTGATTATAGGGGACTAGTGATGGTTGGGGAAAGTCCATACTCATCCCCTATTTCTTTCTTTAGGGACTCCAATTTCATCAAATACCATTACCATGAAGATGGATCCAAATGTGAAATTTCTTCCCCCTATGAGCCTTCTTAACATCATCTATAATTAGATCTACCACATACTTAGATATGTTAAATTAGACTCCTTTTTCCATTTCATATGCTATGTATAGGTAGTTTAGGTTGATTTATTGCCATCATCTAGTTGGAGCTAACTTTGTGTTAACTAGTTAGGTCACCATTCTAATGGTTCTCTCACTTATTTTGGGGATAGGGAAGACATATCCTTTTATCCTTTAATTGAAATAATGTGTTGTAAAGCCAATGCTCATATGGTTTCTTAGTGTTTCTTTTATGTCGACACTAGATTAAGCTAATCCTTTGGCTTTGTGAATTTATGCCACTATTATCTGCATCTTCCTTCTATTTTATATTTATGAATTTAGGAGATAAGAAACCTTACCAGTTTTACTCTACCAAAGAAGGGGAGTTCATAGAGTTGGATTGTGTTGATTTTTTCTAGCCACCTCTTAATACATTCCCATCATCATTCCTTCTCCTAGTGTCCACCAAATAATCCTTATCCATATCAACCTCATGGTGTGTGCTATGGTATTTAACATATTCTATATTGCATGCATCCACCTTGGACTCCCATTCTTCCCTCTTTCACACTGTCTAGATATTATATTTTTGAGTAATCCATTATCCTCAATTGTGATGTAGTTACTACTTTGACTTCTCTTCTAGTTCCTTCTCCTACTAGTTGACCCCTTTCACTTCTTCTAGTTCTTAATACCTCTTTCATTCTTAAGGGTTATTCAACCTCTGGTCTATGGGAGTTGTTTCCTATATATTCCATAATGGGGGTCCCAAATTGAGTTTTTGGGATGTGGTTCCTCATTTTTGTTATTTTTACCTTTGGTCTCATTTTCAATTGTAGTCTTTTCTACTTTATCTTCTATTTTTTATCCTTGGCTTTCATAGTCATTTTAGGCTTATAAATTTTTCACCCTTCCCTACTCTGTATCTTCTATCTAGATATCTCTCATGTGATGGGTGTTCTCCATATTTTGTCTCTTTATTATTCTTGCTATTTTTTTGAGACTCTTTTATTTTATGTGTCATGTGGTTCATGCATCTCTTCTTTATCGTGGTGCTCATACAATCTATTAGATTGGTTTGAGAATTTAAAATTTTAGGGTTAGAATTTGATTTGACCACTCATGCAATATTTTTTCTTTATTTATATTGGTTTACTTAGTTATTATATTTTTATGGTTTCCTTTCCTTACCCTACACTAAATTATGAATTTGGTCCTCTAGTGCAAAGGTAGGAATTTACTAGGCATATAGGAGTATAGAGAAAGGATATATATTAGAGTTATTCCAAATGTTGGTACTCAGACATCTCTTGAAAAGGCTCAACATAAAATTGGTCCATGGTTTTCTTCACTAGAGATACTTAGATGCAAGGTATGTTAAATTTATAGAGAAAGCCCCCACTTAGATTACCCAACTGGGTATTAAGATGAGTGTGTGAGCTATCACTTTTTATCATTACTTCATCATCAAACTTATGAAAATCTAAAAAGAATAAAAAATACAAGATTAAAGAAAAATGGCATATGCCTTATTATGATGTTTATATATTATACATTAAGCATGATACGACTTGACCTTGTTGTCACTAAAATGTCCAAGAAGCATTTCCTCATTCAAAGTATGAATTTTGCATGTGTCAGTTCTTAAGATTATATCAATGATATATAGCCCAAGCTAATGGATTTATAGCTTGTTTGGGTGCTTGAGGTATTTATAATCATAAGAAATGACTTGGGAATCTTAAATTAGTAATTTCCCCTTGATATGTCTATTGTGCCATGATTTTTATCAGGCTTTATCGATGGCTTCACTCCATTTATAAAGAGTGTACCTAGATCTAGTTTTTTTAGTTTTTCAAGGCATACTATGAGGGATTTGGGGTCATCTAGGCTACAAACTTGGGATTTACAGAGGGATGGGACCAAAAAATCAATAAGAAGGATAGATTCCATGCCTAATACCAACTAAAAGGGGGTAGAATTGTTAAGTCATTTATAATTGGTGTGACATGCCCATTGATGTTAAAGGAGTGATCATGAGATAATCAAGGCATTAGTGTTATTGATGTCATGAAGATGTTTAGAGAGCCATAAAGGATAATTGGTGTTAGCATGAGGTTAGCATGAGGTCATAAAAGTAGGTTTTCATGCTTAGGAAAGAGATGAATGCATATCAAGAAGCATGGGTGCATGGACAAAGAGGTTAAGTGGATTTTTTGAGAGTGCATACCATGTATGCAGGCTTTTGAGGTGATTGACCATGTTTGAGGGGTCATATGAGGGGTAAAGAGTGCTTGGTGTACTCGTGGAAGTGAAATGAATTCATTGGAATAGCCTTTGAAGGTCTAGGTTCTCTTAGTCATCTTGGTAGAACTTCCTAAGTAAGCATATTGATGACATCAACATTTGCACATGTGAAGGTGTTAGAAGAAAGTGGTCACATGGGTTTCTTCATATTTGTGCCTAGATCATGTGTTTTAAATTTTAGGTATTGACATTATGTATAGAAAATATTATGATGGTTAAAATTTGATCTCCTAGGTAAATTTCATTCTTTTCCATACTTATCCAAATTTGCATTAAAAAGCGACCGTTGGAATTCAAATATTGAATTTACAAAGGAAAACTAATTTGCAATGTTTTGCCTATAACTTTTGATGATGGATGAATTTAATGGAGTAAAAATAAAAGTGGTATATAAATTCAATTTAAATTCATGGAAACTGATTTTGGGGTTTGAATGGTCATACAAATTCATTTATTACGTGTGAGAGTTGATTGTTGGTTGACTATGTTTTTGCTGAATGAACCAGAGTGTAAATAAATGATTGTAGAAGTCAAAATATTGATCAAACCTTATTGGTATCAAATTATAAAATGAAATATAATACATGTAGATAATCCTAAAAGTGATTTGGAGTTTTTAATTTCCATAAAAGTGTAGTTATTGTAGGTCAAAGTTGAATTTTGTTGACTATATTTTTTCTAAGTAAACCTATGTGCAAAAAAGTGCTTATAGAAGGCAAACTATTGGTCAAATAAAGATTATATAAAAATAATATTTGTATCTAAAATAATTAATAATATTTTAAAGATGGTATTTTTTCTTAAATATTCATACAAGTCCATTTATTTTAGGACAAAGCTAACTATGTTTTTGAGCCCGAGTGACTAGTTTAGGTATGGTAAGAGAAGTGATATGTTTGAGACCTTTTGAAATTATTTGATGAATATAATGATCATATAATTATATTTTAGACCTAAATTAACTATAAAATACTTTTTGAAGTTAGGTAGATAGTTTGAGGAGATGAATTGTCAAAGCTAAAAAGGCTTGTCTAGCTGTGTGTACACATTGTGAGAGTGGTTTGAGGGATTGGTTTGTTAGACCAATGATTGATGTCAATACAAGAGATATAATTAATGAATAATGATATATATGACTCATATAAACCATACATGTGGATTATATATTATGAAAGTGTCATTCTAGTGATAAACATGAACTTGTTCATGACTGTAATTTTGGAGGTTACAGGCAGTTTGAGTGGTCAATTTGAAGAAGTGAGTTATAAGTGTTATTGGTAGAGTTGAAGAATAAAATGAGTATGTATATGTTGTATAATTATAAAAGGTTAATAATAAGGCATTTTAAGTCATATTTTATCCTTGATCAAGTGTGAAAATTCAAATTTTCTTGACTGTACTTTGACTATGTTTGACCAGTCTAAGTGGTCTAGCTACAGAGGTGTTTGTGGGTGCTTGGAGATTGAGTAAAGGTGTCCAATGGACATGGTGAGGTTTTTGAGGTAATAAATTATATATATATATATATATATATATATATATATATATATATATGATTTATCATATGGATATGTGTAATTTCTGGTCACTTGCTTCAGATATGAAAAATAAACTTTTTGGGTGTGTGATGGGCTAATAACAAGAAGACCTAATTGCTTGGTTTAAGTGGTGAGTTGTAGTTAAAAATTGCATGAAAAAATATTTAAGTATTCATGGGTATATTATAGGAATTTTTTATGTTTTTAATCTATTGGTATAATATAAATGTGGTCTAATAAGTCACAAGTGTAATGTGTGGGTATGAAGGCCAAAAATGCTTTAGGTCTCTACTAGGCCTAATGGAGGATTTGGGTCTTAAGGGAAATGGAAGACCTATGGAGTGGTTATATCACCCATGTAATATGCATTTGGACACATTAAAATTTTAAATAAAGTATGGTAAGCATCTTGGCCAACCAAGATGGGTTAGATGAAGTATATGGTATAAAGACAAGGTCTAATTTGCCTATTTGGACTAGTTGAGAGTGCAAGGATTTAAGCAAAATAAAGGAGAAGAGATAGGCAATTAAGGAAAAAAAAGGTTATAAATAATAATTCATGCATATCTAACCAAGTTTATGTAGGTAGATACATAGGTCATTAGACCTAATAATCCTATAAGAGGCATATTGAGCGAAGGAGCCTAAGTGAGTTGTATGAGGTAGAGAAGTAGAATTACAGGTGTTATAGAAATATAAGTACATAATCAGGTGTGTTAGACATTATATCATAGGTGGATATTAGTTTGAAGGTGATTTATTTTGTGCTTGATCATCTAGGGGGTTGTAGCCTCCTTGTTAGTGCTAGCTAAAGGTCAAGTGGGTGCTTGACTAAATTGAGGGGTGGGTGTTCCTTGATTAGTTGGTTCTAGTCTAAATTGAATCTTTTCATTATAGGATAGTAGTCCATATGCATGTTTCAATGGGTTTTATTCCCCAAGAAGGTTTTCCACATAATCTCTTGTGTTATCTTGTGATGTGCTCATATGATTGTTTCTCTATGCACTGTTTGATCTTATGTGAAAGTATGCTTCATGAAATGGTCAATGGAATTGAATATACATTATTTTATATTGATTCACCTCATCTCAATATATAATTATAATATTTGGTATCAAAGTAGGTCCTTCATAAAGTCTTGACAACTAAGAAGGTGGTCCTTGAAGTACAAAATGGCTAAGCAACTAAGGAAAGAGAATTAGGAATTGAGATTGATGGTCAAAAGTCTTAAAGATTAGATTAGTTATTTTGAGACATGGAGGAGTAACTATAACTCTAAGGAAGATGAATATGAAAAGATCAAAAGTCTTAGAGAGTAGGTCAAGTCCTTTATGGAATATAAAGGAAAGGTGAGTAATCTTCAAACCAATTTGAGATAATGATTGAAATATGTTAGGGTTTGGAGCTAAAAGCTTCAACTATGTAGACGAAGAAAAGGAGGTTGCTGAAGACCCAAAAACATCAGCGTCGATAGCATGATCGACATCGATCATGATTAGTGCAGAAGGCAAACAGCGTCGGTAGGAGTCAACTGACGTCGGTCAGCACTAGGCAAGCAGGGACCGACGTCAGTCGCCTGTGTATTCCAAAACTGCTCATTGCACGAATAGTTAGTTAAGTGAACAGAGTGTTTGCATTTAAAGGCTATTTCGAGTCTTGAGCTGTGTGGATAATTATAGTAAACTAAGAGTCTAAGTTATTGTTCAAGTCTGGGATCTATTTATAGACCCATTGGCATGTATTGTAAAGTGTTCTAGTGAAGAGAACAAAGTGTGTGTTTCTCCTAGTTCCACTAATGAGCTAGAAAGGAAGGCAAGGAAGATCCTTCCATTGTAAGTATGGTCTGTTGAATTATAGGTTGCAGGTTCATGGGAGATCAACTTGAAGCACTATAGAGTGCTTGGTGTACTGGCAGGGTTATTACTGACTGGTTGGAGAGGTGAACACCAATTTTGTGTGTGAGTTGGTTGTTGGGACCATTTTTGGTAGGAGAGTGTTTTGAAGAAGAATTCATGTACACTTGAGGTGTGGGAAGCCTCTGTAAGGTGGAAGAGTGTGGCATCTCTTTATTGTATTCTTTTCTATACAAATGTTAATACAAGATAGTGTATTGTCTCTCATATTCTGTGCTATTTGTGAATTCTAGTTACTTGTAATTTTGGTTATTTCCACATGTTTAATTGCTTAAGTTTGGTAATCATATTGCGCTCTTTCTGAGGAGCAAGATCCTAACAAGTGGGATCAGAACAAGTGTGTTTGTTCTTGGATTCCCCGACAACTGGTATCAGAGCTTTTGGTTGGGATACTAACAGGTTGGATTAGATCTGGTTAGTGTGTGTTGATTATAGGTTACTCACAGGGTTTCTGTTTGAGTGGGAGTAGAGCAATGGTAGAAGACAGTAAGCTACGAATGGAGAAGTTTAATGGCAGGAGGTCCAAGTCCAGGTATGGCAGAATAACCTACTAGAAATATGGAAAGAAAGAGCAGAAAAAGAAAGATTTTTGGTTGGTAGCAGATCAGCATGAAGGACATGAAGAAGAAGCAAATGTTGCAGAGTTCGTTGCACAAGATGCTCTGGTATGTTCTTTGGATAAAGTAGAATCTAGGGTTTTAGATTCTGGTGCCTCTTTTCATGCATCCCCAAATAGGGATTTTTTTCATGAGTATGTCCAGGGAGACTTTGGAGAAATTTGTGTAGGGGATGGTAAGCCTTGTTAGATGGTTGGCAAAGGGAAAGTGAAGCTAAAATTGTAGACATGTAACACATGGGTGTTGAAGGAGGTCATGCATGTCCTAGTTCTGGAGCAAAATTTGATTTCTGTAAAAATTTTGGGTGATGAGAGTTGCACAGTAACTCTCACAATGGACTCTTGGAAGGTTACCAAGGGTGCACTTGTTGTAGCAAGAGGTAAGAAAGTAGGTACGCTTTATCTATCTACTTGTATTACTGATTCTCTTTCTAGGTTATCTACTTCAGCGGTAGATTCAAAGATGTGGCTTAATAGGCTTGGTCACATGAATAAGAAGGAGATGCATGTTCTTGAGTCAAAGGGTATGCTTTCAGATTTGAAGAGCGTAGATCAAGATTTCTGTATGCAGAAGAAGAAGGTGACGTTTCTTGAGGAATCCGATGTTAGTGACAAGAACAGGAAAGCCTTGGTTTTCAAGGAGAAGGTGACGGACAGAGTTCAGCATAAGGGGCAGAGGAATTCTAAGTAGAGCAAGGGTGATTTAGACAAGGGTTTGATCCAAAAGGAGCTCGTGGGTAGAAGTCAGTTCTCACAAGTAAAACACAGAGACTGACATCGACAGGAAAATCGGCATCGACGTCCAGACAGGGACTGACATTGGCTATGTGTAGACCAATGTTGGTGACTCAGGGCAGATAAACACCAACATCGACAAGGGAGAACTGACGTCGGGAATGAGGCAGTCGCAAGGAACCAACATCGGTCGGGTGCAGACTGGAATGTGACCGGCATCGGTCACTAAGACAAATTTTGGGTGGACAGCAAGCTGTCAAGGAGTCTCAAGCACCCATATGGAGGACTTAAAGGGTATGTAAGCCTCAAATTCATCATTTCCCTTCTTTACACTACTTGTTGCTCACTTATGGTAAAGAACCAGGAAGTTGTTAAAGAAGCAGAATAGGTAGATCCAGGAAATAGTGGGAACTTGGCATGGATGGAGGATGTGATTCCTTAGAGGAGAACCAAATAAGAGTTTTTGGTGGAGTTACCAGCTGGAAGTAAGCACTGAGAGATGAATGGATGTTCAGGATAAAGAAGAGCAGAAATGGATATGTGAGACAATAGGCCAGGGTATATGGTCTTGTATAAGTTGCAAGGCAATAGAGGTTTGATCATTGTGTTTCTCTTTACTAGGTTGGATAATATTGGCTACATTATCCTATTACTATATGATGTGCTTGTTGTAGGGTTACATATACAGGGTATTGCTGAACTAAAGGTAAAGCTAGTTCAGGGGTGTGTCATGGAGAATCTGGGAGCAGCAAGATTCTTTGGCATGAGTGTGTTCTAGGGACATGGAAGGTCACAGGTTGACTTTGTTTCAGATGATTGTGTGAGACCGGTTGCACGCTGATGGTTGGACAGTTCACAGAACAGTGTCTTGATTCACATAATGAGGTTAAGTGCATGGTATGTACTAAACCTGAGTTTTCCCAAGTAGTGGGAGTTGTCACAAGTTTGGAGCCAATCCAGGAAAGAAGCATTGGAGGGCAGTTTAGTGGATTCTTAGAGGGACTAGCAGCAGGTGCACATGTTATGCAGGTTCAAGTTATTTTCTACATGGTTTGTAGATGTGGATGTGGCCGGGGATTTGGATGACAGGTGTTGCACCATAGGGTGTGTGGTGGTTAGTCTTCAAGAGTGATCTTGAAGAGGGATATAGAGCCAAGGGAATAAACTAGATAGTGTACAGGTATAGGTATAGTTGTAGCTATTTATCTCTAAGTGGGAGATTGTTAGGGTGTGGAGCTAAAAGCTTCAACTATGTAGACGAAGAAAAGGAGGTTGCTGAAGACCTAGAAGCACTAGCATCGGCAGCATGACCGACGTCGGTCATGATCAATGCAGAAGGCAACTGACGTCGGCAGGGAGTCAGTCAATGTCAGTCAGCACCAGGCAAGCAGGGACTGACGTCAGTCGCCTGTGTGTTCCAAAACTGCTTGTTACACGAACAATTAGTTAAGTGAATGGAGTGTTTGCATGTAAAGGCTATTTCGAGTCTTGATCTACGTGGATAATTATAGTAAACTAAGAGTCTAAGTTATTGTTCAAGTCTGGGATCTATTTATAGACCCATTGGCATGTATTGTAAAGTGTGCTAGTGAAGAGAACAAAGTGTGTGTTTCTCCTAGTTCCACTAATGAGCTAGAAAGGAAGGCAAGGAAGATCCTTCCATTGTAAGTATGGTCTGTTGAATTACAGGTTACGAGTTCATGGGAGATCAACTTGAAGTACTATAGAGTGCTTGGTGTACTGGTAGGGTTATTACTGACTGGTTGGAGAGGTGAACACCAATTCTGTGTGTGAGTTGGTTGTTGGGACTGTTTTTGGTAGGAGAGTGTTTTGAAGAAGAATTACTGTACACTTGAGGTGTGGGAAGCCTCTGTAAGGTGGAAGAGTGTGGTGGCTCTTTATTGTATTCTTTTCTATACAAATATTAATACAAGATAGTGTATTGTCTCTCATATTCTGTGCTATTTGTGAATTCTAGTTACTTGTACTTCTGGTTATTTTCGCATGTTTAATTGCTTAAGTTTGGTAATCATATTGCGCTCTTTTTGAGGAGAAAGATCCTAACAAGTGGGATCAGAACAAGTGTGTTTGTTCTTGTATTCCTTGACAAAATAGTTAAAGAAGATAAGATGAATATTCATGATCTTATGAATAAGTTAGAGGTTAAAAATTCAAGTTTGAGGTCAAAGAAGGCTGAGTGTGATTAGTTAAAAACTAAGCTAGGCTCTTTGAAGGTTGAGCATGAGAAGGTAGTGGTCAAAATGAGCAAGGTTGAGCAAGATAAATTAGATTAGGTCAAGAAGGATGATAGCATGAAAAACAAGGTGAGAATACCAACAAGGCAACCCAATGCCATGAGGTTTGTCAATTCATCTCATAGTCAATGTTATGCTTGCAATCATTTTGGTCACATTGTAAGAGATTCCAAAAGGAGAGGCAACTTTTTAAAAGGATATAACATCCATCATCAAGGAAAAGGTATGAATGATATTGTTTGTTTTAGGTGTCATAGAATTGGTCATATTTTAAAATATTGTAAGAACAGGTTGAATGAGTTATTAAGGAAAAACAAGGTGTCTTGAGCTCTTAGTGTGCAAGGAAGAGGTCATACATCGATATGGATACCTAAGACTATTAAGAGAGATCAGATTGAGATCAAGGATGAATTAGTTGTTGATCATATCAGTCGAAATTGTTTTATTATGGGAAAATAAGATTCAGGTTCAAAGGAATACCAAGAATAGGTAACATCCATTGATAGTGGATTGAAAGGAGAGATGGCAACCAAAGAGGAAGAGAATAATGACAAGCAAGTGGATGAGAATACTTATAAGAGTGATCAAGCTGAGAATTAACATTGTTTATTTTCTATGGTAGATATGAAGGTAAGACAAGAGTACTATTTATTAGGGTGTGTTAACAAGGGAGTCAAAGAGAAGATGGATGAGCCAATCAAGTCTATGAGGAGGCTTAAGATAGACAAGTAATCTAGTGATAATATGGAGATTTAGGAGTCTATTATTGGGTGTTATAAGTGAATTAGTAGGTGAGGTGTCTCTATTAGGCTTCATAGAGGCATTACTCAATCATTTGAAGCATCATGGAGTGGTTTTGCAAGGTTGATAAGTGAGAGATTAGTTAATAGGTCCAGGTATGTTCTTTGTCTTGATATGCATATAGTTGAGTATGGATTATTTCAATTGGTTTCAATATTTTAAGGGATGTATATCACCTATTTAAACCTATGATAAGTAATTTGAAGGTCTGAAGTTGTTTGTGGAAGAAGATATTACTTTGAGTGTCCTTGGTTGGCATAAGGGTTCTAATGCAAGAAACCTTAACTTGGTGTATCTTGGGTTGTAAAATGAGTTGGGTCACCAAACTTGGTGAGCAGGTGTAAAATGATGATATAAAAGTTTTAAATGATGTTCTGGAGTAAGGCAATTTATATAGGTATAGAGGTAGTATAGGAAGTCAAGAATTGGGCATGGAAACCTAATTATGAATAATTACAGGTCCAGATGTTCCCAAAAAATGGATTTAGTAAAAAGAAACCCTACCTAAATTTTATTTGGGAGGAATAAGGACTTAATGGGTACTTAGAAAGGTAAGCATATTTATTTTATTTTATGTCATTTATTATAAAATATCAGTCTTAGCCTCTAATAGGGCTACAAGGAAAAGGGATAGTTTGTGAAGGAACCCATATTCAAAGAGAGATTTAAAGGGAATTTTTTCTCCATTTTAGGGGAAATATATGAATTGATTAGATATCAAATTTAACATCATGAAGGTTCATACAAAAGAATTTATGAGCAGTTGATTAGGCAGATAGGAAGCCTAGTAGGCCTAATGAGGTCTAAACCTTGTTATAAGGTCTTAGGGGGAGCTAATGATGAGACTATTGAGAATATGAGGGTGTTATAAGGTTGATATGGATCTTGGTGATAGGGGATATTTGTATCTCTTTGATATAAAGATGCAAGGGCAAGTAATGAGTGCCTATGAGGAATGCTAAGTGGAGACAAAGGGAGAGACTCTTGTTTGATCATAAAGAGGTGGTTTATATCAGATGAGCTGATGACTAGAAGGTAAAAATATCATATATATCATGTCAAAGACAAGTAATTAGAGTTGTACATGATCATAGGGGGAGCCTATGAATGTTGATTCATGTTTATATGTGCCTAATGAGAGGCATGGATTAAATTCCTTCTTGATTGTGTTTTTTTTAGGTCCTAGGATTAATTAGAAACTATGGAAGACCCTTTGTAATTAATTTTAAATTGGGAAGAAAGATCAAAAAGAGAAGAAATGCATATTGGAGAGAGCTTCTAAGTGTGGTTTGCCATCAATGATAAAGGGGGAGATTTTTAACATATGGTTGTCATTGATGTCAAAGGAGTGCATTGATGTCAAATGAGTGATCATGAGAGAATGAAGTAATTAGTGTTATTGATGACATGAAGATGTTTATAGAGTCATATAGGATAATTGGTGTTATCATGAGGTCAACATGAGGTCATGAGAGTAGGTTGTCATGCTTGGGAGAGAGATGAATGCATGATGAGAAGCATGGGTGCATGGACAAAAGGGTCAAGTGGATGTTTTGAGAGTGCATATCATGTATACAAGCCTTTGAGGTGATTTACCATGTTTGAGAGGTCATATGTGGGGTAAATATTACTTGGTGTACTTGTGGAAGTGAAAGGAAATAATTGGAATAGCCTTGTGAAGGTCTAGGTTCTCCTAGTCATCTTGGTAAAAATTCTTGAGTAAATAGATTGATGACATCAAAATTCACATGTGTGAAGGTGTCAGAAGAAAGAGGTCACATGGGTTTATTCAAAATTTTACCTAGATCACATGTTTCTCATTTAATATTTTTGGGAATAATATATTTTTATTCCTATTTTAGTTAAGGGTCTAGATTAATAAATCTGTATAAAATATAGTAATAAATACAATCCTAATTTGTGTAATTATTTGTCTTTTTCACCTTTCTAAAAATAGCAATAAATAGGAAGAAATATAACTTAGCTAGAAAATAGATTGAGATAGCTGATATAGATGTTAAAAATGTTTGTGCAGGACTGGGAAGGTGTTGTAAACCTAAATCTAGATTTCATTCAACAAAAGGACAAGAACACCAAAAAGGTGATGCTTTGGTGTCCAACACTATTGTCTATTTCTAATGTTGTTGTCCAAACTAATTGTAGACACTTGAAACTTTCTAGGTAGTTACGTTGTGCCTATGTAAATGTGCCTATATAAAATTGAGCACTAGTTGTTGATGGAACTCACTATTGAGTTGATTTTGTCTTCAAACCCTAACCCTCCATCATGCTTGATAAAATGATATTTGAGTCACTTAAGAAAAAGGGGGGTTAGTGTGTAAGATGTACTGAATGTGCAATCCACACCCCTTATGTGGTCATGCTACCTAAATACCAATAATTTGAAGAGGTATCAAACCATATGTAGTTCTCCCACCTAATGTTCTTTATGTAATAGTGTGCTGTGGATGCAAATGCCAAACTGATAGTGTTTGAGGTGGCTATGGAATGGTATGAGGATTTGAGTAGGTTTGTAACTATGTTGGGTGACTTTGTACAAAAAATAGGGATTTTTACTTTAATGATTTGTTTATATTCTTGCTTGCTTGTAAGTTTTATCACATCTTTTGTACATAATCTTTGAGTGGGATTTTATAGGGAACAATTGGCCATGGGTTAGATGTATTCATGCTAGGCCAACCTAATTAAGGATAAAGACCAGATGAAAATGACTATTGGGGCTCATAGTGTAAATGGACATGACTGCAAAAAATGAGACACTTTGGTGTTTGATGGTATATTCCAAATGCGGTGCTCTTATCTTATAGGCTTGGGACCTAGGGGAATAGGTTTGGCATGGGGAATACTATTTGGCTAAGGTGGAATGGATATTTAGAAGGTTCTAGATGATTGGTAATGAGCAAAAAACTATCTATAAGGGTCGCAAGAGCATGATAAAAATACCTATGGTTGGGGTATCGCAAGTCACACTCAAACCACCAATTTGGACATTTTATGTGACTACATTTGCCCCCCTTTTTTTTTCTAGTGATGCAACAAAGTGAAATACTAGGATAAAGGAAAAATATAAAGCATACCTAAACTTACCTACAAAAGTGAAGCCCATGAAGATTTGTGATGCTGAGTGTGCATAGAGAGAGCACAACATAAAACATAAATTTGTTAAAGAAAATAAGGAGTAGATTATTTTTTACTAGACACACTATGTCTAAAATAAGAATGTACAAAGGTTGAGTAAAAGAGAGAGAGAAAAAGGAACAAATACACCTCACCATGTATGTAAAATAATACAAAACCTATTGTGATGTTGAGTGATGCCAAGTGATACTGGGTATGTACTGTACCAAGAGTAACATCACGAATGGAGATGAATACTTAATTCCCTGCAGGTGGCTCAATAATACAAAGGCTAAACCTTTAGATCCATCATCACCCACTATGTAGTGAAGCTATGTGATCATGCATGTGTTAATAAATGTTTGGAATATGTGTCCAATCCCTCTAAGTAGGTGGCTCAAGAATACAAAGGCTATCTAGTCCTTTGGCTCCATCATTGCCCACTAAGTGTGAACTATAAACTGATGCTAGTATGAATGTGTGTCATATGAGATGGCTCATGGAGCCCATGAATGCTTTGTAATATGATAACATGGCATGGATAGCTAAATGTGTATTGAGAACTAGGCCAATCTTGGCCACTCCAAAAGGTGGAGATTAGGCTTGCATGAAAGCCACTCCAAAATTGAGAACTAGGCTTATATGAAAGCCACTTTGAAATGATGCCAACCACTTGAATATGGAATAAGGCATGCAACTACTGAGAATACGTAGGTAATATAATAAAATATAAATAAAAGAAGGTAAACGTATTGCACACATTGGCCCCAATCACTAGTGTTTGTAACATGGATTCTAATCTAGAAGTTATACCAACTGCCTAAATTGAAACTGGAAGTGAGAGCCATCATGCTATGTATGATGCCCCCTATAACTAGATAATCTAAGTAAAACTTTATTAAAACTACCTAATGGAACTAAACTATAGCTAAAAAAATTATAATTGACCTTAACTTTCTATTTGTTTCTAAAAAAATTGGGTTTTCAACTATTTGGATAGGAGCACCAAAAAGTGGACACTTTGGTGTCTAGTGTTGCAGTCCAAATGGGGCACTATTATCCTTTACTATTTATAATGATCATTATATGTTTGTCACTATTTTTTTAGTCTGTTCTGCATGTTTTAAACTCTTATTGCTATTTTGATTATTCTAAAAACTAATTTTTCACTGGTATAAGGCTTTTATCTCTGTAATAAAACCCTTATTTGTTGGCCACTCTTCTGAGGGTAGGAATGAAGACCCTACAATGACTTCCCTCAAAATAAAGAGCCTTGTAAGTGTGTTATGCTAAAAAATACATGATATAGCAATGATAATCCAAAAGATGTCTCAAGATATATCATAGTTTATATTGGAGATTATTAGATCAATAGGGGTATGCCTAGATATATGTAATAATGTAATAACATGTGCCTTATACTGAACTGAAACTATAAATTTGGTTAGTTCTCAAGGAGGGGTAGAGCATGATGTCCATCATGGCATCCAAGAAGGCAAGATAATGCATGATGTGGATCATGGCATTGCAAACAACTGAGAAGCAAACAATGCAAACAAGTACTCAAGGCAAGAATCAAAACAACTAGATAAGTAATATATATCAACATGATAACTAGAGTGTGTGGTGTAGGAATGACATAACCTGGATGGTTTAGTCATGTAGTAAATGTCCTTGGTGGATAGATATGTTGATGTATGTCTTAAATGTAGAATTAGGATGTCCCCTCAATGGGTAGAGTGAAGCAATCAAAGATCTAGGTGTCACTAAAAACACTCAAAGAAGATCAAGTGAAGGATGGTAATGTAGATAAATCAACAAACAAAAGCATAGAACAACAAAATGTATGTATAGCATGGTAGTAGAAATGTAAAGCATGGATAATTCATATAATTGAAATTTTTTTAGTGTTTTGAGTTTTTTTGAATGTTTTTGTATTTTGACACATTATATTTTTTTTGGTATTTTGAAATATTGCTATGTACAAGTAATCATAAGCAAACTATATATAAGAAAGTGAAAAAGAAATTATGTACAAGTAATTTGAGAAATTATGTACAAAAAAGACTAAAAAGAAATGATACTAACTGATGAGTCTCATTAGAGACTCCCTATCATGGTGTCCTATATCAAGGAGAGGGATCATGCATGATCACAAAGCATGATGGAAGGGATGAGTCTGTGAATCTGAAATATATGTATGTTGTAAGTGCTATGAACTCTCTATAGTGGAAACTGAATGTGGGGTCCCCCTATAACTTTGATAATTATATGAAACTATGGGGCTCTTAGGGACCCATCTAGTAGTAGAATAAGCTCTCTAAAAATGTTCTCTATATGTAGAGGCATGAGACCTCAATGATACTACCTTGGGTATGAATACTGTAGCTAGAAACTATCTAGAGTCCTAAAACTATCACTGATGTAGTGGTCTCTCTAAGAAAGGCCTCCATGGAAGTGTATGAACTCTCTATGATAACGAGGGAGGCCTCAACTGTGTCTGAACTTTAACTAGAGGAAGAATTGTAACTAGTGGAGGAGCTGAAACTAGTGACTATAGAGTAGGAAATGGATCTAAAGTGGGGAGTGGTAACTCATATAGAACTCCACCAACTATAACAACATGATTAACATGAATGTATTTCACACATATGTGAACTGTAAAAGGTACTGCATGTAGTTTTTGGATCCATGGTCAACCAAGTAACATGTCAAAGACTCTTGCATTGGGAATAATAGCAAATGGTGTGGCCATATGTGCTATACCAATCTGTAGAGGAATTAAAATTTCACCTAATTAACTTTGTGTGTATCCACTAAATCCACTAATAACTATGTCTATTGGGATGACATCCTGCTCTAAATATCTCAAATGCTGAAATAATGTCATAGTGCATTTGTTCACACTAGATCCATTATCTACAAGAACATTATGAATGGGATGGTGATCAATGTAGGCTCTAATAAAAAGTGCATAGTAATCCAAATCATCCTCAACTATCTCTTGCTCTAAAATGAATATCGAAGGTCTAGCTAGAACTCTGGAATTATGCACACCCATCATGTTGCTCAAACGATGTGACTCAATTGAAGGTGCCTAGTATGTAGTTTGTGGAGGGTGTGAATGATATGCATGGTGAACACCTAATGTACCCCATTTCTCCTATTTATAATGTTGTGGGAAAGGATCTAAGAAAATTATTAGAGTCTTGTCCTAAGTTTGTTTTGCCTGAGGAAGCTCAACTAGAGTGCCAAGATCAATAAGGTTTCCATCTATCAAGTCATGTATCTTGTGTCACAAACTGATACATCTATTCATTGTTTGGCTTGGTGCCCTATGAAATTTATAAAATGCATTCTGATCATATCCATGTGGAAGAGGCTTTATTATATCAACTTCCCAAATAGGAGGGATAGATAGGACATTGCATTCCAATAGATATTATAAGACTTTGGTTGGAGATACTGGTAGATTGGTAAAGGATCATCGAGGAGGTGTTGATAAAACCACTCACTGAGGGGGCTCTAAAGCCACATTAACTGTAGGTTTATTTTGACTTTTACTATCATTAACCTATAATTTATATGGGACTTTACTGTTAATCTTGTTTATTGTTTTTGATATGCTTGTGTACTTGTGTTTGCCCATTGAAAGTAATTTGAATTCCCTTTATTTTAGTGTATGACATAACTCAGTGAAGGAAGAAAACTTTTTGAACATTATTGATTCATGCAATGCTAGTAGAAGACTCTATTTGAAGAGATCTTGTAATTCTTGATCATCCACGGGGTTAGTCATTTTTGCCAAGATAGTCTTATATCTAAGAATATAATCAATGAGATGCTCATTTGACCTTTGTTTTTGTTATGAAACTTGGGCATAAGAAACCTTGTCACATATGTTAATGGTGAAATGAGGTAGGACCATGTTAGGTAAAGGATTGAATGCTTTGACTGATTGATTTGATAGACTATAGAATTACTGTAGAGCATAATCCTTTAAATTCTATGGGAATAACTTGGTTAGTAACAAGTCATTTGGCACATAGTTTAAGCATGCTGTGTGAAAAAATATTAAGTATGTCTCTAGATCACCTTTGCCATCATATAGAGTGAGTTTGGGTTGAACAAAACCTAGTGGCAAGTGTGTAGAATTAATATGGCATGCCAATGGTGTATGGAGTAGAGCAAAAGAGTCTAAATCTTGTGTTGGTATAGAGGCACCTTGCTCAAGATGTATCAACTTGGATTGAAGATATTTTATCTCTTGCATAAGGGTAACCACATTAGGAGGTGAAGATGTACTAGCCGCAGTTGGTGGTGCCACATAAGAAGGTTGGGATGATATAAGGGGTTGTTGAGACATGGTTGCCCCCATAGTGTCATTTACAATTGGTTGTTCTATGGTTTGAGAGGATTAACCATTGTTCAATTTTTGTTGTTATTCTTGTAGTATTTTAAGCATATCATATTGCATATCAGTATTTTTAGTTAAAAGGTCTTGAATTTCCTTCTGATCAGTTTCATCAAAATTGGTATATTGGGCCATTGTTAAAGTGGGAAAACATAGTGAAAGTGGATTGAATTTTTTGTAATAAGTTGTAATAAGAAAAAAATGATGGAAGGAATGTACTGAATAAAGGAAATGTAAAGTCTTAAAAACAACAAACTGGAATATGCATAAAAATGATACAAAGCTCACTAACATGTAAGGTGATACCTCAAAAGCATCTAGACCTAGTATATTCAACTAGGGTTTGAAATAAGTGATTTTAAAAATTACTATGATTGATTTTAAAAAAACTAATGTGAAATTATAATTTATATATGCAAGAAAAATTAGAAGAATATTGTTAAAATCAACAAGGAATTTTCCCTAGGGTTTCTAGGGTTTTTGTGCACAAACAAAGTAAGTTAGGTTCACCAAATGATTTAAATTTTTTGGGAATAATGAAGTTTTATTCATATTTTAGTTAAGGGTCTAGATTAATAAATTAGTAAAAATTATAACAATAAATATAGTCTTAATTTGTGAATTTTTTTTTTATCTTTTTCACCTTTTTAAAAATAGCAATAAATAGGAAGAAATATAGATTAGCTGGAAAATAGATTGAGATGGCTGATATAGATGTTAAAAATGGTTGTGTAGGACTGGGAAGGTATTGTAAACCTAAATATAGATTTTATTTGATAAAAAGATAAGAGCACCAAAAAGTGGATGCTTTGGTGTCTAGTGTTATTATCTACTTCTACCATTATTGTTTAAACTAATCATAGAGACTTGAAACTTTCTGGGTAGTTTTATGCTTGTGTGAACATGCATGTGAAAAATTGATCACTAGTTGTTGATGGAATTTACTATTGAGCTTATTTTGTCTTTAAACCCTAACCCTCTATCATGCTTGATAAAATGATATTTGAGTCGCTTGAGAAAGAGGGGGGTTAGTGTGTAAGATGTACTAAATGTGTAATCCACACCCCTTGCATGGGCACGCTACCTACATACGAATACTCTGAAGAGGGATCAAGCCATATGTAGTTCTCCCACCTAATGTACTTTGTGAAATAGTGTGATACATATGAAAATGCCAAATTGATAGTGTTTAAGGTGGCTAGGGACTGGTATGAGGATTTGAGTAGGTTTTCAGCTATGTTGGATGATTATGTGAAAATAATAGGGAAGTTTTTATTTAGTGCTTTTTTTATATTCTTGCTTGCTTTGTAAGTTTTGTCACCTCCTTTGTAACTAAGCTTTGAATGGGATTTTATAGGGAAAAATTGGTCATGGGTTAGATGTATTCATGCTAGGCTGACCTAATTAAGGATGAGGACTAGATGAAAATAATTGTTGGGGCTCAAATTGCAAATGGATAGGATCATTAAAAATGGGACACTTTGGTGTTTGATGGTATAGTCCAAATGAGGTGCTCCTATCATACAGGCTCAAGACCTACGGGAATAGGTTTGGAATGGGGAATACTATCTAGTTGAGGTGGAATGACTATTCAGAAGGTTCTAGATGTCTGGTAATGAGCAAAAAGGTCTCTAAAAGGGTCGTAAGAGCATGCAAAAAGGACCTATGGATGGGGTGTCACAAACCACATTCAAACTACCAATCTGGACATTTTATATGACTATAATTTCAAATTTAAGGTTTTGAAATTATGTCTATCAAAATTTATGATGGTTTAAAGTTACTCTTCTAATTAGATTTCACTGTTTTCCATACTTAACCAAATTTGCATTAAAAAGTGATCGTTGGAATTCAAATATTTGAATTTACAAAGGAAAACTAGTCTGTAATGTTTTACCTATAAATTTTTATTATGGATTAATTTGATGATAAAGTAAAAAAAATTGGTAGATATATTAAAGATAAATATAGGGAAATTGATTTGGAGGTTTGAATGGTTGTACATATGCATTTATTGCATGTGAGAGTTGATTGTTGGTTGATAGTGTTTTTGCTGAATAAACCAAAATGAAAATAAATGATTATATAAGTCAAAATATTGATAAAAAATTATTGGTGTAAAAATAAAAATGAATTATAATCCATTTATATCATCCTCAAAGTGATTTGGATTTTTGACTATTCGTATAGGTGTAGTTATTGTAGGTCAAAGTTGACTTTGTTGACTATATTTTTTTGAGTAAACATGTGTGCAAAGAAGTGCTTATAAAAGGAGAAATATTGGTCAAATAAAGATGATATAAAAATAAAATTTGTAGATAACATAATGAATAATATTTTACATATGGTAGTTTGTCTTACTATTCATACAAGTTCATTTATTGTAGGACAAAGCTAACTATGTTTTTGAGCCTGAGTGACAATTTCAGGTATGGTAAGAGAAGTGATATGTTTGAGACCCTTTGACATAATTTTATGCATATAATGATCAAGGAATTATATATTAGGACCTAAATTAACTATAAAATACTTGTGGAAGGTAGAGAGATGGTTTGAGGAGCTGAATTGTCAAAGCTAAAAAGGCTTGTCTATTTGTGCATACATAGTGTGAGAGTGGTCTAAGGGATTGGTCTATTAGACCAATTATTGATGTCAATAAAAGAGATGTAATTGATTAATAATGATATATAGACCTCAAAAGAACCATTTATATGGATTATATATTATTAAAGTTCCATCTCTAATTCCAAATATGAACTTGTCCATGACTATAATTTTGGAGGTTATAAGCAGTCTGAGTGGTCAGTTTGAAGAAGTGAGTTAGAAGTGTTCTTGGAAGAGTTGAAGAATAAAATGAGTATTTAGATGTTGTATAAGTATAAATGGTTAAGAATAAGGCATTAGACATCATATTTTGTTCCTGATCAAGTATGAAATTTCAAACTATCTTGACTATACTTTAACTATGCTTCACCAATCTGAGTGGTCTAGTTCCATAGGTATTTTTGGTGCTTTAAGATGGAGTGAAGGTTTAAAATTGACATATTGAGGTTTTTGAGGTCATAAATTATCTATGAATATTATTTTTTCATATGGTTATGTGGAAGTTTTGGTCACTTGCTTCAGATATTAAAAATAGACTTTTTGGGTGTGCGAAGGGCTAATAGCAAGAAAACCTAATTGCTTGGTTCAAGTGGTTAGTTGGAGTTCTTGATTGTTTGGACTAATATAGAAGTGTTTATGAGTTTATTAGATTCATTTTTGATGTGTTTCATCCATAGGTAAAATCTAAAAGTGGTCTAAGTGTATGCAATCAAAATTATAAGTTGTACATGAATTAATCCTAGATCGAATAAGATAGAGCACACCTACACTTTAGATTGGGTATACACTTGTTAAGAGGGAGAATTACAAATATGGGGATCCTATAGACCAAATTAGGGAATCAATTATATCATTTATCATAACATATCATGCTATTAAGGGTTCCAAAGCCTACAGTCTTAACACAATTGCACAAAAACCCTAAAAGAGTCCTATGATTTGATATTTCACTTATGTGAACAAATAAGAGAGTAAACTATTATAATAAAAATAAAAGTAAAATAATATAGTGCACACCAAATCTTGTGATAAAATGTGAGGGGTTATATGTAAACTAATCAAATACGTATAGAGAACTTCAAATAAATTAAGTATGAGTAATACCCTAATACATAGAATATGAAGAGTAATATTATTCGAGCCAAAACTTATGCTACTTCTATATACTAAAAGAGAGGAGAATAAAGTTAGAATATACTTACCTGAATGTGAACCCTTCATGATTTAATCTCTCCCTTGGCCAATGGGGATTTATAAGAGGTTTTTAAGGTTCATAAAGATCACTTTGTTAGACCAAAACATCTAAGACTTATCCATAAGACTAGATTATCCAAATAAGAAACCTAAGCTAAGACTCCTCAAGTAGAATGGTGGAAGAGTAGATTGTGAAGAAGCACAAGTGAATAATAAATCTTGATTACAAATATCAAAATGACTAAAATGACCTTATATATATATATATATATATATATATATATATATATATATGAGTATCTCACCCTAAAATCATTTGAACATATCGATTGTGCTAGGTCGACTAGGTCGACCTAGTATATTTTTGGGCTAATTCCTAAAATTTGTGCTAGGTTAGCCAGAAGAATAAGAAACTAAAAGATCTAAAGTGACCCCAAAATACACTAGGTTGACTTGGTCAACCTAGTGTACTTGATAGGTCAAAAGGGTAATAAAGAAAGAGAAGAAGGATAGAAAGATGAAAAGACTAGAGGAATGTGTAAGGGAGGAGAAATATCTTAGGGAAAGGTTTTAGGAACTAGTTGGATTGGAAATAATGTGGAAATAAGGGACAACAATCTTATGAAGCACCAAAGGTTTACCTACCCCTTTTATGGTGCACCCCTTAAGGCATGCACTCAAAGAGATTGAGTCGTGATAGGGTACTGTAAGATGTAAAGTGTCAGTATTTGATAAAAATTAAAAATATTATGTGTATACATATGCCCCACTCAAAGCTCATCACATGTCACTAAGGTGTAATATGGGATGGTGCTTTGAGAAAGAACATAAGGATGCACACAACATTGATGCTAAACAAAATTGTAGTATTTTAAAAGCATAAAATAACTAAAAGTAAATGATAGAAAGGGAAACTAATCTAAAAAGTAAATAATTAAAAAGTAAATTCAATGCATACCTTGACTTACCTTTTATCATGGGATGATTATCAACTCTATTTTTAGTTTTGATTATGTAGGGCATAGAGATTGATTTCAAAAAACCCGAAAATACAAAACTAAGGAGAAAAAACAAATAAAAGAAAGAAAATCCAAGATGACTGGTGTTCTGTGGATAAGACATACTTGGGAATTTGGAAAGCTGGATGATAAGTGCTATGTTAAACTAAATGACCAAGTCAAATAAGAGTAAATTGGGTAACCAAAAAGCCAAGGCTACTAAAGACCTAAAAACTCAAACAAGTAAACCTCAAGTAAGAAAAGGCAAACTCACGAATTCAAACCAAGGATACATGTTTACCAAGGAATTATAAGTAAGACAAATCAATGGTAAAAAGAAAAAACAAAATGGTAAAGCAACATTGATGAGTGAGAAGTAACAATCCACATCTCACTCAATAATGGAAAAAAGTGCATAAAAGGGAAAAAAACATTGATGGGTGAGTAGTAACAATCCACATCTCACTCAACAATGGAAAAAAGTGCATAAAAGGGAAAAAAACATTGATGAGTGACCAGTAACAATCCACATCTCACTCAATAATAGAAAAAGGGTACGACCTCAGGTGTCCATAACATTAGAATAATAAAATAATGATAAATGGTAAAGGGAAAGTAAATTAAGTTTAGTAAATGTAAAATCAAGTGAATAAAATGATCTAAAGTTTCTCAAACACGTTTTGTGTCTAAAAAAAGATACAACTAAAATAAAGTAGTGCTAGCATGTTTTTAAGAGATGAAGAAGAAGGAATTTAGAGAAGAGGGAAAATAGATTTGGAATCACAATTTGGTTGTCAAGGGAGAAAATGAAATGGGTGGAGGGGAGAATGAAGGAAAAACCAAGGTAGAGAAAAATATTTATTGAAGTCAAGACACTCAAATTTGGTTTATCAAAATAAGAGGACTATCAACCTTAGGGACTTTGAATAAATTCTCTTGGCTACACAAGTCTTAGGTCAATAAATGGAGTATATAGATCATCCCATGAAGGCTATATGCATGAAAATTAAAATGGATCTACCGCCCCATGACATATTCCCCATTATTTAGGACCATTTATAGTTTTATCAGTCTACAATGAAGATTGGGTACTTGCATGAGAAAATAGGTAGCACCATATATATTTTTTAAATTCCCCTATTCTAATCTACTGGTCTATCACACCCCAAAGGAATTTGGCTCTATGAGAAGCCGACTGTGGAGTTTTATCTTTGATTGGAGATAGGAGATGTGCTTCTAATCATGTCTTTTGGTGTGAATTTGAATTTTGAGATTTGTATGTTTCCTTTTAGATATCATTGCCTTTTGTTTCAAATGATTTATCTTTTAAATTTATTTTGATGGCTTTTTCTATTCCTCCTCCATATAGAGTTGGAAAACCAAACATGGGTGATAAATATCACTGTCATTTGAAAACTTGGGACAAGGTTTCTAAGAGGGAGAAACTTCAAAGAGCATGGGGTCTAAGAGTCTCGTAAATTTAGGAGAAATAAAAGTGCTATCTTGACTTCGACCTTGTTTTATCTAATGTGGAGATGAAAGAAAGGGGAAATCAAGAGGAATGACACATGAAACAATTTGAATGGATTTGAATTGAAAAAAATGGTGATAAAGGGAAAAAATAAGGGATACAATGACAATAATGTATGATTCCTTATCGTGAGAAATAAGGAAGTGGAGGAAAACATGTTAACATATATTGTTATGAAAATTCCATCTAACCAAAGAAGCAAAAGCTAAAGTTTAAGAACAAGGATCAAGAACATGAAATGAATGGTAATTTTATGAGGAAGGTCAAGTCCTATCCATGGTATTGCATAGAAAATCATAAAAGAGAGACCCACGAGGGTGATAATAAGAAAGAGAAAATCAAAAGTGAGGGAGCCTTTGTACAAAACACCTCACAAAAGAAAAACCCAAGGGATGCCAAAATGACATTGGCAAGTAGCAACAAGAGAAGGAAAATAAGTAAAATATGGTGGTTTTGTGAGGGATGCTGGGTCCTATCCATGGTATTACAAATAAAATAAAAAAATAAAGACCCAAGGGGTACCAAATCAAAATTGTTAAGCAAAAGGAGAATGAAAAATTAGATAATGAAGACTTTGATACATCAAAAAACCAAAAGACCAAAAGGAAGGAATAAAGGCTTGTGAATAAGAGGGAACTGCTAAAGAGGAGAGACTCATGCTAAAGTAAATTAAAAAAATATGTTAGAGATACATAGATAGAAAACATGATGAATAGGAAATGATTAGGCAAATTACGTTTTTAGGGATTGAGCATTGGTGGGCTCCTTAAAAACATGGCCTTCATTAATTTGAAGATGGTAAGTACTTGGACCAAGGATGTAATTAAATAAATATGAGCCCCACCATTTTTGGGCATATTTACCTTCTTTGTCATGGGTTTATTATAAAATAAGGACAAGATCACCAACATTAAATGTGCAGATTTTAACACACTTGTTATATTATCAAGCAATGTGAGCCTTATATTGGTGGTTATGTTGTAAGGTAGAGAGATGATGTTAATTAAGTAGATAAAGGGAATGAAAGTGAGTCTCATTTAATTATTCATAGGGAATGATGCCATGAAGAGATATGCAAAGAGAAGGAAGCTCAACTTCAAGAGGAAGAACTGACTCAGAACCATCGACTAGAGAAAATGGAGTTGCTCTAGTGGTAGTATGAATGCTAGTTCGATAGGCCCAAAGTATGGGATAAAGATAAAGATTCCAATCCATGAAAGTTTCATGAATTGTTTTTTGAAGAATTTTATTAAGAATCTTGGTAGTGGCGTCAACTTGACCATTGCACTGTGGATGATAAGGTGCGGAAAACTTGTGATTGATTTTGAATTTGGTGCATAGTTGTTTAACATGTTTATTTTTGAAATTGCCAACATTGTTGGAAATGATGGTGTGGGAAATGCCAAAGCTGAAAATTATTTGGTTAAGAATAAAATTAGATATGGTAGGACTAGTGACATTAACAAGGGTCATGGATTTAACCCACTTGGTAAAGTACTCTGTAGTAGTGATAATAAAGACATGCCCATCTTGGGAATAAAGAATTTTACCAATGAGATCAAATCCCCATGTGGAAAATGGATAAAAAGATTCAATAGTTTAATTTTAGAAGGGGAAAAATGAATGAGATCATCATGAAGTTGATAAGGATTACACTTTTTAGCATATTCAATAACATCCTTTTCTAGAGTAGGCCAGTAGTAACCCATATGTAGGCATTCATAGGATGTAGCATGTCTGTTACAGTGACCACAACAAATGCCCCCATGTGCTTATTTAAGAAGAGGAGGGACCTCATCTTGTATAAAACAATAGAGTAAGGTACCTTGAACATTGTGATAATAAAGGCTGCTATGTCTAAATACGTACTTGAAAGATTGTGTTTGAAGATATGTCTTTTCGTGGGAATCCAAGTCAGGAAGATAAGTTTTATGATCTAAGAATTGGATGATATCTTGATACCATGGGCATTGTCAGATGGTGGAAACATTGATGTGGCAGATAAGTTAATCATGAGGGTGGGTAGATGATGGAGATTTGATTATTCGTATGATAAAATAAGGATCAACAAGAACTTGATGTGGATGAAAAAGAGAAGCTAAAGAGGCAAGATAATCAACAATGGAATTTTGATCTCTAGGAATAGGCTTAATTATAAAAGAGACAAAATTCTTAGCAAGGGTGTTTATAATTTGATGATAGGTGATAAGGTTTTCACTTTTACATTGATAGGCACCACTGACTTAATGGAAAATGAGTTGAAAATCACCCAAATCATGAAGATATTGCATGTCTAAATCAAGAACAACTCTCATACCTAAGATAAGAGCTTTGTATTCAGTCATATTATTAGTGACATCAAATGTAAAATGAAAAGCTAAGGGAATTATCTTGCCAAGAGGACTAGTGAGAGTGAAACCTACCCTAGCTCTTTGAAGGCATTTATCACCACAAAGTGAAGGGTCCAAGTATCCTTATGCAAGTCAACAATGATATCAAGGAGCTCCCTGATAACTTCCTTTGGTTTAGTAGTACCAAAGGAAGTGGGAGATTCATTAAATTAATTAACTTCAAGATCGATAGTAAAGCTATGAAAATAATATTTAAGAGAAATTACTTGATCAAGACCTTCAATATAAAGGATATTATCATCTATAAGGTTATCTTGAAGGGAAGAAGTGGCTGGAATAGGAGTTTCAACAAGATGGTCAGTTATGACTTACCCTTTAATATCTTTTTTCATGACAATACGAAGATCGAATTCCATAAGTAAGACCATCCACTTGCCAATTTTATCTTCAAAAAGAAATTCTTTAGAGAAGAAATGATGAAGGGGACTAGAATGAATGATGATAAAAGTGGTTGGGTAAAGCATGTAGTGACGAAGCTTTTTAGCTGCAAAATAAATAGCGAGGTAATCATGCTCAACTTTGGTATAACGTGTTTTATAATCAATGAGACATCGACTAATATAGTAAATGACATACTCTTTGCTTATATCATCCTATTGGGAAAGCATTGGCCCAATTGATGTAAGTGTGGAATACGTATAAAAAATCAAAGGTTTATCATTAGAAGGAGGATGACGTGTAGGTGGATGAAGCAATGACTCTTTCAAATTATCAAATACTTTTTGACATGGATCCATCCATTTCAAGGCTATACCTTTCTAGAAAGGGAATTAATAGAGTGAATTTGATAATCCATCTCAAGAATGAATTATTTAATTGCACTAAGTTTTCCTAAATAGGTATGAATGTCAAGAATAGAATGAGGAATAGGCATGTTGATAATATCATTAATCTTTGATGGATCAACATCAATGCCATGGAGAGAGACTAAGAATCCTAACAATTTGCCAGATGTAGCTCTGAAGACACATTTGAAAGGATTAAGTTGGACTTTATATTTGATGAGATGATTAAAGATGATGGCAAGATCAAAAAGATGATTTGTACAGTGTTTAGATTTGGTGATAAGATCGTCCACATATGTGTCAATAATTTTATGGATGAGGTCATGAAAGATATGAGTCATTACACATTGGTAAGTGGCCCTAGAATTTTTGAAATTGAAGGGAATTTTAACATAAAAATAGGTGCCCCATTTCATGGTGAAAGTAGTCTTATGTTGGTCTTTGGGAGCTATATGAATCTAGTTGTATCCCAAGAAGCCATCCATAATAGATAAAATTTCATATCCAGCCATGGAATCGACAATGGCATCTATTGAAGGCAAAATAAAGTTGTCTTCAGGACAAGAAAGATTAATATTATGGAAATCAATGAAAATGTAAATGACCACAGCGACCTTTTTTTAATAAGAATAATATTGAAAACCCATTCAAAATAATCCACATGTTTAATAAATTTAGCATCAAGTAGTTTGATGATTTCCTTATAGCATAAGTTAGTAACTTTGAGAGGAAATTTACGTTGCTTTTGATGTATAAGTTTGGAATTAGGATAGGTAATAATTTTATGAACCACTATGCTAGGGTCAATTCTAGGCATGTCTTGGTAAGACCAAATGAATGCCTCTTGATACTTATCAAAGAATAGGCTAAATTATCATGTTCAATGGGTGAAATTTCTTTGAAAACTATGATCGATCATGGGCATGAGGGAGTACCATATTTGATACAAGTTGTTTATTCAATAAGCATGGCATTACCATCTTGAAAGTGATATGACACATTGGGTAAAGATGAAATTATATTAGTTTTGGGATCAATGCTAGAAACAAGTTGTTGAAGTGAGGAGTTTTAGTTTTAAAATTTCCAAGTTTATTATGTTACCAGGGGAGTTGAGTTTCTCAGGCATAAAGTAACTTGAGAATAGCTTCATCACTAGGCAAATTAGGAAGAGGACCATAATAATCATCTACTTCTAGATCTAAAATTTTGTTACCATGATAATCATATTTAGAATGTATTTGATGGACATCGGTTGCCTTGGCATAAAGTGTGATTTCAAGAGTAGAAGAAGTTGATGGATTAGAAAAGGTAGATGGAGTGTTGATGGGTTCTTTGATAGGAAAAGGATTAGATTCAATGGGAGGATCCTAATGAGGTAAAGAAGATGAGAGTAATTTCATAGGTTTGGAAGGTGTGACTTGCTCTACCACCCAAGGATAATTGATAAGAGAAGGATTAATAAGAAACACATAACCCTTAGGTTCTAAGTTAGTATATATAAAAATGGTATGCACATCCTAATTGAAAGCATGAATTTTGGCTAATGTAAGACATCCAAGTCTCTAGATTGAGCTTGGACCATGATATAGTTGTCATCATATGTGGGAGAAATTGTGTATGCTTGAGATTTAGGAAGATCTTCAGAAGGCAAAATCCCAAGATTACTGAATGTTTGAGGAGACATGGTGAGAGGATCTTGAAATAATTTAGTCACTATAAAATCATAGAAAGTAAAAACATCTTCAGGTAAACATGGCTATTGAGCATTACATGGAGGGGGGAAATTAGTAATCTCATCCATGAGAGGAATGGTATGATCTCTTGGTAAAAGAGAAGGAGGAAGCCATTCCAAAATATATGGAGGTAATTTGGTCATGTTGCAAGTATGCTATAATTCATTGGGCTCATCATCGTCATAATCCACAAGAGTTACTTGTAAATTAGGATTCATTTTGATGAATTTAGGTAATGGAGCATTATTAATTCAAGGGATAATAAGGACATGATATTGAGGTTTAAGATTAGGTAATTGGATACTTTATGGGTTGGGATCAACTTCATATTTATAGCATTTTCTGTTATGTAGAAATTTAATGCATTGACTGCCAGAAGAAGTAATGACCATAATTTAATGAGTCCATGGATGACCAATGAGTATGTTATAAGATAAAAAAAGATCAAAAACCACGAGTTTGGTCTAAACAATCTTAGGACCAATGGTTAAGGGAAGCCATATATAACCAAGTGGCTTTTGATTAGTCTTGTTAAAACCATGACACGTAAGATGGGTTTGTATAAGATGACCTTTATTATAATCAAGTTGTTGTAGAAGCCATAAATAGGCCACATTAATACTAGAACCCTCATCAAGAAGAACTTTTTAAATAAGGGTGGTATTAATGGCTATTTTGATGAAGAAAGGTAGATCATCGGCATGAAAGAGGATTTCATCATTAATCATGTCCTCTTCAAGGAATTCAATGGAAGGATTAGAAGAGGGACACATAGATTCAATGGTATTAATTTTAGTTGGTTGAGAATCAATAGAAGGTGGTTGTTCATCTAAAGAATATGGATCTTCGATCTCTTGGAGTTATTGCATAAGGAATTTATGATGATAAGGTGACGTGTGAACCAAGTCCATAAGAGGAATCTTACATGGCATATAGTTAAGTTCTTCAAGAAAATTCTAATGAGATTTAGAAGAAGAGCCATGAGGTTTAGAAGACAAATTAGACTTTGGATGAATAGATGTGGTTCAAGGATTAGAAGGAGGAAGTTGTTCCTCAGGTGATTCTAATTCAATATTGATGGTGGTAGTATCTTTAAGCAATTATTCCTCCAAATAAGGTTTCTTAGGCTTGGTAACAAGGTCTTTGTGAGATATTATTCGATGATAATTGACCTTAGCTGTATTGACATATTGAGAGTTGTTAAAGTATTGGTCATAATCGATGTCAATTACACAAACATCCTTGGAAGTTGATTGATTATAGGAAGAAGATTTTTAGTTATCAGATGTAGAAGCTTTAGAGGATTTTTATTTTTGAGAAGTATTAGTATATTCTTGATGATGATTTTTGATCATGATTTCATGGTCGAATGAATCACCAAGCATGTAAGAAATAAAACATTTAGAAATCCCTCTACAAGATTTGTGAGAATGCCTAATGTCATCATGAAACCAACAAAAGAGATTGGGATCATACCACTTAAGAGGAGAATTAGGATATATGAAAGGTTTAAAGGGTGGTAAAAATTGTCTCATTTGATGTACCAAAAGAGGTATGGGAGACGGTAAGGGAATATGATTTTTGACAACTCTAGGTTTGGTTTGAGAAGTGTGACTAGTGATAGCATTCGATGTTTGAAAATATCCTTTAAGAAATTTAGAACTAGGTTTGAATTGATTCATAAGAAAGTCTTTCCATTTAGCTTGGTTAAGAGCTTCATAATGAGTTTGTGGAGCAAAATTTCAAACCTTGTATTGAAGAATGGGAGTTAAAGTGATAATAAAGAGTTTGAATAGGTTATCATTAGACATATTATGATTGGATTTATGAGATAAGGATTTCCATATTTTAATAAAGTCATGAGCTGATTTGTTAGGAGATTGTTTAGAATTTATGAAATGGCTAAAATAATTTTCAAGAAGATCATTATGTTGAAACTCTTTAACTAAAGGGTTGACCAAATCTTCAAGATGCCAAATACAATGTTGGGGTAATTGATTATAACATTTTAGTACATCACTAGTGAAAGTTTTAACTAAAATCTTAGTAGTACCAAAAGTGTTAGTTTGGATACACTCTTTGTAGAGATTACCAAAGGCTTTAAAAAATGAGATGGGGTCTTTAGTCCCATAATATTTGATAGTTGGTGATATGTTACCAATGTTAATAGATACAATGAAGGGAAATAAAGGCTCATTTTGAATAGTTTGAAGCATTTTGTTATTCATTATTGGTTGAGGAATAACATTAACTAAGGCATATCTAAGAGGTGGAGGAATGTAGTTAAGATTAGCTTGAGGATACATGATTTGAGGTTGATTAGCCACATTGATCAAGTGTTATTGAAGTTGCATCATTTGATTGGTATTAGAGTTTTGCATAATGTTCATTTATTGAATCACTTGAGCTAATAATTGGGTTGTATTAGGTGGTGGATTGGTGTTAGAAGGAGGACTCCCCAAAGTGGTGTTAGGAGGAGGATTATTAGGAGGGTTATTAGTGGGATTGTTAAAGAGATTTGTATCAATAACTCCCACATTAGTGTGAATATTTTGGGAGGTTTCTTGGTAGGTGTAGAAAGGATTGGATGAAGTTTATTTGAACCATGCTATAATTTATAGATGGAGGAGAAAAAATGCCCCAAGAGTGATGGTGTTCTTGGGAGGAAAAGAAAGGGAGAAATGAACATCCCATATAGGATCTAAATGGATTAAGATCATCTAAAAAGATTATGATAAGAGAACTCATTCTGACCAAAGGGAAATGAACTGGATGCAAATTGGAAGAGGTGAATGATTAGGTTGATAAATAGGGAAAATAAGACATAAAACTAGGTCAACTAGATCGACCTAGTGTAAAAACATGACTTGTAGATTGTACTAGGTTGACCAAGTCAACCTAGTATAAAAATAGGGACAAAAAATAGGGTTTGATACAACACTAGTTCAACCAGGGCAATCTAATATAATAAATAGGGAAAATTAAAATATTGATGATAGAATGGGAAATAGAAAAAGATAATTTTGTAGCTAATCTAGGAAAGTAAATATTGAAGGTAAACACACAATCCATTAAATTAATGCTAGCAAATCCAATTAACGCACATAAAGCAAAACCTTACACCAATGCTAGCTAATGTAAGTTCTTGCACACATAATTGATCAAAGAATAAGAAAACAACTTGGAAAGTAAATCTCACTAATTGGTCCACCTAGAATGTTACTTAGATTATTAATAATAATTTTAAATGATAGGGAGTTGGCTAAAATCAAGGTACTAGATAACAATTTATGGATGGTTTCAGGTGAGTTTAGGATGAAAGGAACTATAGTGGAAATGATACAAGCTTGGTATTGGGGTCTACCCCCTCACTTCACACACTGTAATGATAAGGGTGTCAGGTTCTTAGCCAAAATATACCATTAACCATGCTTTATACTTGATCAGGGCATCAAGTTGGCTTCCCCTTTGGTGATGAAATCTAAGTAGGTTAGCCTAGGTAGTCAAATCTTAAAATGCTTGTTGATGTTATGTGATTTGTCTATGTGTGCATACAATAGAAATAGTGAAACTAAGTAGCTAATTAAAAACCTCCTAATTAGAATACATGAACTATTATAAGCATGTAATCAACTGAAAGTAAAGATGTGATTAGCATACAAGGTGAATTCTAACTTTGAAATAAGGTATAATGAGAATACTATATGCACAACATATAGAATTAGGTTAATAGGGTCAAGATAATACTACTAAAAATAGGGTTTGGAAAACCTACTAGGTTGACTAGGTCAATGTAGTTGTTTCAGACTGCATATAGAACATAGAACTAGGTCAACCAGGATGATCTAGTTAGCTGTGAGAGGTAGTTTTGAAGATAGCAAACTTGAAAGGAAAGTATAGAAAATGAAAGATATAGAGAATAAAAGACTAACCTTGATGGTTTAGAGATGGAAAAGAAGGAGATTACTGATCTAGAACCTTGGATAAATTATAAAAATCCTACAAATTGGGTTGAACTGGTCGACCAAGTAATATAAAAACCTACTATAGAAGTTGAAAAAGTGCTAAAAATACACCAGGTCAAGCTAGTCAACCTAGTTGACTGAATTGGAAGCCTAAAAATGCACTAAGTTGAGTTGATCAACCTATTAAGCTAATCTATAAATCTAAAAAACTAGAACTTGTACTCGATTGAGCTGATCAATCAGGCTATATAAGAACCTATTTCAAAGTGGCTAAAAATGTACTAAGTCAACCTAGTCAACCTAGTAGACTGAACTAGAAGTTTGAAAAGTGATGAAAACCTATATTAGGTCAAGTTGATTGATCCAGTTCCTATTCTTACATAGAGAAAAATAACTGGGTTGACATAATCTAACTAGTGTGTTAAAATATATGATAGAAATGATAAAAAGAATGAAAATAAGTGAAGTAAAAAGTGAACAAATCCTACAAAGATTTGATTCACATTAGGTTAACCAAAATGTATGTAATTATAATTGCAAGATGTACATTAATCAATCCTTGATCAAATAAGATAGAGCACACCTACACTTTTGATTGGGTATACACTTGTTAAACGAGAGCATGACTAATATGGGGATTCAATAGACCTAACTAGGGGATAACTTGTATCATTTGTCACAACATATCATGATAGGAAGGGTTCCAAAGCCTACAGTCTAACATAATCATACAATAACCCTAAAATATTCCTATGATTTGATATTTCACTTATGTTAACAAACAAGAAAGTAAACTATTCTAATAATAATAAAAGTAAACTAATCTAGTGCACACCAAATCTTGTGGCATAATGTGAGTGGTTAGATGTAAAGCAATCAAATGTGTATAGGGAAATTCAAATAAATTAATTATGAGTAACACCCTAATACATAGAATATGAAGAGTAATATAATTTGAGTCAACACTTATGCTAATTCTATCTACTAAAAGAGAGGAGAATAAAGTTAAAATATACTTACTTGAATGTGAACCTATCAGGATTCAATATCTCCCTTGGCCAATGGGGCTTCACAAGAGGTTGTTGTGGTTTATAAGGATCACTTTGTTAGGCTAAAGCATCCAAGACCTATCTATGAGACTAGATTCTCTAACTAAGAAACCTAAGCTAAGACTCCTCAAGTAGAATGGTGGAAGAGCAAATTGTGAAGGAGCACAAGTTAATAATAACTCTTGATTTCATGTATCAAAATGACCGCAATGACCTTATATATATATGAGTATCTCACCTTAAAATAATTTGAACATGTTGGATGTACTAGGTCGACTAGGTTGACCTAGTAAATTTTTAAGATAATGCCTAAAGTCTGTGCTAGGTTGATCGAAAGGCTAAGAAACTAAAAGAACTAAAGTGACCCCAGAATACACTAGGTTGACCAGGTTGACCTAGTGTACTAGACAAGTCAAAAGGGTAATAAGGAAGGAAAAGAAGGATAAAAAGAGGAAAAGACTAGAGGAATGTGAAAGGGAGGAGAAATAACTTAGGGAAAGGTTTTAGGAACTAGTTGGATTGGAAATAATGTGGCAATAAGGGACAACAATCTTATGAAGCACCAAAGGTCTGCCCACCCCTTTCTTAGTACACCCTTTAAGGCATGCACTCAAAGAGATTAAATTGAAATGAGTTACTACAAGATGTAAAGTATCAGTATTTGATAAAATTTAAAAATATTATGTGTATACACTAAGAAGTCACAAGTGTAACATGTGGTTATGCAGTCCTAAAATGCTTTAGGTCTCTACTAGGCTTAATGGAGGATTTGGGTCTTTAGGGCAATGGATGACCTATGGAGTGGTTGTATCACACATGTAAAATGTGTGTGGACATATTAAAAGTGTAAATCAATTATGGTAAACATATTTTCTGACTAAGATGAGTTAGATGAAGTGTATGGTATAAAGAGAAGGTCTAATTGGCCTACTTGGACTAGTTGAGAGTGCAAGGATTTAAGTGAAAGAAAGAGCTCAATTAAGGAGAAGAGATAGGTAATTAAGGACCATCAAAGGTTGAAGAGAATAAATCATGCACATCTAACCAAGTTAATGTAGGTAGATACATAGGTCATTGGACTTATTAAGCCTAAAAGAGGCATATTGAGCGAAGGAGCCTAAGTGGGTTGAATGAGGTAGAGAGGTAAGTTTGTAGGTGTTAGAGAAAGAAAAGTCCATCATCAGGTGTGTCAAACATTAGATTAGAGGTGGAGATCAATTTGGAGGTGATTGAGTTGGTGCTTGATCATCTAGGGGGTTATAGCCTCCTTGCTAGTTGGCGTTAGCTAAAGGTCAAGTGGGTGCTTGAATAAATTGAGGGGTGGGTTCTCCTTGATCAGTTGGTTATGGTCTAAATTAAATCTTTTCATTATAGGATAGTAGTCCATGTGCATGGTTTAATGGGTTTTATTACCTAAGAGGGTTTCCCACATAATCTCTTATGTTATCTTGTGATGTGCTCATATGGTTGTTTATCTATACATTGTTTGATCTTATGTGAATGTATGTTTCATAAAATGGTAAATGGAATTTAATATAAATTGTTGTCTACTAATTCACCCCCCTCTCAATAGCTACTTCAAAAAATTAAATGACTGATACTCAATCATCCTAGTCCATGTGTCTTACATCATAGATATTTGTGAGGTAATGGCCTAAAAATTTATTTAAGACCTCTACAATATCATTACCCTATGGACGGTATGGTGTATTTTTGTGGTGGGAAATCAAGAATTTTGATAAGAGGATCCATACCATCTTATTGATGAAATGGGTGCCATAGTCACTTATCAAGATTATAGGTCATCCATACCTGCTAATGATGTTTTCCCATAGGAATCAAGTGGATATAGTTATATTAAAATTATTTATAGGTATGGCTTCAGCCCATCAAGTGAAGTATTCAGTAGAAATAATGATGTTATGGGCATCAATTTATCATGTAATAGGTGTAATAGGTCCTATAAAATCAATGGCCCATTTTTCAAAGGCTACCTATGTGAGGATTGGAATGAGTGACATCTCATCCTGGTGGTTTGTATTTCCAATAATTTGGAAAACATCACACTTTTGAGTGTATTGTTTGGCATCATGAAAAATAGTTGGCCACTAGAATCCTAAAAGGAGAATCTTTTATATAGTTGCATCTCCAAGAAAGTGTCCTCTAGTAATTCATTCATGGGATTCTCATAGAACAATTATGTACTCATGAATAAGTATGCATCTGTGAAAGACCTCATCATGCCCTTGTTTATAAATTTCTTCACCTATGAATTGATAAGGGGAAACTCATAAAGAAGCATGCTTATTTTCTTTACTATTCATGGTATCTAATGCAATTCTTGAAGTTAGAAATGTTACAATATTGATAAGTTCTTATGGTACCCATTGTACCTTACACAACTATGAATCAAGATTGTCATCTTCAATAGTTTATGTAGCTTCAACAATGGTGAGTTGAGAAAGGTGATTAGGCCCCAAATTTTATTTTCTTGGCTTGACCACTATTGTGAATTAGAATTTTAGAAATAATACGATCCACCAACAGATGCATCCATGGAGAACAAGTTTATTGACCAGATATTTCAAATATTCATGATTGGTAAAAAAATGAAAGGGGTAGCTAATAGGTATTATCAAAACTTATAGAGTGCATACATAATAGCTAATTCCTCTCATTTAGTGGTTGTATAGTTTTATTCGATGGTGGTGAGATTCTAACTAGAAAAATATATTGGGTGATCAATCTTTTACTCCCCTAGTTGGGGTAAGATAAAACTAATACCCATCCTATAAGCATTAACATGGATGTGGAATGAAGTGTTCTAGTCTAAAAATTTCAAGATAAGGACACTGGCCAATTCATGTTTCAAGGTCTCAAAAGCTTCTACCTAAGCTCTTCCTAACTCAAAGGGTTTATCCTTTAGTAAAATTTATTTTAGGGTTGTGGCAATTTTTTCATAGTGCAAGATGAAATTCTTATAATATCTTGTGTCCCAAGAATGCACATACATCTCACTAAATATTAGGATATTCAAGTTTAAGGATGACTTCCACTTTTTTAGGGTCCACTAGGAGACCTTCCTTATAAATGACATATCTAAGCAAAGTACCAAAGGGTGTGGCAAACACACACTTCCTTAGGTTGAGTGAGATCTATAGTTGTTGACATCACTCAAACATAAGCCCTAAATTGTCATGGTGGTCTTTTGCAAACCCATATACTATATAATCATCTAGATAAACTTATAATAATTGATGGACAATTTTTTTGAATGCCATGTTCATAATTTATGAGAATATAGATAGATAATTTTTGATGCAAAGGATCCCCATTAAATGGAAAAGGTGGTCTTAGCCTTATCCTCATCTTCAATATGGACTTGGTAATATCTTGAGAAGCCATCTATAAAGGTGTATATCTCTCAACCTACCACCCCTTCAATAATTTCTTTAGTGAAGGGTGTGGGAAAATGACCCGTTATATAGGCTACATTCAAGAGATGATAGTCAACACAAATACAAATGCACCCATATTTATTGATATTGATGAAAAAAGAGTTAATCGATTCAGATTATTCTATGAGGTATATGACACTTACAACCAACATGTTATCTATTTCAATTTTTACCTTAGCTTTTATGTTGGGGTTCATTTAGTAGGGCCATTTCTTGATAGGTAGTACACTTTCAAAAAATGTGATTGCATCTTTCATAGTGAGGAGTGCACCCTTTTCATCTCCATGAAGATCCTTATAAATAGGTCCTAAAATTATCATAGTATCTCCATGATGTAGGAAAGTTATTCATTAGACCAATAATACCTAATTAGAGTGATCTTAGGATCTTCTTCTATGCCAATATTTACTTTGATGGTCTCCAAGGGATCTTTATAACATTGATGCTACTCCAAGCATGTGTCCATTACCTATCACTCACACAAAGTGGTTTCAACATGTAAATGACTTTGATTGATTTCATCACCTTCTTCTTCTGCCTTGTGCACCACTTTATCCTTACTTCTATTATGGTTCCTTTTTTCCATACTTCTTCATATTGTTTACTTGAGCTATTGTTCATACTTTGTTTTTCAAAAAGTTTTGATAGGCCTACTTCAATTTCTCCATAAAGGTGTGACACTCATTCCTCCATTACTACGTCATCGTCAAATATGGCATGGTGTAGTTGTTGTAAGGGCCTATTCAAGATTATAACTTTAGATCTGAATGTAAATTCATGTACAAATTATTCTTTCAATATTTTCCATGTGGTCATTTGTCTTTAATTTTCTATTATAATGTAACATACATCTGCCCAGGTACTTAATTTCCAATGGAAGGCATGGACCCAAAGTTGAGTAGGTAGGTAGGAAGGGTTTCATACCCATATGACTTCAAAGACCTGGATGTGAATGCTAGGGTTTGAGTTTCCACTATACACTAGTAGTTTATGGTATTGGTTCATTGGTTTGAATTAGAGCCACATAGATTCCTTAATACCTACCCATGTAGGAAGGTTAGGTTGGTGGGTATCCCACCATCATGTGATAATGATATTCAATATATATACCATAGTATCTACATGCTCATACTCATTCATGATGCAATATTTAAGGTCCTAAATTTATGGTTCATGGTCACTTATTCTAGTGAAGCAAGTTAGTTTCATAAACCTTCTCTATTGATGTGTGAGACCTTTTTTACTACCTTGATTATGCATGAGGCCCAAGTCTTCCACTAGTTTCTATTACATTGAGTTGTTTCCATAGTGGATCCTATTTTGATGATGTTGTAACTCTGTCTAATATATTCATATGACTCTTGAATTCATTGGTCATAGGATATGGTGGTGGTGTTAGAGATTAATTGGGCATCATCCCCACAAAGAATGCCTTTTGTATTTGGTTTGAGGTTCTCCATTCCCCTAACAATGATATTATAGATATTATTGATTTCATCCTCCATGTCAACACTTTCTACATATGGAGGTCCAAACTCTATGGTTAATAGAATAACCACATGCTCCTTTCCATTTTCAAAACTCATAAAACACTACTTGAAATGCAGTATACATTATTAAAATAACCCAAAATATTCCAAGTGAGGCATATTAGTTATCAATTTTTTTTAAATCAATTACTTTGAAGTCATCCTAGATTTTGACTCCCATAATATCCAGAATGGTGTCGGGTAGTATCATGAGTGGCTAGGGTTTGGTCTTATTAGCGATGAATAACATATACAATGAGGGTTGCATAGGTGGGTTTCCCATATTTCACCAAGCATCTCTAGTTAGGATATTGACCTCAACTTCTATATCTATCAAGATATCATAGACCTGCCATTATTTTATGCTTACATCCAATAGTAACTATCAATCATAGCCAAAATTTGTTGTCCTTTGAAGATTTCATCCTCTAGTCATGTTTGATCTAGATATATTCATTAGATGCTTTTCCTGGTATTCAAAGATTAATTATCTAATCATGGGACATTAATCCTAACTATGATAGGGAAAATAATTTAGATAGATCTTCTTTAGTCCTAGGGTTATTTACCAAGATCTGTAGGTCCAAGTAATGATGAGAAGTGGATTCACCACTCAGAATGTTACCCATCTCATTGAAATTTTTTGACTAGGATATGAACCATGCAAATATGAGGTTACTCCAAGATGACACCTAGACCCCCATGGGACACCATATCCAAATAGCATGTAACATAAAGTAGTGATCTAAGAAGCACTAGATGATATTCAAAATCTACAAGGTGAACTTCAAAATGCTCATGACCTAGAGTGGGCAGGTTGGATGGGGGTGGGTTGGGAACTTCCAATTACTTCCCTTTCACTGGGTTTTTTTAGATAGTTAAAATCTTAACTTTCTTACATCAACATGGGATTTACTACTTGTGAGGGTGTAATACTTATGCAAGAGGTTATTTCTCACACCTTCCCATCTCCCATGGGTACTCATGACATATCCTAAGTTGGACATTGCCCTTATCCTCCAAAGACCTCAACACTCTTCTTCTCCTGAACACTCACACCTTGATTCCAAATCATTCTAGCCTCTTTCTATTGGGATATCCTTGAATTCTCACCTCCCTAGTTATTGCACCTTCTTTTCCTCCATTCACATTATCGCTCACACACAATATCACTTAGTCAGCCATTGGTATGTCTTTAATTCCACTATTTACCATTAACTTCTTTATCTTTAAGGGCATATTTCTGAGATAAGAACCCCTAGGTTCATGGAGGAACTAGAACTTATCTTTTTTAGGGCAAGAGTACATGGATAAGGTGAACTATAACACATAACAATTTAGTGTTCTATGCCACCATACATCCAAAACTCAAGCCTAGAAATGTATCTAGCTTCTATAGTTGATCTACTTATTATTCTATCCATGGGTATCTTCATCCCAAGTTTCTTCTCTTATTTAGAATATATGTTGCTATCCAAGAGTATAAGTGCCTTGGTAATTCATATAATAATATCATGTATAAAACATCATATAAGTTCTCTTCAACCCACTTCTTTATATTTTGACCTTTGCAACTAGGATATCCTTTCATAAACTTCTACTTCATTGGTTCCATCTATTTCTCAATATTTTATTGAGATATTTGATTCAATATTTTTTTCTCATCATTGTTAATTTAAAAAACTATGACCTATCTCGATAATGAAACCAAAATGTTGGCACAATTCCTTCTCAAGACCTAGGTGCTAGTGTGCCAAATCATGGACCCAAGGGAAGTCTTCCATATGCTAGCATTTCACAAGGAAGAAGGCATTCCCCATGCTCACCTAAAACACATAATATAGTAGTTGTGCTAGGTCAGGGTTAGTTTGAAATGATATTGTCCCTCGATGAATAAATAAGGTGGCATAAATTACTTCTACTCATCTTCCTACCTAGCTTAGATGCATTCCTATTCAACTGATAGGGCCCTAAACATATGATATTAACACATGTAGGCCCATTAGATCCTTAATTTCAAGTAGATATTATAATCAAATCAAAACATGAATACCATGTTAGAAAGATACATAAAATTATATTAATAACCAACATAATATAGAACTTTTTATAGATTATGTTACATGGGGAATGCTTATAATGCCACTAATCATTTATAGAGTCAAAGAGGACTGGGAGGGATGTTTATGTCAACCCTATTTGAAATTTTAATTCTAACTCATTTTTATCTTGTTTATCTCTCACCATTAATCACAACATCAAGATTTTTTCCATCCTTTCCACCATTATTATTTATATATTTTATTGTTTACCAATTGACAACCTTCTTAGAGTATTTACCATCATTGTGGGGTAGTTATAATGTAATTTACTTGGGTATCCTATTTTTTTCAATCGTACTATAGGATGACAAGATTTTAGTAAAAATTAATAGTCATTCTCTCTAGTTCTCTTTCCTAATTGACATGTCTCCCATCATCCACAAAACCTATTATCTAGGGTCAATAGTTAGTTGTGCCATTTGGGTTGACCAGAACACTAAGCATATTCATGACACTTATCAATGAGACATTTAATCCATTCCTAGATAATATTATCATTATATACCTGAATGATATTTTGGTTTTCAACAAGATGAAGGAGGAATACTTATCATATCTATGAAAGATATGTTGTAGTGATTGGATGAAGAGAAGTTGTTGATTAATGTAAATAAGTAAATCTCTATGAATAAGAAGCTTTTATACTTGTTTTTTTAGTATCCCAAGAAGGTTAGAAGATGGATCTCGAAAAGGTGTGTGCCATCATTGAGTGGTCATTGCCAAAGAGTGCATTCATAGCATGAAGTTTTCATGTTTTAACAAGTTTTTATAGGAAGTTCATTATTAAATAGATAAAAGAGGTGATGAGAAGATATTTTAAGGAGTTTTTTCTAGACAATAAAATCTAAGCATAATTTCTAATAGTCGAAGAGGAAGGTGATTGAAAAAATGGCATTAATACTGCCAGATTTCAATAAGATATTTCAAGTGAATTGTGATGCTATGGGTGAAATAATTGGAGTAGTTTTAAGCCAAAAAGGTAGGCATGTAGCTTATTTTAGTGAAATTTTAAATAACTCAAAGAATAAATATTTAGTTTATTATTAATATTTTTAATCTATTGTGTAAGTTTTAATCACCTAAAAGTGGTATTTGAGTGATAAGAGTGATAATTGAGACTACATATCCTTAGCTTAGCCCTAGACTTATCCTAGAGTCTATTATCACACTTATCTAGCCTTCATACAGGTCATAGGCATCCCTAATAAGCTAAAATGTAGTCTTAAACCCTTATTTCTTGATCCTATCCCTTTGTGCCTAGTGTTCTACTAGCTGGACATTAACACCATATTAAGGACACGCCACGTGGTGCAAGTGTCTCCAAAATGGAACCTATTTATTTTACCCTATATTCCAAAAATGAATATATTTTCAAAGGTAAAACCCTTCTAAAGTCAGCTCAAACATCCTTTATTATCTATACAAGTAATAACACACTATAAATACATGACTCGTAGCACTCTATCCACTAGATGGAAATTAGATGTAAAATACATATTCAAACATGAAATACGTTGAGGAAAATCAAGGTTATTAATCCTTATTAGGTCTTCCTTATGCATACTACCATCTACAACATCCCTAAGCTCAAATTTTCTAGATTTCTAATCTCAAGTACACTCAAGGCACTTAAGGCCACTATAATACTAGCATCACTTGCACTTGCACAAACACTTAGGTGGGTATAACTACATCAGGCTTGACCCCTCCTTAGAGTATTGGTTTATAGGTAACTCTCTTCATAGTGGGGTGTTGAGGATGTCTAACCTATCCTACTAAGGAACACACTTTTTAGCTCATGCCCTACTTACAAGGAGGATTAGGGTTTTGCATCATATATCAATTATTATAGGCATAATACAAAGTTCCAAAATTCATGCATGTAGGAGCATATTATAGAAACCCAGCCATAGGTGCACTCAGAAGTTCAGGACAGTCATATATAGAGTACATTAACACTAATATCAAGATATTAAAGCCATATGGTTCTACTGTCTAATTATGGCACTACTATCCAAGAGGGGTTCTGACATAAGGATCTATTTTATGACACTTAGACCTACTTCCATCTCAATTTATAGCACTCAGATCATTTGTATTAGTGTTTTTTATATAAGTCTTTATTTGCACATATTTATTACTATTTTTAGAAAGTTAGAGATAGTAAAATCTATAACAAATCAATGGTTATTTTATGCATATTATTTCCTTGATTTAGTCTACTCAACCATTTAATCAAACATAATATTTAAAATTATTAAGTCATAAAAGGTTAAAACATTTGGTGAACTTGACTTACTTCTAACATTACTCAAACCCTAACCCTAGATGATCTTAGGGTTTGAATCCTTATTTTTCCTATTTTCATTAGCTACTTTAATTTCTTTAGATTTCATATTTTTTGTTTTAGCATCTTTATTCCAATTTGTTTACTATATTCCATCTAAAAAATTTCTCTCTTCCATTAAGAAGAAGTACTAGGCTAGGTGGTAATACTATAGATCATATTCATATTTTGGCTATTCAAGATTATAACATGGATAAAGGACCTATTATAATTCTTGTTGCTGATCCTTCACACCTTGATTATGTGGATTTCAATGATAATGCATCTAAAGATGAATAATATAATAAAGAAAAAGATGATACATAATTTGGAAATTATGACACTCTCCCTCCACTTAATAATGAAAACATAATTTTTAATAAATATGAGGTCTTATAGAGATTCATATATATAATTTGGGAACAACCCATTGATCATGCAAAATTATTAAAATACATATTGGAAATTAAGAACAAATCAACTAATGGTCAATTTTCAACTCCCCCATCTAATAAAATTATTACACCTACAATGGGGCCAACTCAGCTAACACAACCTATAATTATAATTCAAGAAACTTAAGTGAAAAATACACCTATTATGGCTATTTCCTCCACTCTAGATGTATAATCCCTTATGCATGAGGTTCATACTTTATAGGCTAAGGTGTTACATCTTAAGAAGGGAGCCACTAGGCCATCACATGCTTTAGATTCTACTATTCTCTTACATGTACCTTTAACACACCACATAGTGGTAAATCCCTTTCCATCTAGATTTGTGGAACCTAAGCTTACATTATATGATCGAAAGGGTGACCCAAAATACCATCTTTGAGCTTTTCATGCAACATGTTTGGACTACGTGTCCAACGATTGAATTTTCAAAAAGTTATTTCCATGCAGTTTAAAGGATTATGCCCTACAATGGTTTTATTACTTATCAAATTAATATATCATAGCATTAAATCCTTTTTCAGACATGGTTTTAGCACACTCCTCTATCAATATTAGTGACAAGATCTCATATGCTCAAGTTGCATAGTTGAAATAAAATTCAAATGAACCTATTGTAGAATACGTCTTAGGATACAAGACTATATTAGCTAAATTGACTAACCCCATGGTATACAAAGAGATTCAAGACATATTCAAATAAATTCTCTTACCAATATTACACAAAGCTATCTTATTTAATAAGTTTCCAATATTCACATATTTGTGCCACAGAGTAAAGGAAAGAGAGGTAAACTTTTTATCAATGAGCAAACTAAAGTATACCAATAGTTCAGAATCAACTACTAAGATTTCAAATAAGCCTCAATATAAGGTAAGGGCCATTGAGAAAAAGTGATCGAAAGGCCACATGTAGCTTTGTATCCATCTTCTCTCTTGGTTTTATCCACTCCTTAGTGTCGAATCTTTAGTAACCTTCTAGAGTCACCAACATAGGTTTTATAGTAGATTTTGGAATACAATGTCATATCTCTCCCTCCTATTAAAGAGGTTGATATTGTGATCAATGGATCCAAGAAGGGTGGATAGATCATGTGTTATCTTCATAATGAAATCAAAATGAAAGGAAACACACAAACATGCATAACACTATCTTTCCTAGATCAAAGGGGGGAGGTTAGTGAAGAAAACCAATTGATAAAGAAAAACTAAAATGCAAGAAAAATAACCTTTCTTACCTTCCTAAATATCCAAGAGATTTATTTGTTGGCTTTCTCAGCTTATGCTCAAGAAGTCTTTGGAAAATGGAGTATGTGGCTCCTTCTCCCCTTGACACCATGGTTTGGCTCATGCTTGCTTGATGATGCTTGATGGCTTGGCTTGTGATTCATAATTTTGGCATTATAACTCTATAGATTTCAATCTTGTCATAAAACCAACATTATAACATTATTATGTCCAAGCTCTCATAAATGAGAGGAAAATGCTTGTATTTATAGGTTTAGAAACTAACCCCAACTCAAGATGAGTTAAGGTGTAGTTAGATCTTGGAATGGGTTCAAATATAACCTTAGTGAGTTAATTAACCCCAATAGAGTTAAAAGGTGTCAAATGGTCACAATTAGAAATGAATAAGCATGGGTAGGATATTTTAGGATATTTGACAACTCACAAAAGGTAATTTTGAATTCCTAGGATATTCTTTGATTTTTGAAATTCTTTTTTGATAATTCATTTAATTACTCAAGGTTAATTCAATTTAGGCATTTGATTAGGTTTTGCATGTTAATTAATTTTATTTAGACATTTTAGCATTTTTCAATATTTGAATTAATTGTATGTGTGCATTTATCCCATTTAATTAATTTATAAGCCAAATTGCATGTCATGAAGCCAAATTTGAGATGTTTAGTGATTCTTGGGCTAGATTTACAGAGGTTGGTAAGAATCACTGTAAAGTTTGATATGAAGCCTTTAGTGGCCAATTTTAGATGCCTACAATTTTACCCTATTTGGGAAGGTGTTGTAAGTTGTAAACACAATAATGTTTTCTTAAAGATTGAAAAGTTTTTGTATGCTTATGAATTCAATGGAAATGGATTAACTATAGTGTGCCCCCTTGAGGGAGCATTTGGAAAAGGGGTTAGAAAATGGCCCCTCAAAATAAGGAAGTGAGTGGCCTAAAAAACTAAAAATTATTTGGTGGAATGAACTAATATGCCCAAAGGTGGTTATAATCAATGGGATATAGAGCTACCCCAATCAGGATAGATAAATAGGATGATTTGCCCACAGGTGGTTATAATCATCAGCATAGGTGGGATAAAATAAGCTGATGATTTGACTAAAGGAAGTTATAATCATCAAAAAATTCATAGGGTAAGAAGATACTGATTTTCTCAAAGGTGATTATAATCAGTTAAAGGGAAAATAATGATTCAACCATAAGAGTTCATAATCATTGGCTAGATCAGAACAAGCCCTAGGTGGGTAGAATAAAGTGAATGATTTTCTCAAAGGTGGTTATAATAATTAACCCTGACCTGGATGGAAACACAATGATTTTTCCAAAGGCAATTAGAATCATTGAGAATGCAAATGGGATAGTGTTCAATGATTTGTCCAAAGGAGGTTATAATCATTGGACTTTGATCATGGCAAATAAGTGGGATGGTATACAATGATTTGCCCAAAGGCAGTTATAAGCATTATATCTTGTAGTGAAAAACATGACATGAAATGATGATGGCAAATATGATGATGTCAAATTGATACAGATGATAAAGATGAATTAGGCAACCTTTTAGTAGGGAGATGCTCATCTAAACTAGAAAAGAGGAAAATTCTTTTATTATTTGATTACTCTATTTAGGATATGATTTAGATTAGGTCAGGAATGTTGCTGGTGTTGGTGCCAAGGATATATCATCACTCCATTTGATGTGTAGACTCATCGAAGCTAGTTTTTGATGTAGCATGTGATGGTAGGCATCATAATAGAACACCATGAGGACTTGGCTAAAATATGCATAAGGACTAATTCCTAATCCCATAATCACTAGAAAATAATGTACTAATGATAAAAAACGTGATGAAAATGGTGACCCATGAATATGGATGGATTCAAGAATAATGCACAAGGAATAACCCAATGAGTGTATGTAGACTGAATCAAGGCAATAATACTTAAAGAAAATAATCAGGCACATAATAAAATAAAGAAACAAAACACAAACAAAACAAAGATAAACAACAAACAAACAAACAATAGTTAGTCACAATTTTAGTACAAACAACATGACACAAACAAGATGACAAACATTACCCATAGAAAATAGGAAACAACATAACAAACAAACAAGATGGGGGAATGGAAGAAAAGGAAGGAGGTGGCTGAGCTATCTCCATATGCACTAGGAAAGTGACCATTGCCTACATATTTTCATGGATGTGATATCCAAAAAAAACTTTAGTCCAAATGTAGTTCTCCCAGGATATAGGATAGAAGAAAATGATGTGAAATAAAACATGATGAATGGTATAGAAGAATAGGAATGATATCAAAAAATGATGAGAGACATTAGGAATAAAATATAAATTAATGTATAACAATTTTATAGAATCACAAAAACAATAGCTATGAAAAGAGATACATAAATAACATAAATTAAAATGCATAATAAGAAGACAAGATTTAATGTCATCCACCAATTGTGGGCTACATCCACCAATAAATACTTGCTTAGATCTTATTACAAGCCAACAAGAATACAATCCACTCTCAGATCAGTCTTCTCAAAATTACAATACAAAAATATTATTTAGAGTTGCGCTCAACAAACTCTCCTGAATTCACACACTCTATTCATATGATGTATTACCTACTGTATGTACATCTATAATACATCCATAGGTAACTGACATCATGGTTTTAAAAAATAATGGGTACCAAAACCATGGGTAAAGTCAACCCATAATGGTTCCCCATTAATCATGGGTGATGACATTGTATATCTATACTCCATAACATTAAGGGTGTAAAATACATTTTAATTTACAATATTTGAAATAAATTGTAATGTGTAAATAATCCCCACAACATAACAAGATCATTGGATAAAAATCCAAAAAGCATGGGGAAACTAAGTGACAAGTGGTTTCTTGTGACTTAGTAAGTGTTCCCAGAATCCTTAAGGCAAAGAAGTGGTGAATGTTTTTGGTTTATCTAAATTGATTTTATAATTTTTTTTGAATATTGGAATATCCCAACTCACTCGAGAGTGACGAGACAGTAAACAGTCTAAGCTCACAAAATGAGAGAGCATTCAAACTAAAATGTTGCTCACAAAATAATGAGAGCATATGGAAAAGAGGGACTGAGCTAAAATAAAAAAGTATTGACAATGACCCATATATTCCTAAAATGGCCTCAGGTCATAGTAGTTCCACCTTACAATAGAGGAATATGACTAGTGTATCACCCAATTCAAATAAAATAGGCATAGTTAGCATAATGGCATAGTAAAACATAGGAATGGCAAGTTGGTATGTTAAGACACAATAAATTAGTGTTACACTTAATTTTCCCATAGGAAGTTATAACTAGGAAATAAAAACATATATCAATGATACTAGTTTGACCATAAGTGGTTATAATTAGTAGCAAGATCAATAAGACATTGATTTGCCCAAAGGCAGTTATAATCGAGCCCATATAAATAAAGCATGATATAAAACTAAATAAGAAATGAAAGATGTAATTACCAAAAATTATATCATACTACAAAATATGACCTCTATCTAGAATTCTTGAAATAACTACTGAAATTGATCTAAATCTTTGTACTAAAAGCGGAACCAATGGATGAACTAAGGTCAAATGGTATAGGTAGATAGTGTCAAAACATGTTTGGTTGATAGATAAGGTATGGTAGAATGGAATGGTGGAATGACAAAGGGATAGTATGGTAGAATGGTAATGATACAAATAAAAATGTTAATACTATGGTGCAACTTGAAATGGTTCTCATAGACAATACACCAAGGAACTCAAGTGTAGTACCACTTGAGGTGTATAATGTTCATCTGCTCATCAAGTTCATCCCTGTTTGGTGTGGTGAGCCTATATGATATATTACCATATTCTAAAATAATTATGAAAGGACCTATCCAAATGGGTTTGAACTTTCCTTTATGATTCTTTTTGGTCATGGTATTTTTTTGGTTTTTTTTACGAATAAGATCACCAAGCTTGAATTCTCTATATTTCATGCATTGACTGTAGTGGCCATGGAATCAGTTCTGATATGTTTGTAGATGGTTTATCATGGCCAATAATTTCTCATCAAGTAATTCCAAATATTATAGGAAATATACCTAATAATATTCATTATCTAGGACATGCTTCAAAGATATGCGTAAAGAAGGTAACTGACCTCAATGGGAAGAATGGCCTCAGTGCCATAAACAAGTGAATATAGAGTGGCACATGTGGGAGTGTAGTGATTGCTATAGTATGATCAAAGGGCATGAAATATCTGAAGGTGACAATCATACCAAGATCATTAACAATATTTTTAAGGATGTTGACAATGGTTTTGTTAGATGCTTCTACCTGACCATTACCTTGAGGGTAATATGTCATGGAAAAATGTTGAGTAATTTTGTACTCAACACATAGTGATTTGACATCCTTATTTTTGAATGAGCTACCATTATCAAATATAATGTCTAAGGGGACACCAAAGTATAAAATTAGATGGTTAAAGATGAATTTGGAATTTTTTTTTCTAGTCACATAAGTGAGGGGTATAGATTCAACCCACTTAGTGAAATATCTTATGGTGGTAAGGATATGTTCATGTCCATCAGATGAGGTGGGGTTTATCTTCCCAATGATATTGAGGCCCTATGTAGCAAATGGCCATCATGTTAGCATTAGTTTCAAAGTCTTGGTTAGGGCATGAATTAGACTAACATGTTGTTGACATTTATCACATCTTTTGACATATGTAACTACATCTGTGTCCATCATTGGACACTATTACCTAGTACATAAGAGATTTTTTGTTATGATGGCCTTGATAGTGTGGGTTCCACATACCCCTTCATGAAATTCTTGTAATGTTAGTATAGACTCTACCTAAGGTAAACAATAAAGCAAAGTTCTATTAAAATTATGGTGGTACAGGGTTGGTCTGAATAAGGTATAATGGTGGGCATTATGGATGAAGGATTTGGATTATTTCTAGGATAAGTCTAATGGCATAATTTGGTAATGGAGATAGGCATATAGGTTTGAATACCAAGTAGATATGGGACCAATAATATCATAAATCATTATGATGGTTGATGGTTCATGAGCTGACACTAGGATATTTTAATGAGATACTGGTATTCTTTGGATGTATGTTATGTCAAATCAAAGATCCAATGGTATCCATGACATCTAATATTTTTTTACTTTCACTTGGTATATGTTCAAATTGGACATCAACAATCTTCTATTTGAGAGTGTTGACCATGGCCTTGTAGGGAACCATGTTGTCATCTTTGGTCTAAAAATGGTCTGTAACCTGATTGATGATTAAATAAAGAATCACCATAAAACTTTAGATGTGTTATATTCCATTGTATCACTTGTAAAAGCCCTAAAACAAGTGATTCATACTTGACCATGTTATTGGTATAAGGAAAGTTGATTCTAAATAACTTGGGAATTAGATCCCCTTATAAAACAATAAATAAAAGGCTTTCCCCTGATCCATGTGTTGTGAATGATCCATCAAAATATAGCTTCTAGTGATGCTCCTTAAGAGGTGTGTCAATGATGGTCATAATGGATTCATTAGGAAATTAGAATGTTAGTGGCTCTATATCTGTAAGGGGTGCTTCAACAAGCTGATTTGTAAGGACTTGTCCCTTGATGGCTTTATGGTTGACATAATCTATCTCAAACTCACTAAGAAACATGATCCATTTAGCCATGCAGCATTGTAAATCTATTTTAGATAGTATATACTTGAGTGGATCTACTTTTGAAATTACCATTGTCTTATTTTTCAACATTTAATGTCATAGTTTCTAAACTACAAAGGCCATAACTAAATAGGATTTTTCAATGGGCATATAATTGTGCTCATACACAACAAGTGTATGACACACAACATGCTCCTTTCCATTTTCATTATGTTGAGGTATAAGTGCCTTGAGGGATTTGTTTGTGGCTAATAGATATAGAAGGAATGGTTTTCTTGGCATTAGAGGCCATAAAACTGGTGGATTTGCAAGATAGTCCTTTAGATATTGAAAATCTTTCTAAAAATTATCATCCCAAAGAAATGTCACACCTTTCTTCAAAATATGTGTAAAAAAATAGCACTTGTCAACCAATTGAGATATGAAGCATTTGATGGATTGGATCTTACCTTATAAACTATAGAGTTTCTTCAAATTGGTTGGTGGTGGCATCTCTGTTATGGATCATACTTTGGCTAGGTCAATTTTAATGCCTTGGTGAGATAATGAAGCCAAGAAATTTGCTTGAAGTAACTCCAAAAACACATTTATTAGGGTTTATCTTGACTTTGTATTTATGTAGTCACTTAAATATCCTCTTTAATGTTGCTGGATGATCGACCCTTGTCTTTGATTTACCTAGTATGTCGTCAACATAGTCTTCAATAATGTCATGCATCATATCATGAAATATAATGGTCATGAATATTTGGTAGGTGGCCCCTATGTTCTTAAGACCAAATGACATAACTTGATAATCGAATGTTCCCCATGGAGTGGTGAATGCTATTTTGTGTTGGTCTTCTGACATGATTCAGATCTAGTTGTAACCTAAGAATCCATCCATTAGAGAAAGAATCTTATAACTTGCTGTGGAGTTGATAATCATGTTAATTTTTGGTAAAGGAAAGTCATCCTTGGGGTAAGCTTTGTTTATGTCCCTAAAATCAGTGTAGATCCTAATTCCTTTTGGATTTTTGTTGACTGGTACAACATTAGAAATCCATTCAGAATAGTTGATTAGCCTAATACATCTCACTTCTAAGAGATTTTCCATCTCTTTCTTTACTAATACAACAATGTTACCATAAGGTGGTGAACAACCAAGGTGGGGTCTAAACCAAACATGTTAGAATAGACCAATGCAAATATATCTACAAATTCCCTCAAAAGGATGTAAGAACTTCACATTACTCCTTAGTGAGGGACATTCCTAATTTAATCCATTTTAGGTCATTTGGATTCTCGATGCTTACCTCTATTATGTCTTCCACTAGAAGGGTTGAACCATCTTCAAGAATAGTGGCTAAAGATTTGAACTATTTTGTACTGTTAGAGTCCTTTGTTAGGACTATTTCTTCAAGTTCTCCTAGGCATGGTAATCAGAATCCCCCAAGGGAAGGGATGTCCATGTACAAATATGGTTGGAAACTCTTGGATGATGTAATCAAATTCTTGTTATTCTTTAAGACTAAATTTGGACCCATAAGCGAGTTCATCATTGGTAGTTTCTTGAATGATTCACTCAAAATCTTGTTCTTATTCAAGACTAAACTTGGACCTATAGACAAGTTTGTCATTAGTACTCTCCTAGTCTATGCTTGAATAAGGTTGAACTCCCCCATCTAATGGCACCTAAAATAGGTTTTCACCACTAGACTGGCCTTTATCTTTACTTTTTTCCTAGTCCAACAGTGCTTCAAAGAGGTTTTCACTTGGGGACCTTAATGTTTTATTTAATTATTTTTGGCTAAGGGTGTTCACGTGCTCTCCAAAATAGGCTTAAGGATCCAACTTGATTGAGAACCCTTTTCTATGGTCTCCCAACAAAACATTGTCCCTAAGGCCTAAAAAATCATAGAAGGCCTCATCATTTTGGAATTCATTGATTGACACATTAAATTCATGTTGGCCCTAGTCTATCAATTGGGGATAATATAATAGAAGTGGATTATGATGAATAATAGGTCAAAGGGTACAAATGGCATTATTATCAAATAAATTGGTATGAGTTAGGTCATCAAACTAGCTATGATTAGAATCTACTTTGTTATCAGCATCATCATCACTAGTCATTGGTGATAAAACTCAAATAAGATATGTGGGGTCACCCTCAGGTAGTTTAAATCTAACTCCATAGGTTCTTTTTTACCTAGTCATAGAAATTGGCTCTAGTGTTCCCTGTTGATTCAGCTTGAGGCCTCCTTCATATTATTGGATCTTCATGATCTAATTAGGAATGGGATATTTGGATTTTTTTTAAATAATCAACCAATTTGTCATTATACAACCATGATTCATCACCTTCGAGTGGGTCCTATTATTAGCTAGAGGCCGATATGAAAATGATAGGTGATAGACTATGCAGGTGGTCTTTACCCTTTCTTTGCCATTACATGAGTGGTTTATCTTTTGATCTTCTAAATGACTTTGGGTTTTGTGGAAGTTTTTCAATGTGAAAGGTGTCATGGGTCAAATATTCTCTTGGGCAATTATCCAAGATGTGACAATGATTGGACATTTTAGGAGGTGACATGTGGGAAAGAGAATCAGGGGTATTAGGGTCAATACAATTGGCCTCTAGTGAATCAAAAAGTATTACTTTCCCCTTATCCTTCTTGGTTACCAAATTCATGCCAAAATATTAGTTATAGATTTTGAACTCAGCCTCTGAATGCTTAAAGTGCTTGTATGGATGCAAATCTCCTAGAATAGTAACCTCCATTCTTGAATGGGAGAACTTGATACATTGGTGCAATGTCAATTGGATTGAACAAATTTTTTGTATCTAAGGTCTACCTAAAAGTATGTTATATAACATATGACATAGTGTATCGTGGGTCAAAGGCCCAATGATAATTGGTAAACTGAGGGTGCCTTGTTATTCTCACTCTTCATTATCATAGGATTTGATGGTGATTGATTATGTTTGGAGATATGATATTATGTACCGAAGAAGCTTGATGAAATTCAAAGACACAATATTCAAGCCTGATCCATTATCTATAAGGACACGCTTTACTTTATGCCACATTATGTAGACCTCAATATATAAAGGATTGTTATGAAGTAGGCTAAGGGATGAAATATTGCTTTGATTGAAGGTAAATTATTGGCTTAGAGCTAGGTGTCTAACCAAATCTTGAAATTTTTTAGGGGATATGTCATTTGAACTTTAGATTGGCTAAGGAATTCTATCAAGATCATTTTGTGGATGATAAATGTATGTAACAGATCTAAAATAGAGATTTATGCTGACATATTCTACAATTGTTTCACAATGTCAAACATCTATTCTAGGACAATGTTAAATGGCTATTTCCTAGATAGAATGGTTGGTTGGATGATGGGCAAAGTGGAAAATGGTTATGGGCATGGTATGGTAATATTTGACTATCAAGTTATGATTATAGAATTAGGATTAGGTATAGGACTAGTGTTGCTAATAAATGGTGGTGAAGGGGGCCAGATAAGACAAGTATCAGTTGCTAGTGCACTTTTACAAGGTCATAGGCTAAGGATGAGTTATAAGTATAAGGTCTAAACATGCAAATCCCTGCTTGATGGTTCACCTATATGTGGTCCCAAGTCAAGGAAGGATTACCAACATAGGTTGGTTGATTGGGTATGATTACCAATGGTCTTGTTTGATTGGTACTTGGTCTTGGATTGATTGAAATAGTGTTAACATGACCTCATACAATATGGCCTGCAACTATGTTTTAGTCATGTGAGACTACATGGTAGGTCTGTTGGTTGTTGACACCATTCTGGCATTGGTTCTATCCATTATTTTGATGTTGTTGGTTGTAATGTTGTTTCTATTGGTTTAACCTTGGTTGTTGATACTATTATTTTTTATTGTTGCATTAGACACTATTATTGTTGTTATTGGTTGTTATGTTGGGGAAAAGGATTCTGATAGATTCCCAAGTTATGATTGGATGTGGAAGCTCCATGATCCAATGCATCTCTCCATTTTATAACATATTTTTGATGACATGTTTAATTTACACACAATGTTTTAAATTATGGCCATTGACTCAATTATACTCATAGAATTCATTCATCTTGTACTAGTATGGATAGTTAGCACCCTTGGGAAGGCCCTTCAAAATAGGCTATCTAATCAAATTAGTTATGGTAAGCTTGTAAAACATAGTCTCAATATCTCTAAGGTTACTAAAAACATGATGTGTAGGCACAATTCTTCTTGGAGGAGGGTTTTACAAAGGCATAAGTTATTGAATTTATTGAACTTACTACATTGGTCTATTCTACTATGTTTATTGAAGAGGTTATTAGCTAAGAGGTATGTGCATATATAGTGTAGGCTGTGTAGATGGTGATTACACCATTTGAACATGTCTTAACTTAGTTATTCCATTCCCTACAACGTTCTTAATTTTGATTGAACTACTTTGGTTTGTCATAGTTATTGGCATGGGTTTGCTGTGATGCTTATGTGTGGACTAAAATTTTATTTTGGCCATTATTTTGATTTTGATTTGATGAGGCTAGTTTAATGATCCCTTTGTTAATAAGGGATTTCTCAATCAACAAACCTTTGTTAATTATGTATTTCAATATGTGCACACATTGCAACTACAATTAATAAGATATTTCACTTTGTAAGTTTTTGGTAAACACAATGGCTAGTTGCTTATCTAGTAGTCTATGGGTAAATCAACTTATAAGGGCTATCCATGATTATAGATAGTTTATGAATCGTTCATTAGATTTTTATTTGGACTATGTTAAGTTTACTAATGAAATATCATGTTCAATATTGTAAGAGAAGTGTTACACAAACTTGTTTGAAAGATCATTAAAATCAGATACTGAATTCTTGAGCAACTTTAAGAACCACTCCAATGTTTACCCTACTAGGATTCTTGGAAACAATAATAATAAGTATATATCACTATAGGCCACTGGTTGGCATGTAATAAATAATTCTATCAAATAGGCCTTGGGGTCACCTTTCCCCTTGTATTTATCAAACTTTGGTGGCTCATACACTAGAGGAAATGGTATCTACAAGTACTCCATGTTGAAAGGGTAAGAACACATGTCATCTAACTTGAAATATTTATGCTATTTTCTTACTTGAATGAGGGCAATTGCATCTTTCATTTTTTTAAATTCTTGTGAAAAGAAACCAATGAGATCATTAGCCTAAGGTGGAGGGTGAGTAGTCAAAAATGGATTATTTTGATCATGGTATAGTGGAGGCATTTGTTAGGGAATCTCAGATTAGCTAGGAGATAGACCAAGAATACACATATGTGGATTAAGGTGTAATTATTTAAATTGCACGTGTTTGTGTGATATTTTATTTGGGATTGGGTATGTAGGCTTGATGTTGAGAATAATGTAGTTGAGATGGAGGTATATAGACATACAATACCTATTGTGGTTGAATAGGGACATGCTTCGAACTAGTCATACCTTATTGATGGAGGGGAATTTGTGAACCAAGACCCTTTCTTTGAACTTGCAACACATTTTGCATGAAAGGCAATTGTTTCTTAATAGGTATTTAACGAAAATTAGAACCTCTTAGTTGTGTGAATGCCTATTAGGAAGTGAATACATGTTGGAGATTCGACATTTATCAAAGACCAATATATATACACTATTGGTTAAACATCATTTGGTTTTGGATTGGGATATTAGTCTATGACTGAAGAGGTATGTTCACTGCTACCTAGCAAAGTGGAACATTAGTTACCCCCTATTGAGGTGGAAATATGTCCTACCTCTACTGCATGGGTATGTTGGAAGGTTCCTATTGTTATGGAATATTACTCGTCACCTATTGGGGTGGAGTAATATTCATCACATTTTGTTGTGGTATGATATTAGTCATTGGTTGATTACTTAATCCTTGATTTTGGGTGTTTGAAGAAGTAGCTGGTTGAGGATTAGAGGTAGTTGGCTAAGGTTGGGAAGTGGAAACTCCTACTCCCTAAGTTTGTGAACCATTAATGGTGCTAGTTAAAGGCACATTTTGTTGTTGACTATGTGTTTTTACATTAACACCACTTTGATTTAAATTGGATGTTGTTCATTATTGTCCATTATATTCAGATAATTATTTTGCATAGAATCAAAAGACACTTACTTGATGGTTGGGGTATTGAACATGTTATATCCTAAAGTGATTTGTGTAATTGGGATAAAACCCTAATTTTATTGACTTGTCAACTCAAGGAAGACTCTTGTTGAAGGAAGTGACTTAATGAGAGGTGTATTTGACATGGCTATATTATTAAAGCTACGTACTAGGTTTTGATATGTCTAGTATGTTGTATGAATTTGAATGAATTGGTCCTACATGACATATCTTTATGTGATAAGAATATGGGGATCTTGATATGACATCAATGTAATGGCATTCAAATTTCTAGAAGAGGCCTATTCATAGTTCTGATTGTAAGACATGTTGTAAGGCCCTCTTATTAGACTCCATAAGTTTTCATGGCCTACCTCTATGGCTCTATTAGGATCATAAGATGATGATATTCTAATGTAATAAGGTTGTTGTTAGACATGTTTTACAACCAAAGGTATGCTATCCAAATATTAGGCCATCTATTCTTGGTCTTGCTCCATGTATGGAGGCATGCTAACCAAATAATTGGCCAAAGGATCTTGACTTTGTTCCCCTATTTGAGTGTTGTATGGTGGATAAGAATCCATCTCCAAAACAACATCATCTCCATAAGGGTCTTTAACAAAGTCCTATTGTGTGACAACATTTCCATATCTTAAATTATACATGACTCTACTATGTATATAGTGGGACATGGTCAAATAAAATGGCAAATATTTCATGACAAGAAAGGTTAGATCTCTACAAACTCTAAAAATATATGTTTGAAAATACAAAAGGTCAACTAGGTCTAACTTGGTCAAATGGGTGGAGTTGTATCTCCAAAATGTCGATGCAAAGATTTGGTAAAAATAGTATAATGTCAAATGTCTAACGTTAAATGTCTCACAAAAATGAGGTCAAATAAATGAACTAAAAATAAGATGCCAAACTCTAGGTCCAAAGATGTTCCAAATAAGTCTAAACTAGAAAAGTTAAAAGTTTTAGGTCTTTTGGCCAAATACGATGTCAAAATCTAAGCTCAAAAAAGGCATGTGCTAGGACTTTTTGCCAACCATGGCATTAAAATCTAGACCTAAAACAAAAGGGTGATTTAATCTAATAAACCTGAAACACTTTAGCATAAACATGGAAATTGATTGTAAACATGAATGTGATCAAATCAGTATAAGGCACTAAATAAAAAACACTTGAAGATAGACTGATTCTAAAAAATAAAGGCATAAATGATATAGTTTTCAAAATTTGGGTCAAAAATTAACCTAAGTTACACAACCCAAAAGAGAAAGATCTATGTATCAACCCCTATGAAATGATGCCTAAATAAAAATCAATCAATGTTTAAATCCAAACTTGTAAAAGTTAATCAAAGAATCAACTTAAGAAAACTTAAGTTTTATTGAAAAACAAGCTAGACAAATTTGAATAACATGACTGCACTAAAGTAAAGATCCCACAAGACACATGATTTGGTTTAAGTAATGGCAATTTGGACACAAGATAAGTATTTTGAAATAATTTGAGTAGTGTAATGGCATTAGTGCTCTCAAAAGGTATAAACAATGTTTTGTTTCAAATATTTATAAGACTCAAAACTTGTATTGATTTGGGTAGCATAATGTTACCTATCTCAATCAAGTGATACACATAATGTTTTTGACACAAAAGTCTTATAATTTAAAGCAAAGTGTCAAATGGGTGGCATAACACCTCCTCAAAAAATGGAGTAGTGAAGACAAACAAACTTATTTATGACATGGTATGATAAACAAAGTTTTAGACACAAAACACCAAGTAATAAATGAATAAATGACAAAAATACAACTAATTATATCATCCTAGATCCTATCAAGGTATGACAAGTGGGGTTGACTAAAAATTACAAGTTAAGACCATCTAAATTGATTCCAAGTGTGGCTAACACAAGAAAAGCATCACATCAATTGAGTTCATACTGATCAACTTATTATACAAGGGGTTATTCCTTTACATGATGATTCCATCTATGGATTGCTTAGTGGAATGCCCTAGTTGACTAGACCTAACTCAAGACATCATTACTAGAGGAGAGGTTAGCCACTTAATCCCCTAGTTGTAGAAGTATGTGTACCCTAATTTTTATACCCCACATGGATTAGGGTTGAAACACTATCAGGAGATGAAGACCCAGGTCAATGCTTCCCTAGAGAAATCATGAGAGGTAATGACATCCCCTTAAAAAGACAAATTACATGAAAATAAAAGACTACTGGAAAGACTTTAGGGTTGCTTTTAGATCACCTAAGACCATATGGGTTTTGGGGAGAGACTAAGTAACTTTCTTTCCACACCTTGGACTAGGAACCAAATGCAATGAAAAGGTGCTTTTGTTCACCCAAGTTACCTATAGGGTATGGGGGAGAGCATACATGCACCATTATTTTTTCAAACACAAACAATTTGTAAGCAATTATGATTAAAGTTTGATTTTAGGCACCAAATTGAAATTTGATGATGTTCTTTACTTGGCCCTTTGGCTTAAGTGTGAAAACTTGAAAGAATTAGAAAACATAACTTAAGCAAAACCACATAGTTCATTTTAAGCCCAAAACCTAAATGTTTAAGATTTAGTCAATGTTCATTTTTAAACACCAAAAATAAGTGTTCAAGACTTAAGCATTCCTTTTAATCACCAATAATGAAGTGTTTCTAATATTTAGCCATTTTATTTCCTTTTAAACACCAACATCCAAATGTTTAAGACATAAAATGTTCATTTTAGTACCCAAAATGAAGTGTGAATGATTTAGCTAGATTGATTTTAAAAGCCTAAAATGAAATGTTATTTAATCAAAAATCAAAAATTTCTGTTCAAATCACATCCCGGACCTATATTTTTTAGATAATCTCCTCCTATTTAGAATCAATTTTGATTGTGAGCAAGTGAAATTTAGAAAATTAGCTCTTGGGTTTTATTTTTGAAAACATAGAGACTATGCTCGATTAGAACTAATCAATACCAGTTTCAAGGTAACCAATGCTAGTCAGTCTCAAAGAGAACTAACAACAATATTAAATGATTGATATCGATTGACTAAGACCAATGTCAATCAACCTATGAACATGAAGGCAAAACCATATCAGAGTAAAAATATTAGGTTAGATCAAAAAAGATAAAAGCTCTTCTAAACCTACAAGGAGATGATTAGTCTAAGAGTTTAAATGCTACTAAAACCAAGAAATAACAAAAAATAATGTTAGAAATATTCAAAATACAATCTTGGTAAACTATGCTTTATCTTGCATACTAACGAATGATGGTTACATGGAACCAAGCTTGGTTGGGTTGAATCGATGATAGTCACACAAAACTAATGTTGGTTAAGCCTGATTGATATTGGTCTCTACGTAGATCTAAGTTAATTCAATAATTGAACATATAATACAAACAAAGACAAAATTGCAATTTTGATGATATTCAAGCATTCTTTTATCAATTTTTGAGTTACATCTTCATGTCCTTGCTATGTGGGATACTTTTTGTCCCATCAGGCATGCCATTTTTGATCAAGGAATCAAAGAAGTGTGGTTAGATCATGTGTTAGCTTAAAAATGAAAGGAAATACACTAACATGCATAACACTATCTTTTCTAGATCAAAGCGGGGAGCGTAGTGAAGAAAACCAGTTGACAAAGCACAACTAGAATGTAATAAAAACAACATTCCTTACCTTCCTTGAATGCTCTAAGAGATTTAATCATTGGTTTTCTTGGCTTATGCTCAAGATGTCTTTGGTAAATGGATTTGTGTGGCTCCTTCTCCCCTTGGCACCATGGTTTGGCTCATGCTTGCTTGATGAAGCTTGATGGCTTGGCTCGTGATTCACAATTTTGGCATTATAACTCTATAAATTTCAATCTTGTCATAGAACCAACATTATAACATTACTATGTCCAATATCTCATAAATGAGAGGCAAATGCTTGTATTTATAGGTTTAGCAATTAACCCCAACTCAAGATGAGTTAAGGCATATTTAGATCTTGGAATGGGTTCAAACCTAACCTTAGTGAGTTAATTAGCCCCAATAGAGTTAAAATGTGTCAAATGGTCATGATTAGTAATGAATAGGCATGGGTGGGATATTTTAGGATATTTGACAACTCACAAAAGGTAATTATGAATTCCTAGGATATTATTTGATTTTTGAATTTCCTTTTTGATAATTCATTTAATTTCTCAAGATTAATTTAATTTAGGCATTTGATTAGGTTTTGCATGTTAATTAATTTTGTTTAGGTATTTTAACATTTTTCAAGATTTGAATTAATTTTATGTGTGTATTTATCCCATTCAATTGATTTATAAGCCAAATTACATGTTATGAAGCCAAATTCGAGATGTTTAGTGATTCTTAGGCTATTTTTATAGAGGTTGGTAAGAATAAGTCTAAAGTCTAATATGAAGCCTTTGGTGGCCAATTTTGGGTGTCTAAAAATATGACATGGCCTCTTCCAAAAAATCTACAATTCTAATGCATTTTATGAGTACCATAGAGCACCAAGCCATACAAAAAACATACACATAAGTCTAAAACATAAGATGCAATATTTGATTGAGGATAACATTATTCATGTGGGCACACCCACATAGGCACCAAAAGTACAACAAATAGGAGCTAAGGAATTATATATATATTCTTAGATCTATTTCTAAAGAACATAATTAATGAGGTAGGAAGCACATAAGGTATTCATTACACATATCAGGCACATACACCACCAACTTCATATCATAATATTGTAGAGGAGGCACACCCATTGCATAATATCATTGATATGTACCATACTATAATTCTAGCTAGTCCACTCATCACCTTCTCTGAGCATGAGATTATTGATGATGATATATATTTACATTCATTATTTGTACGAGTAGACATATATCATCATCCTATCTAGAGTGTTATGGTTGACAATGAGTCAAGAATTAACATGTGCACTATGAAACTTATACAAAATTTAGGGTATTTAGAGTAGTATATATTCCCTACAAACATAATTATTAGTGGTTTTATTGGTTGTGTTCAGATCTCCATTAGGGATATTGTGCTTCCATTACAAGTTAGACCAACATATATAGCCACTCAGTTCTTAGTAGTACCTAGTACATGCATGTTTCATATGTTATTAAGTAGCCTATGGATACAATAGCTAAAATACATCCTATCCATAGTGCATAGATTCTTGAAATACATACACATAAATCAGGTGGTCAAAGTTGAGGGTCTTCCACATGAGTATCCTCTACCTATTCCACATGAAATTATAACACAATCACCAGTTACAATTTCAACACACTTACTAGATATAACATAATTATTAGTTACAACTCAGAACACAGTTCCTATTGATACATTATAGAGTTTACTAGAGTCCCCAGTGTAGGTGAGGTCTACTCCTACAATATTTACACATATGCATACTTTCCCATGGAGACCATTATTAGAGAAACCCATAAATCATAGATATGTGATATATTCTAGAGGGCCTTCCTCCACTAAATTTTTATTGAGATCATTATTATTGGTTCTCAGGGTTCTCATCATAGGGCACCTATGTCACCTATAACTTCCTCTACCAGATGGGTTCTTAAGACCCCTAAAATTCACAAGACACCACAGTCAGTGCCATAAATTCCTAACACCATTACATAGGCAGATAAAAACATAGATCACTTAGTATAACATATTATGGGATCATAGTTGCCCTTTCACATAGCACACATGATCACATTTCCTTTATTTGACATAAGTCATAATGATAGTGAGTCTCCCATGAGACTCATCAGTTAGTATGGTTTCTCCTTTCTTGTACATACTTTCCCTCTATCTTTTTTCCTTGTACATAGTTCATTTTCATATTACTTATACATAGCTTATTTATAGAAAACATAAAAACATTTAAATATTACTCAACATAAAATTTACAGATTGCATGCATTGCTATGTTTACACTTCTTATATTTTCTAGACACTACATATGCTATCTATCTTATTATAGTCAATTTTATCATAATACACGCTTCAATTATTTTTGTTGAGTGCTTCTAGGTTACTTAAAGGACTCAGGTCCACTACATTAATCCAAACTTGTTATCAACTACCCACTAGGGGCATATACACTAATCCATGGTTATTCACTTGACACATTTTCCCACTTAGGGGCATCTTATACACATTTTTGATCACTATGTTCTATCCTTACATACTCTACGTTCTAGTTTTAGCATTATTATATCTAGATATTGATCATTTCTATTATTACTCATATTTTTTGCCATCTATTACTATGTTAGACTCAACATATATACACCCTAGTTCTTACATAGATATGTATTACATCCTCATGCATGCTTTAATTTCTAGCTTGGTTTATGTTTGATTGTATTTCTATGTTTCTTCTATTCGAGGGCATTTGAATATGCAATTATTATTTGGCTCTACACCAATTCTATTCATAGTATGTATGCTTTAGACATTTTCCCATGTCATTGTGTGTGCTTTCTTGATTGTGTATAAAAAAATTTGAACATGTACTTCTATGTGGCTCTAATCCAACTTATTTTTTTCTTATATATGTGGACATTTGAATATGTCCTTATATGTCTTGTTTTCTCAAATTTAGTGACATGTACCCATATCCCTTGTATTGTGGCCTCTTTTCCTACTTTTTGTGCCTCATGTGTTCTATATGTATGATTTATTGTATGCATCATGGCCATGACACTTGTATTTTATTTTTACACACACCAATTTTTGATTCTATGAGGGACCTCATGCATCTGCTCTTTGTAATTGGGTGTCATGATGAACATCATGCCCCATCCCCCTAGGTAGCTACTTAGTTCTACTAAGATTTATTTTTACATACATTGATTACATCTATCTTGACACCCTTGTGGAATGCTAGACATGACATACATATTACATTACATAATTATGCTTAGATTATCTTACATTATGATGTTATGTATACACTTTATATTGGATTATCAAGAAATTATCATATATGCTCCAACTAACACATATTTTATAGATTTTTTAATTTTGAGGATAGTTCTTACACAAGTTAAAAAACTCCCCTCAAAAGAGGGGGTATTCAAAAGGGTTTGTCATAGAGAGTAGGCTCTTATATTTCACTCATAGTACATTTTTATCACATATGATCAGTTATAAAAAAATCATACATAGGTAAACATAGTGGGAAAAAGTGACTCAAAAAGTATTACAATAACACATAATTTAGACCAAAAAGACATTAGTGCCCAAATAGGGATACTAGCACCACATAGAACTACTATTTAAGACATGGCACTACTATCTAGTAGCATTAGTTTTAGAATAACTTAGATTGGTTAGAATAGTACTATAGGTATAATATAGGCTTGCATAGATCTAGTTACAAGTTTATCAGTTATACTTAGTTTTTACTTAGATTCATAATACTTAGCTCAGATTCATATTAATTAATCATATTGGGGAAATATGTGTGGCATGACCATTCCCATATTTAGTTCATATATCTAGATATAATTATTACAACTCAATACAAAATTAATATAATTAGATACTAAATTGGCATATGTGCGTGGCACACTATTTCCATATGCTTAGTTACACATCAATTGATCAGATGGAAGGACAAATTCCATGTCATTTTCTATGTTTTATAAAATTTAAATCATATTCCATGTTATCACCAGTTTCATGCCTTACTCCATTTTTATTGGTTAGCATTTTTGAGTGGCCTAGAGCCACTTAATGTACTCGAGTGGCTATAGAGCTGACATACACAGTTATACATAATTAGTTAGATAGTTTTAGTACTTCATGTAATTTAATTTCATATGCATGTACTACATATGGGTGGATAATGATGGAGTCATAACTTACTTGAGTTCTTTAAACACCCACATGAGAGGGTTAAACACACTATCAGTCCAATCCAAGCTATTCAGAGGTCATGATCCTCCAAGTAGGGGTGAGCAATGATGGAATTAAAACTAGATTGAGTTCTTGAGCCACCCACACATAAGGATTAAGCAAGCTATTATCTCATTCCAAGTTATTCATCAATTGATAAATACATACATGCACACACATAGGTTATAAATATAAACAAGGATTATGTGGATGGGAGGTTAATATTTTTTTATTCCAATAAAAAAACTCAAAATAACATACTAAAATCATAACATCTCTAACCTAGACACTAGGGAGAGCATAGGTAAAAAACATACAAATGAAATCACAACTAGAATACAAAATAAAACACTTTTTTACCTTCATTAGATTTCCAAATAGATTTTTGAAGTGGCTTGATTGGTTTGTGCAACAATAAATCCTCATCAATGGAGCTTTGTTGGATTCAGCTTTCCTTGGCACCTTGGCTTGGTTTTTTGGCTTATGATTTTGGCATGATAACACTACTTGCATAGCTTGTCTCTCTCCAAATTAGAAATAAAAATTTGACTTATGAGAGCTTAGAGATCAATAGGTATGGCCTTGTATTTATAGCCTCAAAATTTAACTCTCATCCAAGGTGAGTCAAAGTTGAGTTTAAACATGGAATGGGTTCAAACTAACCCTAGGTGAGTTGAGGCTAAATCCATTTGAGTTAAAAGTTTTCATCTAATTATTATTTTCAATTAATAAACATGGCTATTAAATTAGATATTTTTGAGATATGTTGGAAGAGCTTGACAACTCATAAACATGCCCTTATTGGGTAGAATAATGATAGTGATTTTCCCAAAGGTGGTTATAATCATGAACATCATGATAGATCAAAACACAATCATTTGCCCAAAGTTGGTTATAATCATCAATATGATAGTGTGGATCAAAACACAATGATTTTCCCAAAGGTGGTTATAATCATTGGTACTGTGGGTGGGATAATATGAAAAATTAGAAAAAGGGTGTATATACAGAATCCATATTTACAGAGTAAGAAGAAGTTGGTATAAAGGAGAAAGATGAATTTAGGAAACCTATTAGTATGGAGATTCATGTCCTAACTAGTAAGGATTAAAATTATTTCATGATTTAATTACTCTATATTTGGAAAATGATTGGAATCGATCATGATTTTTTTAAGTGCCAAGGAGAAGTATCATGACCTCATTGTTTGTAAGATTTCTTGAGCTGATTTTTGCTGTAGCACATGGTAGTGTGCACCATGATATAAAACAACATGATAATGTAGCCAAAATATGCATAAGAAATGACATGTGATCCAATAAATAATTGATAATAATGCACTAATGATAAAAACCATGATGACAATGTTAATGTATAAATATAGATGAACTTAAGTATAATGTGCAAGGAATCACCCATTGACCACATGTATACTAAGTCAAATCAAAACAATGAAAGTAAATAACTAGGCAAACAAGCACAAAAACAAAAAGACAAAAATACCAATAAACTAAAATCACAAAAAAATACTAATAAATAAAAACTAAACAAACACAAACAATGGTTAGTCATAATGTTAGTACAAATAGAAGATAAAAACCAAGGACACAAGCTTGTCCCTAGGTTATAAGGAAATGATGGTACACAAGATGACAAACATGACCCTTAGGCTATAGGAGACAATGAAACAAACAAACAAAATGGGGGGGGGATAAAAGAAAAGGAAGGGGTAACTACGCTGACTCTAGATGCACTAGGCAAGTAGACACTACCTTCATAGTTCCATGGATGCAAGGTCCAATATAAACTTTAGGCCAAATGTAGTTCTTATATAATATGGGATAAAATAAAATTGATGAAAATAAAAGATGATGGGATTTGTAGAGGAATATGGAAAATAACTCACAAAATGGTAAGAGTGTGAAATAAATCCAAGTGGTCATTACTGTATCAAAGTTGAATACATAATGCACAATATGAAAAATCAAAAAATGAAGAGAGTCTAAGGCTTAGGGGATAATAAGGATGGGGAAACTAAAGGACAAGTGGTTTGTTATGAATTAGGTAGGGGTCTTAGAATCATTAAGGCAAAGAAGTGGTTAAAAATGATTTTGTGATTTTAAGGATGTTTTAGGTCATTTTAAAATGTTTTTGGAATTTTATAAGCATCTCAACTCAGTCGATAATGATGAGATACTAAGTGGTCCAACTCACAAAATGGTGAGAGCATTCAATCTTTAAAATTAATCTTAAAATGATGAGATCATGGGAAAGGGTGATTGAGCTAACCTTAACGTGAATCGAGTGCTACCTACATAATCGTATTAGGACCTCAAGTCACTATAGTTTTACCTTAAAACAAAGGAATTTAACTAGGTAGAAACAATTTATTAAATTAGGAAAATGACACAACATGGCATAGGAATGGCAAGGTAGAAATTCAAGGCATGATAAATATGTTGTTCCTAATATTTCCATAGGTAGTTATAATTAGGAAATAACAACATAGGTAAATGATATTAATTTTCCCAAAGGGGGTTATAATTAGTAGCATAAAGTGAAATATTGATTTGCCCAAAGGTGGTTATAACCAAGAAAACTTGATATAAAATGAAATAAGAAATGAAGGATATAACTACCAAACCATTGTCATTCGATTCCAAAATATGGCCTCTATCTAGAATACTAAATCAACTACTAAAACCTAATCTGAATCCTCTTATTGAAGGTGCCTAAAAAACCAATAGAATAGAACTAAGGTCAAAAGAGTTGGGTAGGGAGGATAAGAACAATATTTGTTTGATAGTGAAGGTATGGTAGAATGGTATATGGTATGGTACAAAGAATAATGATGATATTATGGTATAATAAAAAAGTGCCTCATAGATAATACTTCAAGTCTCTCAAGTGAAGTAATACTTGAGGTGTAAGATGTTCATTGGATAATCAAGTTCATCTCTATCTAGTGTAGTGAGATTGTATGCTTTAGAACCATAATTTGAAACAATGATATAGGGGCCTATCCAATTAGGTTTGAACTTACCCTTCTTCTTCTTCTTCTTGGCTGTGGTGTTATTTTAGTTTTATTTGAGAACAAGATCCCCAAGATTGAACTCTTTATGCTTGAATCATTGGTTATAGTGGCCACATAATCTATTTTGGTAAGATTAAAGGCTGTTGACAATGGTCATGCATTTCTCATCAAGTAATTCTAGATCTTGTAGGTGAAATACTCATTAATCTTCATCATCTAGTACATGTTTTATCAAGATACATAGAGAAGGTAACTCAACCTCAATGGGAAGAGCCTTAGTGTCATAAAATAGGGAATATGGAGTGGCTCTTATTGGGGTATAATAATTATTGCAATATGCCCAGAGGGCATAGAATATTTGGAGGTGCTAATCATGACTCTCATCATTGAAAATATTTTTAAGGACATTGAAAATGGTTTAATTGGATGCCTCTGCTTGGCCATTACCTTGAGGGTAATATGAGATATAAAAATGTTGAGTAATGTTGTACTCAACATAAAGCATTTTGAAATATTTGTTCTTAAATGATCCACCATTATAAGATATAATGTCAGATGGGATACCATAGTGGCCCATAGCGGTATATGAAATGGTTGAAGATGAACTTGGAATTTTTTTTTCCAGTCATGTAAGTGAGGGGTATAACTTCAATCCACTTAGTGAAATATTTGGTAGTGGTAAGGATATGTTTATGGACATCATATTACGTAGGGTTAATCTTCCCAATGAGGTCGAGTCCCCATGTGGTAAATGACCATGGTGTAAGCATCTATTTTAGTGTTTTGGCTATGGAATGAATCAGATTGATATGCCTTTGACATTTTTCACACATTTTAACATAAGAAGTTGCATATACATCCATATTTGGCCAATAATAATTGGTACATAAGAGCTTTTTGGCTATTTTGGCTAGGATGGCCCCATTGGTATGGGATACATATACTCTTTCATGAACTTCTCATAACACTAATGTTGATTCTATAGAATTTAAATAAAGAAGCAAATTTCCATTAAAGCTTAGACAATAAAGGGTTGGGCCAAATAAGGTATAACATGAGGCTTGATGGGTAAAGGCATTTTGTTTTATGCATGATAGGTTTAGTGGCATGATATGTTTATGAATGTAGGTAAAGAGGTATGAATACCATATAGAGTTGGGACTAACAATATCACAAATCATTGCGATGGTTGAAGGTTCATGAATAGGTGATAGAATATTTTTAATGAGGAATTGATATTCTTTTACCTTGTTGGTGTGATGGATCAAAGAGCCAATGGTGGCTAGGAATATACTATTTTTTTACTAGCCCTTGGTATGTATTCAAACTATACATTGATAATTTATTATCTGAAAGTGTCAACCATAGCCTTGTATGGCATCAAATTATCATTTTTGGTCTGAAGGTGGTCTATAAATTAATTTATGATTAACTAAGAATCATGATAAACCTTTATATGCTGAATATTGAATTATACTACTTGAAAAAGACCTAAAATGAGTGCTTGATATTCAGTCATGTTGTTAGTACAAGGAAAGTTGATACAAAATGATTAAAGGATAAGATCCTCTTGTGGTGTAATAATTAATAGACTTACCCTTGATTTATGTGATGTGAATTATCCATCAAAATATAGCTTCTAGTGATGCTCCTCAGGAGGTGTTTTAATGATGGTTAGGATGGACTTGTCAAGGAATTGAAAAGTTAGAGGTTCGATATCTGCAATAAGAGCTTCAACAAGCTGATCTACAAGTACTTGTCCTTTTATAGCCTTCTGGTTAATGTATTTAATATTAAAATTAATCAAAAGAATGATCCATTTAGCCATGTGGCCTTATAAATCTATCTTTGATAGTAGATATTTGAGTGGATCTACTTTGAAAATAACTATTGTCTTGTTATTAAGCATGTAATATCGTAGTTTTTAGGTTGCAAAGACCATAGCTAAACAAGATTTTTCAATAGGTGAATATTTGTGTTCATACACAACTAGTGTATGATTTAGATAGTACACAACATGTTATTTTACATTATCACCATGCTAAGCTAGAAGTGCCTTGAGGGCTTTTTCAGTTGTAGATAGGTATAGAAGGAACAATGTTTCTAGCATAGGTGGCAATAAAATAGGTAGATTGGCAAGATTTTCTTTGAGGTACTAAAAATATTTATAGAATTATTTATCCCAATTAAATATGACACCTTTCTTCAGTGTGTAAATGGATGGCATTTATTGGCCAACTAAGAAATGAAGCATTTGATAGATTGAATCTTGCCCTATAAACTATGGAACTACTTCAAGTTAGAAGGTGGTAACATTATAGTAATGGATTTCACTTTGGCTGGATCAAATTCATTGCCTCTATGAGAGAAAATGAAGATTAATAGTTTGCTTAAAGTGACACCAAATATGTACTTATTAGGATTGATTTTTACCTTGTATTCATGCAACTTCTCCAATATTCATCATAATGCGGCTAGATGATCAGCCTAGGTCTTTAACTTACTCAATATATAATCGACATAGTCTTCAATAATGTCATACATCATATCATGAAATATGATTTTCATGGATATTTGGTATGTGGCCCCAAAATTCTTGAGGGAAAATGGCATAACTTGGTAATAAAATGTTCCCCATGGAGTGGTGAACATTGTCTTATGTTGGTCTTCTGGTGTAATCCAAATCTAGTCATATCTTAAAAATCCATCCATAAGTGAAAACATTTCATACCTTACTATGCGGTCAACTATCATGTCAATGTTTGGTAGAGTAAAGTAATCCTCAGGGCATGATTTGTTTATATCTCTAAAATCAGTGCAAATTTTAATTCCTTCAAGTTTCCTACTAATTGGCACAACATTTGAGATCCACTCTAAGTAGTCGATTAGTGAAATATATCTCACTTTTAAAAGTTTTTCCAACTATTTATTTATTGATACAAAAATGTGAGGATGCATCTTGTGTAATTTATGTTTCACATTAGGATGTACAACAAGGTGGTGTACAACCAAGGTGGAGTCCAAACTTGACATGTCTAAATAAGCCCAAGCAAATATGTCAAAAAATTTACTCATAAGGGATTTAAATATTTCACGTTCCTCCTCAATGATGAACATGCCTAATTTGATCCATTTTGGGTCATTTGGATTCTTGATGTTGACTTCCATGTATCTGCTACCAAGAGAGTAGATCTATCCTCCATAATACTTGGCAATGATTTGAACTGGCATGCAACTATAAAGTCCCCTATTTAGACTAGTTTTACAAGTTATCCTAAACAAGATGAATTAAAATATCCCAATGGTAGGGATGGCCATGTTAAAAATAATTTGGGAAATTCATAGGAAATTGAATCGAAGGTGTGCTATTTTGCAAAATTGAACTTGGACCCAAAAGCAAGTTCACTATTGGTGGTCTCCTGAGCTTCATTTGGGGAAAGGTGAACATACCCATCTAATGGCACCTAAAATAGGTTTTAATTAGAAGACTAGCCTTTCTCTTTACTTTTAACTTGGTCCAAAAGTGTCTTAAAGAGGTCTTCACTTTGGGAACTCAATGTTTTATTTTTATTTTATGGCTAAGGGTGTTCACCCATTCTCTAAAATAGGTTATAGGATCCAGTTTCATAGAGAACCCTTGTTTGTGGTCTCCCAATGGAACATTGTCTCTTATGCCTAGAAAATTTCAAAAGGCCTCATCATTCTCAAACTCATCTACAGGTACTATGGATTCTTGTTGGTCTTAGGCTTTAAGTTGAGGGTGAAATAGAGGAAGGATATTGTGTTAGCTTACTAGGGTAAGGGTACAAATGATATAGGTATAAAAAAAATATTATTGGCAAGGTATTTATAAAGGCTATTATGAACTAGGAATTTGACGATGAAGGGGAGATTAGTATTGTGTTAGTGGATAAATCAAATCAAAAGTACACTAAACTAACACCTTCATGCCTAGTTACTAGGGCGACCTTAATAACACAAAAAAATGAAAAGCAAAACTAAAAAGTAAGGAAAAACAAGAATCCTTTACCATCCTTGGATGTTCCAAATGCTTTATTGTAATGGTTTGCCCAATTTGTGCTCATGAAGTTTGCATCAATGGAAGCTTGACTACCTCCATTTCTCCTTGGATTTGGCTTCAATATTTTGGCATCATAAATTTGGCATGTGAGATATCTTTGGAATCAATGTGGCATGGTAACTTTGCACAAGTTAAGCTTGAAATTCATGTGGCAAGGCCTCTTATTTATAGATTTTAGAAAATGGTTAAAATCAATCTAAATCATCCATCTCAAGATTGAAATGTGTGGTTAAAGATTAATCTAATTATGTAATTAAAAATCCATAAATAGGCTCATAAATATTTGGGATAGAGGGGAATTTAAGAGGCATGGGAGGAATTGATGAGGCATGGGAGGGGTTAACCTTGATATTTTATACATTTATGGCCCAAGGATGTCTTCCCAAGAAATGATGTCACTTAATGATGTAGATATTCAATATTCATTTATAAAAATAAGTATTCAACAAGTTTTCATGGAATTCTTAATTAGGCTCTAATTTGGTTTAATTAGCTCTTAAGCATGATTAAGCACTTTGTGCACAAATTATTCAAATTGATTAGAATGCCTTATTATTGGTCTAAAACTTGATTGGATTGGCATTAGAATGCGATGTTAGATGCATTGGATCTATTATCCCATTTAGGATGTTGTCAACATGAAATAACAAAGGCACATGTATTGTACAATAAATTTGATAGAAAAGAGCAATCCAGAGTACTCAAGTGCAAAATTGGCATTTTAACTTATCAAAGTTAGCTGGCCCATAACTTACATTGACCTATTTAGGGATATCCTAGCCAAAATCAGCACTTGAATATATCAATTTCAACTCATTTAATTTGTTATAGTGTTTTTAAGCCAAATTGTGCATTTTGGTAGAAATTGGTCAAAAGCCTAGTTAGAGGTTGGAGGTTATCGGTGGCTAGGTTTAGGTGTCTACAATTTGCCCTTTTTTGGGAAGGCATTGCAAATCATAGTCAAAGAAATGTCTTCTTAAATAATGAGAAAAGGCCTGTATGCTGAAAAGAAGATGATGGTTGAAGAACATAGCTCCAAATGGTTTTGGGAAGCCTATGATGATACCCCCTCAAGGGAGTGGCTATTACATTTGTTCATGTATGGTCCCTCAAAAAGAAGCAAGAAGAAAGGTGGAATTAACCCATGGTTGAGATCAATCTAAATGAGAAAATGCTTGCATGCATTGATTTAAAAAGATTATTGATTTTCCCAAAGGTGGTTATTATTAGGAAAAAAAGTCAAAATAATTATTTGACCATAGGCAATTATGATCATTAAGAGGACATAGATTAGCTAAAGATGATTGTGCCCCAGTTAGGGTTGATTAGCAAGCATAACTCAAGGATATAACCTAGATATAGATTAAAGATGAGTGGGTGCAAAGTGATGAAAGAGATGAATAAGAATTGATCAATATAAAGAATTTAATTGTACCTATCAATGAGGAGATACTCATCCTGATTAGGAATGATACAAATAGAATGGTTAATGGATTGATTTGATCAAGGGTGGGATGGGAGGATTTGCCAAGTGCCAAAGAGAAACTTCTGTAGCTTTATTGATTATAGAACTTCGTGATGCTAATTTTTAATGTAGCATGTGATGGTAGGATTCATGATAGAACACCATGAAGGCTTGGCCAAAATATGTGTAAGGACTGACTCTCGATCTAATAAATACTCAAAATAATGCACTAATGATAAAAACTATAATGACAATGTTGATGTATGAAAATGGATGGACTCAAAAATAATGTTCTTGAGGAATCACCCAATGAACACATATAGATTGAGTCAAGGAAATAGTCTTGAAAGCAAATAAATAGGCAAGCAAACAAAAAAAACAACTTAAAATAAATAAAAAAATAGAAAGCCTAAAAACAAAATAAAAAGAAAGCATCCTAATAATGACTTTGCCCCAGTAGGGTGGATCAAGGATAACTGACTAGGATTAGATAGGATAAATGTTTTTAGATTTTTGAAGTATCTTAACTCATTAGAGAATGACAAGATACCTACTCATAAAATGGTGATAATGTGGCTTAGGTTACTCAAAAAATGATGAGAGTGTATGGAAAGGGGGACTAAGGTGACCTCAACATGAATTGAGAAAGACCCACGTAATCCTAAAATGACCTCAAGTCATAGCAATTCCATCCACACAAAAGGTGGGGAAAAATCAATTGGGTCCCAATAAGTTCTCAAATCTAGAAAATGGCCAGTCAAATGAAAAAAATAATGGCAAGGTGATGTAACAATGCATGATAAACAAGTGTTGCCCTTAGTTTGCCCATAGGTAGTTATAACTAGGATATAACATAATAGGTCAATGATACTAATTTTCCCATAGGTAGTTATAATTAGTAGCAAGACTAGTGAGACATTGATTCACCCATAGGCGATTATAATCAAGCTCACATAAATAAACTTGATATAGGATGGAAAATGAAAGATATCTTGCTAGATCAACTATCACACTACTTTCATAAACTATCATTATAAACATAGATTTGATTGATTATTAAAACTTGATCAGAATCCTCTCACAAAAAGTGTGGGAAGAACCAAATGAACCAAGATCAAAACAAGATTGAGTAGGATGACTAAAAATAGGCTTTGGTCTAGATAGGAATGAAATGGATGGTATGGTTTTACTAAGGATAGTGATGGTTTTTGATAGATTGGATAAAATGATAAGAGGTTTTCCCCCAAGTGATGGGGTGAATGGTAGGATATACGACAATGGAAAAAGGATATGTAACAACGGCAATGACATGGCAATATGAAATGGTATGGTACATGTTGTTGGCTTGGGTGTGGTTTTTGATTCTATTATTCTTGTTGATGGAGAGATGCATGTCCTAATCAATAAATGATACAAACAAAATACTTGATCATGTTAATTTCTATCTCACACCTTGTTTGAATAGTTGCTCCATCAAGAACTACCTACAGATTGGGTTGTCAAGAATGATTTTGTGATCTTTGTTGGTCATTGATTCTGATTCCTTCAAACATCTAGATAATGTATCTTTATAGCCTCTATAAAGAAAAGTGTGGCTGTGGTTGGTAAATAGGGATAAATAATGGATGGTAGGTTTGATTGTGAAATGGAATGGTAGATGATAATGGAATGTGGAATGGTTGGAAATAAATGAAGATCGAGACTTTTAGTCAAACGTAATGTTGCTAATGATGCTAGATTCAACATAACTTTGGTTGTGATGGGGCCGAAGACTTGTTCTCTTGATAGGACCATCAATTTTTTTATATTATTTGGGCCTGATAGAAGATACCATATGATTAGAATGTATATTGGAAGCTATTTTGATTTAATCTTTGATATTATCTTCACTAAAGAACATTGCATTTTGACTTTGGTTATCTTCTAATGCTTTTGAAAAAGTTTCACTAGAAGATGCTGAGTTATAACTTTGATTATCCCCTAGCACCTTTGAAAAGGTTTCACTAAGAGAGTGTTATTTTGCTACATGAATGTGGTCTTGGCCTCCTTTCTCTTTTTGAACTACTATGTCACCATGGATGCAATTTAACAAAGTGTGATTCTATTGATCACAATCAACACTTGTGGGAGATGGAATGTCAATAATATGGCTATGTTGATTGATGGTAATGGCCTATGGAATGGTAATGGAATGGGGAGAGGATACACAATCTTCATATAAAATACTAGGATAACTTATGTCAAAGCTAAATTACTCATCCTCAAAAACTATAGAAGGATCACAAATGTATTCAAATTGATCTACGAGGCATGCATAACCAATGTTGTAATAATCATGAACATATTTTGTATCTAAATCTGATTCAAACTTAGTAGACCCTAAATTTGATGTTGAGACTAATGTTAATTCTTATGTGAAATATGATATTGGTTCAATAATAGAACCTGACTCTAACTCTAATTCTTCATCTGATGGGTACTCTATTATAATGATGTCTTGTTGAATGCTTGGTATTGGACAAGTAATGGCCTGTGATGGCATAATGGTCTCCATAAAGACTAGTTTGTCAGAATGGGACTCCTCTAGGATGGGAAAAAGGTCAAGAGATAATTCCTTACAGACTAGTTTGTCAATAGGAGGCTCTTGAAAAATAGGTATATGGTCAAGGTAATGATTTTCCAAAAGTTGGTTATAATCATTAAGAAGTGACTTAACATAGACTAGATCATTAGAGCAAGACTCCTCAACAACTGGTATAGGATCAACAAGTGATTCATCATAGGTTGACTTATCACAAGTGATTGGTTTGACAAAATCATCTTAGATTGGTTGGTTTTCTTGGCCTTAATTTCCAATGAGTTGGAAAATACCAATTTTGAACATAGCTTGGTATCTGAATGATTGGATGGGTTGAGGTTTGGATGAGATTGGTACTGGATGAGGAATGGTCTATGGTTGGATAATGGTAGGGCATTGGGGAACATAATCACTCATATGAGCCAAAGGATGAAGTCCTGAAATGATAACGATAGGGTGGTGTGGAGCTTGGTTGAGGTCTCATAATGATAATGGGGTATTATGGAGTTTGATTTATAGTAAAAGATAATGCATTTAAGTCTTCCTCATAAACCATATCATCCCAATCTTGAGTTGGATCATAATCTAGTTTTTGACTATGTTCCATGTAGTGATTATTGTAAAGAGGGTATAGATTTGTATCACAAACAACATTACCTATATTTGGGTCTTTAAACTCCTCATAAACCATATCATCTTAATTGGTAATTGGATTTGGATTTTGTGGTTTTTGACTATGTTCCCCATATGGAGTATTGTAGGGAGAATAATAAAACTCCTTAAATTTTTTTCTCTATAAGGGTTCCTAGTGGGATTTTGTGTAGCCATTCTATCATAAGTTAGATGTACATGACTCCACCATAAGTGTAGTTAGACATATCCACATAAATGATGAAATATTTGAAACAAAAAAACTTAGAGTTTTATAAACTTTAAAAAACTATGTCCGAAGGACAATTGGTTCAAACTTGGTCTAACTTGGCCAAAGGTGGAGCTATATCTACAAAATGGTTTGTGATAAGACTTGGCATAAAATAGTCTAATTTAAAATTTCATATACATAAATGGTAAAAGGTTTTAATAAAAATTAGCATGTCAAAAGTCTAGGTTAAAGTGTTCCAAACAAGGTCTAAACTAGGAAAGGGAAAAGAGTCGCTAGATCTTTTATCCAAACATGGATTCAAAAGCTAGGCTCAAATAGGCTATGCTAGGACTTTTGGTCAAATTATATCAAAATCTAGAGTTGAAACAAAGGCTGATATGATTTAATTTAATCTAAAAAATTTGGAAACAACTTTGACATAGGCCTAGCATATGGAATCAAACATAAACATGATCAGTTGGCATAATGCATGAGGAAAAAGGCTTTTGGAGAAAGGATGTGTTCTCCCAAATAAAGGCAAAAATAATTATAAGGATAGGCTCTGAACAAATAAACCATCAATAGTTTTCAAATTTGGGTAATCAATTAATGAAATCTATGTAACACAAAAGAGAAATATCTATATATTAGCCCCATGAATTGAGGCTTAAATAGATATCAATCAATGTTTAAATCCAAACATGACAAGGTTAATTGAAAACTCAATGTTGAAAACTAGGATCTAACCAAAGAAGCTAGAAGCATGACAACAAATAAACAAGGTCCAAATGGTATACATGACATGGTTTAAAACAAATATTTTTTGATACAATGGTATATAAGTTTTGAAACAAATTGAGCATCCTAACAATGTAAGCATGCTCAATGATGTGATTTATGTTATATTTCAGACTCAAAAGGTAAAAATGGGTTGACATGATTTGGGCAACATAAACTACCCTCTTCAACTCAAATGACACATACACAAACAATTTTAACAAAAAATTCAAGGCACACGTGTGGTGTAAAATGGGTAGCATAATGCCTCTTTAGACAAAAGAGTGACATATAGATAAATTGGTTTTGACATGGATTTATGAACAAACAAACAAGTTTTAGTCTCAAAACATACCAAGAAAAAATGACCGAAATACACTAAGTATAATCATCTAAATCCTAGCAAGGGTATGACAATGTGGGGTTGACTAAACTATCAAGCTTTCAAATGTTTCTAGGGGAATCAATTACATATGAATTTCACGTCAAATGATGCAAAATAAAAGCATGAAAATTGGGTGTCCACAACACTTGGATTATTGTAAAAAGGTCTAGTCCTTTTTGTAACCACTACATCCTGCTATTTGCTTAGTGTAGTATAATGTCCAAAGTGTAGATACATCCCATGTGCAACTCCATCAATAGAAGGTGGCTTAACCACTCAAACCTTATGATCCTAGTGAGGGTGGATGAAGTCAATGCTAGAAGATGAAGCCCCAGGTCAAAGCTTCCCTAAAGAACTCATAGGAGGTAATGACGTCCCCATCACAAGCCAAGATGAAATGAAATGAAAGACATAAAAATAAAGATTTTACGGTCATTTTCAAGGTCACCCAAACTATGAGTTTTTGGGAAGTGCTTTAGACTACATTCTTTCTAAGCCTTGGACTAGGATTTTTACAATAAGGATGGTGCTTTTGATTCCAAAAGTTCCCTAAAGGGGATGGATGGAAGAGCATACATGAAACATCCTTCTTTTTACCAATCACTTAATTAATCACCTTATTGTATACAAACTTGAAAAATGGGTTTAATTTTAAGCATCAAATAATAGATTAGGTGATGTTATTTTTGGCCCTTAGCCTTAATTTATAAAATGGTAAAAGATTTCACAAAAAAGGCCACATGAAGTAATAAAGACCTAAGTTCATTTTAAGTCCAAATTGAAGATTCAAGACTTAAGCCTAATTTCATGATTAAAACACCAAATTTTAAAATGTTATAAGAGTTATGATGTGTTTTAAGTAGTAAATGAAATGTATCTAAGACTTAGCCAAATCTTAGGTTCATTTTAAGCATAATTCAAATGTGTGAAATCAAGCATATTAATTTTAAACCCAAATGAAAGTGTGTTTAGTTAGTCAAAATCATTCAAGGTAACTTCTAAACTACCCCCTCAACCTAAAAAAACATAATTATAAGGGTCTAGTTTGAAACATGTAAGAGATTGAGTAAATGACATTAAGAATTTTAGATCATAGGTTGATAGTCGAGTTGGGTTGGATAGGCAAGTTGGGTTGATAGGTGAGTTGGGTTGATAGGTGAGTTAGGTTGACAAGTGAGTTGGATTGGACAGGCGAGTTGGGTTGGATAGGAAAATTAGGTTTATAGGTAAGTTGGGTTGGATAGGAAAATTAGGTTTATAGGTAAGTTGGGTTAGACAGATGAGTTGGGTTGGACAGGTGAGTTGGGTTGACAGTGAGTTAGGTTCGATAGGTGAGTTGGGATGAACTAGAGCCAAGTCAAGTTAAACTAGAGCTGAGTTAGGATGAACTAGAGCTGAGTTGGGCCAAACCAATGCTGAGTTAGGATGATCTAGTTCTGAGTTGGGTTGAACTAGAGCCGAGTTGGGATGAACTAGATCTATGTTGGGATGAACTAGAGCTGAGTTAGGATGAACCAGAGCTGAGTTGGGATGAACTAGAGCTGATTTGGGATGAACCAAAGACAAGTGGGGCCAAACTAGAGCTGAGTTGGGACAAACTAGAGCTGAGTTGGGCTATCTTGAGAACAAAACTATGATTTATAAAAATGGACTTTTTTGCTCAATTTTTTTTTCTTCCATAATCCAAGAGTCTACATGAAAATAGTTAGTAGGTTACTTGTAAAGGCTTTGTGAGAAAGTTTGTGGGTTGCAATCTCACTAGGAGTGCCATTATGTGAACTAAGAATTTGATGATGAAGGGGAAATTAGTATTGTGTTAGTGGATAAATCAAATTAATATCACACTAAATTAAAACCTTCATGCCTAGTTACTAGGGTCAGCTTAATAACAAAAACAAATGAAAAGCACAACTAAAAATTAAATAAAAATAAGAATCCTTCACCTTATTTGGATGTTCCAAATGCTTTATTTTAGTGGATTTCTTGGCTTGTGCTTATGAAGTTTGCATCAATGGAAGCTTGACTACCTCCATCTCTCCTTGGCACTTTTCTAGGCTTTGGCTTCAATATTTTAGCATCATAAATTTGGCATGTGAGATCTCTGTGGAATAAATTTGGCATGGTAACTTTTCACAAGTTAATCTTCAAATTCATGTGTCAAGGCCTCTTATTTATAGATTTTGAAAAATGGATAGAATCAACCTGAATCGTCCATCTCAAGATTGAGATGTGTGGCTAAGGATTAATCCAATTATGTAATTAAAAATCCATAAATAGGCTCATCAATATTTGGGATAGAGGGGCATTTGAGAGGCATGGGAGGTAGTGAAGAGGCATGGAAGGGTTTAGCCTTGATATTTTATCATTTATGGCTTAGGGATGTCTTCCCAAGAAATGATGTCACCTGATGATGTAGATATTCAATATTCATTTATAAAAATAAGTATTCAAAAAGTTTCTATGGAATTATTAATTAGGATCTAATTTGGTTTAATTATCTCTTAAGCATGATTAAGCACTTTGTGCACAAATTACTCAAATTGATCAGATTGCCTTGTTATTGGTCCAAAATTTGACTAGATTGGACTTAGAATGTGATGTTAGATGCATTGGATATGTTATCCCATTTAGGATGTTGTCAACATGAAATAACAAAGGCACATGTATCATATAATAAATTTGATAAAAAATAGCAATCTAAACCACCCAGGTGTAAAATTGGCATTTTGACTTGAAATGATTTGATCAAAGTTAGCTGGCACATAAATTTCATTGCCCCATTTAGGGATATCTTGACCAAAATCAGCACTTGAATATATCATTTTCAACTAATTTAATGTGTTTTAGTGTTTTTAGGCCAAATTGTGCATTTTGGTGGAAATAGGTCAAAAGCCTGGTTGGAGGTTATCGATGGCCAGATTTAGGTACCTATAGTTGTGATCAGACTCTGATTCATTGTTGGCATCATTGCCACTAATCATTGGCATTAGAACATGAATAAGAAACTTGGGGTCACCCTTAGGTGATTTAAATTCAAGACCATAGGTTCCTTTGTACCATGTTATAGAAATTGGCTCTAGTATACCTTACTGCTTTGGCCTAAGGCCTCCTCCTTCATAGGCTTGGTTCTTCATGATTCGATTAGAAATGTGATATTTGGAATTTTCATAGCAATCAGCCCATTTGTCATTATATAACCATGATTCATTATTGGTAAGTGGGTCCTCTTCTTGTCTAGTAGCTAATGTGAAAATGACAAGAGTTGGATAATGAAGTTTACCTTTTCCTTTCATTACCATTCCATAAAAGGTGGCTTGGCTTTAGGTCTTCCATAGGACTTAGGGTTATATGGAAGCTTAGCTATGTGGAATGTGTCATGAGTCAAATACTGTCTTGGTCTATGGGTCAAGATGGTAAAATGATTAGACATTTCTAATGGAGGCATGTGTGAAGATGAATCAAGGCTATTCATATCTATAAAATTGGTTTCTAGAAAGTTGACAAGTATTTATTTTCTTTTGTCCTTCTTGGGAACATGATCTAGGCTAAAATAGTAATTATAACTTTCATACCTAGCCTTTAAATTTTTACATTGTTCGTAAGGCTATAAATCTCCATTAATGGTGACCTCATGCCTAAATGAGATAAATTTAGATACTAATGTAATGTAGAAGGGATTACATGAATTTCATGTATCTAAAGTTTACCCAAGAGAAAATTATATGATAGGTCAAGGTCTAACACATGACAAAGTGTATCATGGGTCTAGGGCCCTAAAATAACTGATAAGCTTATGGTGCCTTATGATTCCTACTCTTCATTATAGTAGGCCTTAATAGTGATTATTTCCTACTGTAGATTGACTATTATATATCCAAGATGATTGATGATATTCAAAGACATAATATTCAGGCTCGACCCATTATCTATGAGGACATGTTTGACTTTATGATATGTAATGACAACTTAAGTATACGAGAGATTGTTATGGAGAGGGTTTAGGGATGACATATCATTTTGGTTGAATAATTTTTTTGGCTTAGGGTTAGATGTCTAACCAAATCTTGGAATTTGTCTGGGAGTATGTCATTGAGAACTTAGGATTAGCTGAGGAACTCTGTTAGGATGTTTTTTGGATAGTAAACATATGCAACAAATCCAAAATGGATGTTTGTGTGGGCATATTTTAAAGTTGTTTAACAATTTTAAATATATTTTCCTTAACAATGGTATATGGCTTGTTCATAGCCAGGATGGTTGGTTAGATTAGTTAATTGGTAGGGGTTATGGAACAATAATGGTAATCTTTGACTACCAAGTTGTGATTTCACAATCAATATTAGATATAGGATAATTGTTTTTAGAAAATGATGATGAAGAGGGGACATATAGGATAAGTATCAATTACTGGTACACTTGTTTTTGGTCACAAAGAAATGATGAGTTATCAGTATAAGGTCCAAAAATAGTAATCCCTATTTATTGGTGCACCTATTTATGATCCCAGGTCAAGAAAGATTACTGGCATAGATGGGTTGATTAGAATTATTTAGCAATGGTCTTATTTTATTAGTACTGAATCTAGGATTGATGGTGATGGTGGAAACATGACATCTTACAATATGACCTAAAAATTTAGTATAGTCATGTACAACTGCACGGTAAGTCTATTGGGTATTAAAATCATTTTGGCCTTGGTTCCTTCTATTCAGTTGATTTTATTGCTATTGTTTCTAGTATTTCTATTTTTGTCATGGATATTGATACTATTTTTGCTATTATTTTATCCTTTGTTGATACTATTGTTATTTTTTTGGCCTTTGTTGTTATTATTATGTTATAAAAAAGGGTTTTGGTAGATACCTAAGTTTTAATTGGATGTAGATGCCCTATTATCCAATATAATATCTCCATTTTCTAAGATATTCTCAATGAGGTATTTTTTCTACACATAATGACATAGACTATGTCCATGAACATGATGGTATTTATAGAACTCATTCTCTCTATACTAGTTTGGATATAGAATAACCTCACAACATTGATTTAGAATTGGCCAACTAATCATGTTAGCTAAAACTAACTTGAAAAACATAGATTCAATAAGATCTCCAAGATCACTGAAGACTTGATGAGTAGGAGAATTTCTTCTTGGATGAGGGGTTTGTAAATGTAATGGTTGGTGCATTTGTTGAGCTAGTCTAGGTTATTGTGAAGGTTGCACTTACTAAATGGGTTGCTGATGAGGAGTAAATTACATTTGTAACATTTTTTGAGTAAATGGTGTTTACATTATTTGGACATGATGCGATTCACTTACTCCATTTCCAAAAAAATTATTATTATGGTTGAATTGCTTATATTTTTCATAGTTATTGGCTTGTGCTGGTGATGATACTTGTATTGGGACTTAGTTTTGGTTTTAGCTTTGGCCTATTCCTTGGTTTTCAATATAATTTTAGTTATATGAGGTTAACTTAATAATCCATATATTAATAAGGGGTTTTTCAATCAGTAATCCTTTGTCGATGATCCTTTTAAGGTATGTGCACACTAAAGCTCTAGATGATAGGATATCTCATTATGCAATTTTTTAGTAAACACAATGACTAAATGTTTATCTAGTAAGCTATTGGGAAGTGACTGGAAAGTTTTATCCATTTCTATAAATAGCTTGCAAAGCTTTCACCAAATTTTTGCTTGTTCTAAGTCAAATCTACCAATGAAATATTGTGTTCAATATTTTAGGAGAAATGATACATAAATTTATCTGAGAGGTCATTAAAATTAGATACAAAATTCTTTGGAAATTTTTGGAAGCACTTTAAATCCTATCTTGCTAGACTTCAAGGAAATAAAAGGAGTAAATAAATGTCATTGTAAGCCACTAGATATCAAGCAAAGAATAATTTTGTCAAATGGGCTTTAGGGTCTCCTTTACCCTTGTATTTATCAAAATATTGTGGTTCATACCCTAGAAGAAATGGTATCTATAGATACTCCATATTTAATGGGTATGAACACACATCATCTAACTTGAAATTATTGGTCTATTTCACTTCCTGAATGGTGGTAATTGTATCCTTCATTTTCTATAGTTCTTATGCCAAGAAATGGGATTGAACATTGGCCTGAGGTAGAGGATGGGTGGTCAAAGGTGGTTTACTTTGACCAAGGTATAATGGAGTAATGGTTTATTATGGAATGTGGGTTTGATGAGTGAACTGAATAGGAACATACATCAATGAATTGGGATATGATTGTTAGAATTACATGCATTACTATGTAATATTCTAGTTTGGATTTGATAAATAAGCCTAATTTTAAGAGAATTATGGCTATAATGGAAGGATATGGCTCTAGGTAAATTAATATTCCTACCAAGTTTGAGTAGCGACTTGCCATCAACTAGTCAAACCTAGCTGAATAAGGGGGACTTATTATGAACTAAGGCCCTATCATTGGATTTGTGGTACATGTTAAACAAAAGGTGATTGTTGGCTAATTGGTACTTGTTGGACAATATTACCTATTAGTTTCATGAACACTTTTTATGAATTAGACATTTGTAGAGTGTTTGGCATTTATATTTAACCAATGGATATATGTTGTTGATTAGACAATGTTTGTGATTATAAATTTATGTTGGTTTTTGACTATTGAGGTATAATTGTCACTACCTATTGAGGTGGAACATTTATTGCCCCTATTGAGGTGGTGTAGTGTTCTACCTCTACTATGGTGGTAAACTAGACTATGCCTATTTTTTTGGAATGTTAGCCATCACCTATTGAGGTAGAGTAACATCCATCATGTGTTATTGAGGCAAGGCACTAATTGGTACTTAATCACTTAATCCTTGAGGTTGCATTCTTGAAGAAGTAGCCGGTTGAGGATTAGAGGTAACTTGTTATGATTGTGACCTAGGAGTTCCTACCCCCTACTATTGTAAACCACTTGTGGTATTAACAAAAGGCACTCATTATGGACTAGTTGTTGGTCTAGTTAAACCACTTTGGCTTGAATCAGGAGATACTTATGTGTTATACACTATGTTTAACACATTGGTCTATGTAGAAGTAGCAGTCACTTCTTTAATAGATGGGGCATTAACCATGTCATTAAATAAAGTGCTTTGTATAAATGGTTCTATACCCAAATTATCTTGACCTATCAATTCAATCAATACCCATGTTAAAGGAGCTAAGTCAATAAATGGAGTGTTTGACATGGCCATGTTATTAAAATTACATGCTAGATTCAAATAGGTTTGATATTCTTGTTGTAGTTTTGTAAAGTGGTCCTCTACAAACCCCTTTATTTTGATTAGCATATTAGGGTATTAATACAACATCAACACATGTGATTGAAGATGACTAGTAAAGGCATGTTCAATAGTTTGGTTATAAGGCATGTTGAGAGACACTCTAACGAAACCAGACAATCTTTCATGGGGGAAATCTATTGGAAACTTGTCCCCTAACTCCATGGCTCAGACTAAAGATTCATCCTTGTTTTCAATTAATGATGATGAAATAAATAAGGATCATATTTCAATGGCATAATAATATAAGACAATTGTTTTAGAATATTTGATCTTGGTCTTACTCTGAGTATGGAGGCATGTTAACTAAATAATCAACTAGGGGATCTTGGATTTATTCCCTAGATTGAGTATTTTAAGGAGGATAAGGATCCATCTCAAAAAATACATTATCACCATAAGGGTCATGAACAAAGTCATCTTGTCTGACCATATTATCATAACCTAGATTTTACATGGCTTTGCTATGAGTGTAATGAGACATATTCAACTTGATGATGAATGTTTCACAAAGATTGGCTTAAAGTTATACAAACTCTTAAAAACAAGGTCTAAAGGACAAATGGTGCAAACTTGGTCTAAAGATGAAGCTGTATCTCAAAAATGGTCAATGTTAAAACTTGGGCTGAAATAGTCTAACGTAAATGTTAAATGTCAAATGTTTTACACAAAAGTGTTAAATGGATGAAGGAAAACTAGATTGCTAAACTTTAGTTAAAAAGTGTTTCAAATGAGTCTAATCTAGGTCTACATAAATAAATGTTTTTAGGTCTTTTGGAAAACAAGGCACAAAAGATAGGATTAAAACAAGAATTGCTAGGTCTTTTGGGAATAAGGCACAAAATCTAGATTTTAAACAAAACAAGGTCAAAAAGGCAAGATATTTAATCTAACAAATTTGAAACACTTTAACACAAACTAGGCATTCAGATTTAAACACACACTTGATAATTTGGCACAAGACATGGAACATTAGGCATATAGAAGATATATCACTTCCCCAAATCTAGGCACAAAAATAGTCGTTAAATTGAGCAATAAATTAACCTAAGTTACCGAAGCCAAAAGTAAAAGATCAATGTCTAGACCAAAATTACATGAGGCATAGGCAAAAAAACATAAATGTTTGGATATATATTTGTGAAGGCTAATTTAAAACTTAATTTAGAAGAATAGGCTTCTTTAAAATAAATAATAAGATAGACAAGAATGAACAACATGATGGTACTAGGCATAGATTCCAAAGGCACATGTGATTTTCAAAATTGTAGTTTGGACACAAGGAAATAAGTATTTAAAATAATTTGATCGGCATAATGATGATATAATTATCTAAAGGTATGAAAAATGGTTTGTTTCAAGACTTTAAGCCACATAACTTGGAATGAAATGGGCAACGTAACGATTCCCCTTTCAAACAAGTGATAAAGACACAAAGGTTTGATAAAAACTAAGGAAAATGTGTAATTTCAAATGGATGGAATAATGCCTCTTAAAATAAAGGAGTGACGTTTAAACAATACTCATTTTTAGATGTGGTATGACAAATAAATATTTTTGACACAAGACTATGTAAGTAAAAAGGACAAAACGACAAAAACACCTAAGTGTAACGTCCTAAATCTTAAAACTGATAAGGTTGCATCATACTATCAAATTCCATCTATATACTTGATCCTAAGAAAATTTCAAGTGATTAATCTAAAAAGTAAAAGCACATGAAAAGTAGGGTTTTTAGGCCCCCTCTTCTCTCAAGGGTCTATACGATGACATGAAACTTTGGGCTACTCGCCTTGTATCAACAATGTGTCTATGACAAGTGGGGTTATTTAAATTATCAATTTTTGTTCATTTATAGATAGTGCCATATGTGTGGCTAACACTAGGGCATAATCACATCATTTGGATCTACATTAAATGGCTTGTATTGAAAATGTCTTGTATTTTTCACAATTACTACATCCATCAATTGCTCAGTATAGTGTGATATCTAAATTATCATTACATTCCAAGCTGAGTACCATTAATGGAGCTTGTTTTAATCACTCAAAATAAGCATCTCAGTGGGTCACCCTTAATTTATAAACCCCACCATGGAGTGGGGTTTAAAATATACTAGGAGATGAATTTTTGGGTCAATTATTTCCTAGATAACTTGTGATAAGGTGATGAAACCCCACTAACAAATCAAAAATTCATGAAATAAAGACAAGTGGAAGGATTTTAGGGTCATTTTGGGGTCACCCAGATCACACAAATTTTGGGGTGGGCCTTAGTGACTTTATTTCCATGATTTTAGTCCAAAATGGAAAATTTAAGAAGTAAGCATTTTTGATCACCCAAGTTCCTTAAAGGGGATATGAGGAGAGCATACATGTGATACTCATTTTGCTTAAACAAACACTTTTAACAAAAAAGTATAAAAATGAAAACTCTTATGAGTATGTAACTAAAGAGATAATTAATTTTTATAGCATCAAATGAAATATTTTATGAAATTCTACCCCCTTGGATTTGTTGTTGATAATTGTAAAAACTTCAAAAATAACCAAGAGATGAAAATAACTAAGTACATTTTAAGCACTAAATATAATGTGTGTAAGATTTAACCATGGTTAAAATTTGCTATTTCCACCTCAAGAGATGCAAATTTTTAGAGGGTTTGCCTACTTAGAAGCCTAAAATCAAGTGAGAAAATAAAATTTTAAATTGAGGTCTTGGGTTTTTGATTTCTTGTCTCAGAGACCAATCATCACTGATCCACAAAGATCAATGCAGATTACAAAAACTGATGTTGATTAAGGCTGCTCATTGACATTTCTTGTAAAACACATAATAATAAAGTTTATTTTGATGGAAAAATGGTTAATAAATGAGCTTAAAGCATAAACATCTCATGAATTTTGAAATAAATGGGTTAGACAAACAACATGCATATCATTAGACACAAAATGAAAGCAAGAAAAATCAAGTAAAAACATCATTAGCCATGTTTCCTACCTTGTCCTAATTATTACATAGATATCATGGTTGATTCATATAATTGATGTCAATATGAAAAATCATCATCGATCCCTTCAACCTATGACTTATATAAAAAGAAAAGACGTAAAAAATAAAGTTAAAACTTGAAACTTCAAGATTTTTATACTTCTGTTATAAAAACTGAAACTAGCATATCAATTTTATTGGCCATATGGGATACTTGGTCCCATAAAGCATTCCATCATGTGAAAAAATATTATGTAGAGGGGAGGTTAGTCTTGTGTTAGTCCAATAAAATAACTCAAAATAACACACTAAAATCCCAACATCTCTAGCCTAGACATTAGGCAGAGCATAGGTAAAAACCACATAAATGAAAGTGCAACTATAACAAAAAGTAAAAAACTCTTTTTCCTTTCTTGGAGCTTAAAATGGATTATTGAAGTGGCTTGATTAGTTTATGCATCAATAAATCTTCATTAATAGAGCTTTTTTGGCTTCACCTTTCCTTGGCACCTTGGATTTTTTGCGTAGCTTATGATTTTGGCATGGTAACACTACTTGTAAAGCTTGTCTCTCTTTAAATTAGCCTTATAACTTTGGATTATGAGAGCTTAGAGATCAATAGGTATAGCCTTATATTTATATCCTCAAAAGTTAACTCTCACCCAAGGTGAGTTAAGGTTGAGTTTAAACATGGAATGGGCTTAAAATAACTCTAAGTGAGTTGAGGCTAGCTCCAGTTAAGTTAAAATATGTCATGTAATTATGATTTTAAATTACTAGGCATGGCTCTTAAATTAGATATTTTTGAGATATTTTAGAAGAGCTTGACAACTCATAAAGGCAATGATGAAAAGGCTTGATATTTTAATTTTTTGAATTTCCATTTTTAGATATTCACTAATTTCAAATGGATAATTCAACTAAGCACTTAATCTATTTTAATTAGTTTATTTATTTTGATTAGTATTTTAGCTCTTTAAGATTTGATCAAGTGCCCAACTTAATGGGTCCATAGGCCAAATTATCAATTATTGGGTCACGAGGTGATTGGGGATGAATCCATGAGAGGTTATTATTGTGTATGTTATAATAACCCAAATAGGGATGTCCCAACATGATTATGAGCATTGATGAATGATGCATGGCTAAAATTGGGATGCTCAATGATTTTTAGTCTTAATTTTCAACATTTGGTAGGAATTAGTTTGAAGCCCAGTTAGAAGCCAGTTGTGGCTAGAATTTGGTGTCTACAATCACTAGGTTCATGCATTGGTTTGCATGCCCAATGAGGTGTATTCATTCCTTTCCTCTTTCCCATCACTTTACTTAATTTTAATTAGTTACTTCTTTACTCAACATAGTCTTTTATTTTTGATATCTTTTAAGTAAGGACATATTTATGCACAATTGATTTGTAGTACATGAATTGGATCATGATTTATATATGCAGACTCAACTTCATATATCCAGACTTAACTTCATAGGATTCACTTCTTAGGTAAGTTCAGGTACACTTATTTTTCCTTTATACTAGTCATTTCACTTTTCTACTTTTTATAACATAAGGGGGGGATGTAATCACCTAAAAGTGGTATTTGAGTGCTAAGATTGCTACTTGAGACTACATATCCTAGATTATCCCTAGACCTACCCTAGATCTTATTATCACACTTATCCAACCTTCATGTGGGCTAAAATTATCCCTAAATATCTAAAATATATTCCTAAACCTCATTCCTGATCCTTGCCCTTTGTGCCTAGTTTTCTTCTAGCTAGACATTATCACCATATTAAGAACACTACAACCATGTGGCACTAGTGTCCCCAAAATGGCATCTATGTCCTTTACCCAAGGTTTCCTGAACAAATATATTTTCAAAGATAAAACCCTCCTAAGGTTAGCCTAAACATATTTTATCATCCGCACAAGCAAAAAAATAATATAAATACATGAATTTTATCTCTCTATACACTCGATGGAAATTAGATGCAAAATATGTATTCAAACATGTAAAAAGTTGAGCAAAATCAAGGTTATTAATCCATATTCTACCCTACTTATGCATACTACCATCTACAGTATTTTTAAGCTCATATTTTCTAGATTTATGATCTCAAGCACATTTAAGGCACTCAAAATCACTATTATACTAGCATCACATGCACTTGTACTAGTTCTTAGGTGGGGAGAACTACATCGGGCATGATCCCTCCTTAGATTATTGTTATGTAAGAAACTCTCTTCATAGTGGGGTGTTGGGGATGTCCAACCTATCCTATAAATTAACACACTTTTTGGATAATGCCCTTATTGTAATGAGGATTAAGGTTTTTCATCATAATCAATTATTATAGACATAATACAAAGTTCTAGATTTCATGCATGCAAAAATAGACTCAAAAAACCTAGACATAGGTGCACTTATAAGTTCAAGATAGTCTTGCATAAAGGACATTAGTGATAATATCATGACACTATAGCCATATGGCATTACTATCCAATTGTGGTACTACTATCTAGGTGGGGTTTTTTACATAGGGATCTAATTGATGATGCTCAGACCTACTTCTATCTCAGTTTCCAACACTCATATCATTTGTATCAGTTGTTTTCTAGATAATTATTTATTTACACATATTTATAATTATTTTTAGAAAGCCAAAGCTTGTCAAATTTGTAAAAAATTAGTGGTTATTTTATGCATATTATTTACCTAATTTAGTGTACTCATCCCTTTAATCAAACATAGGATTTACAATTATTAAGTCTTAAAAGGTTAAAACACAAGTGCTTAAGAAGTGGAGGAACTATTTTTTACCAAAATAGTGTTTTTTTACATAGACCATCCAGCACTATCATTTATCAATAGTCAAGGAAATTTTAATGAATTAAATGTGAAGTGGGTCATGTTTTTGTAAAGTTGATCATTTGTATTGAAACACAAAGTAGAAATTTAAACAAGGTTGTAGATGCACTGAGTAGGAGAATTCTCATGTTAAATGAGATGTGAGTGAAGGTCATTATATTTGATTCCTTGAAGGAGTTAAATGTAGAAGATGAATATTTTTGTGATGTCATGATGGCATGCATAGAACCAAAAAGTGTGGATAGAACATTGTAGTTGGATTATTTTTTATAAAAATAATTATGTTCAAAAGAATGTGATTGTGAATACTAAGGGAATAGATGCATAAGAACTTGATGAAGGAGAAGCATAGTGGAGGATTAGTAGGACATTTTTAGATTGATAAGACATTGGAATAATTTAAATAAGGCTAATTTTGGCCAAGTATTGGTGTAGATATGTGTGAATTTATTCAAAGGTGCAAAATTGTCTAATTGGCAAAGGGGAAGAGTCAAAATACAAGGTTAAATCAACCACTACCTATTTCAAAGAAGAAATGAGAGGAAATTAGCACAAAATTTGTGATATTATTACCAAGAACTCAAAGATATAATTATTCCATATTTTTAGTGATGTATAGATTTGAAAAATGGCACATTTTATTACATAAAAAAAGTGATACAACGAGCATTGCCAATTTGTTATTTAGAGAAGTGGTGAGGCTGTATGGGTTGCTACACACCATAATATTATATTAAGATGGAAATTTTAGGCCTTTTTGGTTCTCATTGGGGAAAAATCTAGGCAACAAAAAATAATTTTTATTTATCATATCATCCACAAACTGATAGATAAATTAAAGTGGTGAATAGTAGCTTTTGAAACTTATTGAGATGTTTAGTTGGAGACAAGCTAGAATAATGGGACATGATATTGACACAGTAAAATTAGAGTATAACGATTCAATGAACAAGAGTACATAGAAAACACCCTTTAGGATTATGTGTGGACGTAATATAAGGGGAGTCACAAAGCTAAGGGAAATTAGTATGGCACATGGGAGAAGTGTAGAAATAAAAGATTATGTGAATTATATGCATAATATACACCAAGAGCTGTAGATAAAATTGGAACAAATCAATTTTTTATACAAATAACACACAAATGAGAGGCACATAAGTAAAAAATTAGAATAACATATTTAGTGTTGGTATATTTATACAATGTGAGGTTCCCCCACATAGCATATAATAACATAAAGTGGAATAAAATAGGGCCATGTAAGGTGTTGAACAAAAATTCATTAAATACACATCAGATCAAATTATCTGAAGGCATAAACATATTTCCCATTTTCAATCTAGTTGATTTGTATGATTATCATGAAGACAAAAAAAATGATGAATGGGAGGAATCGGGATCTCAAGTAGCTCATTAGAAAGTGCAAGTATGTAATGAAATACGTTCACCAATAAATTAGAATAACATGAATAGATCAAAATATAAATAAAATAAAATAGAATATATGAGTAAATGACAAGTCATTTCAAGGGTCCAACCTCCATATCCTTACAATAAGAACAAAATTTTTAATATGATAATCAATTACTAATTACTAACTCCTATTTATAGTCTACTTAGGGCATGGTTATTCTACAGGTCAAAATAACTACCTAAAGTAGTTCATAGGGAAATGTAATATGATAAAAAAGGGGTTATGTAAGCCAAAAGTTAGCTATACATATCCCAATGCAATTATATAATAAGGGTATATCATGCCCCTCACCTTTAAAATAATGTTGCCCTTAATATTTAACAACTTTGGATGCTATTGTAGAAAATATTCATCCTCCCACACTGACTATTCACGATTGAAATTCTTCCACTTGATCAATTACTCCTTAATTTATCTTATTCACAACCTTTTAGTGTGTGTCTGAAGTATTGACTCATTTTTTGGAATGACTTGGCCTTATTCATCTAGTTCTAATAACTCGGTCTAGGTAGAAACTCTCTATAGAATTATCTTCTTCAGGCAAGATACATAAAAAACATGATGTATATGAGTGGATTGGGGTAGATATAACATATAATCAACACATCTAATTTTATATAGGATATTATAAGGGCCATAATACTTAGGATAAAGTTTTTTATCCTTTTTATATTGCTTTAGAGACATCTTCTTATATTAATGAAAACACATAAAGACCCAATAATTTATGTCAAAATGTTGATCACTTTGATGTTAATCTACTTGCTTCTTCATTCTATTATTAACCATGGAAAAATTATCTCTCATACTAGCTACTAACTTATGTTGATGTTGAATGTGTTCTTCAGTAAATAAAACCTATTAGAGTGGGCCATAATCAAGGATTGGTCTAGATACAATCGAATACAAAAAACTAAAACTGTATGGAGTAGTAAAATCCAAAGAATAACTCAAATGAAATAAGATTGTATTTAAAATGAAAATTTGAATTAAAATTCATTAATTCATTAGCCAAAAAGTACATAGGAAGGTGTATACAAGGGAAATGAAGCTGATTCACAAATCAATCCTAGCTTTAAGAATATAAATCACACTAGCCCTTCTACTTGTTGGTACATATAGACAATCAAGGTCATGACCAATATGGATCCACTAGACCTAACTAAGGGGTATCTTACTACACAATATCACTAAAGAGGGTTTCAAATCCTCTAGCCAAGCAATATCACATAATAACCTTAGCTAGGTCCTACATTTTCTTATCAAAGTAAATGAAAAAGTAAAGTAAATCTAATCTAGTTCTCACAAAAGCATGCAACATAAAATGGGGATAATAAACATGAAAGTAAACATATAAATAAGAACTCTACTCAAGTCAATGTAGAGGTAATACTAATGCATGAAAAGAGAAACATATTCATAAGCTAACACATGCAAATCTATCTAATTAATAAAGAGGAGAAAGAGTTAGGAATACTTACCTTGAAGATGAACCTATCAAGATTTAATCTCTCCCTTAGATAATGGTGCTTTGAAAGAGGTTATTGTGGTTTGTAAGGATAACTAAGATAAGCTAGCTTTAGGCTAAACAACTTCTCTTATGTATCCAAAAGACTTTTCCCACAAGATAAGATTCTTCTCTCTAAAGGAAGTATGAAACCCTAAGTAATGGCTCTTCAAGTAAAATGGTGGATAAGTATATGTACAAATAAATGATTATCTATATTTCTCTAATGAAAATGGTGAAAAGGATGTGTTTATATATCTAGACTAACCTAAACCCTTCTAAAGTTTTAGTTGATAGATTCAACCCAATTGAACCTATTCTTTAATAAATAAAGTAGTTAGGTCCCAAACTAGGTTGGCTAGGGCTGACCTAGTCCCATAATGTGCTTATTTTTAATAACATAGTCATCCCATGTGAATTTGTTTGATAAATGATAAAAAGAGGTTTTGTCTTAGGTTGGGGATATTTAAGGTGGAGAATTACTTGGAGGAGTGTGTAAGGGAGGTGTCAAACTCATGGAGATATATAAAAGAGGTTTGTGTTGATTTTAAGTGGTGTTATAGGGAACAAAAATATTGTGAAGCACCAATGGTCTCCCTACCCCTTTCTTGGTGCACCCTTTAAGGCATGCACTCAGAGAGATTGAGTCTTGAGGGGTTCTTGTAAGAGAGAAAAAATAGTAATTGATAAAGTTTAAATATATTGTGTGTATACATATGCCCTACTCAAAGTTCATCATGTGTCAAGTAGTTGCAATATGGGATGGTGCTTCGAGAAAAGAACACAACAACACATAATGATTAGCTAAGTAAATTATAGTATTTTAAAACATAAAATAAATGAAAGTAAATGATTGAAAGGAAATAAATAAAATAAATAAGTAATGTATGCCAACCTTGACTTACCTTTATCATTGAATGGTTGTATGTTGTGTTTATAGTTTTGATCATGGAGGGCATAAAGGTTGCTTTGGAAAAACTCTAAGGATACAAAAATTAAAGATAAAAAACAAACTAATGCAAGAAAATCAAGATAATTGAAATGTGTAGGCATGATGAACTTGGAATCTTGGTAAGCTAAGGTGATAAATGATATGTTAGGACCAAATGACCAAGATAAAATTAGAGTAAATTAGGTAACTGAAAATCCAAGGCTACTAAATTAATGAAAAAATCAAACAGGTATACCTTAAGTAAGAAAGGTAACAAACGAAATCAAATTAAGGATTAAAAGAATGAAAATCTAACATCAATGTGAAAGTACTAACAATACTCACTTAAATAAAGATGGGCAAGAAATGGTAAAACAACATTGATGAGTGAGCAGTAATAATCCTTACTCAATAATTAATGGTAAAAGTATATGGAAGAGAAAAAAACATTGGTAAATAAGAAGTAACAATCCAAACTCACTCAAAAATGAAAAAAGTACATGAAAGGGAAAACAACATTGGTGAGTGATAAGTAACAATCCAAACTCATTCAATAATGGAAAAAGTATGAAAAATATAAATGGGTGCAGTTGTCTGAAAAAAGAGCAATGATAATGATTTTTTTTCAAATGAAACCAAGGTAATTTTAGAAAATAGAGTAATGGTGTAAATAAAATAATCCATAGTCACTCAAGCATACTATTTTGTTCTAAATATAGATAAAACCAGAAAAAAATAGTGCTATCATGTTTTAAGATGTGAAGAAGAGGGAATATAGAAGTGGGAAAACATATTTGGAATCAAACTTTCCTGTCAAGGGGGGAATGAAATGGGTGATGGGGGAACCGAAGGAAAAATCAAGGTAGAGAAAATCTTTTTCAAAGTCAAGACACTAAAATTACGTGATGCATGTTTTCTTTTCTAACATTATGTGAGACACATGGATGGTTAAAAAGAAAATCAAAATGATTTAGAAAAGTATAAATAATCATAAAATGTAATACACACTATATCACAATGAGAAATGCATAAAATAAAGAGATAAATTAATATAAGAAACCAAAATGGTAAAGTAATAGGAAAAAATGCTTTCAAACCATGTAAAAGTAAAAATTTCACTAAATTAAAACAAATAGAAGTCATACTATATCAAGTTGGGAAGTATGAAAATTTTAAACCAATGGTATAAAAACAAATGAACAATAAAGTTAATCAAACATACTAGATCAAAATGGGATGTATGAAAATAAAAACAAAATGTAAGTATAAATCAAATTATTCATACTAAATTACGATGGAAAGTATGATAAATTTTAAAATGATTGTAAATATACATGCAATCAAAAAATAAGAAGATAAAAGTGAAATGTTTATGAAGTAAGCATAAAACATACTAAATCAAGATGGGATGTATGTAAATGACATGTAAATAATTATGTAACACAGATAATATCAAATTTAAAGTGTGTAAATTTATTGTGACTTAATTATAGTATGAACTTTTTATTGGAATATTCTATGAGGAGACCCTAGTCCTATCCAAGTTCTTACACTACAATGACAAAGGGAACACCAATGAGGTGGAGATAAAGGTGAGAATAATATAAAGATGTTTGATGTGGTAATTTGTGAAGAGAGCCTATTACTATCCATGGTCTTACAATGAAACTCACAAGGTGAACACCAATGAGGTGAATGTTAAAGGGTGGAAAAAAAAAGAAATGTTTTATGAGGAATGCCTGGTCCTATCCAAGGTCTTACAATGCAACTCAAAAAGGGAAACCCTAGGGGATATGATTAGTTAACAAAATAATAGTCATCAAGGGGAAATATTAGGATTATTGTAATGAAATAGGGAATGTCAAAATCATGACATAGGCATTTTATGAGAAAACCTTAGTAAACATGAGGCATACTAGGTAAGAATGAAAGACACTAAGAGGCTAATGACCATCAAAATACAAAGGATACCTTCTCACAATAAGCACAAAATTATATAGATAAAAAGGTGGAATACTAAAATCAACTCATGAAGGTTATACAAACAAGGAAATTAAAATGGACCCACCTTCCCACAACATGTTCCCTATTCCTTAGGACCTCTTATAGAGTCATCAGTCTATAATGAAGATTGGGTAATTATGTGATAAAGTAGGTATAACTTATATATTTTTTTGTTCTCATATCCCAATCTACAAGCCTAATTCACCCCAATGGACCTCAACTCTATCATGAGGTAAAATATGGAGTTTGAGCTTTGATTAAAAATAGGGTATGTGCTAAAGAATCATGTCTTTTAATGTGATCAGACTTTTGGATTGTATGTTGACTTTTAAATCATTGCCTTTTATTTAAATGGTTTGGATTTTAACTTTTTTATGGATTTTATGATTCCTACTCCATATAGATTTGAAATAACCAACATGAGTGATAAAAGTGATACACGTAAATGAGCTTTAGACTTTGGTTAAAGGAGGCTAAGTAACCAGAGATGTGATTGATCAAAAAACTTAGGTTTACCTATGAACCAGTATGTAATCTCAAATTTCAATCATATGTATGCTTAGTATATGAAACATATATAAGGTAAGAAGGGAGATCAAATAGATTGGTGTATAAAATTAGTATAATGAGAAGTCTTTTTTGCTAAAGGATCACATGATAAAGATAAAATACTAAGGGAATAAGGGTTGTATAACCAAGTCACAATAATTTTTTTTAAAATTTAAGTGTAAAAGATAGCAAAAAATCATTACAGAGAAAATAAAGGAATCCATGAAAAAAGTGAAACCATAAACATAAGTTTGCATTCATGAAAATAATGAGAAAAAACCATAAGAAAAAGTGAAAGAGAATGAAACCATGTAAAACACATAAAACATAAGATAATGGTTCATGCCAAAGAGATAAGTGAAATCATTTTTGACAAATAGTCAAAAATATAAGATATATAAATGGATCTTAAATCTAATCCAAATCCTGAAAATAGAATAATGTGAGAGAAAACCATGTTGTGTTCACAAATACTAACATATTTGACCATAAGTTTTATCCATAACATTTGAAACATCCCTATTTAGATGAATTATAATGTTAACCAGAGTCTCATTGATCTTCACAAAAATTTGTGAAAATACTTCCTTCCGTATCATCTCAACTAAAAAGATAGGTGTTTAAGAAGAAGATTAATGCTCATGTGGTATCTCCTATATGGGATACTCAATATGAGGAATAGGTTTCTCAATGTGAATGGTATCTATAGAGATATGAGGAGGTGTAACTAGTATAGAAGGAGGAACTTTCATTTGAAAATGACCTATATGAATAACTAGTGTTAGTGTAGACTATGGGAAATATTAGAGATGTTATTGAAGCATGTGAAATAGGTCAATATGATCGGTAGAACACTAATGACAAAAACAATAAACTTCCACATATTTAGGGATGGACTCTAGAAGTAGCTTAGGAGGAGGTATGGTCTTGTGTTTGGGATAGGTAATGACTGGTTATAATGTGCCAATGTGCTACCTAAGTTTTTAGTAGTAAGTAGAAGAATGGATATTTATTCCATATAAGTAACAAATAAGTATATTAGTATAAAATGGAGGTATAATAGATGAAGGGGTATAAGAAGAAGCTTGGGGCTACTGATATAGATGATAATCTTTGGTCTAATGACCAATAACTCTATGAATATTGTAACAAGGCTGATCTACCCATTGTGTGGGTAAGGGATCAAGCTGAGGTAATAGAAGAAGACCATCACCAAAGAAGGGATAAACTAGATAAAAAATTGGACTAGGCTCATATGTAGGTAAGGCTGTTTATGCAATGGGTCTAATCAAAATGGATAACATTTATGGAAGAATAATGTTGGAAGGGTCATGATATTTGGTGAATGATAAGGTCCTATCATGGCATGATCTATGAACATACTCTTGAGAGGTTATATTATGAATGAAGGAATAATATGTGAGTGATCCATTTCTAACTGATGAAAAATAGAAGATAAACTAATATTAGGTACTATAAGATAAAAAATTATAGAAGAAAAATACTAAAATAAAGAAGAATGATATATAAGAAATTTGATACTTATAGCTTGGATGAATCTAGCTAAAAATGGGTCATCTAAAACATAACCATCATCATAATCAGGTGTATGTAGGTTATTAGTACATGTAGGAACTATTTTGTTAGTCAAAAAAGTATGGTGAATGGAATGTCTAGTTTTGGTTAAAGGAACTGGTATGCCCTCAAAAGGTTACTGATGGGATCAAGGTTGAAGAGGAGGAATTTGAGCAATGATGTGAGGGGAAAGATCATTTTTTTAAATATTTAGGCTTATCTCATTTGGCTCATCATCATCAGAGTCTAATAGGTTAGGTGGAATATTTCTAATTAATTTGGGATGACCATTATAACCTCTTGTGGAGTTAATTGGATAGTTGAAGTGTTGAGATTATTGAAATGAAACACTAGGTAAGGGTTCAAAGGTGGGTATTTTAAAGACATTGCATTCTTAGAAATATTTAAAATTCTAAAGATTTATGTCCTTTTGAATACTGTAGATAACACCATTTTAAGGAAATTTAATACATTGGTATGAAGATGAAGTGACTCATCTCATACAATGAGTCAAAGGTCTACTGAGTAAGCTATTGTAAGAAAGTGGAAAGTTAAATATCATGAATTTCATATAGATGATAATGAAAAGAATGGTAATAGGAATACAAATACAACCTAGAGGAGGCATTTGTCATGTATCATAGCCTTGACATGTACTGTGTGTGGATTTAATTAAGGTTACACTCAGAGTATCCAAGTGTTTTAATAAAGTCAAGGGAGGTAATATAAGTACTTAAACCTTCATCAATTATGTCACACTTAACTTAGATACTACCTATTTAGATGCTAATTTAAAAAGGAAAGATCATCCACACAAAGTAATATCTAGTTAGGAATCATAGAAGAGATATGGAATTTAAGTGAGAGGGAAGTTTCCACTATTTCATCAACATGGATGGACATCTCTTCACATTATTGAAATATGTTATATTTAGATCTAGCTAAGGTAACCTCTTTCCCTATAAGAGGAGTATAAGGGATGTTTATTTAGAATAATAATTGTATTAGGTGGTTGTGATGGTGGGGAAAAGTTCTTCTAATCTCTAAGAAGGAGATTTGAGATGCAATATGGGAAAGTTCTACAATAGGATCCCATTCATCATAACCCATGAGAGGATTGTTAGTTATAGATGTGTAGTGTTGCAAGAGTTCCTTGGAAGGTGGGTTGGATGTGCAATTCAATTTATGTTGATAAGGTATGGCTGGTTTAGGTTGGTTTCAAGTGGGTTGAATGACTTTAGATGATGTGATGGTTTGTTGAGGTGGTTCTTATGGTTAATTAGAAGAAATATTATTTAAGGTTTGAGGGATGTTTTCTTGTGGTATATAATTTGGGGAAAGAGTATAATTTATATCAATGGTATGAGAGGTATGGTCAATTTTTATTGTTGGAAGTGGTGCCTATATGGGTATTAGTTCCTCATGCCTCAATTCAATGAGATGGGATGGGGAAGTGTCTTTAATGATGAAAATTTCTAGAGAGGTATGATGTGTAAATATTGGGTTTGAACTAATATAAGCAATTGATTTTCTCATATTAGTCATATTAACCACATTTTCATCTTTAGTGTTAAGATCCATAAGACTTTTAATTTTGTTAGTAGTAGGGGTAGGTTGTTTGATGTTGTCTTGGTGGTTAGGAAGGGTATCCTTGTAGATAGTTAAATGAGCATTAACTTAGTTTAAATCTTGATTTTTATTTTGAGTTTCATGAGATTTAAGTGCTATGTCATAAGCTTGTTAATGTTTACATATAAAGGATTCATGGTCAAAGTTAGGACCAAGAAGAAAATCCATAACAAGATTATTAATTATCTACAAGTCTAATAAGAATGTTCCCAACTTGTATGAAACCAACAAAATTTATTTGGATCATACCATGATTTCATAGGATGAATGGGGTCAAGATCTCATGGTAGAAGTCTTGAAATATGTTTGTGAATTTATGCTAAGGACAATGGTTTGTGCATATTAGTATGATTGTGTTGATAAAATGTGGGAGTATGATTAGAATTATTGTTAGGGGGAGGAACATGCTCCATGGTGTTGTTTGGAGAAATATATTGGATGGTGTGTATGGTGTTATAAGTGTTGGTAACACCATCATTGGTTGCATGATTTTTTTTTTGATAATCATGCGTGTTCTTATTATAGGTTAAGGTAGTTCAAATTGACACATGAGGAAATCAAGTCATTTAGCTTGGTCAAGAGACTCTTCCAAAGTTTTTGGAGAAAGGGTCCTAACGTGATATCTTAATTTAGGGTGGAGAGCATTAGTAAATAAATGAAAGAGATCATCATTTGCCATATTATGCTTAGATTTGTTAGACAAATTTTTCCATCATCTAATGAAGATTTGTGTCATTTATATTTCAAGTTGTTTGTAATTTATAAAATGAGATAAGTTATTTTCAAGAAGATCACTAGTTTGGAATTCTTGGACCAATGATTTGACCAAATATTCTAGGCTAGTGATAAAGTGGGTTTTCAATTGGCTGTACTAATATACAACATCTCCTAAAAGAGTTTTAGCTAAAAATTTAGTGGAAATAGAAGTATTAAGATTAACCCAATCTTTGTAAAGGTTTCCAAATGTTTTTAGATGCAAGGTAATATCTATAGATCCATTATAAGTGATGGTGGGGGTGAGACCTCCTATGTCAATTTTGGCAATTTGAGGTATTAGAGGTTTATTTTGTAAATGGTTGATAGTTTTGTTGATAATTGGAGGTTTTGGTATGAGGTTACCATGGGAGTCCCTAAGGGGGGGATGGGGGGCATTAAGATTTTGCACTCCCCATGGAACATGGTGAGGTTGGTTTTGGAGATGTATGAGGTGAATTTGCATTTACATCATCTAATTTGCATTATTAGTTTGAAAATCATGCATTTGGTTAAGAAATTTTAATAAAATTTTAATGGTTTAAGAAGCATTTTGGCTAGTGGATACAACATGTGATGAATTAGTATTATGTGAGGTATCAAGAGCTTGAGATTCATTATGAGTGTGGGATGAGGTAGTAGCATGAACCACAAAAGTGGCATAAGTGTCATTGGTATCAAATAAATTTATTGAATTTTTAAGTCACCCCAAACTTGCACAGATCTCACAAAGATCCTATAGAAGATTTGTGCCCTACAAATTATTGAGTTTTTTAAAGCAACCTATGCATAGATGCCTCCTATCTGCACCCACACTAAAATATTTAACATAGATATGTGTATAGAGTAAGTTTTGATTCATGCACACTAGGCATTACCAATGCATGCCCCATATAGAAAGCCTCCATCACACAAACTAAAATGGTGTGCAGGTTTAAGCATGCAGAGCCCCAATCTTAAGATGACATAGGTATACATGTGTAAGAAGCAATTCTAAATTGATAGAAGTGCATCCATGATCTTCCATCTTAGTTCACTTTCATATTCAGAAGGGGATATACACCTCCATGATGAAGTCTTACACAAAATCATAGGGTTTCAATTCTACACTCTCATAAATCACAAACTTTAATCTATGTTGCGCACATACTACTTCATAGACTAACATGGACCCTATGTGTAAGGGAATGATGTGGTAGTTTAAAGGAGACCCATGCAATGATTGACAAGTGGCTGTAAGGTATAAATCGGTAGTTGGAAGAGTAGTTAAGTAGCATTTGAGGCCTTATTAGAACAAGTAAATGCAAAATTAGTTGTCAAAAATTAGAACATGATCACATGCCACACCTCTAACTTTTCCATGAATCTTCCACTCCTAGACACACATGTGGATCCATAGGAATCCTACCAAAAACTCCTAGATTCGAATCACTAGATAGAATTTAAGAAGCATAGGTGAAATTCCAAAATAGATTTAAAAACTATATATGCCACACAGAGTGGTACATTAATTATAAAATGGATTGATCAATTATAAAATCTTTGTTATTCATTGTAAAAAGGGTTCACACATTTTTGGTAACCTCAAACTTCCAAAATTTTCCCTCCAAGAGAACTTCTATTGCTTGAACCTTGTATGTTAATGATAATTAAGTTTACCTTCTTTTGTTTTTCTTATACTTTATGTGTTTCTACTCATTTTTTCTATTTAATATTTAAAAGAAATAAGAAACTAAAGATAATGGTCAGGGATTAGATGATACCCAAATGAATTTGCGTACCATATCCAGACGATTGAAGGAGCTCCTCTTTGGCTGTGGAGGATGACACCTGTAGATAAGAAAGACTTAAACAAAGAAAATGTTAGATAGATATATGGTGGACTGCCAAGCGATATGCTTGGTCTCAGAAGTACAATGAATTCCTTGAGGGATGACAGTCCACTTATTTGACAAAAGAGTGTCAGATAAAGAGAAATAATGAAAGACTAAGAAATAAAAAGTAGACAACACGTACATGTGTTCTGCTGTAAGTCTTCCATATTCACCGATGTCGGTGGTTCTACTGGCATTGATTTGTCAAGGTTGCCAACATCAGTAGGGGCAATTATCCTTGGATAGGTCTCAGGGTTATGTTTTTGGTCGATAGAGGGATTCTGGGAGTCTAAAAGGTCTGTGTAGGGTTGTAGGGAGATGAATAAGGTCCACAGAAGGACAAAGGTAGAGGCTAGGTTGTCAAAAAGGGTAAGGGTGAGAGGAAGGCTTTTCAGCCTCTCCAGGGAAAAAGTCAGCTCTGGTTGAAGTTTAGGTCTGATTTGGTTGATAGTATTTAGAAATAGTAAATAAAAACTAATTACTAATGCTTTCTAAATTACTAAAATGAAAGGGCAAAAGAAATACTTAGCTCTGGTGAGATGAAGAACCAAGGTGTTAAATGCTTGTACCTATTGTGGCTTGATGTTGAAGACCTTGTGCAATGTTCTAATTCAATCTAGAGTCATTTGCATAGAGTCTCTATGGCCAAGGGAGTGTTAGTTGAAGTCTGATGCCTGGCGATGTCTCAGAGTGTGCACGTCCAAGAGTGAGAGAGAGAAGAATGATTGAAAGAGTCCCAGAGTGATTCTAGTGTCCAAGAGCCAAGAGCCCATTTGTCTAAGAGTTTTTGGGGGTGTAACTCAATGTTAGACATTGGTTTATGTAATCAATGTCAGCTATCCTACCTGCGTCGATCGACAGGTGACCAACGTCAGTGGCTGAAGAATGAGTAAACGGGCTAAGAAGCCCGTTCTCCATCCACCAAGTGCACTTGTCATTGGTGAACGATCAAATGGTAGGGTTATTAAGCATGAGGGTTAGTTAGGTAGTTAGGAATGGGTCTTAGGTGGTTATGATTTGGATGACTTAGTCTTGGGGTGAGTCATAGGGTAGGAAATGGTCTTAGGGGTGAGGTGTCCAAGGCGAGGTGTCTTAGGTGAGGTGTCATTGGTGATGTTATTAATTTAAAATAAGTAATTTATTTTAAATTAATAAAGTGTGTAAGGGACCAAGGTGACCAAGGGGGAGTCGACCAAGGAGTAGACACAATTTTGGTGTCTACATTTGCCTCTTTTTGTCTTGTTGGTTGTTCTTGACGAACTGCAAGACAAAAATAGGAGTAAGTTACCCCAGGTATGGGATGAAGTCTTTTTCTTGTCTTGTTGGTTGTTCTGATGAACTGCAAGACAAAAATTGGAGTAAGTTGTCCCAGGTATGGGATGAGGTATTCCCCCTCAAAGTGGGAGTCGAGGGAAGGTAACCTAATATCGAGTGCCAATTTGATAGATAGTGGATGAGTATGGTGAAGTTAGAGTGTGAATGCTGCAATAGTTGAGATTGTGTGTATACCACTTCACGTGATAGTCTGGTCAAATTATTGTAGGTAAGGTCAAGGAGTGCTAAAATTGAAGTAACTAGTCCCTAGCATTTAGTTGTAGCTGATTGGGTTATTCAATCCAAGCTATAACTCCAATGGTCATCGTGTTTCAAGTATCCTGGGCTTAGGAAGTGCTCCTAAAAAACACAAAAATGTCACAAGTAGTGGGGATCAACTTGGATGTAATCCAATACTTGTGAGGGTCGTAATATAGGTTGCATATAATTTGCTAACTATTTGTGAGGTAACATACATGCAATCAAAACAACTAAGGCAAAGTTGTCTCAAAAGTGGTTATGGTCGTTGGTCGGATCACACTGAGATATAAGTGATCTCAAGTGTTGTTTGGTGTGGTTAGGGAGATGTGTGTGATCTCCAATGTGCCCCATTAGAAGTCGAAGATGACTTCTACAATGTCAGGGCTGGTTGATTGGTCATGATTTTGGACTATGTTGTCATGGTTAAAAGGTTATATGGTTCATCCATCAAGTGTATGGATGAACAGATGGCTGCCATCATTAGGGAGATGAATGGGCAAATGGCTGAGCTAACCTCAGAAGACTGAGAGCTGCCTACATTGCCCTTGTTGTAAGGGCCTCAGGTTAATGTAGTTCTCACCAAAAGGGAGGAAGGGTCAAAGATGTTGATAGTTGTGTTGGTCAGGTTAGTGTTCTAGCATTTCCCATAGGTGTGATGGTACATACTTGAAATGATAAAGGTAAGATGATGTTATAGCCTTTTCCATATTAAGTGATGGTATATTCTGTAACATTGGTTGTATGGTTGTTCATCCCTAGCAATTTTCCATATTTGTGATGGTGGATGCTAAAAATGAAATGAGTATGTTTATACTTCAGCAAGTAATGGTTTATGCTTGACATAAATTGTGTGGTTGATAGTTTCCATGTGTATTGTTGTTCATAGAAACTAGTGTAAATGGGCTATGATATCATGTTAGTGGATTAGATTGGTTTGGTTTGGTTATAAGATGATTTGGTTGTATGTGACCAAGGTGTAAGAAGTGAAAGGTGCATTGATCTTTCATTGACAAGGACCATAATGATGGCATAGATAAGGTTTTTGCAAACAAAAGTCTCATTCATGCATTACATCGTTTGACCATTGGTTTGTGTTAGAGAAATAGTCAAATCACTTGACATTAAGTGAGCTCCAAATCCCTTGAGTATGTTGGGGTGATAAGTGTGATTATGTGATATGAGAGGATGGGGTAACCCTTTTTGGTAGGAATAACCTTGCCCCTTTTATAGGAGACCTTGAGAATGACTATAGACAAGTCCATGACTTAGTAGTTTGTAGACTGATCAATGCGGGAAGTCTATTTAGGGAGGTTGCTTTGTTTTATGGTCATGTTGTGCTATGTATGTAGCAAAATTTAGGCATAGCCATCCTTCGAGGGAGTGGTCTATATTGTGCTTTATATGTTTGGAAGTCTTAAATAGCTATCCTTCAAGGGAGAAGTCTATTAATTATAGCAATGATGTGGCTATCCTTCGAGGGAGTAGTCTACATTTATAATTTATGACCTTGTGAATAGGCATCCCAATTTTATTTTTGTATGACTGGACTTTTGTCATGGACTAGGCTATAGAGGTTTAGAGGGGTTCTCTTTTATTAGGACAAAGCATTCATGCTTGACAAAAGGGGTGATTAATGTTGGGAAAAAGGGTTGAAAGGAATAGGAATGATGATGACAAGGGTTTCTCAAGGGACGAGCTCAAGTTAAACATTAAGTGAATGATTACTTGACTAACAGTAGAATGGTCAAATATGTAAGGCATTAAGGGGCTCAAGTTCTAGTCAGCATTCAAAAGAAGATAGATGATAAGTCCCTGATCTATGCTTGCACGTCATGATGTAAGGTCTGAGCTAATTAGGAAAAAACTTGCCCCATTTGCTTCTTTCCAAATTGGTCACATGTTGGTTGATGTTGGACATGAAATTGGTTGATATGTTGTTGGCATTTGGTACAATGCTGAACATAGTTGTTGCAGTCTTGGTTAATAGTGGGCCAAAAATAACCTAGATGAAGGATGCGCTTGGCAAGCGAGTTACCACTAAAATGTCCCTCACAAATCCTGTCATGGGCTTGTTTGATGACATGGGAAGTCTCAGTGGTTATTACGCATTAGATAAGGAGGCCGTCAAGGCCTCATTTGTAAAGAAGACCCCCTAACATGGTGTATCAAGCAGTACATTTGATAAAAGCTCATCATGCATTGCTAGAGAGATTAGGAGGTGTGATAGAGTATGTCAAGTAGTCCACAAGTCACTTATACCAAGCGTCATGTGGACTAGTGAGGTTAGGAGGAATTTCCCCTAGAGATGTTGGTTGAGACATGTCCAAGATAGAAATCTTGGGTTGTGTTGATTGAGAGGTCTTGACGAATAATGGATATGTCAAAGGTGTAGAAGTCTAGTCTTTTCCTTTATTCTTCATAGTTTGGGGCTTGGTGGCCACATCAATTGTGTTGATTTTGAATAAAGGGGTGGAAGGTGTTAAAGGGACCATAGTCTTGTATGGGGATCCTAATTTAGGTGAATAGGTTTGGGATGTATGGGATGGCGTCAGTAGTTGGTCAAAAATGTGGTAAGAAGAAGTCTTAATGTGAGGGGTGTCCTTTTTAAGGTGTTGGCGAATGACAACCTTAAGGGCACAATAATGTTTAGTATCATGCCCAGGTGTGCAATGATACCAGCAAATTTTAGAGTCATTGAACCAAGATGGTTTTGGTCTGAGAGGTTGGTATGGTTTAATAGGTGGGAGGGTGATGCTAGATGACTGCAACAATTGACATAAAATCGAAGCATAGGATCGCCTTAATGGGTTTGTGCTTGTTGCTATAATAGGGGTTGACAACTTCTTTTTAGAAGTTGTAGAGGTTGTTTGTCATGTCATCTTTTTCGTGAGTGGTATCGTCACACGTGTAGATGACACTTTATTGTTGAGAGGTGTTGGATGTTTTGGAGGAAGTATGTCTGTGTTAGGTTGAGAGAGTAATGGAGGCAATTTGCCTCTGTGAGGTGTTGGAGTAGGAAGCACTCCTATTAAGGTGGACATATGTGGGCCCAAAATAGAGGGCAATAATGATGGTGGGGGAGGAGTTCTCCGACGTGGTTTAATAGCCTTCTTTATTTTAGTGTGAGGACTACTATTGGGTGAGGTGAGGTTCAAGTCTACCTTCACTTGTGGGTGAGTGAGGTTTGAGAGGCATGGAATGGTTATGGCTTTTGCGTGTGGTCGAGTAGTGGGAAAAGTATGATCTCCCATTGATGATAAGAAGGATGAGAGCGAGGAAATCGACGTTGGTGCTGTCAAAACATCCTCCAATATGGGAGAGGTCAAAATAGACTTTCCCACATGTGAAAAGGGGCTGGATGGAGGATTATCCTCCATTAGTGGAGGAAAAATAGGAAAAGAAGGCTCTTCTACCTATGGTGGACAAATAGGAGAAGAAGGTTCTTCTACCTATGGTGGACAAATAGGAGAAGGCTCTTCTACCTGTGGTGGACAAATAAGTTGATTAACCTCTTTAGACTGTGGGAGAGGTTGGCTAGAAACCATGTTGACCGTGTGTATATTACACTCTTAAAGGTCATCAGCTATGGTCTGAATGTTATTTTGACTTGGGGAATGGTTAGGGAATGGTTTCCTAAAGATGTATATGTTCTGGTTGGCTGACATGTTTGGGTTATCCAAAATAAGATCCCCCTTGTCCAACATGTCTTGTATGATGTTTTTGAAAGTTTTACAGTTGTCTATGTCATGCCCTTTGACATGATGAAAGTTACAGAAGTCATTTTCCCTATACCAGGTAGGGATGGATTTTGAGGGGTCGAATTGGGGTGGTAAAATTTGAGGGAGATTGAGGACTCCCTGCTTGACTAGTTTATCCAACACAGAAGCATATGATTCTCTTATTGGAGTGTATTGACGCTGTATGTATTGTTGTTAGAATTGTCTTGTGATGTATTCTGATGTGGAAGGCTGAGATTGGTTGGTTGTTGTTGAAGATGATGGCCTAAGGACCACAGTGTTCGCTAATCCCTTGGACTTGGAGTGGGAAGAAGACGGTCTAGAAGAAGATGGGTCATTGGCTTTTGTGTTACTATGCAATTTGACCTTATCCTCTTCAACTGTACAAAACTCAAACTTTTAGGCTATTGTGAAAGCTTCATCAAATGTGCAGAATGTTTGGATCCGCAAAGTAGATGAGATGTGCTTGGCACATGCTCGTGAAAAGAGCTTAATGAGCTCAGTTTGAGGTAATGAGAAGGAGAGTTGGTTAATCAAACCTCTCTAACGGGGGATGAAGTCAGCTATTAGCTCATCGTCGAATTGTTTAATAGAGTAGAGGTCTATAATGGAGACCTTCTTAGTGATGTTTATTGAAAAGTGGTCAAGGAATAATTGGGTGAGTTGAGTGAAGGAAAAGAGGGAATGACTGGTAATAGAGCTATACTAGTCGAGGGCGGCCCTCAAAAGTGACATGGGGAACGTGCAAAGTAATAATGCATCATTGTGCGCTATGAGGTAACAAACATGTCTAAATGCTCATAGATGTTGTTGTGGGTCATCTTTACTCTAAAAGCAAGTAAATTTAGGGAGTTCCCACTAGTTAGGATACAGTCTAAGAGGGACCGAAGGGTGTATGGGTTCGTTGCATATTTGTTCGTATGAAAGAACATTGCTTGAACCAAAAATGGATGTCTCAAGGTTGGACATCTTATCCATCAACATCTTAATTAGATCAGTTGATAGATTGGTAGGTGGGGCACCCCCTAGGTTATAAGGTACTTGGAAGGTGTTAGGAGGGGCGTATGACATATTAGGTTGCGTCTGTATAGGCACAACATATTGGTAGTTCATCATAGGGACTGATGTTGAGGTCAAGGGAGGTTGTGCCATGAAGTTGGAGGGCACAAGTTGACTAGATATCGTCAAAGGTGGTTGAATGGTGGAATTGGTAAATGGATAGGTAGTCACTCCCGAATTTATAGGTGCAAGAGTGTGTGGAGTCGAGACAATCAAGTTTTGGTATGGTATAGAACTTGGTTAAATTGTTTGTGGTTGAGGGGGTATGGAATCCCCAATGGAGGTAGGTCAAAAAATAGACATGGAGACCAAATATTGAGCATTGGCCATGGTCGAGTTATTGGTCGAGGCAATAGCCTAAGTTATGATGGGTTGGGTAGCGAACGTTGTTGATATCATTGCCGCTTCAGTGACGAAAGTTGGCATCCTAGAAATTGGGTTACTTGAAGGGTCTCATGATTGACTTCTTGTGAGGTAGTGTTGGAGAGCCTTGACATTGTGGTCAAGGAATCTCTTAAAGTTTTGGTCCCCTTTGGGAATAATTGGATGTTGGTGGGGGGTAGGTTGGATAAGAGTATGATCAATATCTAAAATATACTCCATTTGAGGACTTGATTTAAAAGGTGAAGGCAAAAGTGGTTGTTGCCTCACGTGGTCAATAAGGGATTTGGTTTGACTACATGTCAAAACCATTGAAGGCAAAAAGGGTCAGGTTCTAGAAACTACAGATTTTAGTTTCAAAAAACCAAAAGTGGTCAGAATGGGTGTTTAACAGCAAAAAGGTTGGGTTTTAAGCTTGCTGTTTTGAAAAAAGTTTGTTGATAGTGACCGACGTCGGTGGAAAAATTGATGTTGGTGGTGATATGTTGCCGACGTCGGTGGAAAAATAGATGTCGGTGAGGGTAAGTTGCTGACATTGGTGGAAAAACTGATGTCGGTGACTGTGTATTTCTAGAAACTCAAAAAACTGAACGTTTTTGGAAGAAGAAATAAAGTCTGAGTCGTTTTAGAGCTCAAAATAATGCATCCTTACCAGCTCAAAAAAAACCAGATAAAAATAGCAAAATTGATGAAGGCAAGCAACCTCTAAAATTTAAATTCCTAAGAATAAATTTTAGAGTCTTGGTGGTTTATGCCTTAGAAGAATATGTTTGGGGATTGGGCTTTTAGAATGGGTCCTAAAAAGGAAGTCTAAAGCTAGTTTTGGGTTATGTTTTGGTGCTCAAAGATCTGTGTTAGTTTCTGTATGTGGCTTGGTGCTAGGGGCTTGCTCCCCTCACTTTACGAGCCCAGAGCCAAGCTAAGTCGCTTAGCCAATATATACTTTGCCTAGAGTTTATACTCTACCAGAGAACAGAATGGGTCCTCCCATTAGTTGTGAAGTCTAAGTAAGATTGCCAGAAAGGGTAAGGTATCTGCTAGGTGATAAAATCCTAGTCGGGCCTTGTCTCAGGTAAGTTTAGATGTTTGATTATGAATGTGGCCTAGTCATGTAACATATGTGCACTGCGATTTATTCATAATGCGGTTTAATTACTAGATGAAATAAATATGCATTCAAGCAAGAATGAGATGCATTTAACTTTTAACCCAAATTGAAATGTTGTTTTTCAAATGCAAACAAGTGAGGAAAAGGTTAAGAGCATGAATTTTCACTACTCTAAGATGCAGGTAAAAAGTGCCAAGAAAAAGAAAGATTCTTTTTAACTTGTGTTAATAGTGTCTTTTTATAACAAAAAGAAAGAAGAGGAAGGATGCAAGAAGAGAATGTTATGCACCTATATGAAAAGTTTTCCTTTTAGAAGAAATGAACCCAAGGAAAACTCCAGGGTCCCACTGGGCATGCTAGAATGTTTCTACTCATTTTTGCTATTTAATATTCAAAAGAAATAAGAAACTAAAGATAATGGTCAGGGATTAGATGATACCCGGATGAAGTTGCGCACCATATCCAAACGATTGAAGGAGCTCCTCTTTGGCTATGGAGGATGACACCTGTAGATAAGAAAGACTTAAATAAAGAAAATGTTAGATAGATATATGGTGGACTGCCAAGTGATATGCTCAGTCCCAAAAGTGCAATGACTTCATTGAGGGATGACAGTCCACTTATTTGACAAAAGAGTGTCAGATAAAGAGAAATAATGAAAGACTAAGAAACAAAAAGTAGAAAACACATACCTGTGTTTTGCTGTAAGTCTTCCATAGTTGCCAACATCAGTGGTTCTGCCGGCATTAGTTTGTCAAAGTTACCGATGTTGGTTAGGTTGTCGACGTTGGTAGGGGCAATGGTCCTTGGACAAGTCTCAATGTTATGTCTGTGGTTGATAGAGGGATTCTAGGAGTCTAAAAGGTCTGTGCAGGGTTGCAGGGAGATGAATAAGGTCCATAGAAGGACAAAGGTAGAGGCTAGGTTGTCAAAAAAGGTAAGGGTGAGAGGAAGGCTTTTCAGCCTTTTTAAGGAAAAAGCCAGGTCTAGTTGAAGGTCGGGTCTGGTCTGGTTTATAGTATTTAGAAATAGTAAATAAAAAATAATTACTAATGCTTTCTAAATTACTAAAATGAAAGGGCAGAAGAAATACTTAGCTCTGGTGAGGTGAAGAACCAAGGTGTTGAACACTTGTACCTATTGTGGCTTGATGCTAAACACCTCGTGCAACATTCTAATTCAATTTGGAGTCATTTTCATAGAGTCTTTTTGGCCAAGGGAGTGTTAGTTGAAGTGTAATGCCTGGCGATGTCTCAGAGTGTGCACGTCCGAGAGTGAGAGAGAGAAGAATGATTGAAAGAGTCCCAGAGTGATTCCAACATCCAAGAGCCAAGAGCCCATCCGTCTAAGAGTTTATGGGGGTGTAAATCAATGTTAGATGTCAGTTTATGTAACTGACGTCAGCTATCCCACTGGCATCAGCCGATAATTGACTGATGTCAGTGGCTGAAGAATGAGTAAACAGACTAAGAAGCCCATTCTCCATCCACCAAGTGCACTTGTCATTGGTGAACGATCAACTGGAGGGGTTATTAAGCATGAGGGTTAGTTAGGTGGTTAGGAATGGGTCTTAGGTGGTTATGATTTGGATGACTTAGTCTTGAGGTGAGTCATAGGGTAAGAAATGGTCTTAGGGGTGAGGTGTCTAAGGTGAGGTGTCATGGGTGATGTTATTAATTTAAAATAAGTAATTTATTTTAAATTAATAAAGTGTGTAAGGGACCAAGGGGACCAAGGTGGAGTCGACCAAGGAGTAGACACAATTTTGTTGTCTACATTTGCCCCTTTTTGTCTTGTTGGTTGTTTTGACGAACTGCAAGACAAAAATAGGAGTATGTTGCCCCAAGTATGGGATAAGGTGTAGGTTGCCCCAAATATGATGATGAGGTATTCCCCCTCAAAGCAGAAGTCGAGGGAAGGTAACCTGATATCAAGTGCTGATTTGATAGGTAGTGGATGTGTATGGTGAAGTTGGAGTGTGAACGCTACAATAGTCGAGATTGCGCATATACCACTTCACATGTTAGGTAGGTCAAATCAGGTGAGATTGTATCCAAAATTGATTGTATACCACTTCATGTGTTAGGATAGGTTGTCAAAAAGGGTAAGGATAAGAGGATGGATTTTCAGCCTCTCCAGGAAGATAGTCAGGTTGGGTCTGGTTGATTGTATTTAGAAATAGTAAATAGAAATCTAATTACTAATATATTCTAAATAACTGAGATGGAAGGCAAAATAATACTTAACTCTTGCTTGTTGAAGAACCAGAGATGTTGAAGGCTTGTCCCTGTGTGGCTGTCGTTGAGTCCTTGTGCAATGTTCACATCTAGTCTGGAGTGATTTGCATAGAGTCTTTATGGCTAAGGGAGTGTTAGTTGAAGTCTGATGCCTGTTGATGTCTCAGAGTGTGCACATCCAAGAGTGAGAGAGAGAAGAATGATTGAAAGAGTCCCAGTGATTCTAATAGTCCAAGAGCCCATCCATCTAAGAGTTTTTGGGGGCATAACTCAATGTTAGATGTCAGTTTATGTAATCAATGTTGGCTATCCCATCGGTGTCAGTCGATAGTTGACCGACATCGACGGCTGAAGAATGAGTAAATGGGCTAAGAAGCCCGTTCTCCATTCACCAAGTGAACTTGTCATTGGTGAATGGTCAAATGGTAGGGTTTTTAAGCACGAGGGTTAGTTAGGCAGTTAGGAATGGGTCTTAGGCGGTTATGATTTGGATGAATTAGTCTTGGGGTGAGTCATAGGGTAGGAAATGGTCTTAGGGGTGAGGTGTCCAAGGCGAGGTGTCCTAGGTGAGGCGTCATGGGTGATGTTATTAATTTAAAATAAGTAATTTATTTTAAATTTAATAAAGTGTGTAAGGGGCCAAGGGGACCAAGGGGGAGTCAACACAATTTTGGTGTCTACATTTGCCCCTTTTTGTCTTATTGGTTGTTCTTGACAAACTGCAAGACAAAAATAGGAGTAAGTTGCCCCAAGTATGGGATGAAGTCTTTTTCTTGTCTTGTTGGTTGTTTTGATGATTTGTAAGACAAAAATTGGAGTAAGTTGTCCTAGGTATGGGATGAGGTATTACCCCTCAAAGTAGGAGTTGAGGGAAGGTAACCTAATATCGGGTGCCAATTTGATAGATAGTGGATGAGTATGGTGAAGTTAGAGTGTGAACGCTGCAATAGTTGAGATTGCGTGTATACCACTTCACGTGATAGTCTAGTAAAATTGTCACAGGTAAGGTCAAGGAGTGCTAAAATCAAAGTAATTGGTCCCCAACTTTTAGTCATAGCTGATTAGGTTATTCGATCCAAGCTGTAGCTCTAATGGTCATCGTGTTCCAAGTATCCTGGGCTAAGGAAGTGCTCCTGGAAAACATGAAAATGTCACAAGTAGTGGGGATCAACTTGGGCATGATCTGATACTTGTGAGGGTCATAATATGGATTGCATATAATTTGCTAACCATTTGTGAGGTAGCATACGTGCAATCAAAACAACTAAGGCAAAGTTGTCTCAAAAGTGGTTATGGTCGTTGGTCAGATCGCACTGAGATATAAGTGATCTCAAGTGTTGTTTGGTGTGGTTAGAGAGATGTGTGTGATCTCCAATGTGCCCCATGAGAAGTCAAAGATGACTTCTATAATGTCAGGGCTGGTTGATTGGTCATGATTTTGGACTAGGTTGTCATGGTTAAAAGGTTATATGGTTCATCCATCAAGTGTACAAACAAATGGATGGCCACCGTCATTAGGGAGACGAATGGGTGAATGGCCGAGCTAACCTCAGAAGACTAAGTGCTGCCTACATTGCCCCTATTATAAGGGCCTTAGGCCAATGTAGTTCTCACTAAAAAAGGGAGGAAGGGTCAAAGTGGTTGATAGTTGGTTTTGGTTAGGTTAGTGTCGTTAGCATTTCCCATATGTGTGATGGTACATGCTTGAAATGATGAGTGTATGATGATGTTATAGCCTTTTCCATATTATGTGATGGTGTATTTTGTAACATTGGTTATATGGTCTTTCATTCTTAGAAATTTTCCATATTGGTGATGGTGTATGCTAAAAAATGAAATGAGTGATGATGTTATAGCCTTTTCCATATTGTGTGATGGTGTATTTTATAACATTAGTTATGTTGGGTCGATAGTTTCTATGTGTATTGTTTTCCATAGAAACTAGTGTGAATGGGTTATGCCATGAATGTGGTCTGAAAATGTTTGGTTTGGTTGGGTTTGGTTTGGTTATAGAATGATTTGGTTGTATGTAACCAAAGTGTATAAGAAGTGAAAGGTGTGTTGCTCTTTCATTGACAAGGACCATAATGATAGCATAGATGAGGTTTTTGGAAACAAAAGCCCCATTCATGCATTACGTCATTGACCATTGGTTTGTGTTAGAGAAGTATTCTAATCCCTTGACATTAAGTGAGCTCGAAATCCCTTGAGTATGTTGGGGTGATAGGTTTGATTATGTTATATGTGAGGATGGCATAACCTTTTTTTGTAGGGAAAGCTTTGCCCCTTTTATAGGTGACCCTAAGAACTACTATAGGAAAGTCCATAACTTTATGATTTGTCAATCTTTTTTTTTTTGGTAGACTGATCAAAGTGGGAAGTCTACCTAGGATGTTGTTGTGTTGATTTGTGGTCATATGGTGCTATGTATGTAGCAAAGTTTAGGCATAGCCATCCTTTGAGGGAGTGGTCTATATTCTATTTTGTATGTGTTGATGTCGTTAAATAGCTGTCGTTTAAAGGATGCCATCTATTTATTACAACAATGATGCAGCTGTCCTTCGAGGGAGCAGTCTACATTTATAGTTTATGACCTTTGGTTAGGCATCCCAGTTTTATATTTTGTTTTTGTTGACTAATTTTTAGCCATGGACTTGACTATAGAGGTTTAAGGGTTCCCCTTTTATTAGGACAAAGCATTCATGCTTGACAAAAGGGTTGACTAATGGTTGTAGGGGAAAAGGGTTGAAAGGAATAGGAATGACGATGATGGGAATTGCTCAAGGGATGAGCTCAAGTTAAACGTCAAGTGAATGATTACTTGAATAACAATAGAATGGTCATAGATGTAAGGCATTAAGAGGTTCAAATTTTGGTCGGCCTTCAAGAGAAGACAGATGATAAGTCCCTGATCCATGCTTGTGTAAGGTCCAAGTCAATTAGGAGCAAACTTGCCCCATTTTCTTCATTCCGTATTGGTCACGTGTTGGTTGATGTTGGACATGAAGTTGGTTGATATGTTGTTGGCATGTTTTGGTCGATGTCAGTCATGAAGTCGGTTAGAAGGTTGTTGGCATTTTGTACAATGGCGAACATAATTGTTGCAGTCTTGGTTAAGAGTGGGCCAATAATAGCCCAGGTGGCAGATGCACATGGAAAGTGAGTTACTACTGAAATGTCTATCACAAATCCTGCCATGGGCTTGTTTGATGACATGGGAAGTCTCAGTGGTTATTAGGCATTGGATAAGGAGGCCATCTAGACCTCGTTTGTAGAGAAATCCCCTAGCATGGTGTAGTGAGCAGTGTTTTTGATAAAAACTCATCGTGAATTGCTAGAGAGATTAGGAGGCATGATAGAATATGTTAAGTAGTCAACAAGTCGCTTATACCAATTATTATGTGGACTATAGAGGTTAGGAGGAATTTCCCCCAGAGATGATGGTCGAGACATGTCCAAGATAAAAATCTTGGGTTGTGTTGGTTGAGAGGTCTTGATGAATACTGGATATGTCAAAGGTGTAGAAGTATGGTCTTTTCCTTTATTCTTCATGGTTTGGGGCCTAGTGGCCACATGAACAGTGTTGATTTCAAATAAAGGAGTGGAAGGTGGTAAAGGGACCATAGTCTTATATGGGGATCCTGATTTAGGTGAAGAGATTTGGGATGATGTCGGTGATTTGTCAAAAAAATGGTCAAGAGAGTCCTCAATGTGAGGAGTGTCCTTTTTCAAGTGTTGGTGAATGGAAACCTTAAGGCCACAACATTGCTCAATATCATGCCCAAGTGTGCGATGATACCAGCAAATTTGAGTGTTATCGAACCAAGATGGTTTTGGTCTGAGAGGTTGGTATGGTTTAATAGGCGGGAGAGTGATGCTAGATGACTGCAACAATTGGCATAACATCGAAGCATAAGGCCCCCTTAATGGGCTTGTGCTCATTATTACAGTAGGTGTTGACAACTTATTTTTAGGAGTTGTTTGGGGAGTTTGTAGTGTCACCTTTTTCGTGAGTGGTATGGTCACACGTGTAGATGACACTTTGTTGTTGAGAGGTGTTGGATGTTTTGGAGGAAGTATGTTTGTGTTAGGTTGAGAGAGTAATGGAGGCAATTTGCCTCTATGAGGTGTTGGAGTAGGAAGCACTCCTATTAAGGTGGATGGATGTGGGCCCAAAATAGAGGGCAATGGTGATGGTGGGGGAGGAGTTCTCCGACGTGGTTTAGTAGTCTTCTTTATTTTAGTGTGAGGACTACTATTGGGCGAGGTGAGGTTCAAGTCTACCTTCACTTGTGGGTGAGTGAGGTTTGAGAGGCATGGAATGGTTATGGCTTTTGTGTGTGGTCGAGTAGCGAGAAAAGTATGATCCCCCATTGATGATAAGAAGGATGAGTGCGAGGCAATTGGCATTGGTGCTGTCAAAACATCCTCCAATATGGGAGAGGTCAAAATAGACTTTCCCAAGTGTGAAAAGGGGCTAGATGGAGGATTATCCTCCATTGGTGGAGGACAAATAGGAGAAGAAGGCTCTTCTACCTATGGTGGACAAATAGGAGAAGAAGGTTCTTCTACCTATGGTGGACAAATAGGAGAAGAAGGCTCTTCTACCTGTGATGGACACATAAGTTGATTAACCTCTTCAGACTGTGGGAGAGGTTGGTTAGAAACCATGTTGACCATGCGTATATTATGCTCTTAAAGGTCATCGGCTATGGTCTAAATGTTATTTTGACTTGGGGAATGGTTAGGGAATGGTTGCCTAAAGATGTCTATGTTTTGGTTGGCCGATGCATTTGGGTTATCCAAAATAAGATCCCCCTTGTCCAACATGTCTTGTATGATGTTTTTGAAAGTTTTGCAGTTGTCTATGTCATGCCATTTGACACGATGAAAGTTACAAAAGTCATTTTCCCTATACCAGGTAGGGATGGCTTTTGAGGGGTCGAATTGGGGTGGTCAAATTTGAGGGAGATTGAGGACTCCCTGCTTGACTAGTTTATCTAACACAGAAGCGTATGATTCTCTTATTGGAGTGTATTGACACTGTACATATCATTGTTGGAATTGTCTTGTGATGTATTCTGGTGTGGAAGGCTGAGATTGGTTGGTTGTTGTTGAAGATGATGGCCTAAGGACCACAATGTTCACTGATCCCTTGGACTTGGAGTGGGAAGAAGATGGTCTAGAAGAAGAGGGGTCATTGGCTTTTGCGTTACTATGCAATTTGACCTTATCCTCTTTAACTGCATGAAGTTCAAGCTTTCGGGCCATTGTGAAAGCTTCATCAAATGTGCAGAATGTTTGGACCTACAAAGTAGATGAGATGTGCTTGGCTCATGCTCGTAAAAAGAGCTCAATGAGCTCAGTTTGAGGTAATGAGAAGGAGAGTTGGTTAATCAAAACTCTCTATCGGGCGACGAAGTCAGTTATTGGCTCATCATCGAATTGTTTAATAAAGTAGAGGTCTTTAATGGAGACCTTCTTAGTGATGTTGATTGAAAAGTGGTCAAGGAATAATTGGGTGAGTTGAGTGAAGGAAAAGAGGGAATGACTGGCAATAGAGCTATACCAGTCAAGGGCGGCCCCCAAAAGTGACATGGGGAACGTGCAAAGTAATAACGCATCATCATGCACTATGAGGTAACAAGCGTGTCTAAATGCTCATAGATGTTGTTGTGGGTCCTCTTTACTCTAAAAGTGAGTAAATTTGGGGAGTTCCCACTAGTTAGGATATGGTCTAATAGGGACCGAAGGGTGTATGGGTTCGTTGCATATTTGTTCGTATGAAAGAACATTGCTTGAACCAAAAATGGATGCCTCAAGGTTGGACATCTTATCCATCAGCATCTTAATTAGATCAGTTGATAGATTGGCAGGTGGGGCACCCCCTAGGTTGTAAGGTACTTGGAAGATGTTAGGAGGGGCATATGACATACTAGGTTGCATCTGTATAGGCACAACATATTGGTAGTTCACCATAGGGATTGATGTTGAGGTCAAGGGAGGTTCTGCCATGAAGTTAGAGGGCACAAGTTAACTAGATACCACCAAAGGTGGTTGAATGGCGACATTGGTAAATAGATAGGTAGTCACTCCCACATTTATAGGCGCAAGAGTGTGTGGAGTTGAGACAATCAAGTTTTGGTATGGTATAGAACTTGGTTGAATTGTTTGTGGTTGAGGGGGTATGGAAACCCCAATGGAGTTAGGTCCAAAAATAGATGGGGAGGCCAAATCTTGAGCATTGGCCATGGTCGGGTTATTGGTCGAGGCAATAACCTAAGTTATGATGGGTTGGGTAGCGGACATTGTTGATATCGTTACCACTTTAGTGACAGAATTTGGCATCCCATAAATTGGGTTACTTGAAGGGTCTCACGATTGACTTCTTGTGAGGTAGTGTTGGAGAGCCTTGACGTTGTGGTCAAAGAATCTCTCAAAGTTTTGGTCCTCTTTGGGAATAATTGGATGTTGTGCAGGGGTAGGCTAGATAGGAGTACGTTCAATATCTAAAATATACTCCATTTAAGGACTTGATATAAAAGGTGAAGGTGGAAGTGGTTGTTGCCTCGTGTGGTTAATAAGGGATTTGGTTTGACTGCGTGTCAAAACCATTAAAGGCAAAAAGGGTCAGGTTCTAGAAACTACAGATTTCAGTTTTATAAAACCAAAAGTAGTCAAAATGTGTGTTTGATAGCAAAAAGGTTAGGTTTTAAGCTTGTTGTTTTGAAAAAAGTTTGTTGACAGTGAACGACGTCGGTGGAAAAACTGATGTCGGTGAGGGTAAGTTGCCGATGTCAGTGAAAAAAATGATGTCAGTGACTGTGTATTTCCAAAAACTCAAAAAACTGAAAGTTTTTGGAAGAAGAAATAAAGTCTGAGTCATTTTAGAGCTTAGAATAATGTGTCCTTACCAACTCAAAAAAAGCCAAATAAAAACAACAAAATTGATGAAGGCAAGCAACCTCTAAATGTTAAATTCCTAAGAATAAATTTTAGAGTCGTGGTGGCTTATGCCTTAGAAGAATATGATTGGGGATTGGGATTTTAGAACGGGTCCTAAAAAGGAAGTCTAAAGCTGGTTTTGGGTTATGTTTTAGTGCTCAAAGATCTGTGTTAGGTTCTATATGTGGCTTGGTGCTAGGGTCTTGCTCCCCTCACTTCACGAGCCTAGAGCCAAGCTGGGTCGCTTAGCCAATATATACTTCGCCTAGAGTTTATACTCTACTAGAGAATAGAGTGGGTCCTCCCCTTGGTTGTGAAGTCCAAGTAGGATCTCCAGGAAGGGTAAGGTATCTGCTAGGTGGTGAAATCTTAGTTGGGCCTTGTCTCAGGTAAGTTTAGATGTTTGATTGTGAATGTGGTCTGGTTGTGTAACATATGTGCACTACAATTTATTCATAATGCGTTTTAATTACTAGATAAACTAAATATGCATTCAAGAAAGAATGAGATGCATTTAACTTTTAACCCAAATTGAAATGTTGTTAAAATGCAAACAAGTGAGGAAAAGGTTAAGAGCATGAATTTTCACTACTCTAGGATGCAGGTAAAAAGTGCCAAGAAAAAGAAAGATTCTTTTTAACTTGTGCTAATAGTGTCTTTTTATAACAAAAAGAAAGAAGAGGAAGGATGCAAGAAGAGAATGTTATGCACCTATATGAAAAGTTTGCCTTTTAGAAGAAATGAACCCACGAAAAACTCCAAGGTCCCACCGGGCGTGCCAGAATGTTTCTACTCATTTTTGTTATTTAATATTCAAAAGAAATAAGAAACTAAAGATAATGGTCAGGGATTAGATGATACCCAAATGAAGTTGCACACCATATCCAGACGATTGAAGGAGCTCCTCTTTGGCTATGGAGGATGACACGTGTAGATAAGAAAGACTTAAACAAAGAAAATGTTAGATAGATATATGGTGGACTGCCAAGTGATATGCTCGATCCCAAAAGTGCAATGACTTCTTTGAGGGATGACAGTCCACTTCTTTGACAAAAGAGTGTATGATAAAGAGAAATAATGAAAGACTAAGAAATAGAAAGTAGACAACACGTACCTGTGTTCTGCTGTAAGTCTTCCACAGTCACCGACGTCAGTGGTTCTGTCGATGTCAGTTTGTCAAGGTTGCCGATGTCGGTTAGGCTGACGATGTCAGTAGGGGCAATGGTCCTTGGATAGGTTTCAGGGTTATGTCCGTGGTCGATAGAGGGATTGTGGGAGTCTAAAAGGTTTGTGCAGGGTTGTAGGGAGATGAATAAGGTTCGCAGAAGGACAAAGGTAGAGGCTAAGTTGTTAGAAAGGGTAAGGGTGAGAGGAAGGCTTTTCAGCCTCTCTAGGGAAAAAGTTGGGTCTGGTTGAAGGTCAGGTCTAGTCTGGTTGATAGTATTTAGAAATAGTAAATAATAGATAATTACTAATGCTTTCTAAATTAATGAAATTAAAGGGCAAAAGAAATACTTAGCTCTGGTGAGATGAAGAACCAAGGTGTTGAACGCTTGTACCTATTGTGGCTTGATGCTGAAGACCTCGTGCAACATTCTAATTCAATCTGGAGTCATTTGCATAGAGTCTTTGTGGCCAAGGGAGTGTTAGCTGAAGTTTGATGCCTGACAATGTCTTAGAGTGTGCACATCCAAGAGTGAGAGAGAGAAGAATGATTAAAAGAGTCTGAGAGTGATTCCAGCATCCAAGAGCCAAGAGCCCATCCATCTAAGAGTTTTTGGGGGTGTAACTCAAAGTTAGACATCAGTTTATGTAACCGATGTCAGCTATCTCACCGGCATTAGCTGACAGTTGATCAACATCAGCGGCTGAAGAATGAGTAAACGGGCTAAGAAGCCCATTTTCCATCAGCCAAGTGCACTTGTCATTGGTGAATGGTCAAATGGCGGGGTTATTAAGCATGAGGGTTAGTTAGGTGGTTAGGAATGGGTCTTAGGTGGTTATGATTTGGATGACTTAGTCTTGGGGTGAGTCATAGGGTAGGAAATGGTCTTACGGGTGAGGTTTCCAAGGCGAGGTGTCCTAGGTGAGGTGTCATGGGTGATGTTATTAATTTAAAATAAGTAATTTATTTTAAATTAATAAAGTGTGTAAGGGACCAAGGGGACCAAGGGGACCAAGGGGGAGTCGACCAAGGAGTAGACACAATTTTGGTGTCTACATTATGTACTATTTGTGTTTTTTGATCTTTGTATATGGGTAATGTTCACCCCTCTCATCATTGTCCATTCGTAACACCTCTATGTAGAACTTAGAACTCACTTACAGGTCATATCCTATGCACATTCAGGTCTATGTAGACATCATCTATAGATAATTCATCATCTCTCTTAGTGTTGCATTGTGTTCCTCCACCTATATACAAAATAATTATGTATTTAGAGCATCTTTGGTGGATTCTATGTGATAACATCTTGTTCTCAAATATTTGTAGTGTTTTCATGATAGTAGGAGTGCTCTATTTATTCTCAGTCTATTGCCTTTTATTTTTCATCAAATTATTACCTTCTCCCTCACTTTTCCATAAAAAATGATAGGCTTAGATTAATGGTATATTTACCTTTCTACTCTTTAGGTCTATGTGATGGTCCTAAACTAGGTGTACTTAAACTAGAAAGAATTTGGCCTACTCCATAGGCTCATCCCAAGGAGCACAAGGGTCCCACACCTTGGGGATGTTTCCATTATTGTGATAAGATAATTGAGGTTCCATATGTGCAGGTGAGTAATAACACTTCCATTCCTAGTACCAAACACTTCATACCTTATGCAAAGCATTCATACTCTGTGCCCCACCGTAAAAAATTTCTTATGTAGAAGAACATCCACAGGTGTACATTTCAAATGAAAATAGTTTATATCATGATCGGTGGTACCAATTTGAAGAAAAAGATAGGGAATTGGAGTTACCCTTAGTTGAAAAGTGTTTTAGACTCTCAGTAAGAGCACCTGGTGACTCCAAGCATTTCTAATTCATAAATATCAGCCCCTATCTACATGCTAAGTCAAATGAGATAATCTACAAAGGGTATTGATTTCCATTTCATTTAGATTTCAGTGCCTTATATAAGGAAAAGATTAAGAATATCTTCATCCCATATCAGAAGGAGTCAGTCAAGATAGTCATTCCTAGAGCTCAATCTACACCTCTATTTGGGAGATTCCTTGCACCTAGAGGGAGATTATTCCCTATCCCATTCATGGCTGCATAGAGGAATACAATATTTTTACCTTTCAATGGAGGTTGTCTATTAATTCTTGCCCAATATGATAACATTCCAATCATATCCCTCAAAAGTTTATCTTATTTTACTAGTGAGAAGGCAACTTCCCCTATGAATCATATTTAGGATATCATGAATATATGCTTAGTAAACTATGTCACTAAAGATAATGTCATAGTTAGGATACTTACCTCTTCCTTAAAAGGCAAAGCACTTAAAGGGTACTGAGGCTTGAGACTAAATTCCATTCATAATTAGGATGAGTTTGGGAAGGATCTATGCAAGAAATTTGAGGACTAGAGTGACCACTTATCCCTGATGCATAACTAATCGACCAAAAGCAAATGCATGTCAACCCAACAAATCAATCATTAATGAAAAATGAGATCTTAAAACTCATTGAAGCTAGTATAATACTTCTAATTAAACACTCTTTGTGGGTTTCCAACTGAGTCCTAATGCAGAAAAAGAATGGGGAAATCCATATGTGTGTAGACTTTAGAAACTTGAACAAAGCTTCCCTTAAAGATCACTATCCCCTCCCACCAATGGAACAGATCTTACAAAAAATTTCAAGCATAAAAATATTCTCATTAATAGATGGTTACTTAGACTACAACCAAGTTCTTGTGTAAGAATGCAATCATTATAAAACATCATTCACCACTAAGTAAGGAACCTTCACATACTAATGAATGCCATTTAGTTTTACAAACACAAGAGTGACCTTCTAAAGAGCCATGTATACATCATTTAAATATCTAATCAAAAAGGTCATCTTGGTTTACCTTGATGACATATTTATTTTCTCTAAGTACACAGAAGATCATTTACGCCATCCAGAGCAAGTCTTTAAAAGGTGTCAAGAGTTTGGAATATCTCTAAACCCTATAAAGTATATCTTTGCAATGCATGAAGGCACATTACTAGGGTACATTATTTCCAAAGAGGGACTCATAATTGATCTAGAGTGAGTCAAGTTTATTTTGTCTCTCCCTCTTTCAAGTCATAAGAAGAGTCTCCATAGCTTCTTAAGAATAATCAACTTTGTCAAGAGATTCATGCCTAATTTTGCCACCCTAACTAAACCCCTCACTATGATGATTAATAATAATATTGAATTGAACTAGAATCATGAAGGCAAAGATAATTTTAAAGCAATTAAGTGTGCCATTGCATAGGATCCCAACTTAATCAATCCAAATTATAGTAAGGATTTTATATTTGATGCATTTAATGGGATTGAAGGCATCTTAGCTATCCTTACGTAGTAAATTACTAATCATCTAGAGTAGTCAGTTGCCTTCTTCAGCCAAGCACTAAAATATTATGATCTACACTGTAGCTTTGTGGAGAAGCACATTCTCATAGTTTTGAGAGTGCTTAAGAAGTTTAGGCATATACTCTCCAATAACAAAATTTGACTCATGGTTACACATGTAGGCATCAAATAGTTTTTTATCAACAAGGACATCAATGAGAAAAGAGCTAGTTGGGTCACAAAGGTGATGGAGTATGACATGGACATCCAGATCACCAAGCTAGTGTGAGGAAAGGGTTTATATGAATAATTAGCTGAGGTGCAAAATTTTGAAGACAAAATAATCTTGGTGTCACACTAAAAGGAACCAATAGGTCAAGAATCTGTAAAGGACTAGATGCAAAATATTATGACCTTATTTCAAACTAGCTCATACCCCCTTGTCTTGATTAGATCCAAGTGCAAGAATTTCAAGTTGTAGGACATTCCATATGTGATCATCAGTGGTGTGATTTTATGGAAAGACCTCAATGGATTCCTCTTAAGGTGCATATAATCAGACCAAGTAAGTATAATTCTTCAAGAATTACATAATGATATTGTAGGAGGCCATTATTCACCCATAACCACTACTACAAAAATCATGCAAGCTTGTTATTATTATCCAACTTTTTTCAAAAATGTATATGAATATGTGAAACGTTACAAGAAATGTGCCTTCTTCATAAGCAAACAAAGGCTAACATCCTTACCATTATGCCCAATACAAATTGATCAACCCTTTGCATAATGGAGCCTAGATTTCATAGGCATGATTAACCTACCATCAAGTGATGGACATAAATGGATCCTCACCACCATAGAATATTTCATGAGATAAATGTAAGTAACAATGCTCAAAAATGCTAATGAGACATGCATTCTGAGCTTTTACAAAGGGATTGTAACAAGATTTGGTGACCTATCCACCATTATCTCTAATAATGCATTGGCCTTCCTTGAAATCAAAAATGATGAAGGGGCCATAAAACATAACACGTATCTGAGCACCTCATCAAATTATTACCCTCAAGGTAATGGTCTAGCTGTCTCCATGAATAAGAATTTAATTCATATTATAAAAAAGACAATGGAAGATAATCAACGAGCTTTCCCACATTCCCCACATCTCTCAAGTTACCTTCATTAGAAATTGCCCATCAGTTGGAGTTATTTGAAAGTAATCCCCTCATAGTAAGGTTAGAAAAGCTAATGGAGCTTGAAGATACTAGAGTGTAGGTTGTGCACACTATGAAACTCCAATAAGCCCAACAAAGAGGACCTTTGATAATAGGACCCATAATAGAAGATTCCAAGAAGGGGATATAGTGCTCAAATGGGATACAAACAAAGTAAAAGATGGAAGACATACTAAGTTTGATGCAATATGGAGTGGTCCATATATCATAACTAAATGCAAACAAGTCAACACCTTTGAACTTACTAGACTGAATGGAAAATAAATGCCTATCCCAGTTAATGGGATCTATCTCAAGCACCATTTCTACTGATTCTTGTATAATTTGTAAATAAGTAGACTATATGTTTTTCATTTCCCTAAGTGACTTGTGCACCTTGTTTTAGGGTATTTTTATTTTCTCTAAGCATTTGTACATAATTTTTTGCTTAGCTTAGATCTCCTTCCTCTAAGTTCTCTTGGCACAATTCTTTGTTTTTGCTAGGAGGATCTTAATTCATTCCAAAGCCAAGTATACACAACTAGTGCATGCACAGATGAAAGGACTAAAATTTCAAAGACTTCATGGCCAATGGATTAATTTAAAGACTTATGGATTATCACTTAGTAGGAAAGTAACCCATAGAGGTTGAATTTTTTTTGAATTTTTAAGTCACCCCCAATTTGTACAAAGCTCACAAGGTTCCTACAAATGATTTTCATACCTGTAAAGTGTCATGTTATTTAAAGCAAGCCATGAATAGATGCCTCTTGTCCTCACCCATGCCTAAAGTAGTTAACACATATCTTTGTATTGACTTAGTGTTAATTCAAACCCATTAGGCATTCTTGATGCACACCCCATGAAAAAGTCCTCCATCGTACAAGTTAAAATGGTGCATAGGTTCAAGCATGCAGAGCCCCAATCTTTAGATAACACAAACATAATTGCATAAGAATAAGTTATAAATTGAGATAAGTGTGCTTGGGATCTTTTGTCTTCATGCATATTACTATTAAAAATGGGATCTACACCTCCATGATGAATTCTTTCACCAAACTATAAGGTTTCACTTCTTCACACTCATACATCATATACTACAATATATGCTATGCACATACTACTTCATAGACTAATGTGGACCCTAGGAGTAAATTAATGATTTGGTAGTTTAGGGGAGACCCACATAGTGATTGACAGGTGGAAACAAGGTATAAAGAGGTAGTTAAAAAAGTAATTAAGTAGTGTTTAAGACCTTGTCAGAATAAGTAAATGCAAAAGTGATTATCAAACATTAGAATATGATCACATGCCATCCATCTAACTTTTATAATAATATTCCACTCCTAAACACACATGTGGATCTAGAGGAATATTTCCACCAACTCCCAGATTCAAATCACTAGATAGAATTTTAGAAGCATATGAATGACACTGTAATAGATATAAAAACTATATCTGCCACCCCAAGTGGCACATTAATTGTAAAATGTATTGATCCATCATAAAAGCCTCATTTTTCATTGTAAAAAAGGTTGACATTTTTTTGGTAACCTCATGCTACCAAAATTACAATCCAAGAGCACTTTTATTGGCTTAACCTTGCATGTTAATGAGAATTAAATTCACCTCCCTCTATTCTTCTTACACTATGTGTGTAATTTATGTTTGTTGATATTTGTTTATGGGTAATTTTTGTTCCTCTCTTCATTGTCCATTCCCAACACCTTTACCTAGAACTTGAAACTCACTTTTAGGACATATATTGTGTGTATTCAAGTCTATGTAGACATCATTTATGGATCATTCATTATCCATTTTAGTGTTGTGATTGCATTCCCATGCTTCTATGCAAAATACTTATGTATTTAGAGTGTCCTTGGTGGAATCTGTGTGATAACATCTTGTTCTCAAATATTTTGTTATGTGTTCATGGTAGTAGGAGTGATCACTCTATTCTCAGTGTATCACCTTTTATTTTTTAACAAATTCTTACCTTTTTCATCCATTTTCCCTAAAAAATCTTAGGTTTAGATTAGCGGTAGATTTATCTTTTTACTCTATAGGTTTGTACGCCAGTCCTAAACTAGGTGGACTTAGAATAAAAGGAATCCAAATTACTTGAGAGGCTCATCTAAAGGAGCAAAAGGATCCCACACCTTGGGGATGTTCTTATCATTACAATGAGACAACCAATGCTCCCCATATATAGATGAGCGATAACACTTCCACATCTAGTGTTGAATACTTTACACCCTACACAAGGCATTTATGCTCTATGCCCCACTATAAAAGAATTAATATGTAGTAAAACATCCATGGGTGCATGTTTCAAATGAAAACATAATCATTTGTAGAAAAATAAGCATTGGTAACATGGTTAGGGATGTGGGTATTTTGAAAATCCCCACTAGAAGTTGAGCTTGGCATATTTGTAGAAATAATTGGTATGGAGGTAGAAGAAGACATAGAGGATGATGTCATGGTGTGGGAAAAAGAAATTATAAAGGGGAAAGGTTGGGATGAAAATAAAGGACGTGCTACAAATACTTAGGAAAATGTAGGGGAAGGTCAATGGGGTTATCGTTTATGAGGTCCCATCATGAGATTAGAGATGGTTTTAGGATATTTTCCTATATGTTGAGGGTTTTTATTGATGAAAAAGATCATTTTAACTATGTATTAAAGGTCACATTGATATTCTAATGAAAAAAAGGGGTTAAATTTTGAGGAAGAATGGGAAGGAGTCCCATAGTTGGTATTATGAGTGGAAACATGGATATTTATTTAATATATAATGGGTGCCACAAGATATGTCTTAGGAACCATATTAGGATTAGTAAAATTCATAATGTTCATTTGATTCAATTTTTTATTATCCTTAAATAACAAATTCATGATGGAGGGAAACTAGAAACTTGGTAAAAATTAGGGTCAACTAGTAGGATACTGGGTCAAACCTATCAACACTATCTTTTAGGATAGTAGATAGGACATGATATAAAAGATATTCAAATTGGTCAACTATGTTATGCAAATGGTGAAATTTAGGGATTCTAAAAGACACATAATTAGATAGGTTGATTGTGTGTTTAAGGAAAATAGAACAAGCAATATGTAAAAGATTGGGTTGAAAAGAGTAATTGTATTTTGTGGGTAAACATAGATTGTAGGAGACACAATAAAGTAGATAAATTATATTATGAAGGAAAAGGTAAATTTTGATAGTTATGACTAGAAAATCTAGTGTTATTTTGCAAAATATTTGAAATAAACACACAACAAACTAGGTCAAACCGATCGATCTAATTGTGACACATAGCACAAACCTTGTACCAACACTAGCCAATACAAGTTTTGTAATACAGCATACAATTATCAATGATCAATTAAAAAAATAGAAATGTTAATCTATGTGGTCATTCTTAAATGTTTTAAATTATAATTTTTAGAAATAAATGTGATAGAGAGTTGGCTATAAAAATTAACTAAAAATGCAATCTAAGGATGGTTTCAGGTAGTTAAGGTTAAAAGGGATCTATATCAGTGATGGTACTAGTTTGGTATTGGAGCTTACCCCCTCACTTCATAATCCCATAATGATAAGGGTTTCAAGTGATTTACCAACATATACCATCAATGACATAATTTTACTTGGCTAGAAAATTGAGTCTGTTTCCCCCTTAGTGATAAAATCCAAATAGGTATACCTTGGGTAGAATAAGATAAAAATAGTGTGATTAAATCGATAAATTAAAAATTCTTATTTATTTTGTGTGATATTATAAGAAAGAAAGCAAGAAAAAAAATGAAAATTAAATTAATTACTAACAAGATGAGTTAATTCCTTTGCTTGAAGAATACAAGGTTGATTCATATGACCAAGTATGTAAACAATACAAAATAAAATTGACTAGGTCGATTCAATCTATTGAACTAAAAGATAGAAAAACATAGTTGAATGAGTTGATTAGGTCTATTAGATAAGAAATCAAGATATATAACTATGTTGATCCAATCTACCTAGTTCACTATAGAGTTACATTTTTATAGACTAAAAACTATAAAAAGAGGACTGTAATCAAGAAAAGAAATGACTAAGATGATGAGAATGAGCCTTATGATTTTTAAGCTTCTAAAATTGTTATTTTTATATTATATTATCTATATGAATATTTTTATATTACTAATAGAGTTGACTGGGTCGATTGAGTTTGAAAACCTATATGTAAATCCACAAACTGAGTTGAGCATATCAATCTAGTTACCTATGGTTGAAGATGAGCTGTACAAAGAAAAATAGAGTTGATCAGATCAACTATGTGTTAAAGCTATGCAAAAAAAGTTAGACTGAGTTGATGATTGATCCAATGTTGCAAAAATGAAATAAATATTTAATGAAGGTGTGAAATAAAACTTACAGGGGTTAGATTCATGTCGAGTTCACTAGAATGTATACAAGGGAAAGTGAAGCTAATATACAAATCAATCCTAGCTCAAAAAAGATAAATCAAACTAGCCCTTCCATTATTGGTACATTTAGACAATTAGGGTCATGACCAATATGGATCCTCTAGACCTAACTAAGGGGTGTCTTAATACACAATGTCACTAGAGAGAGAGTTACAAAGCTTCTAGCCAAGTATTATCACATAATAACCCTATCTAGGTCCTATGTTTTCTTAACAAAGTAAATGACAAAGTAAATTAAATATAATATAGCACTCACCAAAGCATGTGGCATAAAATAGGGGTAATAAACATGCAAATAAGAACTCTAGTCAATTCAATGTAGAGGTAATCCTAATGCATGTAGAGAGAAACATATTCATAAGCTAACACATGAAAATATATTTGCTTAATAAAGAGGATCAAGAGTTAAGAACACTTACCTTGAAGATGAAATCATTGATCCTAAATATCTCCCTTGGCTAATGGTGATTTTTAACAGGTTATTGTGGTTTGTAAGGATAACAAAGATAGGTCAGATCTAGGCTACATGAATTCACCTATGCATCCAAAAGCCTTTTCTCACAAGACAAGATTTTTTTCTCTAAAAGAAGTGTGAAAATCTAAGTAATGGATCCTCAAGTAGAATGGTGGATAAGTAGATTAAAAAATAAATGATTATCTCTATCTCTCTTTAATGAAAATGGTGAAAAGGATGTGTTTATATATCCAAATCTAACCCTAAACCCTTTTGAAGTTTTAGCTAATAGAGTCGGCCTAGTTGACCATTTTCTTTAATAAATAAAGTATTTAGGTCCTAGAATAGGTCAATTAGGTCTGATATATTTATGTATACTTTTAAGAACATGGTTAGCCCATGTGAATTTTTTTGATAAACAACAAAAAAAGGTTTTGGCTTAGGTCAGGGATGTTTAAGGTGGTGAATTACTTGGAGGAGTGTGTAAAGGAGGTGTCAGATCTTAGGAAAATGTGTAGGAGAGGTTTGTGTTGGTTTTAAGTGGTGGTATAAAGAACAATAATCTTGTAAAGTACCAATGGTCTTCCCACCCCTTTCCTAGTGCACCCTTTAAGGCGTGCACTTAAAGAAATTGAATCTCAATGGTTTCCTACAAGAGAGAAAACATAAGTAATTGATAAAGTTTAAAAATATTATGTGTATACATAAATTAAATTATGTAGTGATGAATTAGGTCACATAAAAAGGTAATTAATTCAACTCATAATTAGAAAATAACTTAAAGCAATTTCCCCTAATGACCTATTATTAACCTATCTAAGATAATTAGACTGTGTAGGTAAAACCACATAGTGGGAAGAATCCTACACTAACACCCCCTTAAGCATAGCTTAGGTGGGTAGAAGCATTGGGTCCATACATAAAGGCCTGATGAGGTACCCAAGTACATATAAAATCCCCCAAAAGAAGATGTTGGAGCTGCCTAAATCCTACAAAGATCTTGCTAATGAACATACTTGCTCTCAGTGAAGAGTTCGGTGAATATATCAATGATTTATTATGTTGTTTATATGTAGTGAAGATTAATGACTTGTTATTAGATGAGCTCTCAAATGAAATGCATGAGAATCTCTATATTCTTAGTCCATTGATGGAGAAATAGATTCCTAAAGATTTGGATTGTGTTTTGGTTATTGTAGATTATTTTTGGTTGTCAAAACTTATTTACAAACTCAGTGAGAATCCCCTGAAGCCAAATAGCCTTAGTGGTAGCATAAACAACTTATATTTATTCTACCTCTATAGAAGAGAAAATAATAACATTACATTTCTTGATATACCAACTAATTAGACCTAAACCAAGAGAAAAACTTTACCAAAATTAGACTTATGATTTTGAATATCACTAGTCCAATCCAAATATGTATACCCAATTAAGTCAACATCAATACCCACTCTATAGTGAACCCTGAAACTATGAGTACCCTAAATGTAATAAATAATTTTCTTAACTAATTTCTAGTGTATCTCATTTAGTTCCTACATAAATATAAATACCATGCCCAAAACATATGAAATGTCAGGTCTAGTGTGTGTAAGGTAGATGAGATTGCCAAAAATTTATCAATATGGGCTAACATCAACCAAAAGAGATGGATAATCAATCTGAATCTTTAGACTATATAGAAAAATATTTGGATTTGGATTATAATCAAACATGTTAAACCATGTAATTAAATCAAGAGAATACTTAGATTTTGCAATAATGATCTTGAATTCAGATAGAAAAATTTCAATCTTAAGGAAGTAATGAAATAAGTTAAAGTCATTCATTGAGAACCTATTAGATAAATCAGTTTTCACTATTGTGATAGTGGATGGAAAACTCCTTTTGATCAATAATTTATCCACATAGATAACCAAAATCAATAATTAATCATATTTCTATAAAATCTAGCCATTCATATCAAAATGGCTTCTAGTGAACCCAACCAAAAGAAGAAAAGAGTCCATCTTGGCACACCAAGTTTCAAGAGCTTGTTTGAGGCCATAGATAGATTTATGAAGTTTTTAAACTAAGGAATAATCTTCTACAAATCATTATGGTTTATACATGTATATTTCATCTTCGAGGCCACTGTGAAGAAAGGCATTCTTCACATCCATTTGATGAACATCCCAATGATGCAATGTGATAATAGCAAGAGTGACCCAAATTGAGTTCATTTTGGAAATTAGGGCAAATGCCTTGGTATAGTCAATGACAAGTACTTGAGAAAAACCCTTTGATACTAATATGATTTAAACTTATCTACAAACCCATATGTTTTAAAATTTGTTTAGTAAATCCACCTACATAAAATAAGTTTTATTCCCTTAGGAAGATATACTAAATCCCAAGTGTTGTTCATAAGTAATAAACCATACTCTTCTTCCATTGTAGTATCCCACTTAGGTATTCTTGACGCCTTATGAAATGATCATGGATTGAAATCAGATGCAATGAAGGCATGTGGGGTATATTCTAGAATTGTTAATGGGTTTACTTAGTGTTTGATGGATCTCCAACCCAATGGCTAACATTTTGAAGTGTTTGTCTATCACAACAAGGAACAAATGTTGCAGATTTAGGAGGAGATTCATCATCCCCTTAGGATATTATGAAAGAAGGAGAAGGTGATACCTCATCACCACTCTCATCATTAGAACTATAAGAAGAATCTAGATCATCAAGAAGTTGCTTAGGCATCTCTGAATCATCATAACTATCATCAAATCCTAGTGCATCCAAGGAAGAGGGAGGAGTGTCATGTACAAAATTTGGAAGACCATTTTAAAAGTGAACACTCTTATCAATGAATAACTCATGAGTACTAGGATGGAGAATCCTCTATCCCTTAACACCCTCAAGATATCCAATGAAGATGCAAGGTTGACTCTGAGGTTGCATTCCCTTACATTTATTCTTTAGAATATTAGCCATAGCATGAGATCCAAATACTCAAAAGTTATTTACTATGGGTTTTTGACTACTCCAAGCTTTAAAAGGAGTAACTACCTTTAATTCTTTATGGGGAACTCAATTTTGGATATAACAAGCATGATTGATGGCCTTGACCCAATACTAAGGTGAAAGAGACTTAGAGCATAACATATAGTTGGCCATTTCCTTTAAGGACTTGTTCTTTCACTTTGAAACACTATTCTACTAAGGACTATATGGAACTATATGTTATAGTTCAAACCCCTCTAAAGTTCATAATTATTATAAATGATTGCTAATGTATTCAACACCATTTTTAGTGGATAAAATCTTGATGTCATTACTTGACTATTTTTCTACAAGTGCCTTGAAGTCTTGAAAATGATCAAATACCCCATATGTATGCTTAATAAAATACACCCAAGTATACCTCAAAAAGTCATCAATGAAAGTAAGCATGCGTTTATTCTTGTTGAATGAAATATCTCAATATGGTCTAATAATGTAATTATGAACTAGTTATAATATCTGTTGTAGCTCTCCACGATTCACATTTGTCATACTTCTCCTCAAGATGCTTACCAAGTATACAACCTTGGAAAACACCATAAAAAAAATGAACATGTGACAATCCTGAAACCATGTCATGATGACTAAGTTTATTTAGGTAGTGATAGCTAATATGGAAAAATCACTCATGTCATAAATTACTCACACCATCTAAATGAGTGAGTAGTGAAGTAGAGGGTTGATCAGGTGAAAAATGTGACAAATTATATAATCATGACTAGTGATATGCTTTTCCAAATGCATCTATGAATTCATTTTCTACTTCCCTAATAACCAATGAATTAGGTGTGGATTCAACTTTCTTACCCAAAATGATATGTGTGATATGATAAACATATAGGAGATTAGTGGATAAAGAGGGAACACATAGAATGTCCAAAAATGTCCCATCAATAACTTCACTAGATCTTAACCCACTAATTTCTTTGGAAATATCATCACCCAAGAAGATGGAATGCATAGAATAAAGATCCAAGGATGATAAAAGTTTTTGAGATGAAACCATGTGGTGTAAAGCACCATAATTAATTACCTATGTGGAAGGATGGGATACAATTACAACAAGTTTTTTGCCCTTATCTTTACCTTTTTTACTATATTTGGCCTTAGAAAACTCCTATTTTGAACATTGATTAGATGAATCAATGACACATATATTGTGCTTCTCAAGCATCTTATTCAGTTGGTCAATCTATTTCTTTATGCATTTGGATTCATCATGCCTATATTTCTTTCATTAGGTGTAGACACTTAATTTTGGCCACCTCCATGCCTAAATCGACATTCAATTCAATTCAATTTATAGCAAATGACATATTTTAATCCTAAAAATTAATTAAATTACCTAAATTCATCCACATAAGGGATTTAATTTCCCAAAAACATGATGAGGCTAGCTTAAATAATGTATTACTCTGTATACACTACTAACCTAGTTCGATTCTAACCCTAGTCAAATTATGACCTAGTAATTTGGCTCTTTTGGTATGTTAATCTATTAGTTCATGACATCTAAATCAATTGTCAAAAGCTAAAAATCACTAATCAAGACTAATTATATTGTAAATTCTAATTAACTTTACTAAGCAAAAATTCCAAATCAAGTTAGTGAATTTCATTTACTAAAAAGGATTTTTTGCCAAAAATGAAGTTAAAGAGTCAAATGAGATAATAAAGTAATTTTTTATCTCATAAATATTCAAAAATATGACACACATCTCACAAATATATAAAGTGAGTTGTCACGCCTCACAAATATCAAAAACAAAGGTGTCAAGATCTCATTTGTGTCTTAAACCCTCCTAGAGTTAAATTGACCTAACCAAGGTTAATTTTGACTCAACCTAAGGTAGAATCTCACCTAACCTACCCATGGTTAGATTTAGTTCTCTAAAATATAAATACAAATACCCACACCATTGATCTATAAACTTTTGTGTGTAAGGTTATTCTTAGGGAATACCTTTTTGAAGTCTTTAAGAGTAAATTTATTATGCCAAAATTATGCCAAAATTCAACACTGGGACATGAGTGACATTGGAGAGATGTTACCTCCATAGATGAGTATTTCTAAGAGACTACAATCATTATAGGCTAAGCATGAACATTCTTATGCCAACAAGTAAGCATCTTGTGTGACAAGCGAATCAAGAATTTCTATTGTCTTCATCTCTTTTTTATACTTTTACTTATTGTGTTATTCTCCCCCTTAGTATATAGGCAAGAGGGTTTAGTCTTAGTACATTGTTATTATTATGTTTTCTTATTTTGAACTAACAAGAGACTAATCTACATTGTTTTTTTCCTATTCGAACTCCTAACTCATATAAATGGCATGTTTGGTGGGACCCACACCCCACAAAGTTCTTCCCATAACATTTTAGGACTTCTTTTTAACATTTTTTATGTCAAAATCCTAACTTACTGAACCAAAAAGTGGAAAATGAAAGCTCATAGATGTTACATAGGAAATCAGTTTTTGCTCTGTGTAGTCGCATTTTTGCTCTATGTAGTCATGATATTACATTTTGGAATAACGATATTACATTGTAGAGTAAATATATTGCATTTGTATTTTTACATTCGGTAGTAGTTTTATTTGAAAATCTATGATATTTTCTTTAATAGTTGCATTTTTGCCTTTATAGTCATGAATTTATCCTAAAATCAATGATATCACTTTGACAATCACAATATTGATTTGATAGTAATGGTATTGCCTTCATAATCATGGTTTTGCCCTTGAAATCTATGATATTGTCCCTATAATCTATGATTTTTCGCTATATAGTCACGGTTTTGAACTAATCCTTTGTTTTGTAGGAAGTTGTAATTTTGTACTAATTAGTTGTGGTTTTGTAGGAAAGTTGAAAATTTTCTCTATGTATCTATGGTATTGCACTATGTGAAAAACATAAAAAGCCCAAGAGCTAAATTTCAAAAGTCATTTGCTCACTTGCTTTTAGATTTTAAGCACAAGGACCCCTAACACTTTTTACAGGACCTAAACACCAAGGAAAGACATTTTTGATACCCTAAGATTCAAAATCACATTTACATTTTTTGTTTAAAAATCATTTACTTGATTTGTTTTCATTTTTCGATCTTCATAACTCAAACAATGTCAAGGGGATAAAATTCATATCATATTTCACTTGGTGATCTAAAAAATTAACTCAAACTTAGATTAAATGCTCTTAATATATTGCATATCTATCATTTTAGTTATTTTTTTCATGTTTTCACAAAATTGACTTAGCATGTATGCTTTCCCCCCACCCCCTTTAGGGAGCTTAGGTGTCTAGACACTAAAAACTTGCACACTTACAATTTTCAATAACTAAATGCCTTAGGATCCCTTAAACCTTCTTAACCCTTAACCAACCCTTATTAACCTGACCAAATCACTATTCCCCTAGTCACATAATATTATTCAAAATCACTATTTAAAAGTATTATTCAAAAGTACTATTCACTCTCACTATTCACTTTGGGACTCACTATCACTATTCATGATGATGTGGCATGTGACATGGCAAGTGACATGGAAGGTGATATGTCAAGTGACATGGCTTAGAAGTGATGTGGCTTGATGTGGGACAACATACCCTACTTGGGACCCTTTCCCAATGTGCTTAATGATCTCATATAAGCATCACAAGCCCCCCCCTTGAAATATAGAAAATTTACACTTAAGGGGCCATCATTTAACATATATTTTTCCTTCACACATGGAATTAGCCTTGAAAATTAGATACCTAGCTCTTTAAAGACAAAGGGCACCCATTTTTGACTTCTTAACCCAAATCGGAATCCCCACCAACCTCATCCTTGACTAATTTAGGAACCACATGGAAAATGGTGTCATATTTGAAGAGCTATCCATTTAAGTGCTTGGATGAAGACAAGAAATGGTGGTTAAAAGTCTTTAGTCTCATTTAAACCCATGTGCATGATTCCCACTCAAAATTAGATTCATGTGCAAGGTGGGAGATACACCAACCCAAATGGGAGACTTATGATCAAAATGAGAATCCCCACCAACCTCATCTTTGAATAATTCATGATCCCACTTGGATAAATTTGAATTGCTTCACTATTCCTTTATTTTGGCATGTTTCTTCACATCAAATGCTATAAATACCCCCCTCTCCTTCACCCAAGGTTAAGTTGGAAGTTAGTCTTTAGTTCTTAACATTTTGTTGTAGGTTTTTGAAGGAGGTAATCATTTTGAAGGTCATCATCATCTTGGAATAGAAAATATCAAAGCAACAAAGCTTTGTCAAAATTTCCTCAAGCTCCATCAATAACATCTTCATCAACCATCTTCATCAAGAATCGAGGTAACATTTGTTTGCTTTCTTGTGATTGCAAGAAAGGCAAGTACCCAGACCAGGACTCAGTGATTACAAGAAAGGTAAGTACCTCAAATGCCCTTGTGCCTTCTAATTCAAATTCTCAGTCTAATCCTCCCCTTCCAAAAATCAAAAGGATGACTTCCCATCCTCTGCTCTTGGCTCATTCTAGGCATTTGACATAATTGACCATATAAAGAAAACCAAAATTTAAATGTCTGAATTTGAATTTTTGCAGTCTCATCTTGAGAAATTGGACAAATTGGTTCAATGTGTCAAGAACCAAACCGTACCTACAAGACAAGAGGTTAAGAAAGTAACTCATGATCCCCCAAGGAACATGCCTATCCCAAACAATCTTTTCATTACCTCTCCTATTGCCCCTGGGAAAATAGAGCCTTTCTATGTTTCCTTGTTGATAAATGGTCACTAGCTCAACAATTGCATCATTGATTCTGGGGCTTCAGACAATGTCATGCTTGCTAAAGTGGTAGAATATCTATGTCTCACACTGACCAAGACATTTGGGAGATAGTTCTCCATGGAGAACAAACAAGTGCCACTACTGGGGCAAATTAAAGATGCCCAATTTGCATTTGCTGCCTTTCTAGACAAGTGAATCAAGATGACTGTCCTAATGGCCGACATCCCAGCATCATATGGCATCCTTCTTGGGTGGAACTTCTACAAGGATGTTAGAGGGGAATTAAGCATGGACTTGTCTTAGGCAAGAATCCCTGTGAAAGGTGTAATGCAGAGGTGGCTTCCTGAGAAGGAGGAAAAATACGTTGTCACTCAGACATCAAGGCCTAAAACTCAAATTCTATTTGAGCCTTCAGATAGGGGTAATTATTTTCTATCTACTAAAGACATTCATGTTTTAGTAGATGAAAATCCTGTAGGTGACGATCTAGGAATTGGTTCAGATGGAACAACACCAAGTATGGCCTGATAGTGCCAATCATTGGCAGGTGTTGAATGGGAACAATCAAATCATGTGTTGGACTGAACTAGAAGAGAAACCAATTATGGTAATGGACCATGCTGTTGTGCATCAAAATTAGAAAAAGGAACTCTTTGCCAAGAGAGCAAATATTCATGGTTTTTAGATTAAAAGTCAAGTCTTGCTGTGGGGCAAGAGGAGAAAACCAAAGGGAGGGCACACAAAATTGGTTTCCTAGTGGAGAGTTCCATTCACCCATCATTGATTCTGGGGAGAAAATGGCTTATTTCTGGTTTATCAGGATAGAGCACCATTTTCACTACCTCTCAAGAGGCAACATCTGATGTACTTCCATCCTTGAAGTACCAGATAAGTTCACCTATACATATGTATATTTGTATAGTCTTTTGTTCTATTTTGTTCATTTCATTTTAATTTTTGGAGCCTTTCTTTTTGGGTAGCTCAACTTTGTAGCCCAATGGCACACTTCAAGGCACTGGAGATTCTGGTTTCTACTTCCCTCAACTGTGTTTCAAGTTTTCACCTGAAGGAAGTTCCCTAATTAGAGCCAACTATTGGTCCCCAAAAATGTCACTCATTTTTGGAACAACATATGAACTATTTTGGTTCATCAGACCAAAATCATCTCTCCCCTTTTCAAAAAATTATTCTGAGCATTCAGGTTCTTCATTTTTCAAAGCTTTTCCAAAAATCTATGGAATCTACAGACTTTGTAGGCTTGAATCTATGGACTCTACAGGCTTGAATCTATGGACTCTATAGGCTTAAAACTATGGACTCTACATGCAAGTTCATTTCTATAGGTTCAAAGGCTTCTATAGGTGAGTTCAATAGGTTCAATGACCAATTGGTTCAATGTGCTTGGTGTAAAAGATCAAAAAAAGACTTAGACTCAAAGAGCTCCAAAGAATGAACCGATTGAACCATTGAATCGTTGAACCAAATGGTTCAACATGTTCATAGGTTCAAGGGTTCAACCAAGCATGATGAAGATCAAAGAGCTTAGAAAGAGCAAATGATGGGCAGAACCAAAGAACTAATGACCTGATTGAACCTTGAACCAAAAGAGTTCAAAGTTTAATGGTTCACAGGTTCAAGCAGTTTAAAGGCAGCCTCAAGCAAAGAAAGAAGCAACATGGATGATTCCAAAGGAAATTTTAATGAAACCAATGGTTCAATTAGAGAGAAAAGAAGTGCTTAAGCAGGGAAGCGATGGAACAAAAGAGACAGAGTGAACTGACAAAGCTTTGAACCAATAAACTTTCAAATGGTTCACAGGTTCAAAGTTCAACACGATTCAAATAGCTAGCAATCATTGATGGCCACTCAAACCTCAAATTTAAAGTGAGGGAAAATCCATGGAAATTCAAATAGAGCACATAAATTAAATGAATAACCAAGTTATTATATGAAAAGAGAGCCCGATAGCTCAAATCGAAGCTGGAAAAGACAAAAGTAGAAAGAGGGAAAAGCCAAAAATGTCTTTGAAAGAGTTATTTCCAGTAGGTGGAACAGTGGATCGAGTAGACTTATGAGTGCACCAAACCAAGGATGCAGCCTATTTTATTCCATGAAGTAAAGACAAATATGCAAAGGACCAGGTAGTCCATACTAAGGAAGAGACATATTAGATGAAGGGACACACCATAATTATGGTAGCGCATTGTTCTCAACATGGTCTCTCTAGACAAAACTGAAGATACTGACTGTAACATGGGCCGTCCCATGGAAAAAGGTGCCAATTCTTGGGTAGTTGCTATAAGTGTGGATTTTATCTTATTTGTAAAGGAGACTTTTCATTTTACAAGAGTGAAACTCTACCCATTTTGAAAGAAGAAGATTGAGACTTTGAGCTCAGGTTGTAATTTCATTTTCATTTTTATCTGAATGAGAAAGCATGTTTTTCATAGACTTTGTGTTGTTCTTACTTGTGGCATTTTAGAAGAACATTATTACGTCTATCTTCTAAAGGTGTCCTTATTCATTTAATTTGGTAAGCAAAATTAGTGAAGGTAATAGGGAAGTGTCCTGAAACTAACTGTGGGAAGACTTTGTGCTTTCACAATTGATTTTAGTCTATGTTTTATTTTCTTTTTGTGTTGAGGATTCTAGGGTGACTTTGTACCCTCATTATCCTTTATGATATACTCTTTGGGTAGTTGAGGTGGAAACTTTGCATTCTACTTCATCCTGTTGTTACTATGCCCTCTGGTTAACTAGTTATTTCACTACCTGAAAGAAACTTTTGCTCTTTCTTGCAAGAACACTTCTGAAAGAAGAGAAGTGCCTTTAGTGTTTACACCAAGATGTTCTCCTTTGTCTGTGTGCATCATCTTTAAAAGAAGAGAGATGGATGGTTTATCCTACCCCCATGTCTTACTTTCTGCTTATTTATATTATATATAGCTCCTACGTATCTATAGGGAACCTCCCCTTGATGAGAGGAGAGATTTGTCTCCAGTTGATGTAGTAAAGCTGCACACCTAGCTGACCTATCTTTCTACTATGGTTGATCAGACCTATTTTGTTGATTAGTACGCTGATTGACAAAATATTCACCCAACAGTTTTTGGCGACTTTGCTGGGGATGAATGTGTAGTCTAAAGCCTCAAGTTTTAGATTAAAGAAGTTCCTTCCCTTATCCATTATATTATAGACTCTGGTGACTTTGTTCCATGTCTTACCCATTATCATTATATCCTTACCATCTTCATCCATCTCTATTATATTATCTAGTTTGCAAAACTAGAACCACTGGGAAGAGCGTATAGTTTGAAGTCTCAAACTTTAAGCTGAAGCAGATCTTACTCTTTTCCATTTTTTGTTCTACAATCTGGAAACTCCACATTATACCAGAGGCCAAAAATCCCAAGGTGTTTTTGACCCTACTTTTGAGTTGGTGTAGCAGAGTAATTTTGAGTTGTTTCCTCCACAACCTTACCTCCAACAAACTAGGAGTCTTCCTCCTAGCCCTACCAAGCCACCAACACAAGGCAGAGCTTCTTTTTTTGCTACTAGTAGAGCTTTGCCTACCCATTCTCCACCCAGATTTGTGATCCCACTTCTACATAATTAAATCATGGCTCAAGGCCCCTAGGGTAATTCTTTCGATCCACTGAATTTGACTCTGCCTCTGCATGAGCTTCCATGCAGTTCAAAGAAAAATTTTCTCCAAATTCTTTGGTGATGGGAAAGTTCATCTTGATGAACACATTGCAGCTTTCAGCATAGCCTATGGTGTAATAGGGGTGGAATTTGAAGACATAACAGTCAGGTTATTCATGGAGACACTACAAGGTGCTGCTACAGACTGGTTCTACCACCTGTAGGCTAGATCAGTGACTAATTGGGACACTCTAAAAGACAAATTTAAAGCCAGGTTCAAGCTTGTAGAAGATACACATGCCTTGCTGGCCTAGCTCACTTAGATGAAGAAAGAGCCTCATGAGCCTATGAGGGATTTTATTTCCAAGTTCAACAAGCTAAGGCACATGATTCCCATGGTTACCCAGCTAACACCTCAGAACCTCAAATGCTTCTTCATCAACTCACAACTACCTGAAGTGAGTTTCTTGCTGAGACAGGCTAGACACATAGACCTTGCTTCTACTCAGGACTTGGCTATTGAGGTAGAAGATGACCTTATCTTGGCTAGAAAGATAAGAAGAGATCCAAATAGAGGTAAATCTTTTCCTTCTTCTGAATACTCCCCTTTAGCCACCACTGATCCAATGGTGCAAAAGCTAGCAAATGAATTGATGGTCCTCAGAAAACAAATGGCCCAAGTTATGTCTACTTCTCCTAATTGAGATACGCCAAGGAGGACATTTCAAAATCAGGCGTACCAAGGCAATGTTGCTAGAAATTATGGGTAGCCAAATCGTCTTCCTCCCCCATAGAGGAACCTCACCCTTAAAGCACCTCCAACTAACTCAACAGTTGGATATTTGGAAATAGAACATGATTTCTCTTTCCAACTTGAGTTTGATCAAGAAAATGACACTGGTCTCTTCATGGAGGATCAAGAAGAATTAGCTGGCGACTCCCACATTAATTTCTTGAACTACCAAGATGAACCTAGAAGTGGAGGCAATGCAGCTGAGGGGTCATACACTATATTCACCTAGTCTAGGAACCAATTAGCTTAACTGACTGATAAGGAGAAAGTAGAAGAGCGACCTCAACCAACAGTTTTAATTGCTAAGTGGGGATCCACTCTTCCTTTCCAGCCAAAGGACTCAGTGAATGCAAGAAAGGTAAGTACCTCAAATGCCCCTGTGCCTTCTAATTCAAATTAACAGTCTAGTCCTCCCCCTTCCAAAAATCAAAAGGATGAATTCCCATCCTCTACTCCTAGCTCATTCTAGGCATTTGACATAATTGACCATATAAAGAAAACCAAAATTCAAATGTCTAAATTTGAATTTTTGCAGTCTCATCTTGAGAAATTGGACAAGTTGGTTCAATGTGTCAAGAACCAAACCGTACCTACAAGACAAGAGGTTAAGAAAGTAACTCATGATCCCCCAAAGAACATGCCTATCCCAAAAAATCTTGTCATTACCCCTCTTACTACCCCTAGGAAAATAGAGGCTTTCTATGTTTTCCTGTTGATAAATGGTCACCAGCTCAACAATTGCATCATTGATTCTAGGGCTTTAGACAATGTCATGCCTACTAAAGTGGTATAATCTCTAGGTCTCACACTGAACAAGACATTTGGGAGATGTTTCTCCATGGAGAATAAATAAGTACCACTACTGGGGCAAATTAAAGACGCCCAATTTGCATTTGCTGCCTTTCCAGACAAGCGAATCAAGATGACTATCCTAGTGGCCGACATCCCAGCATCATATGGCATCCTTCTTGGGTAGAAATTTTGCAAGGATGTTGGAGGGGAATTAAGCATGGACCCTTCTTAGGCAAGAATTCCTGTGAAAGGTGTAATGCAGAGGTTGCTTCCTGAGAAGGAGGCAAAATATGTTGTCACTCAGACATCAAGGCTTGAAGCTCAAATTCTGTTTGAGTCTTCAGGCAGGGGTAATTATTTTCTATCTACTGAAGACATTCATGTTTTAGTAGATGAAAATCTTGTAGGTGACGATCTAGGAATGGATTCAGATAGAACAACACCAAGTATGCCTGATAGTGCCAATCATTGGTAGGTGTTGAATGGGAACAATCAAATCATGTGCTAGACTGAACCAAAATAACAACCAATTATGGTAATGGACCATGCTACTACACATCAAAATTAGGAAAAGGAACTCTTTTCCAAGAGAGCAAAGATTCATGGTTTTTAGATTAAAAGTCAAGTCTTGCTATGGGGCAAGAGGAGAAAACCAAAGGGAGGGCACAAAAAATTGGTTTCCTGGTGGAGAGTTCCATTCACCCATCACCAATTCTGGAGATAAAATGGCTTCTTGCTGGTTTATCAAGATAGAGGGCCATTTTCACTACCTCTCAGGAGGCAGCATCTGAAGTACTTCCATCCTTGAAGTACCAGATTAGTTCACCTATATATATGTACATTTGTATAGTCTTTTGTTCTATTTTGTTCATTTCATTTTCATTTTTGGAGCCTTTCTTTTTGGGTAGCTCGACTCTGTAGCCCAATGGAACACTTCAAGGCACTAGAGATTCTAGTTTCTACTCCCCTCAGCTCTATTTCAAGTTTTCACCTGAAGGAAGTTCCCCAATTGGGCCAGTTGTTGGTCCCCAAAAATGTCACTCATTTTTGGAACAACATATGAACTATTTTGGTTCATCAGAACAAAATCATCTCTCCCCTTTTCAAAAAATTATTCTGAGCATTTGGGTTCTTCATTTTTCAAAGCTTTTCCAAAAATCTACGGACTTTGTAGGCTTGAATCTATGGACTCTATAGGCTTGAATCTACAAACTCTACAGGCTTGAATCTACGAACTCTATAGGCTTAACACTATGGACTCTATAGGTAGGTTCATTTCTATAGGTTCAAAGGCTTCTACAGGTGAGTTCAATGGGTTCAATGACTAATTGGTTTAGTGCACTTGGTGCAAAAGATCAAAAAAAGATAGAGCTCCAAAGAATGAATCGATTGATCCATTGAACCGTTAAATCAAATGGTTCAATGTGTTCACAAGGTCAAGGGTTCAACCAAGCACAATGAAGATCAAAGAGCTTAGGAAGAGAAAATGATGGGCATAACCAATGAACTGATTGAACCTTGAACCAAAAGAGTTAAAAGTTTAATGGTTCATAGGTTCAAGCAATTCAAAGGCAGCCTCAAGCAAAGAAAGAAACAACATGGATGATTCCAAAGGCAAGTTCAATGAAAGTGATGGTTCAAATAGAGAGCAAAGAAGCACTTAAGCAGGGAAGCGATGGACCAAAAGAGATAGACTGAATTGATGAAGCTTTGAACTAATGAACTTTCAAATGGTTCATAGGTTAAAAGTTCAACACGGTTTAAGCAGCTAGCAATCATTGACGGCCCCTCAGACATCAAATTTAAAGTGAGGGAAAATCCATGGAAATTCAAATAGAGTGTAGAACTTAAAGGAAAAACTAAGAGATTAAACGAAAAGAGAGCCTGATAGCTCAAATCGAAGCTAGAAAAGACAAAAGCAGAAAGAGGGAAAAGCCAGAAATGTCTTTGAAAGAGTTATTTCTAGTAGGTGGAATAGTGGATCAAGTAGACTTCTGAGCATACCAAACCAAGGACGCAGCCTATTTTCTTCCATGAAGTAAAGACAAATATGCAAAGGACCAGACAATCCATACTAAGGAAGAGACATATCAGATGAAGGGACATGCCATAATTATGGCAGTGCACTATTCTTAGCATGGTCTCTCCAGACAAAACTGAAGATGCTGACTGCAGCATGGGCCGTCCCATGGAAAAAGGTGCAAATCCTTGGGTAGTTGCTATAAGTTTGGATTTTCTCTCATTTGTAAAGGAGACTTTTCATTTTACAAGAGTGAAACTCTACCCATTTTGAAAGAAGAAGACTGAGACTTTAAACTCAGGTTGTAATTTCATTTTCATTTTTATCTGAATGAGAAAGTAGTTTTTTCACAGACTTTGTGCTGTTTTGACTTGTGTCATTTTATAAGAACATTCTTATGTCTGTCTTCTAAAGGTGTCCTTAATCATTTAATTTGGTAAGCAAAATTAGTGAATGTAATAGGGAAGTGTCCTGAAACCAACTATGGGAAGACTTTGTGCTTTCATAATTTATTTTAGTCTGTGTTTTCTTTTCTTTTTGTGTTGAGGATTCTAGGGCAACTTTGTGCCCCCATTATCCTTTGTGATATACTCTTTGGGTAGTTGAGGTGGAAACTTTGCATTCTACTTCATCCTGATGTTACTATGCCCTCTAGTTAACTAGTTATTTCACTACTTGAAAGAAATTCCTGCTATTTCCTACAAGAACACTTCTAAAAGAAGAGAAGTGCCTTCAGTGTTTACACCAGGATTTTCTCCTTTGTCTGTGTGCATCATCTCTGAAAGAAGAGAGATGGATGGTTTATCCTACCCCCATGTCTTACTTTCTACTTATTTATATTATATATAGCTCCTACGTATCTATAGGGAACCTCCCCTTGATGAGAGGAGAGATTTGTCTCTAGTTGATGTAGTAAAGCTGCACACTTGGCTGACCAATCTTCCTGCTGTGGTTGATCAGACCTATTTTCTTGATCAATACGCTGATTGACAAAATATTCACCCAACAAGTGTAAACTCTGGTAATTGGTATATATTGGATAAGAACCCAAACTAACTTTAGGATCATGAAGTGAGTGGATCAATCCCCAAGAACCAAGCCACGTACTCAAACCAATACAAACTTCTAATTGAGTGCCTAAACACAACCTGAACCAAACATAGACTACCTTGTTCTACAAACCAGATTTATTCTTCACACTTTCTAAGGTATAAGCCAAAATTGATATAATTAAAAATATATGATTTAATGTATATTAGTTTATTTCCTTGAATCTTTTCTTTTTCTTACTTCTTATTTGAGGTGTGAGATTCATTTCTCTCCATTCTTCACATAGTCTTTACCAGACTACAAATTGAAGAATCAAACCAACCAAGAACCTATTTTCCAATACCTCATCTCCAGTATATTGTTAAATGGATATATTTCCTATTTTCTCTCCTATATATCCTAACTTTTCTAGGATCTTTGATAATAATCCTTTTGCCTTAAAGTGGTACCTTGCATTGCAAGCCACTTATGCTCCCTTCCTTACCAAAAATCAACCCAACCTTGTCTACAACCAACCCAATCCTATCTACAACCAACCCAAAATTGTCTATAACCAAACCAATTCTATCTAAAATAAAGCTAACCTTACCTATAACTCATAAAACTCTAAATTCAACCAACCCACAAACTATCAACCTTCACCCAAACTACCACCTAAGTTTGTTGTAGTGATAACAAACTGGATAACTAGATTAGAGTCAAAACTTAAGCCATCTATTTCTAGTATCCATGATTAATAAAACCTCACTTAGAACCAACCAAAGGCCTATTATCATCCATTTAATTATTATCATGCCCAACTAATAACCTATCAGCATCTATTGTTTCAATCACCCTAACCTTGTCAAAGGTTAGGCCATTTACCCAACCATCATATCAACCTCAACCCACCTTGTTAACCCAATAAATTTCATCACCCTTAACTGATCAACCAACCTATCAACCTAAGCAACTTGTTAACCTATCAAAATAATTAGCCTCTTTAATCCAACCAAATAACTTACAAATAGGTTTACACCCTAATGTGATAACTGAGACATTGGTACACCCTCTTCTAGTCCTTAGTAAACCTACAACTGAAGAAAATATAATAGCACCAACCTTAACCAATCCACTTGTTGACAAAGTAGAAACTTTACAAATTTCCTTGCAAACCACAATTAAGGAAACCAAAAAATCTTTTCCACTTCCCCTTTTAGTGAATCAAAGCCAACTAGAATCATCTGACACTTATGAGGTGCACACAATCAATGTTGTTATTGATAAACCTATTACTACTACTTATTCCACCCCACTCATTGAAGTGGGGAAATCACCTCCCATTTATTTGAATAGATAAACAAAGGAAGAAACCACTTCCTTCCTTTCACTTGACACCATTACACCTTCCTCCCCCACCACAGACTCACCTACCCTTCCTTTGGAAATCATTCCTTTAGAAGAGGGCACCTTATCCACTCCAACTATGGAAGAAACATCTCTAAATTTTGAACCTTCCACCAAAAACATAGATGGGGAAATGATTCCCTCTTCTCCAACTAAGGGTTTAAGCTTTGAAATCAATGATCAAGGAACCAAACCTATCTACAAGCCCTTTTCTAGGCTAGTACAAAGCCTAAAGTTTACTTCTCAGCCAAATCTCGATAGAGCCACTTTATGGCATCATCTTGGAATCCACTATCAAAACAAATAAGAACCCTTAGATTTAATTTAATCCACCCTCAAACCTATCACTACTCAACCCCATCCTTAGATACTCCATCTTCTAAAACCATAAGGGAACCATCCAACCCATTTCCATTTAAAATTGTTGAATACCCTTACACCTCTTTGACCAAACCCATCAAGAATCTAGGAATACTTCTTATTCCTAGCATAGCTCACCAATCTTTGAAATTAGATCTAACTCCATCAAGTCCATCAAAGAAAACTTTGACTAAACCTGTTAAAAGGATGAAATCTCCTAAACCATCTCAAAATAGACCCATGGAACCCTCTTTTCTTAAATATTCTACTTCTAAACCAACCAAGCAACCCTAACCTAACCAATCTACTAAAACCACTCCACATCTAACAACTTCCAGGGTAAAGTCTACTCCTAAGAAGTCTCCCACTCCAAAGCCCAAAAATCCATCACCCCCAATGCCTTTACTTGAATCCTATTCAACCATTTTACAAATATTATTGAAAACCTCCTCCTTAACCTTACCACCTCTCAAACATTTCCAACCTATCAAAAATTTTGACCCTTCACGTCCTCAACCAAAATGGTTTAATTTCAGCTTAGTCTATGCATATCATAGGACACTTAGACATGATACAAATCATTACAAATATCTCCAAACACTCATAAATAACTTATATGATGATAATATTTTATCAGATGAACCTCCCTTAACCAAGCTAACCCAACCTAATTGACAAACCAAAACTACCCCACCACTCATAAATTTCACAGTAAAAACTAATTTTAGGAAGGCTCCCAAAACTAAAAACCTATCACCTCCTGTTAACACCTTTGCATGAATCCTATTCAACAACTTTACAATGGTTATTGAAAACCTCTTCCTTAACCTTACCACCTATCAAACATTTTGATCCTATTAAAACTTTTGACCCTTCATGCCCAAAACCATCATGGTATAATGACCACCATATGTGCTCTTACCATAGGATACTTGGCCATGATATAGAACACTATAAGGCTCTTAAAACCATTATCCACTAGATTTATGTTAAGGATAATATGTTATCAAATGAACCTATTTTGAGCCCATTACCAACCCAACCATAAAATAAACCTCCCAACACTTGCCTATTCCTCATTCTCACCTAAGAGTAAGGAGGAACTAAAGCAACAAGCTAAACCAACACTTCCTTTTATCCACACCATTTTTAGGGTTACCCACTCTTAGGTCCAAGAAAAGGATAAGGGAAAGGCTAAAATGTCCATTCAATGAACATACCCTTAAAACCCTCAACATTATAACCAAATCCAACCACAAACACCTTCACTTTGGGATCTTTTTCCCACCCATGTAAAGAGTAAACTGGGGGAGCTTTCCTTCCATAAAGCTTTAACCATTTATTAACTTCAACCATACCTTAACCATTAATTGAACTAACCCTTGGATTTTTTGCCTCAACCTATCAACTAAACCTATCCATAAATGCAACTTTAACCAAGTGATATATCAAATTTGAGAAACCCATTTGGACACCACCTGACCTATTTGGGATACAAATTCTCCCATCGAACAATTGGAGATTACCCATCTCTATCAAACCTAACCAACTTTACCTCAAACCTTGAGACTTAAATATTGGAGACCTCATCCTAAAGTAAAACCAACATGTGACCAACATGGAGAAAAGTAAAATGAGGCAAGCTTGCTTTTAATTGGATCAGACCCTACATCATTACCCATAAATATAAATCACGAGCTTATCATTTGTCCTCTCTTGAAGGCAAACCAGAACCTGAGCCTCTCAACACTTTACATCTAATTTCATTTTTCTTTTAAGGAAGGATCAAGCTCACTCTTTTTGTCTAACTTTAGATCATCCCTTAATTACAAGATTATAACCTTCACCCATCTCTCTAATTTCCTTTTAAGGATAATTGATTACAATATAGAACTATGTGATTAATCTTCACAGTCATAGCCTAATCCTAAATATGGGTACCATAACTCTACCCATAGCATAGTTCTCATGGATACTTTTCATCTTTAATAAGATGGAATTCCATGGTCATTATCTCTTAGAACCACACCCTTTCACATACCATTAACCTTCTTGTGTTAAAATTTTGCCATCATAAAGGTAAACATCTGAACTTAATTAGACTTGTCCATGTCTAAACACATTGCATCTCAAAACAATTTGGATACCAAACATTACTTGGGTCAATATATTAAGCATTATAGGCTACTTCCTTGAAAGACAATTGCGCAAAATCAAAATTAAAATTCCCAAATATAAGGTAGACTACTCCCTTGAAGGACAACTATCAAGAACTTTAGACAAATCCAATAAGCTTAGACCACTCCCTTAAAGGATGGCTAAGTTAACTTTGTCAAAAGTAGAGAAATTTATTAGAATATTCCCACATTGATCAACTTCCCATTAATAATAATAAAGTAAAGGACCTACTATCATAACAAATTCTAAAGCCACAATCAGCTTTCACACGTAGACTTTCCACTTTGATCAGTATACATCTAGCATAAAACTTGGAATTTTATATTACCATTCTTAGGTAACCTATATAAGGGACAAATTAATACACATGAGATTATCATACATATCACCCATTACCCTTCACACCACCTATCACCCATCTTCCCTTTAGACTATCTATACATTAAGGGATTTAGAGATTACTTGACACCCTATGATCAAGAAACCTTATTTATCAACTAATGACCACTCATGAACAAAATTTGAGGGGCTTATATTCATTAATCTAGTCTCACTTTGGGTCTATTTTTAGTCATTGTCAAAAACAAAGCATCAGGTCCTATTCTTATCTTAATGTGCCTGGTTGATGTTTTCACTGTGACTTGTACCATCCAACATTGCAACAACAATAGTAATTCCTTTTACATTAAGTGAGATTACAATAACCATAACCATACCAATTATAACCATAACCATAACATTTAACCATCAACATCCAAAACATTTTGTACGTGTTTACATCAACCTATTCAATATTTTATTTAGGGTGCAAGGAGTCACACGACACATACAAAGTTATCAGACTATCCACACTTAACCTAAAGCCCCTACATACATTATTTTACTACCTAAGAATTAGACTGATTATTTCGTGACTCTAGATTTGTCTTCAACCATCCTTCTACTTGATTACTTCCTAAACTAACATTTGTACCATTCCCTATCTCAGTGAATACTAAAGGGTGTACTTTGTTCTCCTCTCCTATATTCATCCCCATGGGAAAAGAACCATATTCCACTCTGGGTCTTTCACCCTACTCACTTGTCATAAACATTACATCCCTCTGCTTTAGTTATTCTACTCATGTAGGTACCATTGGTTGTTTCCTCAATACACATCCCTTTGGATAGTGAGGGTTCCCTCTATAGATAAGTTGATGGTCATGTTCTCTAGCCTTGCATCTTGCATTATGAAATTATCACCTTCTTCACTACTATAGAGGTAATAGTTTAGGCTCAAGCTCAAGCGATGGGTGCCTTTCCCTTTATTTTTGATTTAGAAGTACTTCCATTATCACCATTAAATATTGAAATATTTGGTAGATCCACACATTCACCATATTGATTATTTTAGGTCATAGAGGTTGTTGATGATCTCCACCATTGTTTCCATCATTCACCATCATCAACCTTGTGTAGTTCTCTACACTCTCTATAACTTTAAAAACCAAATAAATCAATAATAGACATTCATATTTATCATGATTCCTTAAATAGGATACCTAACCATTCTTATTTTCCAACATGATTCTCCATCTCATTGATGGGGAAGATCATATGATGTCTTTGATTCCCTTGAATAGTCCTCCCACTTGAAATGATCACATCTAATTACCTTTTGGTGTGGACACATTACCCTCGATTTGATTGATTGCCTTGATAAATCCATTATGCACCATCATGATATCTTTTTGTTGACCTTATCATTTGATCTATATTTGATGTATTGTATTGTTTTTTCATCTTGTGATCCTTGTGGGCTAGGTGGTCATTAACATCATTATCACAATTACCTCTATTGACATAAATTATCTTCTAGCCATGTGCCACTACAATGGTCATGCCTCTAAAAATACCACTATTTCTGGTAATGGTAGCTTATAAATCCATGCCATTGTAGAAACTCTTCCATCCAAGGTAGGCCACCATGAATTCATAGTGATAACTTCACATTATTGTCCCCTCTACCATCCTCTTACTACCAACCCATTACCATTAAATCTAAAAGTCAGACCCCAACCATTGGTAGTACCTACTCTAAAATGGTAGTCTTTTCTTTTGTGCCAGATGAATGTTCATCCGTAGTAAGGGAACTACCACCTTCTCCTGGCCATGTAGCTTCTTATTGGCTAGGCCCAAACTAGTGGAACCAATAAGTCATTGCTTCCATGGAATTTTGATAGAGGATGCAAACATGGCCACCATTTATCTAACCTACCCATGCAGCTCTTGGGTTAGGCAAGGTCCATCCTCTATTGCTCACCACACTACTAAATTCCTTACTTTTAGAATCTACTTGACTGTCAAAAAAATTCTTTAAAGGTCATCACTTCACTAATGCCCTTAAAAATCAACTCATAGTGGTGATAAATCTTGGCTAAAGCATCTTTGTAGATATGGATAGACCCCCACCTCCTAAAATGTGGCTCATAGTGGTAGACACTATCTTCAAACTCCTACCCTCACATAATTTTAGAAGGTGCAAGCTTCTAAAAAAGTCACCTCTTCTTTAGATTAGCTCCATTGAAGATCATTTGTGGTACTTAGAATTGTGTTACCTTTTAATTTATCCTACCTTTCCCATCCGTATCTCTCATCCTACTAAATGTTAGATCATTATGGTAATTATTTACCAATCTACATGATTCACTTTCATTGACACCTTCACCAAAACCCAAAACTATTATTTTATAAAACCTTCTCCCTCAGCCCAAACCAACCCATTTGGTCCATCAAATTGGGGTAACCAATTTTAACACAACTCACCCAAACCTTGTTAAACTACATTAGCCTGATGTCCATGGACTATGTAGGTGCTGCTCCACTTTTAGGGGTAGCTCAGCTATTAACAACTAATTCCCATCCCCTTTTTATTCTCACTCATTTCCATCACTAACATCGCCCTCTTGCTTAGGGCATCCTACATCAAGGAAGCTTTGAATTATTTCTTAAGCATCCTTATGTTTTAACACCATCTAATACTTCCTCTTAAGTTTTCCCCCCATTGTCAGGAAAACTAATTGGCCTGAGGTCTTTTTGGACTATGTAGGTAGTTCTTAGTTACTAAGGTTAGCTCAACCAAATACTTTAATTTATTTTCCATTTTTACCTCATATATTTTCCTCCACTTATTTACCTATCTCTTAACCATCTCCCTACCTATAGCTTATGAATCTCTTTTAACCACTTTTACAGCTTGTCAATCTCTTTTAACACAAAGGTTGATAGCCTTCCCCATTGGACCCTCTTACCTCCCATAAATCCACCTCTTACTCTACTTCATTGGCCTTCTCATTATCTTTCCTTGTGCATGCTTTGTATCTCACTTCCCCACCCATCTTTTGCATTCTAAACCTCTTTCACCTTATTACCAACCTTTCCCTTTATCCCCTTCAACTTCATTCTCTATCCTCATCATCTCCCCTTACCCTTGACTATTTGTTGTACCTCCCTTATCACTCTCCTTTCCTCACCCATTCCACATCATATTGTGCATATTGCAAGCTTTTTATTTCTTTTGTTGTTACACTTTTTATTTATGTTTACCACCACTCTCTACCATTCCACCACTCTTCCCACCATACCCATTTTCCATTTTTCTTATTTGATTTTTTTCCATCCTTTCATCCTTTTCATATTCTTTATTTTTCCTTCACAACTAACTTCTAACTGGGCCTTTATCCTTTGATAATCCTTCCATAATTGCCCTTTTATTCTTATCTCTTCTTGCATTTTTCCCTTTGCATTCCCCTTTTCCTCTTTCCATCTTAGTAATCACTTATCTTTTGCATTTGTGTGAGTATCCATGCTTTATATCCCTACTTCAATTCTTCCTTTTTATTCTTATTATCGCTTAGTTTCATCTCAATCCCTTTCATTGTGTCCCCCTATTTCTTCACCACCTCACCACTTTTTGGCTTGACAATCTTTTCTAATCATGAATTCAGCTTGTAAATCTCTTCTAAAAAGTTTATTGATGCCTAACTTCTCTCTTCACCTTTTTACCCTCCCATCCTTTACTTCCCCTTATTTTTTTAATCCCTTTCCCATTTTCCATCCCATTCTCATCTCCAAAACCACCATATAATTTTCTTCGTTATCCATCATCATCCATGCTTACTTGGTCCAAACACCACTTGATTCTTCACTCTCCTATCATCCTTTTTGTGTCCTCATTTCACTCTTTTTTCTTCCTATTTTCTTTCTTCCTTTTATTTCCTTATTATTTTTTATTTTCATCACCAATTTTTTTTTCTCCTTAGTCTATTTTTAGACTTATTTTCAAACCCTTCATGGCCTCCCATATTTAGCATCCTCCCCTTACCCTTCAAAATTGTTACACTTCTCTCCCATCCTTTTCAATTCTCCCATCTATCATTCTTTAATGAATCTCTCCACCCATCTTCTACCTTTTATTTTTCTTCTCTTTTATCCATTTCATTTCATTTTTTTCATCTCCCTTGATACCCTTCCTTGCTCTTCTTGACCTATATGACCATGCCTAACTTCTTCCATCCTTCTCCACATTCATCTTTATATATGACCTCATTATTTTCTCTTAATCGATCTCTTGGTCCACCTTCACCTCATCCCTTGTTGGATCTTCCTTATGTTCTCCAATTTAACCTCCAAATCTTTAGAGTATGGTCACCAGTTGTACTACTTCTACATACATCTCCTTATTTGCTTCCTCATATCCTTCATGCCCTTACCTTAATGCATAAATTTTGGTTAGGCTCATTAATTCAAGATCATCCATTTATTCATTTAATGCCTCAGTGTGTTACACTCAAACTCTCTTTTTTGTCCCTCTCTAACTATTCCCTTCACCCTCCCTATCACATTTTTCCTTTTAAACCCTCTACCCATTTTTAGCATGCTACGACATTCAAGGTCTTCCACTTGATTTTGGTTTACTATAAGATATATACCAATCCTATGGCTCTATAACATAATTGGCTAGTACTACGGGCTCATATGACCAACCAACAAGCCGAAGCATTGTTAAGCCATCAAGATGAAAATTCCTTCCCCACCTCTTCTAGTCTTGCCTATTTTAAACCTCTTTTACTCTGGCCTTGAAAGATTTTATAATCAAAACTAAACCACCTTCAAATGAAAGTTTTGGGATACCCATATAGGGATGCTAACTATACCCTCTCATACACCCTACATTCCAATAATTTCCCTTGATTCTCCATTCCCAAACTACATCTTCTTACGCCTTGCAATATCCCTACTCTTTAATCACATTCCTCATATAACCTACTCCCTCATTTAATTACTATTATTATTATTCAACTCACTCCATATTCTAAAACCCCTCAGTGTCTTTCTTTGAATTCCCTCAAAACTCAATGCTTACTTATTTTGGGGCCCCACTAACTCAAGGGTCAAGGGTTTGAATCTTTGCCACTTTTCATTTACCAACTCTAATACTTTGCTTCCCCAAATTATTGAATCATACCCTTCCATAGCCTATTAATGACATTGTTGTGAAGTGTTTACAATGTCATCTTATTTAGATGGTGATGACAGACCCTGTGGGATCACCATGGTAATTCTATTAGTGCCAAATTTTATAAATCTTGGTAAAGCATATTTATCCTTTTTTTAAATGGTGGTAGAAATTTCATGCATAAACTTGATTATCCATGGTTGCAGATTCCTTTTACATAGTTGACACAATCATCTAATTACATCCTAGGTAATCTCATCCATTATTTCTACCAAACCATTCAAAAAACTATTTGATACCCATATTTACCACCATTTAGAGCTCTCCATTCTCCAACATCATTCAGCTAAACCTAATTTCATGATACATCAAGTTGGGGTAACCAAGTTAACCAACACTTTCACCTCAAAAGAAATACATTTGGCCTGACGTTTTTTTTGGATTCATGTCCATGGAACTATATAGGCAGTGTCCACTTGTTGAGTGCATTAAGATTCATCTCAGTCATCCACTTCCAACCCATACCCAATCCACCTATGATTTCACCATGTCTACCTTGATATTGGTTGCTTTTGACCCTAACCATTAGCATGTTTCATAATGATTTTGCGTGGTCCTTTGACCACATTGAAAAACCTTTACATGTTGAATTTTTGAACTTTTTCACCACCTCATGCATGACCTAACCAATTGTGTTCTTTTGTAGGAGCACTTCCTACCTTGGATACTTGTGACCAATACTGACCCTACCTAGATGGCTTGATAGGCCTAATTTGATCAACTATGACCAACACCGTGAACCAATTATCTCTATCATATATCCTTTTAGGATCAACCTCATTTTTTATTAATAATGTCAAATTTAGTATTTACACAATCTTGCCTATCACGCAGTCACATTTCACCCATTGAAATTCCATATGTCTAGCTACCTTATGGCACCACCTAGTGTCTCCCCACCAAATTCTTATCAAACCTACACCTAATTTAGCCTTTCCTTATTGACTCTTTTTTTTAGGGGAAACACCTCATCCCATACTCAAGGGACCTTGACCTTCAACTAAATTATTTGTTTTTGTTTTTCCGCTTGTTAATTCAAAGTTGCATAATAAAAAGGGGCAAAATATAGACACTAAAAACTTGCACACTTATATTTTTTAATAACTAAATACCTCGAGACCCCCTAAAGACCCCCTAAACCTTATTAACCCTTAACAAACCCTTCTTAACCTAGCCAAATCATTATTTCCCTAGTCACAAAATATTATTAAAAATCACAATTTAAAATTACTATTCAAAAGTACTATTCATTATCACTATTCACTATGGGATCCACTATCACTATTCATGATGACATGGCATGTGACATGGAAAGTGACATGGCAAGTGATATGGGATGTGACATGGCTTAGAAGTGATGTGGCTTGATGTGGGATATCATACCCCACTTGGGAGCCTTTTCCAATGTGCTTAATGACTTCATTTAATCATCACAAGGCCCCCCTTGAAATATGGAAAATTTCCACCTAAGGGGCCATCATTCAACATATATTTTGCCTTAACACATTGAAGTATCCATCAAAATGAGATACCTACCTCTTTAAAGACAAAGGGCACCCATTTTTGACTTCTTAACCCAAATGTGAATTCCCACCAACGTCATCCTTGAATAATTTAGGAACCACATAGAACATTACACCATATTTTGTGAGCCATCCTTTTAAGTGTTGCAATGAAGACAAGAAAGGTGGTGAAAAGCATTTAGTCTCATTTAAACTTAAGTACATGATTCCCATTCAAAATTGGATTCATGTGCAAGGTGGGAGACACACCAACCCAAATGGGAGGCTTATGATCAAAATGAGAATCTCCACCAACCTCATCTTTGAATCATTCATGATCCCACTTGGATAAATTTTAATTTCTTCACTAGTCCTCTATTTTGGCATGTTTATTCACACCAAATGCTATAAATACCCCCCCTCTCCTTCACCCAAGGTTAAGTTGGAAGTTAGTCTTTGGTTCTTAATATTTTGTTGTAGGTTTTTGAAGGAGATCATCATTTTTGAGGTCATCATCATCTTGGAATATAAAGTATCCAAGCAACAAAGCTCTGCCAAAATTGCCTCAAGCTCCATCAACAACATCTTCATCAAGCATCAAGGTAAAATTTGTTTGCTTTCTTATATTCCATTTCTTTCATTTCTTGGCCTTCTTCTTTCCTTAACCTCACATATTCAGCCTATTTTACTCTCCTCTTTTAATCCCATTTAACTCCCTACCATCTTATCCATTTACTTCTTTTTCCATTCACCCTTTACCTCTTTCTTACCACCTTGACCATTTACCCCTTTTGCCTCTTTGCCATCTTGACCTCTTGACCTCATAACCACTTTTACCATTTATCTTCCATTTCTTGACTATCATTTACCCATTTAAAAATTTAAAAACTCAATCAAAACCTTATCATTTAATTTTTACTCTTATCATAAACCAAACCAAAACCACCATTTTGCCTTAACCAATTTTCAGCATTAGCATAACCGAACTAATTGCTTTATTTTGGGTTAACTTAGTAAAGCATTTCATTATCTTGTATTAAATTTAGTTATTTTATAGTTTTAATTTTAGTTTTATATAATTTAAAGCAATAATACATTTAGTTTATCATCTCAATTTAATGTTTAAAATAGGTGGATTGACAACCTCTTAGAAAGCTTTCGCTTCTAGGATCTAGCTCATGCTAGGCAATCCACCCATATACTTGTCTAAAAAAAAGTTTCTTTTAGTTATTTTCAGGTCATCCTACCAAGCCAAAGAGGAGCTCTTGACAATCACTTGGATCCAATGCATGCACTTTAATGGGTATTCTTCCACACCCTTCATCACAAGTTTCTTCTTTTCACACTTAGAAAAAAATGAAAATTAGATAGAAATAGGGTGACCAAAAATGCTTTATCTTTTTCTTTTGTTTTTATGTCCAAAGTATCAAAGGAATGTTGTTAAAGCACTCCCCAAGATATGAATGACTTGGATGACCCTAAAATCCTTCTATAATTTTTATTTCATGCATCTTGGCTTGTGGTGGGAGTTCATAGCTTCCCCATAGGTTCTCTAGGGAAGCATTGACATAAGATTTCATCTCTCAACATTATTTCAACCCCACTCCATAGTAAGGGTATATAAATTTAGGTCAAATTATTGATATGCTTGTTTGAATGGTTAAACAAGATCTATTAGTAAGAGACTACCTCAAAATGTAGGTTTAACTCGGACATTGCATTACACTAAGTAATTAATGAATGTAGTGGTTATGAAAAGGATAAGAATTTTTTACAAGAAACTAATTAACACCTATCTAAATTATGTGTTATGCCCTAGTTTTAATCACACATATGGGACCATTTAGAATGAGTAAAAATTATAGTCTGTAGATAGCTTCATTTTCCATAGGTATACTATCAATTCAAGTAGACTAGCTTGAAGTTCCATGTCATCGTAAAAATTATTGAGAGAAGAGGGGGCCTAAAAAAACTAATTTTTATGTGCATTTAATTTTTTTTTATTAATAATAATTTCCTTTTAAGAGCAAGTATATAGACATATTTTGATAGTATAAATCCACCTTATCAATTTTTAAGGATTAAGATGATACACTTAGGTATTTTTGTGTTTTTCTTACTTTACTTGCATTATTTTGAGTCAATTTTTTTTACCAAATAACATGTCAAAAAAAAATCCAAAACATTCACATTATTTACACACTCCTCTACCTAAAGTGGTGTTACTCTGTCTATTTATATTGCACTTTGTACCATGTAAATTTGTTCCTAAACCATGTGTGTCTCTTGTTTAAATGGGGCATCATTACGTTTCCCATTTAATTTCAAACTTTTGCCTTGGGTATTGTAGTCCAAACATTTTACCATGTAATTTTTTTAAAAGAGTGTCATTACACTACTAAATTTATTCCCATCATTTATCACTTTTAAAACCAAGTTTTGAACCTTTGTTATACATCTCTTGTTTCAAACACGTAGTTATGTTACCCATTTAAGTCTAACCTTTTGCCTTAGAACATTCAAGTCTTTTTACATTAAATGTGAAGCTCAACCTTTCAAAATACACATATTAAAATCAGGTTTACACTGAATCCTCATTTAATTTGGGCTTAGGTTGTTCACCTTTTGGGTTTGGATTGTGTTACTTAGGTTTGTTTCACATTTGAACTAAAAAAACCCCTTTACTTAGACCTAGTGGTTGTTTTTTGTTTTAAGCCTTGTTTAGAGCATCCTTTTGAGCCACATTGTTACCATGTGGTTTGTTTGAAGTTGTCATACCAATATTTTGAGTGTCCTAGTCCCTTTGTTCCAATGTTTTTTATGAGTTAAACTTTTATCCTTAATTGAGCTAATTACTGAGTGTCATCTAAGCCAATTTCCTTAATTTAGTTTGATTTTTAGATCTTATTTGAGTTTTGTGTTTCCAATTCTAGCCTTGTTTTATTACAATTATAATTACCTTTGGGAAAATCATTGCTATCTCTTGAAACTAGTTCTCAATTATTTAGACACTCTTGTGATTGATTATAATTGCTTCTGGGCAAATCATTACTCTAGAAATAAATGAGTTTGAAAATTTGTGTTACTTTTGGTGTTGATTATAACTACTTTTGGGAAAATTAGTATCATTTTGTTAGACCACTCTTGCTTTTATTTTTCCCTTCCTTTGCCTAGTCTAGTTATTTCTCCCTTTATGTCTCTTTTATAGAGCTAAAGGCCCTTTTTGGATCTTTATTTTTATCTACCTTTTGACCCTCTGTTTGTCATGTAACCTATCCATGGATCCAAACTTGCCTCATTACACATGTAGCAGAGTTATGTATAATCCTAGTTATGGGAGATTTGTGATCAATGACCTTTTTGTTCAAGAGTCATATGATGATGTTGCTTATGAGATAGATCCTTATCCATCTTATAACATCCCACACATTGAAAAAATGCATGTCCATTTATCACATTATTTGGTAATTATGCCTCCTTATTCAGGCCAAGAACTAGAGGAAACATAATAATACCTTACTCAAAAAATACCTAACATGGAATAGAACCAACAACAAGATCCCTATTATGTTATGACACCATCTCAAACTAGCTATAATCCATATTTATTTGAATGTCATTTGTTAGAAAATAAAGATGAAGTGTTAGTTAGAGCTGTCAAAGAAGGAGCTAATTTCTATCAACCTTCCCACATGAAAACCTGAGTAGTTTGATTAGAATGCCTAGTAATGTAGTTTGAATTCAACCACTTGAGCAAGGATCTACTAGTTATAGCTAAAATTTGGCCCAAATGATATAATAAGACCAAAATGCATTTGTATAGTCATATAAAATGTCCAAATTGGTAGTTTGAGTGTGGTTTGTGACACCCTATCCATAAGACCTTGCATACTCTCATGACCCTTATAAACACCTTTTTGCTTATAACTGGTCATTCGTAGATTTATAAAACCTAGTTATAACTCAACCAAGCTACATTTCCTAGGATAATTCTATCCCCTAGGTCTCAAGCCTATAGGGAAAGAGAAATATACCTAGATAATAGTGCCAAACCCTAGGGTGTCCCATTTTTTGTGCTCATGTCCAATCACATTTTGAACCCAAATGACCATTTTCTCTTGATCCCTATTCTTCATCATGTTAGCCTAGAGTGAATACATTTAACCCATGACAAATAGATCCCTATAAAAATCCATTCAAATTTCATTTAGAAGGGAGGTGATAAATATTACAAATCAAGCAAGAATACAAACAAACCACTAAGGCAAATTTCCATATTCTCTATATATAGTCACCCAACACAACTGCAAACATATTAAAACCCACAAACTAGTCCTTAGCCACCTCAAGCACTCTCAATTTAGATTTTTTACATCCTCATTACACTATTGCACAAAGCACATCAAGTGAGAGAATTACATATATCTTGATCCCTCTTTAGAGTATTGGTATATAGGTAACGTACCCATACAAGGGGTGTGGATACACATTTAGTGTATTTTACACACACTAACCCCCCCTCTTTCTCAAATTTTATCAAGAATAATAACATTCTAGGGTTTCAATATTTAATTATATTTAAAGGATCTTCATCATCATTCAAGATTCAAAATTTCATAGGTAGGCTCACACAAAGACAACAAATAAAACCCAAAAAACTAAGATCTTTGTGACCAATTTGGACAACAATGGTAGGAGTGGACTATAGTGTCAGACCCTAAGTGTCATGTTTTTGGCACTACTATCCTTTCACCAAATGAAATATATATTTTGATTCATGATACTATCCCAATCCTGTATAACTAGTTTTAGCCTTGGTCTCAACTGTCTCATTCTAGTTTTAAGCTAAGTTGGATTTCTCCTCTTTCATTATTATTTTTAGAAAGCTACAAAAGGCAAATAAATTATACCAATTAGTACTATAATTATTGAAATATTATTTAATAATTTATTATTCTAGAAACTTAACTAAACTAGGAATAAAACACCAATATTCCTAAAATACTGTTGAATCATTTGGTGAACCCGACTAACTTCATTTGCACATAAAAACTGTTGAAACCCTAGGGAAAATTCCATGCTGATTTTTCCAATATTTTTTAAATTTTTCTTGAATATTTAAATTAGAAATTCATATTAATTTTTAAATTTCATTTTAGTGATTTTAAAAAGAATTTCATTCAAATCCTAGTTGCCTATACTAGGTCTTGATATTTTTCTAGTATTTTTTAAATTTTTTCTTGCATATTTAAATAAAAAATTCACATTTAATTTTTAAATTTACCTTAGTAATTTTAAAAATTATTTAATTCAAACCCTAGTTTCACTATACTAGGTCCCTAGTTCTTTTGAAGTATCACCTTACACATAAATCATAAATTCATATAATTTTTAAATTTACCATAGTAATTTTAAAAAATCTTTTCTTTCAAACCCTAGTTAAACTTACTAGGTCCCCTTGATTTTGAGGTATCACCTTACATTTTTTTGATCTTCGTATCCTTTTTATGCATATTCTAGTTCATTGTTTAGATTATATTTATTTAATCTTTTATTTCATTATTCAAGTTATTTTCCTTATGCCATCTAAGCTCCTTGTATCTCTTATTTTGAGACAAAGTGCAAGACTTAATGACAACCCTCCTAAATTCACATAGATTACTTCAACCTGACCATATACCATAGATAAAAAACCAACTCAACTTCATACTATAGATCCTACACATCCAAATTTCACCAATTTTCATGAGGATAATTTTGATAATGCATATTATGAGAATAACAATGATGATACAAACATCGATGTTCATGATGCACCACATCAGGTTCTTGATCCACTTCCACCTATTATTTATAATGATGTTGCCATCAACAAAGACTTGAATCTACAAATTTTTAGAGAAATACTAAAGGAACAACCCTAAAATCATACTCTTATCTTACAATCTATCATGGAAATTAAAAAGGCTAAGCAAGTTAAGTCTTCCATTCCATCAAAGCATTTAGTTGCACATGACACTCTAGGGGTAACTATGTCTCAACAACCCCCTATAAAAACCCAACCTTCCTATGAGGCACCACTAGTTATGGCTAGAACACCTTTATCTCCTGATGTGGCTACCCTTATGTAAGAGATAAAATTTATTCAATCCAAGGTGCTACATATTGAGGAATGTGCTTCTAGATCAACATAGGCTTTAGACTCTTTTGCTCTGTTTTATACACCATTGGCATGTCATATTGATTATACACCCTTACCACTAGGTTTTGTTTAACCTAAACTCATTCTATATGATGGAAAGGGTGATCCATAAAGACACTTAAGATATTTTCATGTAGCATGCTTTGAATATGTGTCAAATGACTAGTTATTAGCCAAGATATTTCCATAGAGTTTAATAGATTATACTCTATAATGGTTCTATAGTCTATTGAATTAGTCAATCAATGCATTTAATCCTTTAGCTAACATTTATAGCTCATTTCAACATTAACATAGGTGACAAGGTTTCTTATGCCCAAGTTGCACAACAAAAACAAAGTTCAAATGAGCATCTCACAAATTATGTTCTTCGATATAAAACTATCTTGGATAAAATGACTAGCCCCATGACCAATAAAAAATTACAAGATCTCTTGGATAAAATGACTAGCCCCATGGCCAATAAAAAATTACAAGATCTCTTAAAATAGAGTCTTCTACCATCTTTATATGAGTTAATAATGTTCAAAAGGTTCTCTTCCTTCATTGAGTTATGTCATACACTAAAAGAAAGGGAAGTCAAATTTATTTAAATGGGCAAACTCAAGTACACAAGCATATCTAAAACAACAAACAAGAGTAAAAACAAATTCCCATACAATGTATAGGTCAATGATAGAAAAATTCAAAATCAACTTACAATTATGTAGCTCTAAATCTCCTTAGTGAGTGATTTTATCGGCACCTCCTCAGAAATTTTTTACCAATCTACCAGTATCTCCAGCCAGTGTCTTACAATAGCTATTAGAATGTAATATAATATCTCTCCCACCTATTTGGGAAGTTAATCAACAAGGCCTCTTCCACGGGGATATGATCAGAATGCATTTTGTGATTTTCACATACAGAGTTCATTGGGGGAGATTGTACTTCCTCTATAGGTTGGTCCAACACATGTGGCCACACCATTTACTATTGTTCCTAGTACAGGAGGTTTTAATATGTTACTTGGTCGACCATGGATTCATAAAATTTGATTAGTACCTTCTATAGTTCATAGATGTGTGTAATTTATTCATGCTATCAGGTTGTTATAGTTGATGGAGTTCCATTGAGTTACCACTCCCCACATTAGAGCCATCTCCTACTTTACAGTTACCAGTTTCAACTTCTCCACTAGTTATAGTTCTTCCACCAATTTAGATTCAAACACATTCAAGACCTTCCTCACTAGCACAAAGAGTTTATACATGTCCATAGAGGCCTTTTTTAGAGTAACCATAATTTTAGGACTCTAGATAGTTTCCAGCTACAGTGTTCACACCCAAGATAATATCATTGAGGTTCCATGCCTTTACTCATAGAGCATATGTTTAGAGAGCTTCTCCTTCTACCAGATAGGTCCCTAAAATCCCTACAATTGTATCCATTTCTCAGAGTTACACGGGGACCCCACAATCAATTTCCACTATAGATATTTCAAGCATTTTTAGCATACACAACTTTTAGAGCCATAGTCCCAGTCTTTCCATCATGCTTCATGGTCATGCACAATCCTTATCTATGATACAAGACACCATGATAGGGAGTCTCTCATGAGACTAATAGGTTAGTATCATCTCTTCTCAACCTTAATTGTACATAGTTTCCTTTTAATTACTTGTACATAACTTCTTTTCAATTACTTGTACATAATTTCCTTATGATTGATTTTACATAGCTTATATATCAAAAATACCAAAAATACCAAAAATAATACAAAATTTCAAAATACAAAAACATTCAAATAACTCAAAATACCAAAAATAATACAAAATCCAAAATCCAAAAACATTCAAATAATTAAAAAACACAAAAACATTCCAATTGTATGTATTATCCATGCTTTACATTTTTACTACCATGCTAGACTTACATTTACCATTCTATGCTATTGTTTGTCAATTTATCTACATTACCATGCTTCACTTGATCTTATTTGAGTGTGTGTAGTGCCATCTAGATCTTTGATTGTTTCACTCTACCCATTAAGGGTGCATCCTACTTCTACATTTGAGACATACATCAACCTATCTACCCATCAGGGGTATATTCTACATGACTACACCATCTAGGTTATGTCATTCTTACACCACACACTCTAGTTATCATGATGATGTACATTACTTACTAGCTTAAATAGATTACTCTATCGACACTCACTAGTATATATCACTTGTGTATTTCTTAGCATATACCTAGTCTGGTACTCCATGTATTTCGTACTTTCACTTTTTGCTTTGATTAGTTAGATGAGATTGTATTTCCAGCATGTACATGATTTATTTCCTTTCTTTACATAACTAGATGTGATTGCATTTCTCAATTCTTATTTTGTCTCTTGTATGTGCCTTATAACATTTGCCAATGTCTTTTGCCTTTACTCTTCTATGTGCTTGTGGCCCTCGTGTCAAACTTACTTATTTTCAATTATATGTGTATGTGGCATTTGAACATGCCTTGTATGCTTGATTTTTATTTTGAGTGACATGTGCCCATGTCCCTTGTTTGCTTATCCCCTATGCCATTATTCTATGCTTATTTCTTCTTGACTTATGTGCTTCTTGCTTGTTTGCTTCTCATTGTTTGCAATGCCATGATCCACATCATGCATTATCTTACTTTATTGGATGCTATGATAGACATCATACTCCATCCTTCCTTGAAAATTAACAACAAAAAACTACCAACTAAAATTTCCAATTTTAATTTAGCATACTATACATGCTATTACATTTTTATATTTATCTAAACATACTCCTATTGATCTAATAATGTCCAATACAAACTATGCTATATCTTGAGACATTTTTTTGATTATCATTGCTATATCATGTATTTTGTAGCATAACACACTTGTAGGGATATTTATTTTGAGGGAAGTCATTGTAGGGTCTTCATTATTACCCTCAAAAGAGGGGAAACAAAGAGGGGTTTTTTCATAGAGATCAAGGCTCCTACTGGTCAAAAAATCAATTTTTAGAACACTTAGAATAACAACTAGAACCAACTAGGCAAAATAAACTAGAAAAATAGTGATGATTATAGAATAGTGATCAAATTCAACAAAAGACAATAGTGCTAGACCTATAAAACAACACTAGATAGTAGGGTATCTTGTTTTGAGTTCTCCTATCCAAACAACAAAAAACCTAGATTTTCTAGAAATAGGTAGGGTAAGCTCAACTATAGTTTTATCATATATAGATCAGTTTAGATTCAAAATTTTCAATATAATTTTTATCAAATAATCTAGATATAGGGGGCAACATGCATGGCATAATAGATATCACTTCTAGTTTTAGATTGGGTAGTTGGTATAACTTCTAGATCACAATCCATGTTATAGACACCGGTGATTGGGTAATATGCATGGCACATTTGAATTTTTTTTTTAGTTTAATATATTACCCAGGAATTCTTAGTAGATGTGTGCTTTATTCCATCTGTAGGTGGTTGGAATCATTTTGGAGTGGATTTCATATAGACCCAACCTCCACATTCCTGAGTGGCTTCCACATAAGCCTAGTTCCTAGTTTCAGAGTGGCTTTCATACAAGCCTAGTCTCCACCTTTCAGAATGGCCAAGAGTGGCCTAGTTTTTAGTACACATTCAACTATCCATACCACATTATCAGATTATAGAGCATTCATGGGCTTCAAAATACATCTCATATGACACACATTCATACCAATATTAGTTCATAATTTCACTTAATAGGCAAAGATGGAGCCAAAAGACTAGCTAGCCTTTGTATTTTTGAGTCACCTACTCAAAGGGATTAGATATATAGTCCAAACATTGATTAACACACACATGATCACATAGCTTCACTTAGTGGGATAAGATGGAGCCAAAGGTCTATAATTTACATTATTGAGCCACTCTCAAAGAATTGAGCACTCAGCTCCATTCATGATATTAATCTTGGTACAACACATATCCAGCATCACTTAGCATCACTCAACAACACAACAAGTTTTGTATTGGTCCATGTACTTGATGAAGTGTATTCATTCCTTGTTCTTCCTCTCTTACCTAGCTTTGTATGTTATTATCTTAGATATAACATATCTAGTAAGAACTGATCTACTCTTTGTTTTTATCTTACAAATTTACACTTCATAATGTGATCTCTCTATGCACACTCAACATCACATAACTTCATGGGATTCACCCTTACAAGTAAGTTTAGGTAAACTTTCTACTTTTCCTTTATACTAGTATTTCACTTTGTTGTATCACTAGAATAAAGGAGGGGGGAAATGTAGTCATATAAAATGTCCAAATTTGTAGCTTGAGTATGGCTTGTGACACCCTATCCATAGGACCTTCTTTCATGCTCTAATGACCCTTCTAGGCACCTTTTTTATTATAACTGGTCATCCATAGATTTTCAAAATCTAATTCTGGATCAGCTAGGTTAAATTTCCCAACCCAATTCTATTCCCCTAGGTCCCAAGCTTATATGATAGGATCTTTAGACTTGGACAATAGTGCTAGACCCTAGGGTGTCCCATTTTTGGTGCTCTTGTCTAATCACATTTTGAGCCCAAACAATCATTTTCTCCTAATCCCTATTATTCATCATGTTGGCCTAACATTAATACATTTAACCCATGACCAATAGATTCCTATAAAATTTCAATCAAAGTTTATTTAGAAGGGAGGTGACAAATCTTACAAAGCAAGAAAGAATACAAACAAAACACTACGGAAAATTTCCTTATTCTCTACATACAACCACACAACACAGCTGTAAACATATTAAAACCCTCACACCAATCCCTAACCACCTTGAACACTCTCAAATTGGAATTTTTGAATCCTCATTACATTATTACATAAAACACATCAAGTGGGAGAACTACATATGGCTTGATCCCTCTTTAGAGTTTTGGTATGTAGGCAACATTCCCACAGAAGGAGTGTAGATACACATTCAATGCACCTTACACATACTAAACCCCCTTTCTTAAGTTTTATCAAGCATAATGAAGGTCTAGGGTTTCAATATTGAATCATCTCTAAAAGGATCTCTATCGACATTCAGGACTCAAAATTTTAAAGGTAGGCTCACATAGATATAATGAACAAAACCCAAAAAACTCAGATCTTTATGACCAATTTGGACAATAGGGGTAGGATTAGACTATAACATCAGACCCTGAAGTGTCCTATTTTTGGTGCTCCTATCCTTTCATTGAATGAAAGCTAGATTTTGATCTTGTATAGCTAGTTTCAACCTTGGTCTTAGTTGTCTCAATCCAATTTTAAGCTAATTTGCATTTTTCCTCTTTTATTACTATTTTTAAAAAGATACAAAAGGCAAATAAATTATATAAATCAGTACTATAATTATTGCAATATTATTTACTGATTTATTATTCTAGACCCTTAACTAAATTAGGAATAAAACACCAATATTCCTAAATTACTATTAAATCATCTTGTAAAAGGAAAATGTATTATGGATGAACAAATGAAATAGGTATAACAAGTGTACCAAAACAATCTCAACTTAGTTCATAACTTAAACACAAGGCTTATTTCTAACATTGCTTATTGAGATAGCTCCATCATAAAGGCAACAAATAGACACCTTGGGCTATGTAAGTCAAAATGTAAAACCCTTTATCCAAAGCACATTGGTTGGTGATATGTATCACATTTTGATGGAAGATAATATTACTCAAACAAAATACCACACTCAAAATGTTGTGGATAACATGTAAGTTGAATCCAATTTAAACAAAAGCGGTTATAACTTACCACCAAATAATACACAATAAGTTCCTTCAAACAAAGTCATAAGTGGATTGCAATAATAGGGAATAGGTACACTTATTTACTCAAATCAATAAGCAACCTCCACTCCCCAACCAACTACTTCCTTGAATGTGAAACAATGGCAATGAGCCAACTTACCACCACAATAAGTGAAGAACATTACACCACCTCAATAGGTGACAATGAATGTTCTACCACAACAAGCATAAACTAATATACCTTCTCAATCATAAATTTTTCCTAACCAAAAATGTATTCCTATTGGTCAGAATGCGCTAGTTGGTCAACAACAACAATTGCCAAATCAACAGACATTGAACCCTCAAAAATTACCAAACTAACAAGTGTCATTCAATAGTTTCTAAAATAAAAATTCCTATCCCAATAATAAATGCCAAATTAGAAACAAGTTCTATTTTAACAAATATCGATCCAACAATAAGTGTTTAGCCAATAATAAGGTTCTTACACATAATAGGTATTGGGTGATCAACAATAATTACCTTTCACCCAATGGGTATTGCATGTGAAATAAGGATGCAATTACAAAGACCTTCAACAATAGGTATCTATTCATCAACATGTTCCCTATATTCAACAAGGTTCAAAAAGTAGATATCAAGCTCCCTCCAAAACCCAACAATACCAACACATTCCACAAATCCAAATACCATTATCATAGCCACAATTTTCCAACTAAGGTTATGTATCCAATTGAAACCAAAATATGCTTTAATAACAGTGTATTTTGTACCCATAGTATAATCCTAATGCATGGATATGCATACCTATTTATTAGGCAATTCAACTAACATCCCATAGTATACTTACCTTAGTTAAATTAATTCTCATTTGACCATGCAACCTCAACAATAGGCCACTCCTACTGATTTCCTATCCCAAGATTTCTAATAGATGAAAGATGCAATTCAAGTGATATAGGTTGGTAAATGAATGAATAAATTCAAGATGGAAGAGATATGCTCTTACCCATGCAACAAGGAGTATTTTAAAATACCATTTCTACCAGGTTATAAGCCACCTAAATTTGAAAAATATAAAGGCAAAGAAGACCCTAAGGCACATCTAATCAAGTTCTTTATCACTTGCTAGCCAATGGATTATAGAGATATATATTTGCTTCTACTCTTTCCAAGGAGTCTAGCTAGACAAACTTGGAATGGCTATTGAAATTACCAAAAAAATCTGTACCTAAATTTGATGATATCTCAAAAAATTTGTGCATCACTTTTCATTTAATCTCGAGCATGATATTAATCTTATGGATCTAGGCCAAGATAAACAAAATACTAATGAGAGATTTGCTGCATACTTATAATGTTGGAAAGCCCTATCAAGTTGTTTTACTCATAATCTACTAGACAAATAGTTAGTTCTAATATTTATAAGGAGCTTACATAATGAGATATCTTACCATCTCGAGTTACATTGTGCTCACACATTTGAAGAGGTTATAGCAAAAGGAATCTAGATTAAAAAATCCCTTGTCAACAAAAGTGTAATCAAGCTATTCTGTTCCAATCAGAACCAAAATAAAAATCAAGGATAGAACCATAATCAGAACCAAACTCAAATACCAGCTTCAATGCCACCTCAAGCTAATAATAATGAAAGACCTAAACCCTATAACCATAATAAGAATTTGTTAGTAATGGAGTTACTAAATCAGGCCACATTTAGATGGTGCAAACACAAACTATCCATATACCTTTACCCACTCAACAACCACTTCCTCCATACATTCCACCAAGACCTCCACATAACTAATGACCACAAAATCAAAACCAATTACAAACCCCTCCTCCAAGGAGAAGACCACCTGTTGCCTGCTAATTCAATGACCTTGGTCAACCCATTGAGTTTGTGTTCCAAATATTGGTTCAAATAAATATGATCAGTTGGCCTATACCAAATATGTTTCTTGATGATACTCATTTCCCTGATTGGTATATAGAAAATGAATTTTATGAGTACTATCATGTTAGAGGTCATTATATAAGATAGTTTATCCAAATCAAAAATCTGATTGAGAACATGTTGGAGAATGAAGTGATACAAAAAGATGCTCATGTTCCTATGAACAATCATAACTTGGGTATATAGCTGAATCCATTTCCATTTCCATAACAACCAATAAAAATAACAACAGTGGTAGAGGACACTGCAAAATCAACAATAATAATGCTAGACAAAACAACAATAGAAAAATGGTCAAAACCAAGGGAAAAATGATCAAACCAACCAAGGAGGTAATCATGTCATTGTGTATACCTATAAAAATGTTTTAGGACACATTTTAGGCGGTCATGTTTCCACCATCACTATTAACCCTACACCAAATACCAATAGGCATGGACCTTCACATCATAATGCTTATATGTTGAATAATGCCAATCAACCTCCCTATGCTATTGATTATTCTATGGTATATATTGATAATCAAATTCCCTATCATCTAAGAATCATTATCCCAAGCCTTCTTACCTACCCAACCAACTATCAAAGCCAAGTTATAGATCAATATTTCACATTCATGACTTGATGTACTAGAGTCACTATCAAAGGACCACATCCAAATACTACAAATGAGACTAATGAACCTTCCATATCTATAAAAAATAAATAAATGAACAAAATTAAGGGGAAATCCTATGATAATATGGAATAAATCAAGAAAATGTTTTCACACATCTCCATAATGGATTTATTGTGCACATTTACCATCCAAAAAGACATCTTAACTGAGTATTTGAACCAATCCCTTGTGCCAAATGATATCACTCCAAATAAATTCCAAACTATGGTTGGACACTTGGATCTTAGCCAATGTATCACCTTTGACCAAAGTGATATATCTTCCCTAGGCCTGCTGCATAATAAACTACTATATATTAAAGTTGGCATATCAAACCATAGCGTTAAATGTGTCCTTATAGACCATGGTTTGGGTCTCAACTATGTGTCTCTGACATTGGTGAAACATCTATGGTATATAATATCTAACTTGTATCCAAATACCAATGTTATCAAGGCATATGATAATTAAGAATGAGAAGCTCAAGGTACCATTATCCTTCTAATATTCATTAGGCCATTGACCCATGATACTTTGTGTCATGTTTTAGATATAGATCTATCTTAAAATCTATTATTAGGTCAAACCTAGATCCATCAAATCAGGGCCATACCTTCTACATTGCATCGGTGTATAAAGTTTCCACATTTACGAATGGAAGTGACTATACCTGCTGATCTTCAATCGTATCAATATTGTAAAATCCTTGAGGCTAAGTATAAGAGATACAAATACCATTTTGGCATGAATCCTATGCCCAAATCAAAAAGTGACAGAGCTAAAAAAGGAAAAGCTATTGATTTATGCCCAAAATCTAATTACATTGACCTAAATAGCTTAACCTCTACCTCAACCATGCCTCCACCATAAATGTCCAAATATTTCTATGTTACTAACAAAGGTATTAGATAATATAGCACCCGTAATGCATTCCATATACCTAAATTGACCAAAAATCCTAAAGCTTACAATAAACCTATAACCAAGAATACTCGTATGGTGTGGGACACCAAAGTAAACTCTCAACTAAATAAGCCTATTATTTTCAAGTCAACCTCTAGCCTAGAACATGATCCCTTAACAAAAGATGACCAATGTATCTACACTGATGAGTTGGTTTATTGTTACCAAAGTGTAAAGTACCTTATTCCAAATTAGATTATGGATCACCTAGCTTATAAAGGTATAGGCCTTAGGTTACATCAACAAGGAACTATTGAACTAGTCTTAATGATTAAGTATAAAGGAACTCATAGTATTGGATTTAAACTACTTGGGGGTGACCCCACATACTAGATTTACATTCTAACACCAATGACTAGTGATGGAAATCCCAATAGTGACATAGGGTTTGATTATAGCATTTATAATGACCTAACTACCACAAACCTAATTGACATGCATACCATTTGAAATATAACCCTATTTATCAACCTTTAAACTTAACCCTTTATCATACCCAATTAATAGACTCAGACCAAAAAGAGTTAACAATACCATTAGACAAGTTTGAAAATGATGAGGCTATATACAAATTTTTTGAAATTAAGAAGTCACATACCTCTTGGTAACCACAAGCGAGGTTTTGATATTAGATTGAATCATGTTGCCTACTTTAGAGAGTGGGTAAACTTCCTTAGCCAAAAAAAAACAAAATTAAACATTGAGGTCTAAAAGTGAAAACCTCTTTAGTACACTTTTTGACTAGGGAAAACATAAAGAGAAAGTCAAGTCTCTTGGTGAAAACTGGTTTTTGGTGCCATCATATGGGGATGTTTACCCCTCTTCCTATGAAGCATAAGAGACCTTTAACCCAAAACATAATTATGATTTATATATCAGCACTGAGGAATAAATTTTTTATAAAATTGTTCAAGAGTGCCTTGAGATATTTGTATCATAGATGATGCCACCATTAGGAGATTCAAATTCATCTTACTTGGGAGTATTAGAAGAGATAAACTATCTAGAGGAATTTTTTTTGTCAATTAATTCAACTCTTTGACAACTATTCTAGATGATGGTTCTACACTTCTAGTAGAGGACACTTCAGAGGTGAATATTGGGACTCCAAAAGACCCAAAGTGTATTAAACTAGGTGCATCCCTTATTGAAGAGGAATGTGAATTTTTTACAACCCTTTTGAGGGAATTTATTAACATATTTGCATGGGCCTACTCAGACATGCTAGGTTTGGACCCCACCTTAGTTGTACACCATTTCATTATACATCTAGATGCCAAGCATGTTAAATAGAAGTTGCGTAAAATGCATCCTCTTATTACTGTGCTCATAAAGAAAGAGTTGGAAAAACTCTTATACATAAAATGCATCACACCAATCAATTATTCAAAGTGGATATCAAACATTGTGCCAATGAGTAAAAATCTAGAAGGTATTAGGATTTGCACTAATTTTAGAGACATTAATAAAGACTGATCAAAATATGACTTTCTTTTATCTAATATTGACATGATCATTGACTAAACCATTGGCTATGAAATGCTCTCATTAACGATGGATTTTCAGGATACAAAATGATTAGGATATCACCATAAGATCAACATAAATAATGTTCACCACTCCATGGGGAATGTTTTATTATCAGGTAATGTCTTTTGGGCTTTAAAAATCTAGAGCCACTTACCAAAGATCTATGATAATTATTTTTCATGACATGATGCATGACAATATTGAAGACTATGTTAATAATATTTTGGGTATATCAAAGACACATGTTGATCACCTAATCATGTTATGAAGAATATTCAAGAGACTTTATGAATATAATGTTAGGCTTAATCTAAATAAATATGTATTTGGCATCAATTCTAGTAAATTGTTAGGTTTTATTATCTCTCATAGGGGTATTGAACTAGACCTCACCAAAGTCTGTGCAATTACAAAAATGCCACCATTATCTACATTGAAATAACTCTATAGTTTGTAGTGAAAGATTTAATTTATTAGGTGATTCATCTCAAAATTATTCAATAAATGCCATCTATTTATGCACTTTATGAATAAAGGTGTTACATTCTTCTAGAAGGAAGAGAATAAAAAATCATTCAATCAACTCAAATAATATCTTGCCAACCCACCCATTTTGTTATTACTGATGCCAAACAAGTCATTACTTCTTTACCTGTTAGCAACTGAGAATCCCCTGGGGGAACTTTTGGAACAACATGAAGAATAGGGAAAGGAACATGTCATGTATTATTTGAGCCAAACTTTGGTCATGTATGAACATAACTATACGCCGATTGAGAAAGTTTGTTTAGCTATGGTGTTCATAGCCCAAAAATTGTGTCATTATATGTTAAACAATAAGACTATTGTTATTGCCAAAGTAGATCCACTCAATTATCTAATTTTTAGAATAAATTTATAACACCCTTGAAGTAATTTAAAAAAAAAAAATGTATTGTAAAATATTGTAATTTCATAGTAAATCTAGACTGTTCACTATTAGGTTGTATATCTAATAGTATAAATTATGTTAGTGCATTTTTACCATAATATGTAAACCTTCTCTAATATGAGGGCATTGTAATAATGATGGAATACTATGTGTGAGTGAAGAGGAGATTTCAATGGATGTATTTTAAGTTTTTCCTTTCATTTGTTGGATTGAATAAGAAGAAGAACTAGCTATTTTTGTGTAGACATAGCCCATATTATGTGAACCACATTAAATCTATGTCTCTATTGTATTGTATTTTTTGAATTTTAATTCCATATTTATTTCATTAATATTACTATGCATTCTATATTCCTAACAAATGGTATTAGAGCCAAATATTTATTTGATAGATAAATTCATAAGAAAAGAGGGTTCTTAGTTTGAGTGGGAGTAATGATAGAAGAGGACAAGTTTAAGGTCGAGAAGTTCAAAAGCCAAAACTACCAGCTATGGAAGATGCATATGGAGGAATATCTATATTAGAAGGATATTTTATTACCATTAGGTGCAATAACAAAGAATTTGATGATTATGAAAGACAAATAATGGGATGTTCTTGACAAAAAGGCACTGGGAACAATATGGCTATGCTTGGTAATGTTGTTGGCCTTCAATATTTCAAAAGAAAACACAATAACAGATGTGATAAAGGCATTGGATAGAGTGTATGAAAAAAATTTAGCCTCTAACAATGTATTTCTTATTAATCATTTATTTAATATGGAGATGTCATAAGGTGTGTCTATTTTTTATCATTTAGATGAGTTCAACATGGTCACTAATTAGTTAAGCTCTATAAGAGTAAACTTTGATGATGAGGTCAGGAATCTTTTGATTCCATGCTCATTATCAAAAATATAGAATTGCTTGGTTATGGCTATGAGTAATTCTATTTTTGGTTCAAACACTTTAAAGTTTGACGATGTTATCAATGTTATTCTTAGCAAGGAAATGTGATAGAAAAGCACATGTGAGACATCAGGTAACGCTTTGACTATGGAGAATAGGGGAAGACAAAAGGATAGAAGAAAGAGATTAGGAAATTTTGAGAATTTTAAGAAATTTATATCCAAATCTAGAGGAACATTGGTGTGCTAGATTTACGAGAAGAAAGGACACCTAAAGAAAGATTGTTGGTTTCAAAAAGGAAAACAAGGAGATGGACAACAAAATAAAAATTATGAAGTAAATGTAACAAGTGATTTGTTAAAATATGATTTAATATTTTATTTAGATAATATTAATGATTTTTAGGTGTTATATTTTGGGGCTTTATTTAATGCTACATCCCATAGGAAATATTTTCAAGACTATGTTCAAGGTGATTTTGGACGGGTTTATTTGGGTGATGGTGAACCTTATAAAATTATTGGAAAGGGTAAGATAAAGATAAAATTATAGAATAGAAATAAATGGTTGTTGAAAGAGGTGAGGAATGTTCCTAAGTTGAGAAGAAATCTAATTTCAAAAGGGCAATTGTTAAGTGAGGGATGCACAGTTACATTTGTAGAAAATTTGTGAAAGGTCACGAAAAGATCATTGGTAATAAAAAAAGGAGAGAAGGTAGGTACATTATATTTATTTAATAGTAATGTTGACTCTTCTATTTATTTATCTTATATAGAAGTGGATTCAAAATTATGGCACCATAGACTTGGGCACATGAGTGAGAAGGGGATGTAAGTTCTCCACTCAAAGAATTTGTTACCGGATTTGAAGAAGGTGGATTTGGATTTTTGTGAGCACTGTTGTATGGAAAATATAAGAGAGTTATATTTATTAGAGTTAGGAAAAAAAATAAGGATGAAAAGTTAGAGCTTGTGTATATACATGTATGGGGACAAGTTTAGGTATCATCCCTTGGTGGCTCTTCTTATTATATTACTTTTATTGATGATGCAACTAAAAAAACTTGGGTTTAGTGCATATGAAAAAAATATGATGTTTTTGATACTTTTAAGAAATGGAAAGCTTTGGTTGAGAATGAGATAGGACATAAGTTAAAGTGTGTCAGATCAGATAATGGAGGTGAATATTGCAATAATGAGTTTGATAATTATTATTCATCCCATGGGATTCATAGAGAGAAGATGGTTCCAATAACACCAAAAAAAAATGGTGTGTTAGAAAGGATGAACAAGACAATCATGGAGCATGTAAGGAGCATGAGATTGTATGTAGGGTTACCCTTACAGTTTTGGGTAGATGCTGTGGATACTATTTTTTACTTAATAAACAAAGGGACTTCAAGTCCTTTGGATGGTGGCATTCTAGAAGAAACATGGACAAGTAAAAAGGTAGACCATTGATTTTTAAAGACTTTTGGTTGTGAATCATTTGTTCATATTGATAAATAAAATAGAACCAAGCTTGAAGCAAAATATAAGAAATGTACTTTTATTAGATATGGAGTTAATGATTTTGGTTACCACTTATGGGATTTTGAAAATCATAAAATAATTAGGAGTAGAGATATGATCTTTAATGAGGTCATGTATAGAGATAAGTTTTAGGGAAAGAAACAAGAAAATATAAATACAAAATATGCATTACTTGATGAAATCACTGGAAATGAAATTTTAAAAGTGTCAAAAAATTAGAATGTGTAACATCTACAAAAACAACAATAAGTACCTCAAACTCTAAAAGTGTAGTTAAAATATCTACCAGAGTAAGTAGACTCCCTGAAAGATACTCTCCTTCTCTTTATTATTTATTATTGATTGATGATGGTGAGCTAGAAAGATACGAATAATCAATATACATAGAAACCAAAAATAAGTAGGACTAGGCATGAAAGAGGAGATGGAATTCTTGGTACATAACCAAACTTGGGATTTGGTTCAATTGCCTACAAGAAAAAGAGCATTGCAGAATAAATGGGTTTATAGGTTGAAGGAAGAAGATAGAGGAAAAAATAGGTACAAGTCCAAAATTGTTGTAAAGGGGTTTACATAAAAGAAAGATATAGATTTTGATGAATTTTTTTCTCCAGTTGTTAAAAAAACTTCCATAAGAACTATTTTAGGTTTGGTAGCAGTAAAAGATTTGCACCTTGAATAGCTAGATTGAAGACTACCTTCTTTCATGGTGACTTGGAAGAGGAAATATATATGGAGAAGCCACAGGGATACAAAGCCAAAGGTAAGGAGAAAATAGTGTGTAGGTTGAAGAATAGTTTGTATGGCCTAAAATAAGCTCCAAAATAGTAGTATTTAAAATTTGAGATGTTTGTGATAGAACAAGGTTATAGTAGATGTCATTTTGACCATTATGTTTATTTTAAAAAGTTAGATAATGGTAGTTATATTATCTTGTTATTGTATATAGATGACATGCTTGTTGTAGGGTCTAACATGCATGATATAAATGAACTCAAAAGAAAACTAGCAGATTTATTTGCAATGAAGGATTTGGGTGATGCAAAGAAAATCCTTGTTATGAGAATAATAAAAGACATGAAAAATAGAAAATTGACATTGTCTCAAAAAGAGTACATCAAGAAGGTATTAGTCAAGTTCAATATGTAAGATGCAAAACCTTTGAGTACACCTTTGGGAGGGAACTTAAAATTAAGCAAGGAACAATGTCCTAAAATGTAGGAAGAAATCAATTACATATCCAAAGTGACCTATGCTTTAGTAGTTGGAAGTTTAATGTATGCTATGATGTGCACTAGACCATACATTACTCATGTAGTGGGAGTTGTTGATAGGTTTATGAATAATTTAGTAAAATAGCACTGGGATGTAGTCAAGTGGATTCTTAGGTGCTTGAGAGGGACCACTGATAGATAATTATTCAATGAAGGGCTAGATGTTACCTTACAAGGATATGTTGATGTAAATATGGCTGGAGGTTTAGATGGTAGAAGGAGCACCAAGGTTATGTATTTACTGTTGGTGATAGAATAGTTAGTTGGATTTCAAAATTGCAAAAGATAATTTCTTTGTCAACTACAGAAGGAAAATATGTTATAGCTACAAAAGCAAACAAAGAGATGATATGGATGTAATGGTTCTTGGAAGAGTTGAGGTAGATGAAAGAAGATTTTAGGTTGTATAGTGATATCCAGAGTGCGATTCATTTAATGAATAACTCAACATTCCATTTAAGAACTAAACATATACAAATTAGGTATCACTTCATTCATTCAGTTCTAGAGGATGGTTAACTAAAGTTGGAAAAGACCCATACGAGTTAGGATCTTGTAGATATGATAACAAAGGTAGTCACAAAGGAGAAGTTGGAGAGTTTTTCATCTTCAATAGGTCTTTAGGGATAAAAATGAAGATGAGGAACATGCTAGTGTCAAAGTTCAAACAAAATTCCAAGGAAGAGTTGTAGTGGCGGAGTTGCAATAATCAGTCTCCAAGTGGGAGATTGTTGGATGGTGGAAAATGATCTTATTATAATGCCCATTTCCCAATAGGGGGGTGTGGGGGGGGGGGAAATCCCCCTACTAAAGTCACCATGGGGGTATAAGCGGATGGATCCCCTTTGATGGGGGTTCGGGGATAGTGTCTTTGAAGCAAAATTTTGTGAAAAATGCATTGTAAATTATTGTAATTTTCTAGTAAATATAGATCGTTCACTATTAGGTTGTAGATATAATGGTAGAAATTATGTTGGTGAATTTTTGCCTTAATATATAACCCTCCTCTAATATAAGGGAATTGTAATCATGGTGGCATATTGTGTGTGAAGAGGATACTTTAGTGGATGTATTTCAAGTTTTTCCCTTCATTTATTGGATTGAATAAGAAGAATAATTCATTTTTTTGTGTGGATGTAGCCCATATTAGGTGAAAATAAATAAATTTGTGTCTCTATTATGTTATGTTTTTATAATTTTATTTCCATCTTTATTTCATTAATATTGATCTGCATTCTATATTTCTAACACCCTACCTATGACATTTGGCCTTGGTTTTGATTCATTTGTTATTTAGGCACATTCAGTGGTTGATGATAGATTGAGTTCCAATAGTTGTTTCAGATTTACACATTCAAATGGTAGTATATGAAATATGTCTAAAAATAGATTTGGTAATTGCATCTTTCATTTGTTTTTATGATTGATTTGTGCCACTGATTATAAACACCTTTAGACAAACCAATGTTTGACCATGTGCTACTAATTATAACTACCTATGGGCAAATTAGTACCACTAACCCTTTACCATTATTTCCTAATTATAACCAACTATGGAAAAATTCGGAACAACACCTTTACCATGCATTACCACGTCACATTTTCACTATTGTTATCATTTACCTTACCATTTGCCTTTTACTTGAAACTTATTGATACTTAATTAGATGCCTTTTGGGTAGGTATAACTAGGTGACTTGAAGTCCTAATTGGACTATGTAGGTAGTGATTGATTCACATCAAGGTCAGATCAATCACCCTTTTCCCATGCTCTTGCCATTTTATGAGAAATTTATGTTTAAACGCTCTCTCCATTTTATGGACAACCTAAGCCATGCTCTCACTATTTTACATGTTGTACTATTTTGTCTCTCATAATCCTTGATTGAGTTGAGATGCTTATAAAATTCCAAAAACATTTTCAACAATTTCAAAACCCCTAAACATTTTTAAAATATCTAATAAATCCTAAAAATCACAAAATCATGAAAATTGGCTTCAAATTTCTATGTAAGATTAAAAGCTATCAAAATTTTTAGGATTGGCCATCTTCTTTGTCTAATTTATTTATAGACCACCTTGGTATTTTTATTCCCATTTCTAAGAGAACTACAATAGCTTGAGGTTCACACAGACTATGTGGGCAACACCTAGATACATGGGGCATCTCAGGTTATCTCAGTTACACCTTCCTTTATTTTTCAACCACTTCTTTGCCTTAAGGATCTTGGGACCCCTAACTATTTTAGGAGTAACCACTTGTCATTTAGTTTCCCCATCCTTATTGGCCTTAAGATGTATGATCTCACCATTTTATGAGTTCATATTATGAGGATTATGTATTTGACTTTGATACACTAATGATCACTCAGCTTCATCTTATGATCTTACCATTTTGTGAGTACTCTCTGTTTCTATGCTCTCACCATTTTGTGAGCTCATTATCATTCAAGGCATTAGATGTAGTAAACACTATGAATTATAATTTAGTTCTTTTATCGATACTCATCTCTTATCTTTTAGTGTGGTTTTAGCCTAAACCATACACTCTCATACATGCATGATTTTTTTGTGTTGACATTTTCATGATGGTGAATTGTCATCCCCTCTTCTCCCATGCACTCACCATTTTGAGAAACCAATATTATTTTCTTATACATGTCTATCGTGTTTTTTTATCATCCACTTTCCTCTATCCCATATCCCGAGAGAATTATATTTGACTTGAAGTTAACATTGGATCTTGTGTCCATGGAACTATGTAGGTAGCATCCACTTACCTAGTGCATATGGAGTTAGCTCAACTACCCATTCCTTTTATTTTATTCCACCCCTTGTTGTTTGTCATCTTATTTTGTTGTTGTCTCCTATGATCTAGGGGAAATGTTTATTTGTCTCGTTAATGTTGTTATTTACCTATAACCTAGGGGAAGCCTTGTGCTAATTGTTATTATGTTGTGATACTTTTGTCATCAATACATATATTAGAGGTCACCCTATTTTCAAGACTAATACTTTTATTACACATATATGAACATTTTGTTCTCTATTTTCACATTGTGATTCACCATTGTTTGTGTCTTATCATTTGTTTATTTTTGTGTGTTTACAGTAGTTTACTTACTACATTTTTATTTGCTTTGGATTGTTTAGTTATTTTAATTATTTTATTCACTTTTTTTTTTTTTTTTTTGGTGTTTTTATTATTTTATTATTGTGTCTTTCTTGGTGTTTTTCTATGTTTTGTTTGTTTATATTTGTGTTTGTTTGTTTATTTTTTTGCTTCTTGGTTACTGTAAGACTATTAAATTTTGTTTACACTTAAAATATCATTTAATTTGATTTTGAACTTTTAAATTTAGCCTTACACTTGATTTATTTTTTTATATTTACACTTGGGATTTGATTATCCATATCTTATTTTCAGGTTGTTTATCATTACATTTAAATTACGTATTCTATGCTTAAGATATGAATTGTCATTTTAGTTAATCATAACTATCATGCATAATATCAAAATATAAATAAAAACTATGATCATGAAGTATTTTAGCAATATAAACATCTCTCTGGATGGTCACAAAGTAGCCAAAAACCCTCACCCATGCCTCAATTCATGAATAGTTAACAAGTGAAATAATTGATTTATTATATGTTTATATAGATGAACATCTCTACATAAACACCTATATGAGTCATACAACATAATAAGATGATAATTTCCAAATAAAATATCCTAACCTTAACCTATCCTTTTGGGCCTCCCTCTAAGACCCATTTCACAACATGATTTCTTAGCCTATATCTCACATTTGTTTAAACATTCATGTTTGAACTCACATTTAAGATAGAAATGTATTGTTATCCTTTTCCATCACTATCCTTTTGGGCCTACTCCTGATACTTCTTTCACAACATGATTTCTTAGCCTATCTCTCATGTTTGTTCAAACATGCATGTTTAAACTCACATGCAGGCTAGAAATGTGTTGTTATCCTTTACTAACACTATCATTTTGAGCCTCCCTCTAAGACCCATTTCACAACATGATTTCTTAGCCTATATCCCATGTTTGTTAAAACATTCATCTTTGAACTCACATTTAGGCTATAAATGTGTTATTATCCTCTGCCAATATATGTGTTCTTGATTATAACCACCTTTGGGAAATTTAGTGTGTTTTATGTTTTTCCTTTTTTGATTATAACCACCTTTGGGAAAATTGGTGTTTTTTATTTGGTTATTATTTATAATTACCTTTGGGAAAATCAATATCCTTCCCACTACCCTACTAGGGTGTCCATCAGTACCACTGTTCATAACTGCCTTTGGGGAAACCAGTGTCACACCCTTAATTTCTTATTATAACCACCTTTGGAAAAATTAGTGACTTTTCCACTATTACTATTTATAACTACATTTTGGTAATTCAGTAATCCCACCCCATTACTATGTAGATTATGGAGTTTTATTAATTTTGAGGGAACATTAAATGACTCTATTTTTGCCACCTGCTAACTCAAGGGGGCATCACAGGCTTAATGACCATTCTTTAGGGCATTAAGTAATTAGATTAATGATTTATTCATTCTTTAAAAAGATGTTACTATGCCTATGTCTTGCAATGCCTTATCAAAAAGGGGAAATTTATAGACACCTAATTTTGGCCACCTCCATGCCTAAATTGGCATCCAGTTCAATTTCTAGAAAATAACATATTTTAAGCCTAGAAATCACCTGAATTACCTAAATTCATCTAAGGGATTTAATTGCCTAAAAACATGATGACTCTAGCTTGAATGGTGTATTACCTTGTATATACTACTAACCTAGTTTGGTTTTAACCCTAGTTAAATTATGACATATTAATTTGGAACTTTTGGCATGTTTATCTATTAATTCATGACATTCAAATAAATTTACAAAAGCTAAAAATCACCAAAAAAGACTAATTATAATGAAAATCCTAATTAAATTGCCTTATCAAAAAATTGCAAATCAAATTAGTGAATTTAATTTACTAAAAAGGAAATTTTGCCAAAAATGAATTCAAAGAGTCAAATGAGCTAATAAAGTAATTTGTTATCTCATAAATATTCAAAAATATGACTCACATCTCACAAATATCTAAAGTGAGTTGTCATGTCTCAAAAATATTAGAAATAGAGGTGTCAAGATCTCATGAGTGTGTTAAACCCTCATAGAGTTAAATTGACTTAACCAAGGTTAATTTTGACTCAACCCAAGTTATAATCTAACATAACATACCCATGGTTAGAGTTAGTTATCTAAGCTATAAATACAATTTCCCACACCATTGATCCATAAGATTTTGTGTGTAAGGTTATTCTATAGGAATACCTTCTTGAAGTCTTTAAGATTAAAGATATTATTCCAAAATTGTGCCAAACTTCAACACCAAACCACAAGTGACATTGGAGAGATGCTACCTACATAGATGAGCATTTCTAGGAGACCATAATCATCATATGCCCAACACAAACATTCTTATGCCAAAAATTAAGCATTATGTGTGACAAGGGAGGTAAGAATTTGTATTGTCTTGATCTCTTTTTTATACTTTTGCTTATTGTGTTATGTTCCCCCTTAATGTTTAGGCAAGAGGATTTAGTCTTAGTGAATTTTTGTTATTATGTTTTATTATTTTGAACTAACAAGAGACCAATCTACATTATTTGTTTCCTCTTCAAAATCTTAACTCACATAAATTCACAAGCTTACTAGCCATTATTTGGGGCATTAACCATTTAGATTAACAAATTCTTCATTCTTTGAAAAGATGTTATTGTGCATGTGTCTTGTAATACCTTATCAAACAAGGGAAACTGTAGACCCCTAATTTTGGCCACCTCCATGCCTAAATCAACATTCAATTTAATTTCTAGCAAATGATATATTTTAAGCTTATAAATCATCTAAATTACCCAAATTTATCCACATAAGGGATTTAATTTCCTCGAAATATGATGAGGCTAGCTTAAATGGTGTATTACCCTATATACACTACTAAACTGGTTTGATTCTAACCCTATTCAAAGTAAAATGTAGTAATTTGGCACTTTTGGCATGTTAATCTATTAATTCATGACATTCAAATCAATTGCCAAAAGCTAAAAAGCACCAAGCAAGACTAATTATATAACAAATCCTAATTAACTTGTTTAAGCAAAAATCTAATTCAAATTAGTGAATTTCATTCACTAAAAAGGATTTTTTTTCCAAAAATGATGTCAAAGAGTCAAATGAGATAATAAATATTCAAAAATATGACTCACATCTCATAAATATCTAAAGTGAGTTGTCATGCCTAAAAAATATTAGAAAAAGATGTGTTAAGATCTTATGAGTGCCTTAAACCCTCCTAAATTTAGAATGACCTAACCAAGGTTAATTTTGACTCAACCCAAGTTAGAATCTAACCTAACCTAACCATTCTTAGATTTAGTTCTCTAAGATATAAATATAAGTGCCCACACCATTGATCCATAAGATTTTGTGTATAAGGTTATTCTATAGGAATACCTTCTTAAAGTCTTTAAGAGTAAAGTTATTATGACAAACTTTAATACCAAGACACAAGTGACATTGGAGAGATACTACCTCCATGGATGAAGATTTCTAATTGACTACATTCATCATAGGCTGATCACAAACATTTTTATGTCAACAAGTAAGCATCATGTGTGATAAGGGAGGTAATAATTTGTATTATCTTCATCTCTTTTTTGTACTTGTACTTATTATGTTATGCTCCCCCTTAGTGTTTATGTAAAAGGATTTAGTCTTAGTACATTATTATTATTATGTTTTCTTATTTTAAACTAACAAGAGACTAATCTACATTATTTGTTTCATTTTCAAACTCCTAACTCATAGTAGGCACTTGTGAATCACTCTTCATTAGGTTTCTCATTTGAAGATGAGGAATCTTTTGATGATTTAAACTTATCATCAAAATTTTAACCTTTTCTTTAATCTAGGTCCTTCTTATTCCATTTATTCTCCTTGATACTTAAAGCCTCTTGTTTATTGTGACTCATAATTAAGGCATGCAATTTAGAAGACTTAAATGTACCCATTTTAATAAGATTGTCTTGCTCCCAAGTTAGGTCAACATTAAAGTAATCTAAGGATGACATGGTCCATGAATCTTTAAGGGAATGCTTGGCAAAATGAAAGGTAGAAATGAAGACAAAATAGTCACATCCTAATTAGGTAAGGATAAAAATAATCAATTGATCATCTTTTCTTGTTAATGCCACATAATTTCAACTATAATCTGAGTGATTTAAACTTTATGAATAAGTCCTGTATAGTATCAAAGTTATCTGGGATCAAAATAGTAATCTCATTCTCCAACTCATGTCTTCTCATTATGCCCCACTTCCTAGAGAGTTTTTCCAATGTGGTCTAGATTTCATTAGGAGTAGTTACAAATTCAACATGAAAGAGTAGGTCAATAGACATATACAAGCATATAAGACCAAGGCTTCATCTTTTATGTTAAACCATTTCACCATATCTGAATCAAGTGTCAATTATTATTATGTACCCATCATGATTCAATGTAAACCTTTACTCCTTAAGAATATTTGAACATAGGTTTTCTACTCATGATAGTTGAACAATGCAAGAAGTAGAGCATGACTATGATCCATGGTAAAAAAATAAGTATCTTCTAAAATACTTTGATATGTAACCCCAAAAAAACTATAGAGGTTAAAGTTTATAAGGCACAAAAATATTACCAATGTGTAGATCTTGAAAAAAATTGCATCGATGTTTGAAAAGGTGTTATCAGCTGAAATTTATTTGAGTTTGAATGTTTCTTTCCTGTAAAAAATAATTCTCCACTTTGCATAAATTTTTGTTGTGAAAAAAGATTGGCTGACTTTTGAGAGGAAAAGTTAAGCCCCCTTGGGTTCATGGTGATCAAGGGATTAAATTTCCATATGACCAGGGGTTAAGGGCTAGGATGAGTGTTCCCCCTTTACTAATTTGATTGATGTGGGAGTGATGTCACTCCAAAAATGCCACCACTTTTTAAATGAAAAGTTTCACCTTTCACTTGATTAAATTGATGCCTCATGCCCATAATTGAGTGAAAAAATGATGGCATAAATTAGAGTGTGCTCAAATAGGTGCTAGATTCTACCTAGGCTATGTGGGGAGGTCAAAGTCCACTGGGTTTACATGTAAAGAGGCTAGAGTCTACTTGTGTTATAATCAAGGATGTCAGATTCCACCTAGGGTGCTTGTAAAACTATCAATTTTTTTTGGGGTTATTTACATGACCATCAGGATCTAATGGGGGTATTTTTAAGGTCATCAAAATCTATAGGATGTGCAAGTAGGGTCATTAGAGTCTGAGGGGTTTGTAGGCAAGGTCATCAGATTTCACTACGTCTACTGATAAGAGGGTCAAATTTTGACCAAGTTGATCATAGAGGGGTTGGGTTTCATCCTATTTATTTTTAACCACCCAAATATCCACCTAGAATTATTTTTTGACAATTTTTTTTCCAACTACCACAAACTACCAAAATTACCTATTTCAAGTGGAAATTCCATTGATTTAAAGAAACCTTAAAATATAAAAAATACCCACTTGGTTTCTTAACAAACCTAGAATAACCAAGAAATGGTTTTTCCTCGAAGTCACTGGATGTATATATTTTTATAGAATTAACAAATGGCACTGAAACCCTCCAAAAATGGTCAAAAAAGTACTGTCATGAAACTAGGTCATGTTTATATCCATTCTTACGATTTTTACACCTTATAAATTCAATGACATTGTCTATTTTTTATTTAGAGACTCTCTCTCTCTCTCTCTATATATATATATATTTGTAAATATTTTCAATAAACCCCACCAAACCTTAGAAAACTAAAATTATTGAAATTTTTTGAACAAGTTAGAATGATAGATCTCACAATAGAGGCTATGGTATTTAGCTACTAGAAAAGATCTGATACCATGTCAGAGTGGGCCGTAATCGAGTATTTTTTGGATAGGATTGAATGCACGAAGTTGAAACTATATAGAGTAGTGAAGTCTAAAGAATAACTCAAAAATAAGAAGCTTGTCTTCACAATAAAAAGTTTCATTAACATTCATTTATTTATTAACCAAAAAATACATAGGAAAGTACATTATAAAGTGAGGAATTAGGTCACCCAAAAAGTTAATTAACTCAACTCATAATTAGAAAATGACTTAAAGTACATTACCCCTAATGACTTATTATTAATGTAAGCAAGATAATTAGACCATGTAGGTAAAACCATAGTGGGAAAAAAACCTACATTAATAAAACCTTGGGTTGTACCCTCAAATATGAAGTGATGGATAAAGTTTGATAACCATAAAGAACCATAAATGGAGATACTTTATAAGAGGTTTGGAAGAAGCATTATACCACCATTATATTGGTGGTAGCCAATGAACCCACCATTATTTTATATTGGATGCAAAACAACAAAGATATTATTTCAGACATTTGTTAACCACCTTGATTTGACCATCAGATTGAGGATGATATGATGAGATTTGAGCCAACTGAGTACCCAAGCATGATAATAAATCCATCCAAAAATTATTGGTAAATATGGATTCACAACAATTAAGATGATATTGGGAGTACCATGCATCTTTTGAATTGTATCTAGAAAAGAAACAACTACAGTACTTATTTCAAATGGCTATGACAAGGAGAAAAATTGAACATATTTTGTGAGCCTATCCAAATTTACCATGATGAAATTTTTACCTTTAGATATTGACAACCCTATAATGAAATCCATGGAAACCTCCTCCCACCTCTAGCTAGGAACAGATAAAGGTTACAGAAGACCTGATGTCTTAATTGTTTCACCCTTGCTCTTTTGACATGATATGCATTTAAAAACAAACTTTTATATATCCCCTTGAGTCCTTCCAAAATTAAATCATGTTTTATTCTATGAAGGTTTTCAAAAATATTGAATTCCCTTATTGGAGATATATAAATACCCCAAAGGATATTGTACTTGAGGATACAATTCTTACATAGGTATAATCAATAGTTATACCATAACATATTCTTTTCTAGTCAAATTTTTTAGAATCACTACACTCGTGCTAGACATTATGAATCAAAAACTATGTATCTTTGTCATTTTCCCATTTTGATATTGCCTCTTCCAACTAATCTACCTTCCAAATTTTCATTGCACATAACAATTCCTTAGTGGATTTATCTTTTCTAGATAGTGCATCTATTATAAATTATATTTTCCTTTCTTATATAAAATTTCAAAGTCATATGCCAATATCTTAGTCACCCATTTTTTTGTTCTTATAATGAAAATCATTGTTTTAAAAATATTTCAGACTATCATGATCAATATTGACCTTAAATTTTTAGACACTAAATTTGAATTATATAGCACCTTGGTCTTGTATACTTTAAAAATACATATCATGGATGCAACTTTAGCTTTTAGACCTTCTTTTTATTGAAAGGATCACATACACTATCTCTTTGTGCCAAATTAACTATCTCCTAGTCTAACCAATCTTATTATGATGACCTAGGACTTTTATCATGCTCAAATTAATGTAAACTTGCTTATCTTCTGTCAATACAAGTTTCAAACCTTTCTTGTTTTCCTTTTTCTAGACACTCGTGTCCTAGTCAAACGTATACATTAATGCAAGTGTCCGATTCAAACTTAAGTGTCCAATGCCATAAATTCATAAAATTTTCAAATGAAATGCATATCTATGGTCAACCTAAGTGATTTAATTTGAGATACATCAAAAGTGGATTGGTATATATGCATGATCGATCCTTATTCATTCTTCACCTAGAATAAACCTAATAATTCACAAGGCAACTTAACAAAAATTTTAAATCAATAATTAAAGTGAGAAAAGTTTCCCTATTTTCTCCTATTTCTATATTAGTCATAGGGAAAATTCATATATATATCTAAATCACTGAAGGATCACTCCATGAGCCATACTTTCCAAGTTATAAGCTAGGTCACTATTGTACTTGATTATCACACATTACATCCTTATACACATACAATCCAATACATAGGGGATAACTATGAAAGTATGAATCCATCTTCAAGGTAGTGGATATGTAAGAAACACCCAATGATAGATGAGTCTTTGGGGTTAGCTTGACATCATGAGCCTACTAACCCATTTTCTCACAACCACTATGAAAATGAAGAACTAGGGTTTTGATATTTGAAAAGGAATGACAACCCATGATATAAATATAACCATGCTAGAGTGAAGGTAAGATAAAAAATATAATATATCAGGTGGTCACATATAAATTCAATACTTATTTTGTACTAGATAATTGTATCTGAGTTAAGTACAAGTGTTGATGCAACTATTTGATGTTGACATAATTGCTCGAGGCTAAAAAGGTCAAATTCCCATAATATGATGATTGGTCTAGGGCATTAATATAGTATATTTACATCTAGTTCCATATCATATATACATGTTCACATTTGACTAAGTACTATTTTATTCATTTTATTGATATATCAATCAATAATTATACTTATTATTTTTAACATATCTTAGTATTTAAATTTATAATATCATTTATTTGAGTTTGTAAATTAGTTGGCCTATTATAGATATGTTTATCACCCTTATGCATATTAATTTATATATTATTAACACTATACTATATTTATTGATGTAGAGAAACAAATACCACAAGTTTAACCTTGCAACTTGTTGTCACTTGTCACAATCTAACCCTCTTCCTAGTAACCTTTTTTTTCACATTTTTAGATGGTACAAATAATATAGGATTGGTATTCATAAAATATGGTAATTTTTGAGTAGCCTCTACTTATTTATTTTCCTCAAACAACTTTATTGATTCAAATCCACTTAGAGACCACCTTTTTATCCCCTATCAAGCTCCAATTAGGTCTCCCAAGGCCTAATTACCCCTCAGTCCTATTTTTTTGTACACAAAAGGTCCATACAGGTTTGAAACATCAAAAATATTTTATAAAAAATTATTACACAAAGAATAGTAATTTATTTTTTATTTTTGACGAGTTAGAACTCTTGAAAATCAACTTCTAGTTTGAAAACCCTAACTCAAGGTTAAGACAGTCTCAACCGACCCAAGAAGGAACAAAATATTGTGTTAAGAATTAAAATGAATTTATTTATACTGTGATGATTTATTTAGGTTTGTGTTAACCCAATACACCTTCTCAAATCACTATTTTCCTCTTGAACACCTTTGTTTACCACTTTTACAATATTATGTGTTTGACTGTGTGAAGGTTCACAATCATCTACAGGTCTGAATTGATTTTTTAATAAATAAATGCAAAATAAAATTAAATAAAATTAAAAAAATATGAAAAAACTTACCAATACACCAAGAAAATCAATAATTTATCTTTATGTATTCTTTCTTCAAATACTTAGTCATACTTAGTCACTTTCGTTATCAACACACAAGAAACAAGGCACCCTGCAATAATTGTCTTCAAATTTAGGAACTACTATTTGTTTTTATTATAAATTTAAATATTAAAACCTTGAATTAATCCCATAACAAAGGATCCATTATGTTTTTTCTATCCTATAAACTCTCTAACTACTTTTAGATCTTCTAACAATCATTAGAGGGTAATTTAGAACATTAAAACATACATCAAGCTTGATAATTCATACATATATGATTTAAGACACATGGTGCCTTAAATAGATCATAAAAATAATTTTAAACATTGATAATTCCTTCAAAACACTCCTACAACACCTAAACTAGGCCAAATAATTCAAAAATTTAGTTTTCGTAGGAAAAGCCAAATTTGAATTTTTGAAGAATTAAAATTAAGACCAACATATTGAAATGAAAAATAAGGATGGTATAAACACCCTAATACCTATTTTACCACCAAAAAAACCAAAATTTTATAAGAAAACCAAAATTTTCAATAAAATGAGGCCTATGAGTGATGTGCTTACATCATACTCCCAAAGGGAAAGAGAACAAACTCAAGGAATGTTATCCATGAGTTCTTTTAGAGTACTCCCATAAATTTTGATGTCATGATATATCATCCTTGTATCATCTTAAATTTTTTATTTCTTCCATTTGACTAAATACTTGAAATACTATTTTTCTCTAGTCTTCTTGAACACTTCCTTGTCTAGGATGTATTCTAATTCATTTGGTTTGACTTGAGGCAACTATTTTTCCCAATTTGTACCTACTATAGTTTTTAACTCTATTATTTCTTCACCTTTTACTCCTTATTTATAAGGTTATAAATCTAAAATATTAAAAATTGGTGATATGCCTACACCACTAAGCAATTCCAACTCATATGCATTGTTAGCTAACTTCCTAAGTACCTTATAGTGACCATTTTTTTCATCTTAAGCTTATTATACTCACCTATGGGAAATAAATCCTTCCTAAGATGATCCAAAACTAAATATATAACTTATAAAGTTACCTCTCTTCTACGTATACTACTTTATTTTATTACTTCTGCACACTAGCTTTTAGATGCTTCCTTACCTGTTGATGAACCTCTTTCATGGCCACTATGAAATATTATCCTTTAGCACTCCCGTTGTCCATCTTACTGATATTTTTGAGTTCAAAAAATCCTATAGGATATATACCACATATCACTTTAATTGACTCATGCCAATGCTCCTATTGGAAGAGTCATTATAAGCAAATTTTGCCTAGGGAATACAAGATCCCACTACTTGGGATTATCCTCAGATAAACACCTCAATAGTTTCCATAGATTCTTATTAACCACATTAGTTTGACCATCTATTTGAGGGTGGTAAGATAAACTAAATCTTAGATTTGTTCCTATCTTTCTCCATAATGTTCTCCAAAAAGTGGCCTAAGAACTTAGCATCTCTATCAGATACAATGTTTAGTGGTAGTCCATGAAGTATTACCACCTCCTTAAAAAACAAATTTTCCACATGAATGGAATCATTAGTGGTTATATAATAATGAAATGTGCCATTTTGGAAAATCTATCCACAAATACATATATGGAGTCAAATCCTCTTTGTGTTCTAGGTAGTCCCATCAAAAATCCCATGCTTATGGATTCCTGATGCTTATTTAGGACTAGTAGAGGTTGATATAAACTTGCATTAGACCTCTTACCTTTAGCCATTTGACAAGTTTTACACCTCTCAACATATATTCTCACTTATAATTTCATATTAGTCTAAAAATAGTGTCTAGTGAGCTACTCCAAAGTTTTATCAAGCCCAAAGTGGCCTACCACACTCCCACTATGCCTCTCTTAGATAAAATTCTCTTATTAAACTTCTTGGCATACGTAGATGCACACCTTTGAATAATAACACATATTGTATGACATAGTCAAACCATGGATCTTTATTTAGTGTAGTTGGATGATTACAAGAATTTTATGCTTCTTTGAAGTCTTCATCATCTTCATACATCTCCTTTAGTGACTTAATACCAACACTCCCAAGTTTTATCTCATTTACTAATGAGAATATTTTACTCAATGCATCTACTATATTTTTTATTTGTCCTTGCTTATGATTGATGGTGAAGGTAAAATTATGAATATAATATACCTATTTCATGTGCCTCTAATTTAGCTTATGTTGATTAGTGATGAATTGAAATGCATGATTATTTGTGTAGATGATAAATTATTTTAACATTAGGTAATGCCTCAACTTATTCAAGGCCTGCACCATTACATAGAATTCTAAGTCATAGGATGAATAATTTTTCTTAGTATCATTGAGATTTTCACTAAAATAGGATATTGGTCTATTCTCTTGGCCTAGAACAACCCCTATTACCACTTCACTTACTTCACATTCTATTTGAAACACTTTGTTAAAGTTTGGTAGTAATAGTATAGGTTGTTATATTATTATTTGCTTCAAATATTGAAAATTAATTTAAGATTTCTCAATCCAAAAAAAATTCTTCTTATATTCCCTAAATGTATCTATTATTGGAGCATAAATTCCACTGAAGTTTTTATTAAATTTCCTATAGAAACTTGCAAGTCCATGGAAACTCCTTACCTCTCTAGTTTTTCTAGGTGTTAGCCACTCCATAATTGCCTTCACTTTGTCCTTGTCCATATTTATCATGCCTTCATAGATTAAAAAACCTAATTACAATAGTTATGATTTCATAAACTCATATTTATTGAGGTTGATTAACAACCTTTCCTCTTGCATCCTTCTCATTACTAGATGCAAATGGTGAAGATGTTCCTCCTTACTAGGGCTATAGATAAGTATATCATCCTAATATACCACTATAAACTTACCTATAAAAGGTTTAAGCAATTCATTCATAAGCCTCATGAAAGTTCTTGGTGCATTTATCAAGCCAAATGGTATAATCATCCATTCATATAACCCCTCATTTGTTTTGAAAGTGGTTTTCCATTCATCCCCTTGTTTGATCTTAAAATGATAATACCCATTTTTAAGATAAAATTTTGAAAAGTAGCTTGATCAACTCAATCAATCCATAAAATATTCCATCCTGGGGAGAGGAAATTTGTATCTAATTATAATCTCCTTCATAGCCCTAGAGTTTGTGCACATTCTACACTCACCTTCCTTCTTAGGCACCAATACTGTAGGGACTGCACAAGGACTAATACTCTCTTTGATCATCCATTTGTCTAAGAGTTATTGTAATTGTATCTTGATTTTTTAATTCCCTTTAGGAGTCATATTTTAGGCTACCTTATTAGGCAAACTTTATCTTAGAACAAAGTCTATGCGATGAGTAATGTTTCTCACAGGTGGAAATGTACTTGGCAACTCATCAACTACAATTTCTCCATACTCTTCCAAAATGTATTAGATCTCTCAAGGAAACTCATTCACTTTGATGGATTTAATAATAGTCCTAGGATTGAATACCAATGTAAATCCCAACTCCTCTTCATTCATAGCATTTAGGATTTCCTTTCCACTAACCAAAATCACATTCAATCAAACTTGTTGGTCATTGTCTTCATCCTTTATAGGTAGCAAGGTATGAGTAACTCCATCCTTAACAAATGTGTATAAATTTATCATATCATGATGATTGGTTTTCCTATCATATTACCAAGGCTTCCCAAGAAACACATGATAAACATCCATGGGGATCATGTTATAAAGGACCTTGTCCTTGTACCTTCTAACTTGAAACTCCACCCAACTTTGTTCACTTACCAAAAGTTACTATCCTTTATTTAACCATGATATTTTATATGGTGTGGGGTGAGGTAAATTATTCAATCCAAGTTTTTTGACCATTTTAATTGAGATTAAATTATTTGTACTTCCTAAATATATGACCATTTTGATCTGCTTACCTTGGTACTTACAAGAAATTTTGAAAAAAGTTTTTATTTGTGGTGGTTCCTTATCCTTGGGTGTTTTTATCAACAATATCCTCATTAAAAAAGATTCTCCCACCTTAGGTTCCTCCATAAAAGGATGGAGATCTTCCTCAACTACTTATGCAATCTGATTTCTACCTTCTATTCTTAGACTTCCTACTAGATGATCCTCTGGACATTCCCAAGATCTATGTCTAAAAAAATTATTACATTTAAAATACCTACCTATAAAACCACTTGAGCCTCTACCTATTGATTTATAACTACCCCTTAAATATGGCCTTCTACCTCTAAATATTCCTCTTGAACTAGATGGTTGTTCATTTGAAGTACTAGACTCCCATTGACTTCTTTATGAATAACATCTACCTCCTTGATGGCCTATATCCATAAAACTTTTATCTCTACCTCTATTTTATTTCATATTGAGCTTGTCATTTTATTTCAAGGCCAACTAGTAATAGTATTCCAATGTCTTTAGATTAGCAAGGCTCAACTCATCATATAAGTTGTATCTCAAACCATTGAGATACATAGCCACCTTATCATTGACATCCTCCATGTGATTTGATCTAATACTTAGTTTGTAGAATTATTTAGTATATTATTTGAATCCCAACTCTATCTATTTTAGGTTTTGAAGTTTCTTGAATAATTTGGTTATGTGTTCACTAGGTAAAAAATTGATTTTCAAGATGGAAAACATTATATCCCAAGTCTTGATCTTGGATTTTCCTTTTTTTCTTCTCTCATCCTATATGTCATCCCACCATAGGGATGCATAACACTTTAGCTTGGTTCTATCAAAATTCACTTGTTTTTCTTTTGGTACATCTTAAAAATCAAAGTATTTGTCTAAATCTTTTATCCAATCAAGTATTTCTTCTCCATTTAGGCTACCTACATACACTAGAAGATCTAGTTTGACCTTGGATCCTTACCATTTCACCACCTTTAACCTCTCAAACTTCTATTCTTTAGTTTCTCTCTCTCCTTCATATTTCAAATATGGTATCTGTGTCTTTTCTTCCTCTTGGTCACTTAAATCACCTATGACTACTCTTATTTTTTTATTGAACTCAATTATTGTGAGTCTTGCATCAAATTTGACTCTAATATTCCTCTACTCTTGCAATATTACATCCCCCATTTGGTTGTTTCTCTCTCACCTACCACATTTATAATAGGTGACATATTGTCTCTTATTAGGAAATATATAAAAAAATTGTCACTTATCTTCCTCTTAGATAATATCACCTTATCCAATAAATTCCAAATGCATTAGTTTGGCTATGATACCAAAATGATGCAGAAAAACAACTATAAAAGTTCAACCCTGCCTTTTATCACCTTTTTAGATGGTACAAATAATATAAGATTCATATTTATAAAATATGGTACTTTTTTAGTACCCTCTATTTATTTATTTTCCTCTAACAACTTTCTTTATTCAAATCCACTCAGAGACCACCTTTCTAGCCCTTGTCAAGCTCTAATTAGGTCTCCCAAGGCTTAATTACCCCTCAGTCCTATTTTTTTTGTACATAAAAGGTTCATACAGGTATAAAACCTAAAAAATATTTTATAAAACATTATTACACAACAAATCACAAATTTTGGTGATTTTTTACTAGTTTTAACTCCTACAAATCATCTTCTAGTTTGAAAACCCTAACTCAGGGTTAAGATAGTCTTTAGAGACCCAAGAAGGAAAAACATGTTGTGTTAAGAATTAAAATGAATTTATTTATATTGTGATGATTTATTTAGGTTTGTGTTAACCCCATACACCTTATAAAATAAATATTTTCCTCTTGAACACCTTTATTTACCACTTTTATAGCATTTTGTGTTTGACTGTGTGAAGGTTCACAATCATCTATAGGTCTGAATTGGTTTTGTAATAAAAAAATGTGAAATCAACTTAAAAAAATCTTAAATAAACTTCAAAACATATGAAAAAAACTTAAAAATACACCAAGAACACCAGGAATGTATCTTTATGGATTCTTTGTTCAAATACTCAGTCATATACAGTCACTTTCATTATCAACACATAGGAAATACGATCTGCAACAATTTTATCTTTAAATTAAGGAAATCCTCTTTATTTTTATTAGAAATTGAAATATTATAACCTTTAATGAATCCAATAAAAAATGATCCATTATATTTTATCTTTACTATAAACTCTCTAACTACTTTTAGACCTTCCAACAGTCATTAGAGGGCAATTTAAAACATTGAAACATACATCAAGTTTGATATTCCATACATATATGGTTAAAGACCCATGGTATAGACACATGGTTCCTTGAATATATCATAAAAATAATTTGACACATTGATAATTTATTCAAAACATCCTTTAACACCTAAACTAGGCTAAATAATTCAAAAATTCAAAAATTTAGTTTTGGTGGGAAAAGCCAAATTTGAATTTTTGAAGAGCTAGAAGTAATACCAACATATTAAAATGAAAAATAAGGATGGTATAAGCATAATAAGACCTATTATACCACCAAAAATCCAAAATTTGACAATAAAACCAAAAATTTCAAGAAAACTAGGTTGAGTGATGCTCCTACATCATTGACCCATCTCAATTTAGGGTTAAACAAAAGTGTCTACCCATCAAATAAGGTCTCCATTACTTGTCTGCATGAAGAATATATATCATATTCTTCTCATAGATCAGTTTAAGGTTGTTTTTACCCTTTAATTTATGAATATAACAAATAATGGGTCTTCTTTTATGCACGAGTATTATGCCCATGCCATATCCTGATGCATCACCTTTAACAATAAATGTTTTAGAAAAATTGAGGGTAGCCGAAATTGGAGTGGTGCACATAGCCTCATTAAAATTATCAAAGGTTATGATATATATGTTTTTCCAATATAAGTATTCCTTCTTTAACAAATTTGTGAGTGTTACTACTATGCTACCATAATTTTTCACAAATATATGATAGTAGTCTGTTAAGCCCTAAATAACCTCAGAGATTCTTGAGGGTTTTTTGAAAATTTCAATCCATCATATATTTGATCTTATAGTGTCTAATTTGAATCCATGTGAAATAATAGGACCCCAATACTCCACCTCTTGGACTACAAAATCACATTTTAAAGGGTTTACACAAATTTGATATTGTTTCAAAACTAATAGAACTTGTTTCACATGCTGTAAATGCTATTACAATTTTTTTTGTATATTATAACATCATCCAAAAATACCAACACAAATTTACTCAAAAAATACCTAAAAATAATGCTCATCAAACTCTAGAATGTAGATGGTGCATTTATGAGACCAAAAGGCATGACCAAAAACTCATAATGGGCTTCATGAGTTTTGAAAGTTGTTGTAGGGATACCCTCATCTCTAATACAAATTTGATGGTACCCAGAACAAATATCTAGTCTTTTAAAATGAATGACATAATGTAATTCATCTAGCAAATCATCATTTACTAGAATAAGGAACTTATCTTTGATGGCGTACTTGTTGAGTTCTTTGTAGTCTGGGTACATTCTCCAAGTGTCATATTTATTATGCACCATGACCACCAAAGACAAATATTCACTTTGGATATGTTTGATAATATCTACCTCCAACATCTCATATACCATATTTTCAATTTCACTCTTCTAGACATAGGGATATCTGTATAGCCTGATGTTTGGTGTTTGACTCCTAGGGAGCAGTACAATGGCATGATAATTTTATCTTCTTGGCGGTAGTCTTTTTGGCATTGAACTAAAAATAATTTGGTGGTCATCAATAATCATCTATAGATCAAGATGGGTAGACTCTTTTATTTAACTTCAATGGAAAACAAATGGGTTAAATTTCCTTCAGCCCCTTTTCTGAGAATCATTATTATTTGATGCAAACTAACCAATTATGGATATTTTTATCATAATCCACATATTTTAAATATCTTACATTAATAATTAAATCACATGAATAGTTCTTATAAATTCATCTCTATTGTGCCCAAGGTTACGAGCCATTGGACTCCCAAAATAATGTCTTCTCTACCCATAAGTATAGAAAACATAGGATAATATAACATGTCATCTCCCATAAAAATATTAATATTATGATATTTATTAGAATAATTTATTGTGTCACCATCTATAATCATGACCTAAAATTCTAAAGTTTGGTAAATGAAACAATTCAAATGAGTAGCCAATTTATTGTTAATGAAGTTATGTGTAATCTATAAGTCAATCAAAACTATGACCTTATATTTCTTGAGGAAACCCACAACCTTAAGGGTTTGAGGAGTGATAATACCTGAAAGTGCATGACATTAGATTCTAAGTTATCAAGATTTAGGTACCTCTTCTATCTCTTCCTCATCCTCCCATGAGGCCACATCATCCTCTTTGTCTTCATTGGAACCTTTAATGTAGATCAACTTCTTCTCAAAATGTTTATGTACTTTTATCCACTTGATATCACAACTAAAACATAACCATTTTACATGATTTTCTTTAATTTGTTGAGGGGTCAATCTTTTAGGTTTAGTAAATGACTATGATAGGTTTCTTTAATATTTAAAGTTGGTGAATGATTGTCTATTGCTCGATATGTTTTTTAATTTATCCTATGAGCCATGTGAATATATTTAGAGATAATAAGTTGATTAAACATGTGTACATCATGTTCAATGTGGTCCTTGAGACCTCCGAGAAACAATTCATTCAAGTAATCTTTAGAAATGTTCTCCACACGTAAGGATATGTTCTCAAATTGATGAGTATAATCCTTAAATAATCATGTTTGTCTCAAATTTTATAATTGGCTAAAGTGGTTATCACTCACACTAGTGTTATAGTGTATTTACAAATCCTATGTAAAAGCACATTAAGGAAGATTAAGAGCTTTCTTCTTCTTTTTAAAACATAAGCATCAAGACCAAATGGATTGTTTTGGTTCTAGATATATGGATGCCATGACCACCTTTTATCCATATGTTATTTTATGTATATAAAAACAATCTCCATTTGTTTAATCTAGGTGAAAGTATCTTTCCCATCAAACTTTTTCATTTACACTTTTGGCATCATGTTCCTTGGCTATAAGGTACTTGGATTAGGATTTAGATGGTTGTAATATCCTTCCTAGTTGGGTTTTGTAATGGTGATAGGTGGTTGATTTTGTTTAATATTATTCAAATTCATCATGATATCTACTAAAGTATATTGTATGCCCTTCATTTCTGAGTGTATGCCTTGTACATCAAATTATATGCCTTGTACATCATACTCAAGCTGGTTCACTTTATGATTTGTATTATAAAATCATGGAAAAAATGATCCATTAAATCCCAATTTTGACTCCATGTCTTCTTTTTAAGGATTTTTAATAAGATTTTTAGCACCCTTGCCTTAGCCTCTATTTTGTGGTCCTGCCATAACAAGGCTTGCCAATGCTGACCCTGATTATCGCATTCATCCCAACTTTGACCAAGAATATATGAAAATATTTTGTAATCAAATTAGAAAATATAAATAATATATCCCCACTATATTTTTTAAGCTTTTTTAAAATGTAAATAAATCTAAAAAATTCCTCAAAATGTGGCCTATATAGCTAATTTGTCAAAGACACTAAATCGGTATTAAATCACTTAAAAGAAAACTCCAAATCCAATTTTTTATATTGAGAGGTCCTTAAATGATAATAAAAATCTATTAAAAAAATTGAGATAAATTATTTACATATTTCAAGATATAAGTGATTATCTAATATTAGGGTTTCACCCACTCAATGGACCAAATTGATGCTCTAATACCGCTTGCAATGAATTACTTAACCAATAAAGTAGAATAACATTAGTAGATCAAAATATGACTAAAATAAATTATAATATATGAGTAAATGAAAAGCTATTTTGAGGGGGAAACCCCCATAACCTTACAATAAGAACAAAATTCACAATATGATGATTAATTACTAATTGATAACTCTTATTTATAGTCTACTTAGGCCATGGTTAATCCAAAGGTTAACCTAACTACCCAAATGAGCTCACAGATAAATGTAATATTAAAAGTAAGGGGTTATGTAATCCACAAGTCAGCTACACATATCTCAATCTATGATATAGGCTAAGGGCATACCAAAGTACCAAAGCAGAATAAGGAAGAAATAGATGCCATTTTGGAATATAAGGATGTTAAGAGGACATGCAAGAAGTAATATAAGTATATTTATTAAAGTGGAAGAATTAAACATTATAGGACTTGACATATTTGGATCTCACATACATTATTATTTATGGTCATACACTCAAACATTTCAATGTGTGAGTAAGAGCTCACATTTTTAGTTACCTAAGGTGTTTGATACAAGAGCAATCCTGACAAAGAGAATTCTTGCATCACCAAAGTTTAGTTTTATGAATAGAGTTCTAACTTGAGCACATGACACATAATCACAAAATTATTTTATCATTAGTAGGCACACAAGTCTACATGCACACAAGAGGGAAAAATTCAATCATTGAGAAGTTGGACAAAGTTAGTTGTAGAGGGTGTTTTGAAAAGGTTTGTTTCATGCCATCATAGAGAACATTTAGTTCAAATTGAGCATTCCAAGGAGATCCTAGTGCATAGATGTGCATATCTTATTTAGCATAAATTTGCATGGTGTAGTGAATATAAAGGTGTACACTTGTCATGAGTGTATTAACATAAAATAATGTAAGAGACATCCATAATGATAGATAGAGAAAAGAGTTGTATATATTATTTAAGTTTTATTCACATATACATTAACATGCAAACATGAAAGGATGTGATTAGGAAAATTCATGCATGGATTAATTGATGTAACTTAAAATAGGTTAATTCTAAAATTATTAGAATGGATCTTTGACTCCAATATTATTGGAGATGGATTCTAAGGGCACATGTTGTTTATCTATGTTTATGTTTAAGGAAAGAAACCCTTGGGACATGTGAAGGCTTATGAGATATTACATGAATATTTATTGACACGTGACACTTAAAGGATTTTATATAAAGTCATGTTGGCTAGGCATTTAAGGAGAATGACCATTTGTTGAATAAAATATCTTTGAGAGATTGGAGGCCATTTGAAGAGAGAACTCAAAGGTAGAGGCCATTGTAGCCTTGAATGTGTACGTAAGTCAAAAACATTCCATTATGGTAGAGAGGGAAACTTATATTTTGTGGCTTTATTTACAATATTAGCCTTTAGCTAATGTATTTAAACAAATCTATGTAGCCTTTATTTTACATTATTATAATAATAAAACTTTTTATGTTGACTCTGTGTGTGTGTGTGTGTGTGTTTATCTAGTTGTTGGGTTACAACTTTCCTTCATTGGAAACCTCATCCATGCAATTAAATCACCATAAGATCCTAAATTCCACTTTTAGACTTAGATGAGTATCTATATCTACCAATATTCAAGATACATTTCTAAACCCTCCTTTTGTATCTATTGCTATGGTTTTGAAAAATTAATTAGCTCTAGTTTATTGTTTTACATTTTTTTAGGCCTAGTTAAATGTTTATAGATAATTATGTTATAATTAAATTGATATCCATCTATTATTAATACATTTTTAGAGTTAAATATTTTTCTATTTTTTTATAGATCTTATTAGGGACAATTATTTGACATGTTCCTCTAGATTTTTACAAAACCCTGATCTAGTGTGCCTTCTCCCCTATGGTTAGATATTGTTTCATGTGGAGTCAATATGATTTTATCTAATTTCATAAGGTTAATTATATTGAATAATCCAATATCCTTAATTTTAATTTGTTTGATTCATTTAATATAAAGAACTAAGTCATTTAAATTTATAAAAAATTGTTAAACCCTATCATGTTTATAATGGAGCATCATTTAGAAGATGTTACAATTCATAATAATGTAGAAGCTAGTGATTATGACAATGTTTACCTTAATTATTATTTTACTCACAATAAGAATTAAAAAATTACAAATTAAGTAGATCAAAACATACACAACTAAAATACATAATTTAGACCTTTTTAAGATGACTAAATACATAAACAAACCCAAATTTGTAAACATAAACTAAATTAGGACCAACTATCCCACTGGGCATGCTAGAATTGTTGGCATCAAATTGAGCACCCTAGGATACTATATCAAGCTCATAAAATTTTATGAAACATTGAATCATCTCTCAAGTTATGGGAACTTGTAAGAGAGATGAATCTCTAGGATTGAAAGGGATAGCTCCCTAGATTCTTCTTGAAGTGCCTATCACCTAATCTAATACTTGTTTATGAAAAGAGTTAGAAGCTTGCATAAAATGGAAACTAAACTAAAGAGGTTATCCACCAAGACATATCCCACACTATTAGACTTATACTAAACAATAATGCTTTCTAAGACCAATTCTAAGCATTGAAGGACCCTAACATAGTGTTTCAATGTGAAGGTAACATACTTGGGACAATCAACAAGAGAATTGACCTAGGGAAAAATTTAACTCCATAGATATAATTTTATACTTGAATAATATCCTAGTACATTCAACACACTTCACATGACCTGTTAAAATTAGAACTCTTGCTTAAACATGAAGGATAAAGGGAGTAAGGATGATACTATCACTTAGCTCCACTATACATCGCTCACATACTTAGATAAAATGTTCACAACTCAAAATTAGACTTGTATTAAATTTTAAATGACAAAGTGTAATGTCATATTAGTAGGGCTTCACCATAATAATTGTGATAGATTCATACAATAGCCAAAAAGCTCAATTTATAGAACTTGGAAGAAGAGAGAGAAAAGAGAAGTTGAAGAGGCACAAGGACAAGTGTCCAAAGGTGAAAATTAGTTAGAATTAATGTGTATGAATTTGAAAGGGAGTCATAAAAATAATCTACACATCATTCCATCTTGAATTAGCCTCTTCTCTAAATGTGTCATAGCATCTTCTCAATCATTATCTCTTTTGGAAACTACCTTCATCATGGGATTTCTTGAGCATTCCAAAGAAAATTAGGGACAAGCATTTCATATGTGTTGATGAGAAGGAGTTAAAAATAATCCTTCACCTAAATTATGAGTTTTCATAATCATTGGCATTCTCTTACACAAGCCCAATCATTACCTACCATCATGATCACTCTCCAATAGGCTTGTCTTGACACTTGGTACTAGAATCTTTGCATCCTTCCTAAATAATCCATACCAGGGGTCTTGTGAAACATGTTATGACACCTCATATTCTTGGATTCATTAGACACATCATAAAAATCCTCCCAACTTAAGTTTCCATGCTTTTCACCATGCCATTTTGTTAAGGTGTGGAGCCTAAAAGCTTCACATATGAGAGCATTACCAAAGTTGCAAGTTTACACAGTCACCGGCATCGGTCAGGAGCGATCGACGTCGGTTCGGTGCAGTTGAAGATATGCCAGCATCGGCAGATGATCAATCGACGTCGGTCACAAGCAAACAGGCAGGAACTAGCGTCGGTTACCTGTGCATCCAGAATGCTATTTTCGAGGACAGAAGCAAGTGTTTGCATGATGAGTTTAAGTCTTAGTCTTAAGTTCGCATTTCTATTATTAGTAAGATTGTTTTTAGAGCCCTTGTTCAAGAGGCTTAACTGTTGGTTGTAAGTGCATGCTCAAGTTTCCTAATTCTATATGTAGAATTACATCTTCTTAGCTTAGTGTGATTATTGTAGTAGTTCATTGTATGTGAATGTTGAAGAACAATATAGAGTTGTATCAATCCAGGTTGTTGGAGTTGATTGTACTTGAGAGAGAGAGCTCTTAAGGGATAGAGATCTAGAGAGAGATCTTGTGCATCTGAGAGAGGTGTGGAAGAAAGAAGTTTCTTCAATTGTATTCCTTTTGTAAAGAGTTTAATACAAGTTTTCAAGGTGGTTTCTTGTATCTCTTGTTCTTTGCTATTATCTAATTCTAGTTACTTATCTATCTGATTTAATTCCGTGGTTTATTGCTTTCATAAGTATAATCATATTGTTGGTTGATCCCCAACAAGTGGTATCAGAGCCTTGGTTGTAGGTTTAGAGTTTGATATCCAATAATTGGTATCAAAGCTTAGGTTCACTAACAGGTGGTTCAGATCTGTGTAGTGTGTATTGATTACAGGTTGCTCACAGGAGTTTCTGCAGGGATTTTTATTTGAGTGGGAGAAGCAATGGTAGATGAAAGTAAACTGAGAATGGAGAAGTTCAATGGAAAAAACTATCAACATTGGAGAATGCAGATAGAGGACTATCTGTATCAGAAGGATCTATACTTACCATTAGGTGGGATTGCAAAGAAGCCCACAGACATGGAGGATGAAGAATGAGAAGTTCTTGATAGAAAGGCTCTGGGGTCTATAAGACTGAGTATAGCATCTACTATGATATCTAATTTATCACAGGCAAAAACAACGGTAGAGTTGATGACTACTCTATCAAATTTGTACGAAAAACCCTCAGCTTCCAATAAGGTATATCTTATGAAGTAGCTATTTAATTTGCATATGCAGGAAGGTGGATCTGTATCTAATCACCTGAATGATTTCCATGGTATTGTAAATCAATTAAGTTCAGTCAAAATTGTATTTGATGATGAAATAAAATCTCTTTTAATATTATGTTCTTTGCTTGAAAGCTGGCATAGCTTAGTAATGGCAGTTAGCAATACTGCATCTGCATCAAATATTTTAAAAGTAGAGGATGTTGTTAGTGTTATCTTGAATGAGGAAATTCACAGGAAAAGCACAGAAGAGACATCTGGGAATGCTTTAAGTTTTGAGAGTAGGGGAAGGCAAAAAGAGAAGAGCAAGAAAGGGAGATCAAGATCCAAGTCTAAGGGGAGAGGTAGATCTAAATCCAAAAATGGCAGAAGGCCACAATGCTAGAATTGTGGAAAGATGGGGCACATAAGCAGAGATTGCTGGTCAAAGCCTAAGGAGGACAATCAGCACGAAGGAAAAGAAGAAGCAAAGGTTGTAGGTATTGCACAAGATGCTTTAATATTCTCTTTGCATAATAATATAGAATCTTAGGTGTTAGATTCTGGTGCATCTTTTCATGCTACCTCTAATAGGGAATATTTTTGTGACTATATCCATGGAGATTTTGGAATAGTGTATCTAGGGGATGATGAACCCTGTAAAATTATTGGCAAAGGTAAAGTGTAGCTGAAAATGCAGAATGGCAACACATGGGTGTTGAGAGAAGTTATGCATGTTCCTAGCTTGAAGAGAAATTTGATTTCTGTAGGAAAGTTAGGGGATGAGGGTTGTACAGTAACTCTCACAGCAAAATCTTGGAAGGTGACCAAGGGTGCACTTGTTATGGCCAGAGGTAAGAGAGTAGGCACTCTCTATTTGTGTAATTGTGTTACTAACAATTCTCCTTCTATATTATCTACTTCAGATGTGGATGCAAAATTGTGGCACTCAAGGCTTGGCCACATGAGTGAGAAGGGGATGTCAATTCTTAAGTCTAAAGGTAAGCTTTCAGATTTGAAAAGCATGGATCTAGAATTTTGTGAGCACTGTGTATTTGGAAAATAGAAAAGGGTTAGTTTTCTCAAGATTGGGTCTACAAAGAAGAAGCATAAGTTGCAGCTTGTTCACATAGACGTGTGGGGACCGGCTCAGGTAGCTTCTATTGGAGGATCACAGTACTATGTTTCGTTCATAGATGATGCTACAAGAAAGGTATGGATCTACTATATTAAGAAGAAATTTGATGTATTTGAGACTTTTAAGATTTGGAAAGCTATGGTTGAGAATGAAACAGGCAAAAGATTAAAGTGCCTGAGATTTGACAATGGTGGAGAGTTTTGCAGTTATAAGTTCAACTGGTATTGTTACATGCATGGAATCCATAGGCAAAGGATGGTTCCAAGGACACCTCAGCAGAATGGTATTGTTGAAAGGATGAACAGAACAATCATGGAGTGTGCAAGATGTATGAGATTGCATGCTGGTTTGCCTTTAGAGTTTTGGGCAGAAGCTGTTGACACTGCAGTGTACCTGATTAATAAAGGACCCTCTACAGCTCTGGATGGTGGAATTCTAGAAGAGGCTTGGATAGGTAAAAAGGTAGATCTCTCTTTTCTCAAAGTTTTTGGTTGTGAAGCCTTTGTGCACATAGATAAAGAAAATAGAAAGAAGCTCGATGCTAAGTCTATGAGGTGCACATTATTGGCTATGGCTCAGATGATTTTGGTTTCAAATTTTGGAATCTAGGAACTAACAAGATAATTAGGAGCCGTGACATTGTTTTCAATGAAAAAGTGATGTATAATGATCAGCTGAAGAAGCTGAATCAATCTGGGTAGAGCAATAGTGAATTGGATGAGGTGACAGTCCAAAATGAGCTCACAAAAAAAAGAAATAATCACTTGCAGGAAAACACAGAGACCGACATCAGCAGGATAAGAACTGGCATCGACAGAACAGAAACCGATGTCGGTCATACAGAGATCGATGTCGACAGGACAGGCACTGGCATCGGTCAGGCAGAATCGGTGTCGGCCAGTAGCAGGTCTAGAGGTGATCGAGGTCGATCACTGTCAGAGAATTTGGGTGGACAGCATGTTGTGAACGAGTCTCAGACACCCATCAGGAGGTCTGAAAGGGTAAGTAAGCCTCTAATTAGATATTCTCCTTCATTATTCTATTTATTGCTAACTGATGGTGGAGAACTAGAGAGTTTTGAAGAAGCAATACAGGTGGAGTCCAAGAGTCAGTGGGAGTGTGGCCTGGTTGAGGAGATGGAGTCCTTAAGAGAGAACCAAACATGGGATTTGGTTGAATTGCCAGCTGGTAAGAGAACACTGAAGAATAGATGGACCTACAGGTTGAAAGAAGGTGAGAATGGACAGATGAGATATAAGGCCGGATTGGTAGTGAAAGGATTTGCACAAAAACCAGGTATTGATTTTGGTGAGATTTTTTCTCTTGTTGTTAAGATGACTTCTATATGGATTGTACTGTCTTTGGTTGCTGTTGAGGATTTGCATCTTGAGCAGCTAGATGTTAAGACAAAATTTCTTCATGGAGATTTGGATGAGGAAATTTATATGGAACAACCAGAAGGATTTGATGTCAAAGTTAAGGAGAAGTTAGTGTGCAGATTGAAGAAAAGCTTGTATGGCCTCAAGCAAGCTCCTAGATAGTGGTATTTGAAATTTGATAGGTTTATGACTGAGCATGGCTACAGTAGGTGTCAATCTGACCATTATGTGTATTTTAAGAGATTGGATAATGGTAGATATATTATTCTATTGTTGTATGTAGATGATATGCTGGTTGCAGGATCACACATGCAGGATATCTCTGAGCTTAAGGTGAAATTAGCTCAAACATTTGCTATGAAGGATTTGGGAGCAGTAAAGAAAATCCTTGGCATGAGCATTAAGAGAGACAGGAAAAATCACAGGTTGATATTGTCTCAAGAGGATTATGTGGACAAGGTGTTGAAATGGTTCAATATGCAGGATGCTAAATCGGTAAGCACACCTTTGGCTAGACATTTTAAGTTATGTAAAGAACAATGTCCTAATTCACATGATGAGATAGAGTACATGAGTAAGGTTCCATATTCTTCCGCAGTAGGGAGTTTGATGTATGCAATGGTATGTACTAGACCAGATATTGCCCAAGCAGTGGGAGTTGTAAGTAAGTATATGGCCAATCCAGGTAAGGAACATTAGAAAGTAGTTTAGTGGATCCTTAGATATCTGAGAGGAACCAGCAGTAGGCACTTGTGCTATGGAGGTTTAGATACTTCTCTACATGGTTATGTAGATTCAGATATGGTAGGTGATTTGGATGGTAGGAGGAGCATTATAGGATATGTTTTCACTGTAGGTGGAATGGCAGTTAGCTGGATATCTAAGTTGCAGAAGGTTGTTGCCTTGTCAACTATAGAAGCAGAGTATATTGCAGCCACAGAAGCTAGCAAAGAGATGATATGGATGACACAGTTCATGGAAGAGCTTGGAAGGGAGCATGGGAGTTGTAGATTATATAGTGATAGTCAAAGTGCAATCCATTTGGCTAAGAATTCAGCCTTTCATTCAAGAACCAAGCACATACATCTAAGGTACCACTTCATACGGCAGGTATTGTAAGATGGTGATTTGAAGCTGGAGAAGATCCATACAGATAGGAATCTTGCTGATATGTTAACCAAGCCAGTTACAAAGGAGAAGTTGAATCTTCATTCAACTTTTATTGGTCTTTATGATTGAGTTGAAGATGGAGGAGCTAAAAGATGTTGCTGTACAGGTACTGGTGCAGCTGTTTATCTCCAAGTGGGAGATTGTTAAGGTGTGGAGCCTAAAAGCTTCACATATGAGTGCATTACCAAAGTTGCAGGTTTACACAGTCATCTGCGTCGGTCAAGAGCGACCGACGTCAGTCCGATGCAGTTGAAGAGATGCCGTCGTCGACAGATGATCGGCTGATGTCGGTCACATGCAAGCAGGCAGGAACCGACATCAGTTACCTGTGCATCCAGAATGCTATTTTCGAGGATAGAAGCGAGTGTTTGCATGATGAGTTTAAGTCTTAGTCTTAAGTTCGAATTTCTATTATTAGTAAGATTGTTTTTAGAGCCCTTGTTCAAGAGGCTTAACTATTGGTTGTAAGTGCATGCTCAAGTTTCCTAATTCTATATGTAGAATTAGATCTTCTTAGCTTAGTGTGATTATTGTAGTAGTTCATTATATGTGAATGTTGAAGAACAGTACAGAGTTGTATCAATCCAGGTTGTTGGAGTTGATTGTACTTGAGAGAGAGAGCTCTTAAGGGATAGAGATCTAGAGAGAGATCTTGTGCATCTGAGAGAGGTGTGGAAGAAAGAAGTTTCTTCAATTTTATTCCTTTTGTAAAGAGTATAATACAAGTTTTCAGGGTGGTTTCTTGTATCTCTTTTTCTTTGCTATTATCTGATTCTAGTTACTTATCTATCTGATTTAATTTTGCGGTTTATTGCTTTCATAAGTGTAATCATATTGTTGGTTGATGAATTTGAAAGGGAGTCATAAAACTAATTTACACATCATTCCATCCCGAATTAGCCTCTTCTCCAAGTGTGTCATAACATCTTCTCAATCATTATCTCTTTTGGAAACTACCTTCATCATGGGATTTCTTGAGCATTCCAAAGGAAATTAGGGACAAGTATTTCATATGTGTTGATGAGGAGTTAAAAATAATCCTTCACCTAAATTATGAGTTTTCATAATCATTGGCATTCTCTTACACAAGCCCAATCATTACCTACCATCATGATCACTCTCCAACAGGCTTGTCTTGACACTTGGTACTAGAATATTTACATCCTTCCTAAATAATCCATACCAGGGGTCTTGTGAAACATGTTATGACACCTCATATTCTTGGATTCATTAGACACATCATAAAAATCCTCCCAACTTAAGTTTCCATGCTTTTCACCATGCCATTTTAGATGCCACTTTAGACTGGCTAAAGTGAGAGGCTTAGAAAAGATGATTATGAGTATTTAAAATATCTAAAAATGGCATGGATAGTTGTTTCAAGTCCCAAGCTAGCCTCCCAAGTGGTTGGAATCCATTGTTCATCTTCAAGACCTATAAAACATAAGAAAATTTTAAATAAACCTACTTTATACATCACTTATATAAATTCCATATAATCAAATTCCATGTATTTTATCCTCATGAAGTTTTAAACAACCTTTATTTAGAATTAATTTTCAAATTAATCCATTTGGAGGCACTTTCAACCTCATTTCTCCCATTGGGTCCTAAAATAGGGATGGCAAGGGTTTTGAAGTGATTAGCCCTCTTAACATTTATTCATGAAGGATACACATTATAAATATTTCCAAATGCCACTGAGGGATCCTAAAGGATCTTCTCCACCTTCTCCAAATTCCTCAATTTCCCATGCATATGGTCATGCAAGTTATGAGCTTTTCAACTTGACCACTCAAGCCATTCTTATGCATTCTATGAGGGTTTGGGAGCTTTCAAGCCAAGAATTGATTTTTTGGTGATTATATTGTCCAATTAAGGTTATAAAACTAGTATATTTACCCAAAAAACATGTTTCCATCATTGTATTATCTCCTTAAGAGCTAAATATGAAACCTTACCCTTATTTGGCATTAGGTTTAGACCTTTTCAATAGGTCTACCTGCCCCCTTAAGATAAAAATGAGGTACAAGTAGATTTATTTTCATAATATAAGGTTTAAAACATATTTATTATTCCAATAATAATTATCAAATCAATTATTAATCTTAACTAAGGTTAAAAATGAAAATGACCATCCTTATCAAGCCCTTTTCTTACAATTCCTTCCCATTAAGGTTATAAAACTAGTATATTTACCCAAAAAACATGTTTCCATCATTCTATTATCTCCTTAAGAGCTAAATATGAAACCTTACCCTTATTTGGCATTAGGTTTAGACCTTGCCAATAGGTCTACCTACCCCCTTGAGATAAAAATGAGGTACAAGTAGATTTATTTTCATATTATAAGGTTTAAAACATATTTATTATTCAAATAATAATTATCAAATCAATTATTAATCTTAACTAAGGTTAAAAATGAAAATGACCATCCTTACCAAGCCCTTTGCTTACAATTCCTTCCCATGGTGACTGCAACCTTTATAGTGTAGGGTACCGTATTTAATTCAAAGGATTATATAAAGGTTTTTTTATCTTTTTTTGGTTTCCTACATATTATCCAAAAATTTATTTGGTATTTTTATTTCCTTTTGTTCATCAATTTCACCATTTTCCCGAAACTATCATCCTCAAGCATGAGAAACCTGTCCTTGCTTAGAGAAAAAATAGAGAGATTTTCCCTATTATATCATGTAATAAAACTATTTTAGATTGTCTAATATGAAATAATTACTACCTTTTCCAATTTTTATCTTATAAATATAAGTATAGACCACCAAAATATTCAAATTCCTAAAGTAGACCTTGAACCAAGCAACTCATGAAGGCAGGCAGTATATAGGTTGTACTTTGGAGATTTTATGGATTTAATTGAGATTTATTGTTATATTTATAGATAATAAATGAATAAAATTATTTATTAAAACCATATTATAACTTAATTTCCCATTTAACACTTCCTTATGCTCTTGGAAACATAGACTAGGTCTATGACTACCTAGAAGGGGAATCACTGTTTAGGCCTAGTTGTAGCTTATTTTGAGCTTGGTTTGTTATTTAGGAACATAATACACACATTATATAATATTTATAGGATCATTTATGTGTTTATTCATCATTTTTATAAGGGTAATCCCCATCATTTGCATCAGTTATCTCTCATTCTCAATATTACGCCATTTGCTCATTGGACTGAGACATCCTTAAGACTCTGCCTGTAGGTCTAGTTATGAGCTTTGGTTAATGTTTGTGGACCTTATTTAAATTATTATTAGGTTATAAAACCATCCTCATGATTTTAATTTCCTTATAATCCTTCAAACCATATCAATTCTATGTTTAGGTCCTCAACTATGATACCTTTGCCTTGACTGTAACAGTCATGTTCTACCCCTGTAGGTGTGTCCTTGGGAAGAGTTAGGCCTTGAATATGGTGTATTTATATTTTAAATTAGTTAATTGAGGTTAATTTTTATTTATTTGATCCAAATATACCAATACAAAATAATTTGGTACAAGAAAAACCTTACCTCCAACTCACTGTTTATCTCAGTTGTAGATGCTAATTTACATGCTTGTAGGTGTATATGGGGAGTCTCTACCCTTTATTTTGATGTGATAAAACTTATTGGATTAAATTTAAGGTTATAAATTTATTTTAACCAACATTATTACCTTAAAACCTTAATAATACCATGTATTAGTCAAATTAGATCACTACCTAGTATGTTGGTTGAAGGTGTTTGTAGGTATGTTTGTTGTACAAATAGTGGAGGGTGATTAGGAGGTATTAACGCCGAATTACACATTTTATCTATCATATTTGAATATTAAATTATTTTGAATCATTTTTTATGGTTTAATTTTGATTTTTTAGTCTACAAATGTCTAAATTAAGTGCAAAGTCACTTTTTATCAACATCATGTAGGTGATCACTATCAAAATTTAGTGTTTTCTTGAACGACTTCAAGGTGATAAATATTCATATTTCACTTAAATTTTGATCCTAAAAATTGGCATGGTAATTTTATATGGATAGGGATATAATACCAAACAACCAAGATCATTGTAAACTCCTTTGGTTATGGCATATATTATTCCAAAAAGTATCAAGGATCTCTGTTTTGGTGATTTAGGGACTGTGAATCCTATATAGTTTGATCATTATTTTGAAGGAAAAATCTACCTTGTATAACATCATAACCATAATGACATGAATTATATGACTCTTTGGTATGATAAAATCTCAAACATGAATTTCATCATGTTTTTCACCCTTCACACCTCCATACAAACCTCTTGGAGCTCCTGTATAGGTGACTATGAGTGACAAGGTAGTGAAGAAGGAAAAGATGGAAAATTTGCCTTAACAGGTGCTGATTTGATATCTAATAAGACCATTCAAATAAAAAAACTTGAAAACATGAATCCAAGCATGCTAAACATCCTATGGAGTCTCTTCCACATTGTAAAACATAGGTTATGCATCTATGATTATCAACTTGAGAAACACACATACTTTGGTAAATCTCCTTCAAGGGAATTGAGAGAGAATGTGTTGGATGATGATAAAACCTTGTAAAGGGCCTATTGAAACCTAAAAACACTCCATCAAGATCATACAACTCCATGGATCTTTAAAAAATAAGAAACATATATAAACCCATACCCCTCTTGAATGCAAGTTCATAAAAACATTTTCTAAGATTTAAGTGATTTTTCATGAAGGAGGAGATACCAATATGATATTTATTATTATGTATGTGAATTAAACCAAAATTACTATCCACTCCCAAGACCATTCTTCTTGATTCCACTTGTATGGCCCATAATGAGTGCTTGAATTTGACCTTCTTTGGCTTGCCAAGAGAAAATTAAGGAAAATAAGTTAGAAATGAAATTTTTATGAAATATATATAAAAAAAAATGTAAATTTCATATGAGAGGGTGAAGAGTCACACCAACCACGTTTTTAGCTTTAAGTGAACTCAAGGAGTCTGTACAAGTGCCCAAAGAGGCCTATTTTTAAGGGAAAACTACCATTTACTATTCAAGACTAATTATTTAACTAACCTCTGATATATTTTGACATAATTTTACCTCCTCCACATTTGGATCCACATTGGTGACAAATTTTATAACCCCACCATTCGTACAAGTCATTTATTATGCTAAAAAAGTGGCCAAAAGGCACTTTTTGCACATGAGACCTAGCAAGTGGCCAAATTATGACTTGAAGACACCTTGAAACCTATCAAAGATCATTTTAGGACATTTTAAAAATAAATTTATAAATTTAATAAGTTTTACCATGGTTTATCAATCTTGACTTTGGTTGATTGGCCTAGTACAAGGGAAGTGAGCTTAAACAAGGACTAGGGAAAAGATGAGTGAGACATATAGGACAATGAAAGACCCAATAAGACACATGAAACCTCATTCAAAAGTTAAAAATATTATGGGTTGACCCAAATTTTATTAGAATTCAAATTTAGTCAACATTCTTAGAAACTACTAGGGGTAACATGCTTGCTTATGTTAAGGACTAGTAGCCTTATTCCATCCATTGGGCCATGGAGTCTCTCTAACACCTACCTAACACTAAAATGACTTGAAAAAAAAACAAAACCAAAAGAAAAAACACACACAACACACACTCAAATTAAGCACATGTGTTCAACTAAAACACTTAGGGAACACAACCAAAATATAAAAGGCACACACTTGTGCTATTATTTACAAAATAGATATCACAAGGACTAATAGTAGAGATTTAAATGTATCCCATTAATAGGGATAGGCAACTCTTCCCCATTCATCTTATTCAGTTGAAAATAATTGCTTTGCTTGAATTTTATAATTATGTAAGGGACACTCCATAAGGCATCAAACTTTGTATGTCTACTTAGTTTTGCTCTATCCTCATCCCATTTCAGAACTAAGTCACCTTCTTTGAACACTCTATACTTGATCTCTTGTCAAAAGACTTATTCATGAGTACTTGGTGGTGTTCCATTATTTTATGTGCATTTTCCCTTGCTTCCTAAAATTTCATTAGTTCTATCAATATGCCTTCTATTGGAGTATTCTCAGGTAGCTTCAACTGATGTGTAAGTTCTATAGCAAGAAGTTATTGAGATATGGACATTATAGCTTCTCTTCCATAAACAAGAATAAAATTAGAGTTTCCAATTTACCTATTGGGAGTAAACCTATCAACTCATAGGGATATTTTTAACTTGATATGCCATGCCCTTTGATTTTTTTCCAATGTCCTTTTGATAATCTTGATGAGGTTCTTATTGGTAGACTCAACCAATCCATTACCTTGAGGGTAATAGTTGGATGAAGTGATCAAGTAAAATCCATTCCTATTTGCCCAATCAAAGGTCTTAGTACTCATAAAATCAAGTGCATTATCATAAATTATAGTAAAGGTAACTCTAAACCTTGTTATGATGCTTTCATAGAACTCCAAGATGATATTTTCACTTGCCTCTTTCAATGCAACAAATTCCACCCACCTTGTGAATTAATTGGTTGCATTCAATATCCATTTGTGTCTAGAATTAGATGGAGGGTTGATCATACCAATGAAATCAAGACCTCATTGCATGAAGGGTTGGCCTAATTGGATAGGATTTAATGGAAGGGCTGCAAGATTTTGTTTGCCTATAAAGAAGGCACATTAATGACACATCTTAGCCCAACTGTAGCTATCCTTGAAAAGTCTAGGCCAATAATCTAGCCCTCATTATCTTTGAAGCCATTTTTTTAGGGGAGAAATGACCTCCATCTACACCATTGTGAAACTTTTCTAGTAGCATACCAAAATAATAATTATTAACACACCTCAATAACACACTATTCACATCTCTTTGGAAGAGAATATCATCTAAAAGACAATAAGGAATGGTTTACAATCTAAAATACCTTCTTTGAGACTTTATTAAGCCATTGGGACAGTCACCATTTTGGAGGAAGCCAATGATGTCTTGTGCCCAACTTTGAATTGGCATGTGGTCAGTTGATTGGGGATGATCTTGATTGACCAAGACTTATTCCTTTGGACCTTGAAGATCTGAAGCTAAATTTTCACATAACCCCTTCCCTCTCACCAAGTTTGTTACCTTGATATCAACATTATACTCTATTTATTTTTTAATCCATCCAACTCTCTTTTCATTGAGATCTTTGCTTAGGAGAAACTGCTTGGTGCTAGGATTAGAGACCATGACATGTACCTTGTTATTTGAAACCATGTGCCTAATTTTTTTAAATCCTCTTATCACAACTAGAAATTTTTTCTCAACAAATGTATACTTGACCTCATATTCTTCCAATCCTTGGCTAAAGAATGCAATTGGTTGCTCTATTTCTTCATCATTCTTTTACATAAGCATAACTGAGACTGTATCAAGGTTAGAAAAGGTATAGAGTATGAGATCTTTGGAAAATTTTGGGTTTAAGAGAGTAGGAGATTGTGCAATTGCTTTTTTGATTGCCTCAAAGCTATTCTTACCTTTCTTTGTCCAAGTAAAATCTTGGTTCTTCTTGAGCATGGCTATGATAGGTTTCACCAAAGTTAAAAAACTTATAATAAACCTTCTTACAAATTTTATTTTACCCAAGAAACTTTATAGTCCTTTCTTATGTAGAAGCAAAGACAATCTTAAAATGGCATTAATCCTTTCAGGGTCAATAGACAATCCTTCTCTTGAAACAATATGACCCAATAGCTTACCTTCACTGACAAAAAAGATGCACTTCTTTGGATTAAGAGATACTCCATACTCTCTACACTTCTCAAACACTTTCCTTATATGTTTCATATGATATTTAGAATCTTTTTAGAAAATGGTTATATCATCAAGGTACAAAAGCAACATCTCATTGATCAACCCTTTAAAATCCATGTCCATTTCCCTTTGAAAGGTAGCTCCATCATTAGACAAACCAAATGGAATATTTATAAGGGTAAAGGTTCCCCATTTTGTAGTAAAGGATATCTTAAACTGATCCTCTTCATTCACCAATATTTGGTTATGACCTGAATACCATCAAGAAGTGAGAAATGTTGAGAACCTAAAACAACTTGCAAAATTTGTTCCATGGAAGGTAGTGGATAATGATCCTTGAGAGACACTCTATTAAGGTCTCTAAAATCCACACAAAATATGATCTCTCCACTCTTATTTTGGAAAAGTACAATATTAGCTACCCAATTTGAGTTCTTGATAGGAAAGATAATCCTAGACTCAATCAATTTGTTAAGCTCTTTCTTCATGAGTTCCTATATATTGGGATTGATAGGCCTTTGTTTTTGCCTAATTGGTTTAGCTCTAGGTTATAACTCAATGGTGTGATGAGATTTACTTGGAACAAACCCTTTCATATCCTTGTATTCCCAAGCAAATATATCATGCAACTCTTTACATAATTCAATAAAGGCTTGCCTTTCAGATGGAGAACATATCTTACCAATTTTCAAAAGTTTATCCTTGAAGATCATGAATCTTACATATTTCTCCTCCTTTGTGGACATGCTCACAATTTCCTTCCTCTTTTGATCATCTTCATTAAAAATACTCTCTAGGGTAATCACCCCTTTAGTTATCTTGTTTGTCTTCAGCTGAATGACTTGCTCTTCATATTGATTTTGAAGCTTATTTTGGTTCTTTTAAGAAAATTATACCTCATTTTATAAGAAATGGGCAATGTGTTTATCATTTTCAAACACTTACCATAACACCTCATTATCTAGAATAGAAGGTCTCATAATGACCTTGATATGAGATTTAACCTTCTCTCTACTTACATCATCAACTATGTCAAAGTATGCTCCTATGATAGCCAACCTATCAACATGTTTATTTGAATCTCTCAATGTAGGTTGTATGTTGAAAGCATAAAAATATTTAATTAGATCCCATACCCTATGCATGTAGGATTTAAGTAAAGGATTCTTAGCTGTATCTTGGTTTCTTACTTGGTGTATGACCAATTCACTATTCCCATAAACCTTTAAATTCTTCATTCCCCTTTTCTTTGCCCTTTGGAGGCCATGAACTAGGCCTTCATATTCTGATATGTTACAAGTATAACTAAAATAGAATATATATGAAGATTATTATTGATTATTTGATGGAGAGACTAATATAACACCAGCCATTGCACCTACTTTTCTCCTTGAGCCATCAAAAAACATTTCCCATATCCCTTGAAGTTCATGATCTTAATTAGTGAGTGAGGGTATAGAAGTATTTTCTTCATGCATATAATAGACTCCTAAATCAGTCTTTTCTATGAATATATAGGGATCATGATCACATGTTTCAGTACCATACTCATCAAGGAAAAGATTAGAAATACCTTAAAGAGGAGAGGATGCTTCACCATCCATGACACCTTCTTCTTCCTAATTAATTACACAATTCTATCTTGAATTTTTCTCCACATATGGTTCAATGTGAAACCTTTCCAAGGGTTTTGTTATTATGGTTACCTTAGCTCCATATATTGTTTTAAAAGCTAAAAAAGACTAATCAGTAGAAAGGTATCCTCATATTTTATCCATGTAGTCTCTTGACAAGCAAATAGAAAAATGAGCTAGAAGATCTACCACCATAATATCTTGCATGATGGGGAAACTTGGATAATCATGTAGAAAGACTTTCAATCCTATAACTAATCCCACTATCTTGGTTGGAGTTGCATCAAGATGCAACACACCTTTGATATGTGGTTCATATTTTAAGCCTAATTTATTTTCAACCACCTTAGGCATAACCAAGGTACCGGCTCCACTATCCATAATGAAATTATGAACCAATTTGTCTCCCATAAAGAGTGTGAGGTAGAAAGGTGGAGGATTTTTAGATTTGGTATAATGTTCTAGGACATGAGTTGGTGTATTGGTAAGGGATACACCATGGTATCTTGGAGCTTAAGGGGTTACATAGATGTTTTCAAGTTGTTCTTGTAGGAGTTCCTTTTGACCAGGAATTTACAAGACTTCCCAAAGAGATTCTTATCTTTGTATTCTTCAAAGAATAAATAATGTTTAGAGGGAAATTATTTACCTTTTATTGCATTCTTAAAGGTAGTGAGGAAGCTTGAAATTGATGCATTATAGGCTTGACAACTTTTCTCACATTCTGACTTTGATGAGGAGTGTGACTAGTAGGAGGTATTACATTAGGATTCATACTTTGTGGGCTTAGAGAGGCATTACTTGGAGTCACATGTGCTTTTGAAACATCCCCCAAAGATCTCTTTTTGGCTCTTGTGTTGGCTAAAACTAATGTTCTTTGGTTTAACACAGTTATCCTCCTTTTGAAAGTTTAGAAGAATGATACCTTGGCTACTACCCTCTCTATGACTATCCCTTTGCATGAGATGTGCTTCTTCTCATGTGAGGCAAGGAGAAAATCCTTATTGTGCCACTAAGGCTTGATAACCTTCTCCACCATCATACCCAAACTGACCTTTAGATTGTCCCTAATAATCCAAATGTTCCTCTCCTTGGACCATATTAGTATGGATTAGAACAACAACCTTTAGGAATGGAGTGGAATTAAGATTATAGGCATTGGGTTGCCTATTAAAACCTTGTTGACCTTGTCCTCTTCCTTGGTAATTTTATTAGGGTGGAGGTCTATAGGTTTATAAAGGATAATATTGGGAATTTGGTAGAACAATTGCATGTAATTGAACTTGTTTGAGCTGAGCTTGCAATGACTAAATCATTTCATCTTTGTCTATAGCATTATCCACCTTATAAAGAATGGTTTTAGGCTTGAAATTAGTATTGGGAACTTGTGATATACTTAGAGATTCAACTTAATTATGAGACAAGAAAGGCATGGAGACACTTAGAGGTAATTTCCCAAATTGTATTGAACTATTCTTAGCTTCAATGGCTATCTCATATGCCTCTGTTAAAGTAAACCCTCCCATTGATTATAACATTATTTCCATATTAGTGCCAATAGCTTTGAGATAAGTTGGGAATACAAATCTTGGAGGAGGCCTCATAATAGGTGGAAATTTATACCATGTCTTTTGAAACCTTTCATTGAAATCCCCCATAGATTCATTAGGACCTCTTCTTATCACATTCAACTACTGAATTAGTGAAGTATGGTCACTCTCATTCTCAAATTTGCTCACTAACAACTCTCCAAAGTCATCCCAATTAGTAATTCAACCACACTCCAATGTCATATACCAATCAAGTGCCTTACATTTTAGATACATGGCAAGTAGTATAATATTTATGTTAGCTTGAATGATATTATGGAAGTTGCAAAAATTTGAAATTTACCTAATGTGCTGAGATGGGGTAATATGGCCTTCTCCATTGAAACTAGGGAGACTTTTGGTAGCATTGGGAGGAATAGGGTTATAAAGGCTTATTGGATTTTGGGAATTGAAGGTTGGGAAAGCATGTTGCCTAGCCATCTCTTCTTAAACTCCTATCTCCTCAACTTCTTTTTCTTCCTCAAAACCTTCTTGTTCAGGATCTCCAAATGTTAGGAATGGTTTAGGATGTTGTTCCTCAAGAGGAGTTTCAGGTAGAGGGACTTGATTGAAAGCTCTAGAAGATGATTTAATGAATACCATGAAGTAAAATATGGAAAAATTGATCTATAACCAGAAATTCTAACCTTTTGGAGTCACCAAATGTTGGATTAGAAACACTTCTTCAAATTTGGGCTTGTCAAGACCAACATTCACCTTGACATGGAATCAATTAGGACCAGTTGTCCCACTGGGTGTGCCAGAACTTTTGGCATAAAATTATGTACCATAGGATACTCTATCAAGCTCCTAAATTTGATGCAACATTGAATCATCTCTTAATTTATGGGAACTTGTAAGAGAGATGAATCTCTAGGATTGAAAGGGTTAGCTCCCTAGATTCTTCTTTAAGTGCCTATCACTTAATCTAATGCTTGTTTATGAAAAGAGTTACAAGATTTCATAAAATGGAAACTACACTAAAGAGGTGATCTACCAAGACATATCCCATAGAATATCAGATTTATACTAAGCAATAATGCTTTCCAAGATGAATTCTATGTATTGAAATACCCTAAAATAGTGTTTCAATGTGAAGGTAGCATACTTGGGATAATCAATAAGATAACTGACCTAGGGATAGATTGAACACCATAGAGATAATTTCATACTTAAATAAGAGCCTAGTACATTCAACACACTTCAAATGACTTGTTAAAATCAGAACTCTTTCTTAAACATGAAGGATAAAGGGAGTAAGGATGATATTATCACTTAGATCCATTATACATCAGTCACACACTTAAAAACAAGGTTCACAACTTAGAATTAGACTTGTATTCAATTTTTAATGACAAAGTTTAATTTCATATTAGTAGGGCTTTAACATACCAAATGTGATAGATTCATATAATAGCCAAAAGGCTCAATTTATAGAACTTAGAAGAAGAAAGAGAAAAGAGAAATTGAAGAGGCACAAGGACAAGTGTCAAAAGGTGAAAATTAGTTACAATGCATGTGGATGAAGTTGAAATGGAGCCATGAAACTTATTTACACATCATTTCATCCCAAATTAGCCTCTTCTCTAAGTGTGGCATAGGATCTTCTCAATCATTCTCTCTTTTGGAAACTACCTTCATCATGGGATTTATTGAGCTATCCAAAGAAAAATAGGGACAAGTGTTTCATATTTTTTTATGAGAGGGAGTTAAAAATAATCCTTCACCTGAATTGGGAGTTTTATTAATCATTGGCATTATTTTACACAAGCCCAATCATCACCTACCATCATGATCACTCTCCAACAAGCTTGTGTTTACACTTGGCACTAGAATATTTGAATCCTTCCTAATTTATCCATAAAAAGGGTCTTGTGAAATATGTTAGGACACCTCATATGCTTGGCTTCATTAGACACATCATAACAAGTCTCCCAACTTAAGTTTCCATGCTTTTCACCATGCCATTTTATATGCCACTTTAGATTGGATGAAGTGAGAGGATTATGAAGGAAAATTTTGAGTATTTAAAATCTCTTAAAATGACATGTAGAGTTGTTTCAAGTCTTAATATACCCTCCCAAGTGGTTGGCATCCATTGATCATCTTTAAGACCTATAAAACATAAGAAAATGTCAAATAAACCTACTTATTGCATCACCTATATGGATTACGTATAATAAAATTAAATGGATTTTATCATAATGAATTTTAAAAAAAATTATCTTCATAATTCATGTTCAAATTAATTCATTTGGATGCACTTTCAGCCTCATTTCTCCCATCGGGTCCTAAAACAGGGTTGGCAAGGGTTTTGAAGTAACTAGCCCTCTTAAAATTTGTTCATTAAGGATAAAAATTATAAATATTTACAAAAGAAACAAATGTATCCTAAATTACCCTATACACCTTCTCCAAATTCATCAAGTTCCCATGCATATGGTCATGAAAGTTATGAGATTTTCAACTTGACCACTCAAGCCATTCTTGTGCATTCTATGAGGGTTTGGGAGCTTTCAAGCCAAGAATTGATTTTTTTGGTTATTATATTGTCAAATTAAGGTTAAAAATGGTATATTTAGCCCCAAAAAAAATTTCCCATCATTTTAATATCTCCTTAAGAGCTAAATATGAAACCTTACCCCTGTTTGGCATTAGGTCTAGGCCTTGCCAATAGGTCTGCTTACACCCTTGAGTTAAAAATGAGGTAAAATTAGATTTATTTTAATATTATGAGGTTAAAAAAATATTTATTATTCCCATAATAATTATAAAATCAATTATTAATCATAACTAAGGTTAAAAATGAAAATGACCATCCTTACCAAGCCCTTTACTTACCATTCCTTCCCATAGTGACTGCAACCTTTGTAGTATTGGGTACCTTGTTTGATTCCAAGGATTATAGAAAGATTTTTTATATTTTTTTATGTTTAATACATATTATAAAATATTTTTTTGGTCTTTTATTGCCTTATATTCATTAATTTCACCATTTCCCCCAAAACTATCATCCTCATGCATGAGAAACCTACCCCTGCTATGAGATAAAATAGAAAGGGTTTTAAATATTATATAATAAAATAAAAATATATTATAGTTTATAATATGTCCTAAGGATTAATTTTACCAATTTATAGCTTATAAATCTAAGGATAGATCACCAAATTCTTTAAATTCCCAAAGCAGAACTTGAACCAAGCAGCTTGTGAAGGTAGGCAGGGTATAGGTTGTACTTTGGAGGTTTTATAGATTTCCTTGAGATTTTTTGTGATATTTCGGGATAATAAATTCATAAAATGATTTATTTAAACAATATTATAACTTAATTTCCCCTTAAACACTTCTTTATGCTCTTGGAAACATAGATTAGGTCTATGATTGCCTAGAAGGGGAATCACTATTTAGGCCTAGTTATATGTTATTTTGAGCTTGGTTTGGTATTTAGGAACATAATAAAAACATTATATAATGTTTATAGGATAATTTATGTGGTTAATAATCATATTTATAAGGCTAATGTCCATCATTTGCATCAGTTATCTCTCATTCTCAAGATTAAGCCATTTGCTCATTAGATTAAGACATCCTTATGACTCTTTTTGTAGGTCTAGGTCTAAGATTTAGTTGATGTTTTTGGACCTTATTTACATGATTATTATGTTATAATACAATAATAATGATTTTAATTTCCTTATAAACCTTCAAACCATATCAATTCTATGTTTAGGTCCTCAACTATGATACCTTTGCCTTGACTGTAATAGTCATGTTTTACTTCTGTAGGCGTGTCCTTGGGAAGAGTTAGGCCATGTAGATGGTGTATTTAGGTTTTAAATGAGTTAATTTATGTAAATTTTCATTTTTAAAATCCAAATCCACCAATAAAAACTCATTTGGTATAAGGAAAACCTTACGTCCAACTCACTATTTATCTCAATTGTAGGTGCCAATTTACATGCCTATAGGTGTATATATGGAGTGCTTACCCTTGATTTTGATGTGATAAAAATTATTATATTCCATTTAAGGTTAAAAATTTATTTTAACCAACATTATCACCTTGAAACCTTCAAAATACCATGTAGCAGTCAAATTAGATCACTGCCCAATATGTTGGTTGTAGGTGTTTGTAGGTATGCCTATTATACAGATAAGGGAGGGTGCTTAGGAGATCTAAACACTAAATAAAACATTTTATCTATAATTTTGGAATATTAAAGTCTTTTGGATAATTTTTTATAGTTTTATTTTGATGGCCTAGTCTACAAATTTCCAAATGAAGTGTAAAGTCACTTTTTATCAATATTCTGTAGGTGATCACTATCAAAATTCAATGTTTTCTTAGATGACTTTTATGTGTTCAATCTTCATCTTTCACTTACCTTTTTCACCTAAAAAATGGCATGTTAATTTTATGTGGATAGGGATACAAGAACAAATAACCAAGATCATTCTAAACTTCTCTGGTCATGGTATATATTATTTCGAAAAGGCTCAAGGATCTTTATTTTGATGATTTAGGGACTATGAGTCCTATACAATATGATCATTATTTTAAAGGAATTTTTTTTATTATATAGAATCATAACCATCATGACATGAATTATATGATTATTTGGCATTTTATAATAACAAACATGAATTCCATCATGTTTTTCACCCTTCACACCTCTGTACAAACCTCTTGGAGCTCTTGTATAAGGTGATTGTGAGTGACAAGGCAGTGAACAAGGAAAAGATGGAAAATTTGCCTTCAGGGGTGATAATTTGATATCTCATAAGACCATTCAAATAAAAAACTTCTAAAACATGAATCTAATCATGTTAAACATCCCATGGAGTCTTTTCCACGTTGTAAAAACACAGGTTATGCATCTATGACTACCAACTTGAGAAACAAGCATACTTTAGGAAATATCCTTCAAGGGAATTGAGAGAGAAGGTGTTGGATGATGATAAAACCATGGATAGGGCCTATTACAACCTAAAAACACTCCATCAAGATCATGTAACCCCATGTATATTTTGAAAACAATAAATAGATACAAACCCATACCCCTCTTGAATGCAAGTTCATAAAAAGTTGTCTATGGTATAAGTGATTATTTTTGAAGGAGGAGCCAAAAATATGAGATTTATTGGTATGGATTTGAATTAAACTTAGATTAATATCTACCCCCAACACCATTCTTCTTGGTTCCACTTGTACGACCCATATCAAGTGCTTGAATTTGACCTTCTTTGGCTTGCTAAGAAAAAATGAAGGAAAATAAGTTAGAAATGAAATTTTTATGAAACATATTAAAAAAATACATGGAAATGGTTTTTGGGGGGGGGGGGATGAAGAGTCACACCACCCACATTTTTAGCTGTAAGTGAACTCAAGGAATCCATACAAGTGCCCAAAGAGGTCTATTTTTAAGGGAAAATTGTCATTTACTATTCATGAATGATTCTTTGACTGACCTCTGATATATTATAACATAATTTGACCTCTTCCATGTTGGGATCCACCTTGGTGACAAATTTGATAACCCCACCATCCATACAAGTCATTTATTATGCTAGAAAAGTGGCCAAAAAGCACTTTTTGCACTTATGACTTGAAGACACTTTGAAACCTATAAAATACTATTTTAGGACATTTTAAAAATAAATTGATCATTTTAATAAGTTTGACCATGGTTGACTTTGGTTTACTAGCTTAGTACAAGGGAAGTGAACTTCAACAAGGACTAAGGGAAGGATAAGTCAGACATATAGGACAATGAAAGACCCCATAAGACACATGAAACCTTATTAAAAAGTTAAAAATAGTAGGGGTTGACCAAAATTTGAATAGAAGTCAAATTTGGTCAATAATAACCAACTCAAGAATCATACAACATGATGAGATGTTGTTTTAACCGCATATGTACTTCATTTGGACCAAGTGTTATTTCTTCTATTTGCATAAATTATTTGGTTTCAACCAATTGTATTATTTTAGATATGTTATAATTTATTAGGAATTATGATTGTAACCTTTTAGAGCTAGGGATATATTTAATAAATTCCTACCCACCTTATATAAGTATTAGATTCATAGGTAGTAGGCTAATATTATAAGTTGAAGAGAAGAGAAGTAAAATTAATCTCAGAACTATTGTGTTTTTTTTATACTATGTTGAATGAATCATTTTATTACTATAGGTCCAATTAATGCAATTTTTTTGATTTGAAGTAGAATAGTTGTAACAAAGGATAAGATTGGAATGTAATCCAATTGAGGAGGGCCCACTCGTAAGGAGATGTGTTGAAAATCTCATCTGTTAATTAGTTTATTTATTTTTATTGTGTGATTACTTTCATTTTAGTTTGTGTGAATGAATATTGGATTAATAAGCATAAGTAGTTATTTTTCATATATGTGTGTATGTTACAATTTTATGTAAGTAATTTCATTTTGGTGTGGGAAGCTTACAAAATTTAAACAATAAATCAATTATTTTCTTGCAATTCATTTATATAAACATTTATTTCCTGACATTTAAATATATCTTACAAGTGTGTTAATTAAATTAAAGTAAAGTGTGTTTTTTGTACACAATGTTAATACTCATACAAACTATGTACCAAAATAGTTGAGTCTCTCTTGACCATAATAAGGACTTTTTAAACTATAGTACCTATTGAACCAACCAAACTAGTTGAACTAGATGAGCAAAAAGAGATAATTATAGAAGTCTTAAAAGAATTCCCAAGAAACCCCTCTCCATCACCTCCATCTATGAGATTCTCATTTATATTGTAAAAGAATAATATTAAACCATCCATTACTCAAATTGGGTTAAAGAACTTAAAGAGTGGGTTTTAGAAGTTTTTAGCCTACAAGTAGTTTGAAATATCATGGGGGACCTCCAAGGAGAGAATTCCACTAATGAAGCTATAACCTTTGAATTTGCCATCCACACTCTTATAGGTGATGTAAAGATGAAAAAACATCTCCTTTAGACTTGAATAACTTTAGAGGGATGATAAGTGAGGGTACCGATACATTCCTCTTCAAATTTGATGTTCTATGTCATAGTTATGACTACAACTATAATGCTCAAAAGTTAAAACTATTTCTAGATAATCTCAAGGACACATCCATTAGATGGTTCATGGAGTTGGGAAAAGATTAAATATCCACCTAGGGAGAAATTAAGGAGAAGTTTCTTTCTAAATATCAAGATTATTGTAGACTATGAGACTCTAGGAGAGATTATATCTTTAGGATATTACATAAAGAATGTGAACGATCGGAATATTACATGGAGAGGTTTTTGTTTTGTCACAAAAGTATTAAAAAAATGTGTTATACTATGAATGCATCAATTTAATATTATTGAAAGGAGTCAATAAAAAATGTTTGGTAGTACTAGATATTATGATAAACAAATATGTATCACAATTATTATTTTATGAGATTACCCTCCTATTTAGAAATTATTCAAGGTCCATGATGAAGATCCAAAACAAAATAACATTGCCTACACCTTCTTCCAAATCTTCTAACAAATTCTCATTGATGGAAGTAAATTAGTAAAATATATGAAACAAAACATCATTAGTCACATTGCATACATGAGGAAAACAAGAAGAGATCGCGTAGGGTTTGAACATATATTGACTGAACTACCATATAAGGAAAATGGACTATAAATTCCATGTTGTTTGGGTAAAAGTGGAAAACATAACAAAGGAAGATCATGAGGCAATAGATCTCCATACAATTGGATGAAATGGAGATTTTATTTTTTATGTAGCCTAAATGAAACCATGGTTTCAAAGACCATAAAATTTAGGTATGCCATCAAATTTTGCATTTTTAAATTTTGCTCCTTCTTATAATTGGAATGCCTCAAATCACTAGAATAAAATTCCACCTCAAAACCCAAACTTTCCTCAACAAAGCTCTCAAAAATAAGCTAATTGGCATTAATTTCAAATCCAAAATTAGTTACATCAAAGTTTGAAATACTAAACCAATTGGACATAGTCCCAAAATCAGCCATGACAACCCCAAATCAAAATAAACAATGGTATCCTCTTTACAACCAATGGTATAAATCATGGAATGGAAATTATCCATGGCTAAACCCTAATGTTGGATTCTAAAAAACACCACAACCATGCTTGAAAAAATAACCAAAATTAATTACAAATAATCCCAATCCACCTCCACCTAAATACTCAAAATTAATTTTCTAGCTTGAACCCAACCCAAATAACAAGTCAGCCCAACCAACATTTAATAATGTAATGACATATCCCACCTATTCGATGGAAATTGATAATGTATAACTTTATTCAGATAGAACACTCTCAAATTCCATCTCACCCATAATAAAATAACCTATATAAGAGGTTCACAATACCAAAATTAACCCGCAATCATAAAATAAAATATCCACCCCTAAACCAAGTACGTACAATGCCTAAGAATTACTTAAAAACCCACCTTTCCCAGACAGATTACAATTAAAAAAATAACTAAAACTTGAATTTGGATTTGTCAGTCAATTTTAAAATTTGTGTCAAAATTCCATTGTTTAAAGCTATAAATTATATTTCCATCTATACTAAGGCTATTTAAGATTTGTGCCATATAAACTTAGCCCGAAAAAGGACCCCAAAACTATCCAATTAGTTGGATAACTTATAGACATTATGCTTGGAAACATGGTCCTACCAAAATACTCTAACCCAGGTAACCAAATTATTTAATGGAACACTCATTCAAAATACTCTAATATATATAGGCCCTCAAGGAAACCATGAAAAAACTAAGACGCATATGCCTTCCTCACACTCCCATTATTTAAAAAATGGTAGACATATCAACTATCAAACTTGAAGGAGTGATTGAAGACATTGTCATATCGGTAGATTCATAGGAGTATATAATAGATTTAATGATATTAAAACCAAAGGCTAATCTAGTAGGATGCCCTATTATCTTATATAGGCCTTGGTTAGCTAAATTCAATGCATTCATGGTTTTAGGTTAGGGAATATGTTAATTTTGAATGGAAATACCACAAAAAACTAGCCTTATGTCTAGCTACCCAAATTTCATCTAAACTAGAACAATCTCCTTGGGTAGAGGATGAATATGATGACCAAGCTCCCCTAAAAAAAATATTTACTATTTAATGGAGCCCATTTTTTAAAACACAATATGAATACACAATCACTTCTAACATCATGAAAAATATTTACAAAGATGACCTACATGGAAATAATATTCTAGAATGCACATATTGTTCCCTTACATATATCTTTCTAATATAATAATCCTTAGAACCTAGGGAATACATTATAAATTTCCATCATCTCTTATCACACCATTTTTTCCTTATCAATCTTTTAGGTAACATTTATTCTATTAAATTATTATCCAAATAAGTGGACATACTATTGGGATATCCTCTTAACATCAACAACAAATTGGACTCCTAACAAGAAACCTAGTTGGTAACCATGCTATAAGACATAAAATTGATTTTTCATGGGATTAATATGACATGAGAGGACTTAACATGGACTTTTTCACTCACCACATTTATATTAGTGAAGAATGGAAAGCCATTCAACAACCACAAAGATGGGTAAATTCTATTGTTTGATAAATTATGAGAACTAAAATACAAAAGCTCTTGGATGCAAGTTTTATTTACCAATTTATGATAGCCAATGGGTATCACCACTTGTCATTCCGATAACAAAGAATGATAAATGGATAATTTGTGTGGTTTATCTAGAGATGAACAATGCCAAAAGGAAAGATCACTTCCCTTTTCCATTCATTGATCAAATTCTTAACACTCTTATAGGAAAGAAATAATTTTCCTTCTTAAATGGTTTTAGTGGATATAACTAGATAAAAATTACCCCTTAAGACCAATATAAGATCACATTCATAAGAACTTGGGTAACTTATTATTTCTCATACTTCCATTTGGGTTATGCATTATTCCTACCACCTTTAAAAAGGTTATTTTGAGTATGTTCATTGATCTATCCCATGACTTTGTGAAAATATATATGGATGACTTCCTAGCCTATGGGAATTCCTATGATGAAGCCATTAACAACCTATAAAATGTTATTCAACATTGTTAAAACAATAATATGTTATTGAGTCATGAAAAATGTTATATTATCATGATATAATGTATTGTATTAGGACATCATATTTTAGAAACATGGATATGTTGGAAGTAAAATATGGCTGAGAGGTGGGGGGTGTGAATTAGTTATCTAATTTTTCTTTTATTTCACTTATCATTCATTCATGATTCATCATCAAAAAGTATAAGTACTTGGACACGCATCAAGAAAAAGAGATCACATACAAAGCATGAACATAAGAAGCACATCAATACATCATTTATATGGGAAACCCTATAGGGGGAGAAAACCCACTCTCAATCTTGAAAACCAATGGACTATAGTCTTATAAAGATATCACACACATGAGAATTTTATATCAACACCAACTGATTGAGGAGCACCCACCCCTAAATTTAGTCTAGTACTTACTAGACCATTAGCTAGATCCAACTATAAAGGAGGATAAAAACCCCTAGGTGATTAAGAAACCACTCAAAAACCTTAGCTCTAATGTATTTTATACCTGATGATGGAACACCTAAATCTCATACACCTGCAATCTACTTCTCTTCTCCAAGCAGGCACTCCTAGCTCATTGGCTCAACCAAGTCACCCTTTAGACTATTAGGTATAATGAATTTTTAGCTCATGAAATTAATAATACAAACATGATTTATCCTATTCAACTTCTCATGGTCCTAAATGACCCATCTCTTCTCCTTGATTGATCTTTTTTCTTTGCTTTTCACCACACACACTTGCCATCCTCAAATAGGCCAATTAGACCTAGTATATATACAATACTCTTATCTAACCCATATTAGTTAGCCAAGATTATATCCATGATTGATATATATTTTAGATATATACTCATAAAAATTATATGTAATATCCATACACTCCTTAGGTTGGCCATTTCCCTTAATACCCAAAACACCAATTAGGCCTAGTAGAAACTTAAAGGAATTAGGCCTACAAACCAACATGTTACACTTTGGAATCCTTGGTCCACCTTTAGAATTAAAAAATAGATAAAAATCATAAAAATGGATCTTATAATAACATTTCACACTTACCCAAGTTTCCAATCCACCTATAACTCCAAACCACTACTCCATCCAAGCCATTCTCTCTCTCACTCCAAGACTTATGAACACCTAGAAAATACTACCAAGAAGAATTGAAGCATGATATTCATTTATCCAATTTAAAAACTTATATAAGTAATTAAAATTTAATTTATGACTCAATAAAAACCTCCAAATTAATTTTTCACCTTCACACAACTTAGAACCATCCAAACTAACTCACTCTAGATGACCTACTCAAACTGGTCATGCACATCATAAACTTAGTTAAAGATATTTGACTACTCAAAAAAAATAGAGGTAGAATATGAATAAAAAATTCATGTAAGAAATATATGAGACTCATGTAATACCAAAAATCTCTCACTCACCTCAAACTTTGCTCATAATAACTCAAACTAGCCTCTCCAAATAGGCCACTTCAAACTACTTGCAATATCCAAAAACTAGTCATGGAAACATGAATTTATCTCACATAAAATGTATTTAATAAGATATTAAAATGAATTAAAAATATCATAAAATTACCTTATATCACTATCCTATAATTATATCATAGGCTTTAATAGTAAAAGACTCTTCTACAAGCCATTTTCACTTCAGTAGCTCATAAAGACTCAAAAAGACCAAGAAGGTCAACTTTGAGTCAACTCCCTAATAATACCTAAAGAATAAGAACCAATTAAAATTCATAGATATAGTGAATAACACCCCTAAATCACCACTAATAGATCAGACCCATCCCTACTCACTAATTAGGACTTCTAATTCCACTTCTCACTCTGACCAGTTTTTCTCACTCATGGCACCCTTTCCTTCATATCAATTAGAAAATTTTAAGAAATGAATTTTATTGAAAATTTCCATGAATTTTTTAATAAAGTTATAGTATTAATCACACACCCATTTTTTCCCCTAGTTACTTTCATAAATCTCTCACAATATCAAAAACATTGTTAAGAATCACTTTTCTATGGGAACCACAAACGGTCAAGACTAACCAAGACCATAACCAGAAGCCTAGAGGAGTCCTATACAAAATTAAAACATAATTATATCCATCCACAACATTATTAATCATCAATAGGAAATATCTTCAACATCAGGTCTAAGACTAGTAGTTTTGCACATAAAAACGTGCTTACCTTCTTAGTAATCATTCATAAAGAATAAGCCCTTAATACATGAAATAATGCTTGTAAAACCTTATTAGGAACCTTACCCAATATCTATAAAAGGATAAAATCCCCATGAAAAGTATACATGAGCTGAATAATATGAGAACTTTCTTCTCAAGCTCAAAATGTATTATTCAAGCACCCTTTGAAGCACATGAAGTCATTTCTAACTTTATCTCTCATAAAAAAATTTTAATTGGTAAAAATTCTTGACCACACATCTAGTATCATATCTCATGAAAATATAGGATAAATCATTTTTAAATCCCTCTTTGACCCTTTACAAGGCCTCATAAGCCCATCTAGGCCAACTAGGCTAATGCCCAAACTACCTTATAGACCACTTGTAACTACTTGAAAGTCATATACCTAGCCCATTGTATCCCTACACATGTATAACATGTATATGCCAAGCATACTAAGCTCCATACCATGGCATACAATCCATAGGAGTCAAAACCCTATATGAAACCATACATGGTCAAACCTACTAGACCTGCATACTTCATGAGAACCTCATGAAACCACTCTAACCTACATAGAACATTATAATATCATGTCTTTAAATACCATACCATGATCCATACCAGCATACATTCATCCAATCAACCTTTATGCAAGCATCTCACTACACTATGCACATTAGACCACCATGCTCCATCTCACTCCACCTACTAGATAACTTTGTCATTGCACATGGCTTGTAGACATCAATGAAAACACTTACCATAAATTTCCCAATAATCTCCCCCTTTTTCATTAATGGCAACACTCCTTTTCTCTCTCCTCCTTTGCCAAAATGATAAAGTGGAGACCCTTCGACACTTAACACTTCAAAAATCAAGAAATTAAGATATATAAAACACGTAGAATCAAGATCACCTATAGGAATACATCTAAAAATGGACCATTCAGACCTCAAATAGGCATAACTCCCCCTTGGAATAATATTTTACTAAAAAATTGCTCCTAAGCTACCTAGATCCTTAGCCCTGTCACCAATTACATAGTAACATAGCTCCCCCTAGGACCCTACTCCACTTTTAAGGCTCCCCCTTAGTATAAAAAACCCATGCACACCTACATGACCTCAAATAATAGCTACCATCACTTCAAACAACAACAAAAGCACCAAAGCTCCATACAAGCTCACTTATCATCACTTTCAAGGCACCACATAGAACACCAAGGGCAATCCAAGCATAGAAACACACCTAAATCATGATTATAATATACCAAAATACTCAACTAAAACTAAAAATTCTAATGTTATTTTGAAATATATCATAAAATTACTCAATTTCTTCACTAGGCCTACTTAGACCCCTTATAACCTTATTTGGCCACTACAGACCTCATAACTTCCTGCCCTTACTACTTCAAGCCATGAAACTCCATATATTAAGTCCAATACCATTCCAAATTAGGTATGCCAAAACTAAGCCTCCAAATCATCCTCCTTAACATACTTCCTTCCTTAGCCTACTAGCCAATTAGGCCTCTTAGTGAGCTAAAACTTGAATAAAATGAAATATACTCACTTCTAGACCACTGTAAAACTTGATTCAGATACCCATTTTTCCCATTCAACTATTTTTGATAATTCTAACCTCTAACTCCAAATCTTGATGAATTTTCCAAACATGCCCAAATTACTAGGCCTTCCAAGTAATAATTAGTCAAAAGTCAACCTATGGTCAACACAGACACCTAAGATAGATACCACACCTATATACCATAAAAATCACTTCCATTCCAAATTTAAAGCCTCCAAAACTTTGGGAACATTGACTTCCTCTAAGCCTCCAAACACATGCTCTTGAGAAGAAGAGCTAGAGACCACTCAAAATGCTCCTCCTAGCAAAAAATAAATCATCAACCTATGAAACCACCTAGAAAATGTGTAAATCACATGTATACACCTTCTTGAGAATAAAAATCCTCATGACACATTTTCATTCATCATATGACCCTTGAAACCAAACAATCTATGCATACAGGTTCATTATCTAGAACAGGCACCTTGACCAAAAGGTCAAAATCACATCTAAGCACCTCCTAAACATATCCAAACCTCCTATTATAATTTTACACATCAAAAAAAAATTTAATAATCTATTTAAAATATTTTATCCATCATAAATCATCAAAATAGCACTTTGGACACCTTCTGGGCAGTTATCACTACCAAAATTGGTCAATTCTAACTTTTAACCACAAAACTCACATCTAAGCTCATCAAGGATTTATACCACCTAGGAATGACATTTGTCAATATTCCTCATGTCCTCAAACAAACCACTTATTTCTTTTCCTTCAAAACACCACTCAACCAAGGCATCAAAAATTGATCAAAAATGCACTTTAGGATTAGGAGACCTGAACATTCCTTCTAAAAACCATTCTTGCTTCCAACTAACTTCTTGGGTTAAATTAAAAATTTGAGATAATCAATAATAGATCCCATATGATCCTCAATTCATCAACCATCTATCCTTTAGACACCACAAGCCATTATGGCTAAGAATTCTTCAAAGTACTTCATGGAAAAACACAATTTTATAATTCTATGTATACACCTACTATCTGTCAGATATTTGATAAGCAATATTTCCTTTAAAACACTCAACATAAGATACCACAATAGTAAAACTAATGATAAATGATGTTAAGGTAATAACCAACCTCTTATTCCATTGATCTCTTCATGAAAACCCTTCAAATTGACTCCAAGGATCAACCTCACCCTCATAATTAAGTACCTATTATGAAAACTTAGAACTTATGACATCTTTAGATATGTAATAGAGACCAAACAACATAATTAAAATCATTCAATGATCCTCATATCATTATCCATTTTTGAAACATCACTTTTAATAATCTCCTTTAAGCTCACAAGCAATCTTGTGAAGCTACATCAATAAGAAATATCTTCAGAACTTTTGTGACTATTCAAAAGACACAAACAACAATCCAACCTACTTATTAAATCAGTTCCAAGCATTATAACTAATGAAAACTAATTCTCATCTTGAATAACATTGGTCTTGAAAGCCAATCCTCAACTCTAATACCCCTGTTCTGACTTAGGTTCCTTTGAACATTACCTTGCACTCAAACATGCTTAGGGTTTGTAGTCATAACTCATCTTGAAACCCTCAAATCACTATATTTCAACTCTTGAGATAGATCTTCAAATATAAGATCAATCTGATTACTCTCAATGTATCTAAAAATGTCATATTACCTTGAGAATACTATAATACACTTTGATCATTCACATTGAGAGTATAAGGTCACCATTTAACTTAACAAGTCACACTAGTTTGTCAATCAAGAGACGTTGAGACATAGCCAACTTCCATGGAGCTTTTCTTGAAAAAACACACACTTCTAGATCTCTCTTAATAAACTAGACATTTTCATATACTTTTTTTCCATTTTATATGAGTCTTCTCCATGCATAGGTATCCATAAACCATTTGCTCTTACTCAGAAAGCTTCATTAGCTCTCATACCCTCATTAAGTCTCATAGAGACCTAATATAAATATAACTATCTTTCAATATGCCTTCAAGGTCCTTTTGTCTATCAATATAGGTTTGATCTTGGACTTAGCTTCAAGATAATCCTTATTCATTCCAATATGCCTTCTTTGACAAATCCTCATGTTTGAAGAACCACCTGTAATAACAAACAACTCACCTTGGCTTGAGTGAAGAACAATCCTTACCTTGACATCCTTATTCATCTTAGAGTAACCTTCAAAATTAATCAATCTAAAAAGCAAAAATTAGAAAACATGAAGAACCATGACATCAACTAGGCTACCATACTGATCATCACCAATTCTAACAACAAGCTGACTAGGCTCACACCAATCACCAAGCTACTCACAAGATCAACTCTAAGCTACTTAAGATCCCCTGTAGGCTGTTAATCCTCCTTCAAAGGTCTATCTCTAATACTAAATATTGGAGGTACAAAATGAATAAGAGGGGGTGAATTATTTATCTAATTTTTCTTTTATTTTACTTATCATTCATTCATGATTTATTATCACAAATTATAAGCCCTTAGACAAGCATCAATACAAAGAGATCACATACAAAGAATGAATATGAGAAGCACATAAATACATCATTTATGTGGGAAACCCTCTAGGGGGAGAAAATCCAATCTAAATCCTTCAAACCAATGGACTACATTCCTATAAAGATATCACAAACACGAGACTTTTAGATCAACATTAATTGATCAAGGAGCACCCACCCCTCAATTTAGTCTAGTGCCTACTAGAATTTTAGCTATCTCTAACTAGAAAGGAGGATACAAACCCCTAGGTGATTAATCACCCACTCAAACACCTCAGATTTTATGTCTTCTATACTTGATTATTGAACACATGAAGCTCATACACCTATAATCTACTTCTCTTCTCTAGGCAGGCATTCCTAGCTCATTCGCTCAACCAAGTCACCCTTTAGATTGTTATGTATAATGACTTGTTAGCTCATGAACCTAATTATAAAAACATGAATGATCCTCTTCCCCCTCTCATTGTCCTTAATTACCCATCTTTGCTCCTTGATTGAACTCTTTTCTTCGCTTTTCACCACACACACTCTCCATCCTCAAATAGGCCAATTAGGCCTAGTATATATACCATAATCTTATCTAACCCATATTGGTTGGAAAAAATGATTTACATGCTTGATGTATATTTTAAATAAATTATCATACACTTTATATATAATATACATACAATCCTTAGGTCAGCCATTTCCCTTAAGACCCAAAACACCAATTAGGCCTAATAGAAACCTAAAAGAATTAGGCCTACAAACCAACATGTTACACCTTGGATTCCTTGGTCCACCTTAAACCTTAAAAAATAGATAAAACACATAAAAATGGATCTAATAATACCATTTCACATTTAACCAAGTGTCCAATCCACCTATAACTCCAAACCATAACTCCATCCAAGCCATTCTCTCTCTCACTCTAAGACCTACATAGACCCAAAAAATACTACCAATAATAACTGAAGCATGATATTCATTTATCCACTTGAAAAACTAATATAATTACTTAAATAGGTCCTTCATGACTCAATAAACACCTCCAAATTCATTTTTTACCTTCACAGCTTAGAACCATCCAAACTAACTCACTCCAAATGACCTACTCAAACTGGTTATGCAGATCAAAAACTTAGTCAAAGATATTTGACTAATCAAAATAAATTAGAGGAAAAATATGAATAAAAAATACTTGTGATAAGGATATGGGACTCTTATAATACCACCAATCTCTCACTCACCTCAAAGTCTACTCAGAACAACTCAAACTAGTCTTTCCAAATAGGCCACTTCAGACTGCTTGAAAGCTCTAAAAACTAGTCATGGAAACATGAATTTATCTCACCTAAAATATATTTAATAATGTATTAAAATGCATGATAAATATCATAAAATTAAATTATATCAATCTCCTAAAATTATATCATAGGATCCAATAGCAGAAAACTCTTCTACAAGCCATTTTCACTTCACTAGTTCACATAGACTCAAAAGGACCAAGAAGGTCAACTTTGAGTCAACTCCCTGATCATACCTCAAGAATAGGAACCAATTAGAATTAATTTATAGATTTAATAACACCCATGAATCACCACTATGATCTCAGACCTATCCCTAGTCACTATTTAGGCCTTCCAATTCCACTCCTCACTCTGACTGGTTTTTCTCACTCATGGCACCCTTTCCTTCATATCGACTAGACAAATTTTAGGACCTATAACCTTAAAAAATATAAATGAATATTATTTAAACTTTCCATTAATGTTTTAATAAAGTTATAATCTTCATCACACACTCATTTTTTCCCTTGATTACTTTTATAAATTTATCACAATATCAAAAACACTATTAAAAAGCACTTTTCTATGGGACCCATAATAGTATAGACTAAAAAATCCCATAAACATAATAATATAGGAGTATTATATATTTTTAAAACATAATTCTATCCATACACCACATTATGAAGCATCAACAAGAAATATCTTCAACATCAAGTCTAAGATTAGGAATTTTGCACATAAAAACTACCTTATTAGCAATTGTTCATAAAGAATAGGCCCTTAATACATGAAATAATTCTTGGAAAAACTTCTTATTAACCTTCCACAATGTATACAAAAGGATCATATCCCAATGCAAAGTCTACATGAGCTAAAGACTATGATAACTTTCTTCTCAAGCTCAAAATGTATCATTTGAGCACCCTTTGAAGCACATGAAGTCATTTATAAATTTCCATTTCATCTACTAAAATATAACTTGATAAAATATGATTTAAGACACATCTCTTATCATATATAATTAAAATATAGGATAATCATTCTGAAATCCCTCTTTGACCCTTTTTAAGGCCTCATAAGCCTGTCTAGGCCAACTAGGCCAATGGCCAAACTACTTTATAAATCACTTAAAACATATTATAAGTCATATACCTAGCCTTTTGGATCCATACACATGTATAAAATTCATATTCAAATCATAATTATCTCTATACCATGGAATACAAGCCATAAGACTCAAAACCCTATAGGCAACCATACATGGTCAAACCTACTAAACCTGCATACTTCATGAGAACCTCATGAAAACACTCTAAAATGAATAAAACATTACAAGATAATTTATTTCAATACCATACCATTCTCCATTCCACCATACATTCATCTAATCAACCTTCATACAGGCATCTCACTGCACTAAGCACATTAGACCCCCATGCTCCATCTCACTGCACCTGCTAGACCACTTTGTCATTGCACATGCCTTATAGACATCAATGCCAACACTTACTATAAATTTCCCAATAGGATATATGTATACCCTAATAAAATATAAGTAATAAACAACTTTCCAACACCTAAAAAATAAAGAGATGTTAGAGGTGTCTTAGGCCATGCCAAATGTTATTGTAGATTCACCAAAGATTTCAGCAAGATAGCTGATCCAATACTTGTTTTATTATGAAAATATTTTGAGTTTATGTGGAATAATGCATGTCAATAATCATTTTAAACTCTTAAAGATATACTTATGAAAACACCCAAACTGAGAGGTCTAAATTGGAAACTACCCTTCCATATTCACAATGATGTTTCTAACACAACACTTAGGGAAATACTTGTACAAATATATGGGTCACTAAACTATGTTAAATAATTCATCATTAAAAATATTTAATAAATAGAATTAAACTACACAATCACATAAAATAATTATTGCATTAGTGTATGTTATAAATGAATTATGACATTACATTACTAGTTATCCTATTTTTGTTCATAATGATCATTCTATAAATAAGTATTTAATAAAAAATTGGTAGTAAGTGGTAGTATAATCATATGGGTGTTATTTTTATAAGAATTTGATATCATTATCATGGATAGGCTTGAAAAAGATAATGTAGTTGCATATTTCTTGTCTAGATTAACATCTAATGAATATATCCCATTAGTATATGATTACTTTCCTAATGAACATCTCTTTGATTTAACTATTTCCACTTATTTTTTATATATTTCTAACTATTTGTTTGTAATACAAAATCCTCTATAATTTTAACTTAGGGAGAAACACCATTTGGCGGACCTAGGTATCCCTTATTCATGGATGTCTAATTTTTTCTTTCACATTGAGTTTGATTTAATCATGCACATGTGTGTCAAAGAGGATGAGGTGTTTGATATAATATAAGCATGTCATTTTGAACCATGTGGGGGGAATTTTACATCAAAGAGGACAACACACAATATCCTCATGATAATCTACTATTAGTATACTTTACACAGATTTGTTATTACATACACTTGATCGTGTGACTAATTTCAACATATGGGGAAAACCACATGTTCAGATGAGATGCCTCTCCAATTTTAGTTAACATTAGAGTCCTTAAAAAAATGGGGAATTGATTTTTTTGACACTTTAGATCCACCTTCTCAAAACAAAGAGTATATCTTAGTTTGTACAAACTACTTTATTAAATTTGTAGAGGTTAGGAGTTTTGACATATACACAAGATGAAAAGGTATAAAAATTATTATATGAAGATATCTTCACCCAATATAGAGTTTCAAGAGAGATAGTCTTAGATCAAGGACCACAATCCATGTCTAGTATAAATGCAACCCTTATACGAGAGTATGAGTTTAGGCATAAGAAATCTACTCCATATCATCCAAAATATAATGATCAAGATGAAGTTAAAAATAAGGAGTTGGAGATAATTATTAAAAATATAATATCTATACAACATTATGATTGGGAAAAACATCTTCCAAATGTTGTATTAGCTTATAAAACTGCATGGAAGATAAGCATTGATTTCACACCCTATGAGCTGGTCCATGGAAGGAGGGTTGTTCTCCACATAGAGTTTCAAATTAAAACTATAAGTACATCCCTAAAACTTGTATATTTTTCCAAATCACAATGAAAAATAATAAAGTAACTAGACTCCTTAGATAATCTTTAAAGAGTATCTTTACAGTGCACATATACAGTATAGAAATAGGATAAAATGACACGATCAATTCATCAAAACATGGAAGTTTCAAAAAAGTGATTGGGACTTACCCTATGCCTCAAAGTATAAGGATCATAAAGGGAAAATTTAGACTATATGGTTAGGCCCTTATGAAATACAAAAATTGTCTGATAATGGAGCAATAAAACTATGCATAATTGATTAGGTACATTTCTCCTTGATGGCCAATTGTCATCATCTTAAGTTTTATAATAAAACATTATCTAAGAGAATATTTCTTTCAAAAGATAACTACAAAATATAAGCCTCACATTAATATGCATATCTCTCACATATTGGATGGGCATTATGGTTCAACTCCTAAAGAGCTTGCTTAGGTATGGATGAAACACTTCAACCCCACCTCTTCGAGGTAGGATATGAAAACTAAACATTATAGTTTTATTTAGAAAATAAGATTATTGGATGGACAATACTGAATAAATTTATTTAGAATTGAAAACTATCTTATTAGTCATTTAGGAGTAAAAAAAAATCAAAAAAAAATCATCATCCCTATGTGTAAAATTAGGTTGTTGACCACCTAGGCAAGTAAAACAAGTAATAATTTGAGTCAAATGTAGCCTCTTAGGAATTTTGAGCCTATTTCAAGGTTATCCAAGTAACTTTACATCCACCTAGAGCCTCCTAGGTACTATCTCCTAGTGTTTCAAGTATCTTACATCCACCTGCAACCTCCTAGGTGTTACAGGCCTACCTACAAGTGTTGGAGGATACTTTATATCAACCTAAAAAAATTACCACAAAATAATTTGGAATTATAAGGGAATTTTTTTAGTAGGATGGATAAATTATCATCATCATTCTAATTATATTATCTCATGGATATTATTAATATAATTTATGTTTCTATTTTACTGTTATTTTATTGTATTTTTTCATAAGACTCTACTTTTACATATGTATTATTGTTTTAGTTTCCCTAAATCAACTTGTAACCACTACTACTTATTTCCTATTACAAAATTATCATCTCCAAAAGAAATCTAAACCTCTTCCTCTAATTATTTGTCTCCCAAGCACATGTATTCATTGTTTATCCCTATGGACATTCTAAAATTTCATGTTTGTCTCAGGCATTACTAAATTTCACAACCAAAAACTTGTTTCAAACTAGATATTCTCATAAGATTTCTTATAAAATGTTTTACCAATGAACCATATATTTCTTAATCATCATCAAAGTATATTCATCATTAGACAACTACCTAAGTTTCATGAATCATGTTAAAAGAATCTAAGTGCCACCTTCATACACATGAAATAATGATATAATTGGTAAATCAATGCCTTAATCAGGCATCCATATTAGTTATTTAGGATAGATATGATTTATCATGACTAATTTTTTTATGTTTTTTATTTCTTAAAGTGTCATAAACATTTATGAGTCACCTCCACATAATACCTTGCCATTATTCCTTTTTTATTCCCAAGTCATCCTACTTCTATGTGTTTTCATCATATACCCTAATCATTACTCCTTAATTCTCATCACCTTTATGTATTTTCTTCCCTTATATCCCATTGGTTATTTGTGCCTCCAAATTTAATTTCATTACACTTGAGGACATGTAAAAACCTAAATTTAGAGGGAGGATAATTGATGGTATGCTGACATGTGTGATCCATTGATCCAAAAGGATAAGGAACAAGCACACCATAAGTATAAATTTATAAGTAATGAAACATGATGTGTATGGAATAATTACACTACCACACATTAAAAACCATACCAATTAACTTCCATATCCTTACAAATTCAACATTTCATCCTTGTTCACATATTACATGTTATTTTCAAACTTCATGAAGACACCAAGAATCTTCAAGGATTGAATAAGTACCTACTAAAGAGAATTCATAAGATAAAGATGGGGGGATATATACAAAGGATGGAACCAAGTGAACACATGATTCTAAGAAACAATCCACAAGTGGTGACCATTTTTTAAGATTCAAGATAGATGGAATTCATATAAAAATTCACATCATATAATTTTGAGATTACTCAGACATTATAGGATGATACAAATAACATCAAAGGGTTGGAGGTAATCTTAATTAAGGAGTTAATTTTGGAGGTTACTAGCCTATCTAGAGTAGGGGAGAAATAGGTAGAATGACATATAACTATTGATTTTAGAACTAGATTTTGTGTACTAGGGGAAATTCTTGAGTATGATGCATAAGATTAAAAAAGACTATCACTCCCTCCTCCATGGAATTTAGTACTTGTATACACTTTTAAATACTTTACATGTGAATGTAGATTATCTATGGTATGTAATTCTCACTTGAATCTCTTAATACACATTAGACATAAAATCACTATGATTGTGCCCAATTATTTCTTACATTTTCTAAGGAATATGTATAAATAATATAAAAAAGGAGACTTGTAGCCATATCCCACCATTTTATAATAACATTAATAATTAATAGGGTATTGGCCATTAGTAGACTAGACATTCCATAAGATAATTTTATCTCACTGCCTCATCTTCATCAACAAGCTGATGCTTAATCTAGAATACCTAAAAATGTCAGACCATGTCTTCTTTTTTCCCTAGTAAGAGAAAAAATACCTTAGAAACCTCCTCCAATAGACACAAATGTCATTCTCATAGGTTAAGATCAAAAGGAGCAAGGGATGGTCAATCCTCATCTAAGGATGTGATGATAAAAATATCATCAGAGGAAGAAGATAGTGGTAGTGAGGAGGAGTCAAAGGAAGAAAAAGAGGAATTGGAAGAGGATACTAAAGAAGAAGAAATCAATGGAAGCTCAAAATCTATAAAAAAATGGGGAAGAACTTGTATTTGAGTAAGGGACCCAAAAAAATAAGAAGAGAGAACAAACAACTATCTCTTCTAGTTAAAATTTGAGTGATTATAAGAAAATTATGCTTGCATATGTATAAATAGAGTCTCTAAAGGTAAGAATTAAAGAATTATAGGTATGAAGGAATGGGTTGGATACACTAGTACAAGTGGCAAGGAAAGAGTAAAGAATGTATGGGGAAGAAATGCCCACATTAGAAATTCCATCAATAACATCAATTTCACCTGAGGATCCTGTAACCTCTATAATCAAAGAGGAATTTATAGCATATGTAACACATTCAGTTATGTCTAATATGCATGTTGGGGTTCCTATAGATTGTATATTTATGAAAGAAAATTAGGTCATCATTGATGCATTAAAAGTGAAGTGTCATATATTCTATGAGGGCTAATAAGAAATAATCCACTAGTTATTAAAAGATAAAAATACATTAAAATATAATTGGATGAAAAGGATTAGTAATTAAGGCAGAAATATATGGTTATTTCTTGGTTTAAAGCATTAATTCTAAATAATTTTGAGATGTCCATGAAATTATTAAAATGTAGGACATCCTCTATGGTTTATGTATTGTATTTGAAGGAACAACTCATTCAATTTAAATTAGGAAGGATAATCTTAGGAGAAAAGGATTACATAGGAATTTCATTATCCTAATGTGAAGCTTCTTTTTATGGCTCAACTGAAATGAAATATTTGCTATGTGATTTTTTACAACATGATTTGGTAGTTACCATAGATGATAAATGAAAACCCAATGTTATTGTCAGGGATATATAGTTAAGAGCTTATTATTATTACTTGAGACATGAGCTTAAAGGGAAACATGAAATGATAGCTTATAGTAAAGTGAACAACTATTCATTTCAACTATAGAGTAGAACATTCACTACCTAAGTTGGTCATCAAAGAATGAGATGATATAACCCTGATTCCATAGGTTAAAAGAGTTATTCATAACTTAAGGATGGAAATTTTGAACCATGCCACAACTTTATCCAATCAAATCTGTAATGAAGCCTATGTTGCCTACAAGTAAAGATGGATAAAACTTACTCCTCATTTACAAAAAATAGAGCCTTACTCTATGTATAACTTTAAATATGATAATGAAATACTTAATAGGTATATGAGTTACTTAAGGAAAAATATTTTTGGATGGATAGGATTAAAATCTAGGATGCCTACTATTTGGTCCCCCATTCCTACATTTACAAGAATAATGATGATTGAGGAACAAGAGGAAAATAAGAAGTGGGAATGGATGGAACAAGATAGAGAATATTTACTAGATAACATAAGAGGATATCCCACACCTTGTCATATGAGGATTCTTTGCACTTTTTTCATGTCCTAATATATAAATTCTTGAAATAAATTTTATTACATAAGGATGTGCAATGAATTAAGTTGGGGAGTGTGATGAGACCTTTAAATGGCCTCATCTCATACCTAGTTCTCCTATAAACCTTTCCTTTTTGCCATATTTTATTTTTCCTAAATTTATATTATGTTCATATTACAAATATAAGGTGTGTGTGTGTGTGTGTGTGTGTGTGTGTGTGTGTGTGTGTGTGTGTGTGTGTGTGTGTGTGTGTGTGTGTGTGTGTGTGTGTGTGTGTGTGTGTGTGTGTGTGTGTGTGTGTGTGTGTGTGTGTGTGTGTGTGTGTGTGTGTGTGTGTGTGTGTGTGTGTGTGTGTGTGTGTGTGTGTGTGTGTGTGTGTGTGTGATTCTAAGTTTTCTAAATAGTTTAATGATTTTAGGGTTTAATATTTTGATGATTAAAAATAAATGGGAAAATATTTTATATTTTCTACACCTAAAACACTCGAGTAGATGAACCCATAACCACTACATAAAACACCTACAACCACTACATAGATTAGTTTCAACACTAGCTGGATGGGTATGAAAGACATAACTACCCATAATAATTAGTTGGTTATATGTTGGAGATAAAATACCTATAAAAACTAGACCCATTCACAACACCTACTATAACCATATGAAACAACTATTATAGGTGAGAACACTACAATTACCTTCTCTAAACCATTTCCAACTTATCTAACCAACTTAGAGAATCATACAACATGATGAGATGATATTATAATTACATAGGCACTGCATTTATATTAAGTGGTTATTTCCTCTATTTACATAACATAGTTTTTTTCAACCACTTGTATTGTTATTATTTTTTTTTGGTTTCTTAAGCATTATGGTTGTAACCTCTCAGATTTAGGGAGATAGTTAATAAATTCCTACCTACCCTATATAAGGAGTATATTTTTAGGTAGCAGGCTAGTATTAGAACCTAAATAGAAGTAAGATTAATCTCATAAATATTGTGATTTCATTATAATCTATTAAATCAATCATTTAATTATTCTAGGTCTAATTAATACAATCAATTTGATTTAAAGTAGAATAATTCTAGCCAAGGAGGGGATTGAAATGCATTCCAACTAAGGAGGGCCCTTCATAAAGAGTTGTGAAAGTATCATCCCTTAATTATTATTATTATTATTATTATTATTATTATTTTTGTGTGATTACTTTAATTTTAGTTTTGTGTATGCGTATTAAATTGATAAGCATAAGTATTTAATTTTCATATATGTGTGTGACTTCTAATTTTATATAAGTACTTTGGAATCCAATGTGGGAAGCTTAAAAAATATAAAGAAAAAACCAATTATTTTCTTTTAATTCATTTCTAAAAGCACTTATTTATTAGCATTTAAAATTTATTTCAAGTGTGTTGATTCAATTCCAACAAAGTGTGATTTTTATATAAAACATTAGTACCCCAGCCATTATATATGACTAATATTGCACATATATGTTAGATCCCAAAAAATATAAACTGACCCATAAAATTTTGGGCCTTTTTGGGTCATGTTACCTAAATTCCAACAATATATAATATACATGTGTATCAAATTTACAATAGAATGCAACTCATCTATAATAATATCTTCATTATCAAGAATTCACTGGGTTAAGTGATTTATTATTGGGAAAAAAATATTTAAAGTTTTTTGTCACTTAACCCTTCATGAGGTTCTTACCTCTATAACATGAGGTTAGAACCATATTAATTTCAAGATAAGTGATTTATAAAATGATGACATCTATAAGATAAGAACACATACCACTATTTTATGTTTTCCATTTAAGAAGACAAACTAAGACTAAGTAGGTCGAATGTCATTCATGTATGAAGTTTGCTAAATGATTTTGGACAATCATCACAAAAATTTAGATATAGTCCTTAGTGATAAATTATCTTACAATCCTCATAAAGTCATTAAAACTTAACCATTCAACCAATAATAACATATTTGACACTAAGAAACTCAATAGAGTATAGTTTGATAATAAGGTTAATGTGTACTAGGAAAAGTGATGTCATGGAGTTTAATACTAGAGTCTACTCTCTCACAATAAATTTAATTGATAAACATAGCTTTGATAGAAAAATTTAGCCTCAAACCCCCAAGTCCTTATCTAAACCCCATAATTTTAAATCATGATCAGAGGTTCAAAGTTGGTGATGATATGCAAATGAGTAAAGATTAAAAAAAGTAAGATGAACATAGTTAATCTTTTTGCACTTTAGTAATTAAATGAAAATGAATAAGATCCAACAAAACAACAATATTATTACAAAGATGAAGGATTTGTAACTCCCCACTATTTTTTTAGTAAGAAATCATCCCATAATTTAGAATATTATTCCAATACCATGTCCAATTATTTCATAAGTAAAGGCTATTAAGAACCATCTCCTTTCTAACTAACCATAAATATATAGGTATTACATTCATGTAAAACTATTATCAGATCTCAACCTTAATAGGGTTGAACATATTAACACTAGATGATGTAAGAACATCCCATTCACATAGCCTCTTAACATGGTCTTTAGTTCTTGCTAATCCTATACTACCATCAAACTTGTATAAAGTCCTTGAGCATAATTGTTAATGCAAGGAGTTAAAAAATAATCTATAGAGTCATGCTATAGTTGGGTGACATTAAAAAAGAATTATTATCTAACAACTCTTATGAATTCAACTATCACATCTTGCCAAATCCATTCAAGAACCATATTCATGGATTAAAGCAAATAATTATTTTGATAGGATAAACATAATTTATAGTCTCCAAGAAGGCAATAAAACATACTAACTTTAACATGGTTCATTCTCAATTAGGTTATTGATAGTATATTTATGAATAGGATTTATCCCAACATTATTACCTTGTTCTTATATAAATCCCACTTGTAGTTGAATCATAAATCATAATTATATAATGTCATTCCATTAACCATTTTCTTTGTCCTCTAGCTTTAAATGTATTCATCCCCGAAGAGAGAATTGTCTATCAAGTAAATCAATGCTAGGGTTTTATAATTAGGACATCCCCTATTATATCACTATTTTTTAGTGTTTAATTCAAGGTTAAGGATTATAAATCAACATTATCATTTACTTTTCATACATTCCCTTAAATTAATCCTTCAAGGATGGAATAAGAGGAAATAAACACCAAAACTATTTTATAGTCTTTAACTACATTATAAAGTAAGTCAAAATAATATTAATGAACTTGTACCTCAATTTAGAAGGTATTCCATTAATAACCCATTTCATGAATATGCAAGGATGATGTAATTATTAAAGTATATTTCAACTTCCTACTAAGCCTCTAATTTTAAGTGAAAATCTATAGATTATGGTAAGTATTATTAAGAATTGGCCACAATAAACTACATAGTTTTATTTTCCACAATATAGAATGTTTTCTATCATCTTTCAAATAACTTAAAAAATTTGAGTGACGTGACTTGAATATTAATCCACATTCCATGACAAAAAATTTCATTATAGTTTAATAACTCAATAAAATAAGGTCAATACATTTAAAGAAGCTACACGACTAAATACATAACAAACACATTTTTACTATGATTTGCATGATAACCCATTACCCATGAAATTTGCATCACATCATATTAGACTCATTTTCATTTCCAAGGAAAAATTTACTTGCTTCAAATACACTCAACTTTAAATTAAAGAAATGAGATACATGGCTCTCAAGTAGACCCAAGCCACTTACTGTAGTTCACTCAATACTATTCACCATAGTATTTGAGACAAAAAGTCCCATTTATCATTCAAGGAAGATGCCATTTTGATAGTTTACACAATCAAAGATACTAAACATTAAATGAATTTATGCTTTCTTAGGCATGTTATAGTCATAATCTATACTCAAAATATAAGAACATCAATATTAATAAGAACTTCCTAAAATAAAAAGAGTTACCACTTTATCATATTAAGCTGTTATAAGTCTAATGGAATAGACCTAAGGAACAATAATGTAACCCATAGACTGCACATGGATCCTAACTATTTTTAATGTAGATTTCAATATGATAAAAAAGATAAAGCATCCTAGTTATTCATGAAAGGAAAGTATCAAATTTTCCAAATTAGACACAATTATGTGATCAAGGACACATAAATACTACATCAAATGTGGATACTACAGTCATGATATATATTTGTTTTGTCAAACATAAATGATACTAGTTTTTAATGTAGAAATGATCTAACATAATTCCAATCACTTATTCTAATACAACATGTAAGCATTAGAATGATCCACACTCAACAATACAAGAATGCAATATGGATAACAAGACCAATTCAACTAAAAAAAGAGAAGTTATACTAATAAAAAGCTAATTTTCTAGTCAAGACACCATTCAAAAAATAATATATAAGTCATACCAAATTTTAATAACCAAGATGATCTAAGCAAGATCCTCAAATTTTATTATACTATGCAATTAAACATAATACAAACACCAAGCTTTACTTAGAAGAAGGTTATATATATAATTATACAATAGTGACTATTAATAGACTCCATTGGAGTAATATAGGGTAAGTTAAATTGTAGACAAATACATGGTGATAAATGGTTATTTTAGCTATGTAGAGTGACAAGGATAAACATTATCAGATATCTTGTTATTACTTAATTATCTAATCATGCATTTTAACTACCCAAAAATATATTTTCACAATACTAAAATGTCTATGAAATATTACTTATTAATGAGTAAATATAATGCTTACTAATATGCTTTACTCATGTTGTGAAGTGAGAAAAAAAATATCAATATAAATTGGCAAGTATTATCTTTTAAACACGATAAACACCCTTCTACAAGCATCTTGACATGAAGGTTAGACTCTTAGAATTTTAACATCATTTCTAACTATCATATTGTTTCCCTATTGCATATGCAGGATCAAACTTTGCTCAATAACATTCAAATGCTATATTTTTAGCTTCTATAATGGACCTAATATCCTATAATAAATCATACAAGAAAATTAAAACTTACAACAAAAAGGTTATCATTTTTAGTTCTTAATAAATACAATATATTTCTCTAAATCAATGATAATCACATGTGACTTCTTTCATTCATGAGTCAGAGGTATTCACATATATTAACATTACCAATCCCATAAATAAACCTTGACCATATTTTTAAAAAAAATATAAAAGTAATGATTATCTATAATTCTTCTTATGTGCAACTATCACAAAGTATTTGATGTAATTTCTTCAATATGTGAACAAGTTTGAAGTCTTATAGCTTGTCCCTCAAACAAATGTAAGATAACACAAATTCAAGGGAATGGAATACAAATTTATTTCCTCAATACATTTTCAACTTCCCAATCCTTTTGAATAAGTTTTAAAATAATTTTCAAGCCAAATGAAGACATATGAATCAACTAATCTACCACACAATAAATTATGGTAACTAATTTTGAGATTCAACCCCAAGTTTTCATTCTTAATGATGAGGGTAAATTTTATCATTATGGAATTCATAGTAATTCACTACACATATCAGTACCAACACAATCTATAAATCAAATACCAAGCCTTAATTGTACTAGATAATGTAAACTGAGATTATCAAGAAAACACATCTTTATAACTTGTTACTGAATATATTTATATATTTCCATCATGACTAAGCCCCTAAAATAAACCAATTTTACCCCTAAAACCATAATTATTAGATTTTACTTAGATTCATTTAAAAGAGGACCAAACTAATACATAATTTTCACCTTGGTAGAAGGTAACCATCACATAAGCAAGATAAACCATAACATCTAGAAGATAAACCATAACATCAGTAAGATAAACCATAACATCAATAAGAGAATCCATGGTTCACTTAGAGGGAACTCTTGGTCTAAGATACCCCAATCCTATGTACATCTACATAGACATTAACATATCCACATGTATACACACAAGGCAATTCAAATTAGTAGGGTCCAACCTTTCCATTGAAATAATACTTGAATTGTAGGGATAAAGGGTTTAAAAGAGAGCACTTTATTATAATGATGGAGATTACATTCGTTCCTCTTGCCTCTTTTTTACCTCTACTACTCTATTATGAGCCTTTTCTTACCAAACATTCTTTTGTTGTGAAAGTCTTGAAGATAAAGGATTGTGATATAGTGGATCATTAAAGACTTTCTCAAAAAGCAACAAAAATAGTTAAGAGCCCAACAATGGATCCCATCCTTCTCATGCCCTAATTGTATAGTGATCCTATGGTATGGCTCATTGCCAAACCCTTGAGCAATAAACTCTAAGCACACATATATTTTATCACACCCTTTGACCTAATTAGGTCATGACTTAGATAAAATATGTTAATAATGATTTAGGACCTTGAGCTATATTAAGGTCTTAATATATATAATCATGAGATTTTACATTGACCACATTGATTATTCTATGATACCTAGTTCAACTTGATTTAGGGTTCCTTCAAGATTGGTTTGTAGTAAGGATTAGCCTAGTCATTATTCATGAAAGTAATAAACACTAAATCCATTAATCCACCAAATCTCTAGTTATTATTGGTATAAATTAGTACCCTATCCTAGTTAATAATCTTAGTACCATAGGTTTAATGCTTTGACAAAAGGATTTTAAGAGCTTATTAAAATGTAACCATAAGTTATATGTAAGTGCTAGCATTATATTGAAAAATGCCAAAATGCCACTACTAGATAGGCTAAGGCAATTAAGAGAATAATTTCTGAGTCCATGCATATTACATATAAAACCAAATACTACCCACATAATGAACAAGATATCAAATAACATGCATAATTGGATTTTTCCAATGATGGTTGGTAAAACCAAAAAGGGCAACATTTAAGCAAAGCACATGGAGAAATCACATTAAAGTGCCTTAACACTACTTAATCCTCTGATCCTCACCCAATATAATTGAGGCTAGTGTAGGTATATGACATCCTCACCCCCTTAAAAAGGCATCCTAGTTCCTAAGGAAATAACTATAGGTAGCTAGCCCTTTCCTTCCAGACATACCTACACTTAGCACAAAGAATATCTTTTACATAGATAAAGATATCCATAAATTTAAATTTTATAATTGAAATTAGGACCAAGTGTCTATAAAATGGAATAATTTATGCCATTAGTCCCACTTACTACATAGACGTGTCATCAAATACACCTATAATTTTTTTTACAATGGGCTACAATAACCCAAACAAACTATATTTTTAACATAATTCATAGGTTTAGTGTGGTATTTTCCACTAGATTTGTTATTAATTATTCATAAAACCATTATAAACCCATCACCAAATGCCAACATAATGCATTAACCCCTTTTTTGGTTAACTTTTTTCAAAATTTTCTATCCATGGGTTAGTGCAACATCCTATACCAACCATATTGGTCACTTGGGAATTTACATGTTACCATTCAATTTTATAGCATGGTTTATGATCACAATGATCTAGAGAATATAATCACACCATCCACTATTAGAAATTTTAGGGTACTTACCCATCTCTTCTTTCAAGTCTTGAGGATGGTACCTAGGATTTTCATGCTGCATGATTAGGACTTCATGTTACCCAACATGAGCAAAATATATCTATCATGCTTAAGTGAAATAAAAATTTATTTCTACAGGATATTAATTTTATATATAAGTATAATATTCAGTTCCTTATAGTATGTCTACACTTACCAGTGCCATCCAATACTAGTCATTAATCAAATACCTAAATATCAACAAGTAGGACCTTATCAGTCCCACATAAGAATCCAACACAAGGGACTAAGTTGTGCTTCATAAAAAACTTATTTAAACTTATATTTTTATATTAGCTTCCAATTCTTCAATATTAAGCCAAAATAATAGCAATAACCTTATTAATTCTTGACTTAACAATTTTCATGGATAGAAGTTAGTGCATGTGCACCAAGTCTGAGCATAAATTAAAGCAATAAAATTTACCATATGAGTGATGTACCAGATTAATTAATTACCAAAATTGAGTTCCTACCAAAAATTCAAATTGTTAATTATATTATCATACTTAATTCATAAAAAATAATCAATGCCTACCCTTCTCAAATTAGTAGAGAGAGTTATCATATCAACCAAATGGTTTAGGTTATACGGCCCAAGGAAAAAGTTGTATAATAGGAAATAATAAATTATTTTAATTACAAATATAAAAAATTTATCCCAATCTAGAGACAAGTTTATACAAAAAACATATTAATATACCTCAACCAAGGCACACAACCATTAGTTTATCCAATAATGAGCATAATATTTATATTTTAGGAACAACTTCATATCCTCTCACCATAGTGAGGGTATTTTTGTGTTCCAAATTTTCCCATGCACTTAATAATGTATCTAATTTATATAAATCACCAATAATCATAGTGGTGATTACATACTAGCTGTGTCAAATGAAAAATAGTAGTGGCAGGTATTAATGAACCTATTTTCCTAAGATCATGGCATGATAAAATTATTTCCTAAATGTTATCATTAGCTTAAGTAAAGGACAATACAAAACATGACTTAATTCCCATATCATAACAAAACTCAAAATGATTGCTTAGGTTATCACAAACATGCATTGATGCCATTAGAAGCATTTTCATCAATATGAAGCCTACATACTCAAACATTCCTCTATAATTCATGATGGTTAGCTAAAATTGACATCTAATATGATATGAACATAATCTACTTCAGGGATCCTGATAACCCTTTCCTAATAAAAAAATGTTTCCAACAAATTTTGACACTCAATATCTACTAATTTGGAAGCAAATAACAACTATTTACGCTTCATGGATTAAGTGATTCATGGTTTTAATTCATAATTAGAGATCCCCAAACTTCATTGAATTTCCAAAACAAGTAAGTTATTCTCCCCTACATGGCTCTCTAGCCTTGATTCATAACCCTAGAATTCCCAAGGAAATCATACCTAAATCATCGTATGATGACTTTCACATAAAATCCATTAATAGATACTACAAATTTACCCTTATTTCTAATAGTAAAGATTTTATCACCTTATCTCATATTGACCTGATAAAACAAGCCAATGGTAGGAAAGCGATGCTTCCCTAACATAACTTGACTTAGGAAGGGGTTGAATCAGCCAAGGGTATGGGTGAACATCAAAATAATCTAAAGAATTTTTAGAAATACCTTGAATTACCTAGTTACAAAGGGATCTGATGCTTTCCAACATCTCAAATTCATGAAATGAAATACTACCTCATTTGGTTATTGAGAGGCAAAAAGTTTGTTGTAGGTACAATGTGGTTTAGCTGTAAAGTGAGCTGAGCTCACCTTACCTTGTAATTCAAGGTTGTTTGAATCTCTTCTCTATGAGATGTTTAGATTTGAGGCTCTAATGCCACTATCAAGACCCCCAAAAATTTGATCGACAAAATTTTGGGCCTTTTTCGGTCATGTTAACTAAATTCCAACAATGTCTAGTATACATGTGTACAAAATTTCCAATAGAAGAATATGAATGTCTTCACCTTCCCATTGAATAAAATTTTATTAGGGAATCACTAGGTTAAGTTATTTATTACTTGGAAAGTAAATATCTAAAACTCTTTATCACTTAACCCTTCATGAGGTACTTATCACCACATTACTTCTAAGAGAATTAATTTATACAATAATGGCATCTGTCAAATAAGAACACATACCACTATTCAATTTTTTTCCAATTAAGAAGATTTGGGTTTAATTCCAATTCATATCTACTAAGAATAATTAGGTCTAATGTCATTCATGTATGTAATTCAATAAATGATTTTAAACAATAATTGCAAAAGAATAGATAGATTACTTAGTGATAACTTAACTTAAAATCCTCACAAAGTCATTGGACCTTAACCATTCATCTAATAATAACATATCTGACACTAAATTTTTTAAAATAGTAGGGTTTGATAATAAGGTTAATGTTTACTAGGAAAAGTGATACCATAGAGTTTAAGACTAGATTCTACTCTCTCATAGTAAATTTACTCTGTAAACATGGCTATAATAACAAAAATTTAGTTTCAAACCCCCAAGTCCTCATATAAACCCAATCCTTTGAAATCATGATCACATGTTTGAGGTTGGTGATCATTGCCAAAAGAGTAAAGGTTAAAAAAATAAATCAAGATGAACATAATTAAGCTTTCCACACTTTAGTCAGTAAAGGAAAATGAGTGAGATCAAACAAAACAAAAATTTCATTATAAGGATGGAGTTATAACTCCCCAGTATCTTGTCAGTAATAGCTCATCCCACAAATTATAATATTATTCCAATACCATGTTCATTTATTTAAAAATCAATTATTATAACTGAGCAAAGATTATCAAGAACCATCTTCTTTCTAAGTAAAAACATACAAGTATTACATTCATGGAGAGCTATTATTAGATCTAAACCTTGGTAGGGTTTAGCATATTAAAACTAGATGATGTAAGAGCATCCAATTCACATAGTCTCTTAACATGGTATGTATTTCTTGCTAATCCTAGACTATGATCAAAATTATATAGAAAACTTTGAACACAACTGTAAATTTAAGGAGAATAAAAGTAATCTAAAGAGTTGTGTTATAGTAGGGTGTCACTAAGAAAGAATAATTATTTAAAAACACCTATGAATTAAATTATCACATCTTGCCCAATATATTCAAGAACCACACTCATGGCTTGAATAAAATACTTAGTTTGATAGGATAAACATATTTTACACAATCTCCAAGAAGGGGATAGAACATACTAGCTTTAACATAGTTTATTCTCAATTAGGCTATTGACAATATATTTATCAATATAATTTATCCCAAATTTATTAGCTTGTTGCTATATAGATCCTACTTTTAACTATAATCATATATCATAATTATTATAATGTCATTCCATTAACCATTTTCTCAGTCCTTTAGCATTGAATGTATTCATCTACAAGTAAAGAACTATCTACCAAGTAAATCAACACTAAGGTTTCATGATTAGGACATCTCTTATCTTATCACATTTTTTAGTGTTTAATTCAGGGTTAACGATTATAAATAAACATTATCATTTACATCTCATGCATTCCCTTACTCAACTTAGTCCTTCATAGGGTGGAAGAAGAGGAAACAAACCCCAAAAATATTTTATACTATTTAGCAATCTTATAAATTAAGTTAAAATAATATTAATGAACTTGTACCTCAATTTATAAGGTATCTAGTTAATAAACCACTTCATGAACAATCAAGGATGATGCCATTATCAAAGCATAGTTCAAATTCATACTAAGCTTCTAATTTCAAGTGAGCATATATAGATTATGGTAAGTATTCTTAAGAATTGGTCACAATAAACTACATAGTGATATTTTCCACAATACAAAATGTTCCCCATCATCATTTAACTAATTTATCAAATTTAAGTGATGTGAACTAAATATTAATCCATAGTCCATGATAATGGGTTTCATTCCAATTTAATAACTTATCAAAATAAAGTTAATACATTAAATAAACTACAAGACCGACTACATAACAAGTCCTTTTTTACTATGATTTATATGATAACCCATTACCCATGTAATTTGCATCACAACATACTAGACTCATGTTCATTCCAAAGTACCAATATACTTGCTTCAAATACATTCATATTTAACTTAAATAAATGAAACACAAGGATTTTAAGTAGACCCTAACCACTTATTGTAGTTCACCTAATACTATTCACCACTATAGTTGACCACAAGACTTCTTATTTATCATTAAAGGAAGATCTTAATCTACCAATTTACATAATCAAAGATACTAAACATTAAATGAATTTATGATTTCCTAAGCATGACAAAGTCATACTAAAATGGAGATTATATATACAAGAATATTGAAGTATATACAAGTCAAAAACATTAACAAAACCTATTTTTTAACATATCAAGAGATACTCAAAATAGAAGAGCATCAATATTAATAAGAATAATTTCATAAATGAAAAATAGTTCTCATTTTATTAGATCAAGTTATTATAAGTCTAATGTAATAGACATAAGGAACAATAATGTAACCCATATAATGCACATGGGTCCTGACTATTTTCAATGTAGATGTAAGTATGATAAAAAATCCTAGATTTTCATGCAAGGAAAGTATCAAGTCTACCAATTTAGATACAAATATGAAATCATGGACACACATATACTGCCTAGAATGTGCATGCTATAGTCATGCTATAATTTTAATTTGTTAAACATAAATGCCATTAATTTTGAATGTAAAAATGAACTGTCATACTTCTAATCACTTATTTTGATACAACATGAAAGAATTAGAATGATCCACACTCAACAATACAAGAATAAAATATGGATAAAAAGAGTAGTTATACTAATAAAAAGTTATCACAAAGATAATTTACAAATCAAGACACCATTAAAAAAATACTATATGAGTCATACCAAATTTCAATAACCAAGATGATCTAAGCAAACTCTTCACATTTTATTATATTATGTAATGAAACACAATACAAACACCAAGTATTACTTGGAAGAAGGTTATATATACTTTTAAGGTGGTGATTGTTAATAAAATACATTGAAGTAATATAAGGTAAGTCAGAATGCATCCAAATACATGGTGATAAAGGCTTCTTTTGGCCACACAGAGTGACAAGGATAAATACTATCAAATGCCCCATTATCACTTGTCTATCTAATCATACATTTTAACTACCCATAAAGACATTTTCACAAAATTCAAATGTCTACAAAATATTGTTTATCAATAAGTAAATATTACACTTATTAAGATACTTTACTCCTATTATGAATCAATAAAAACAAATAAAGTAATATCATTATAATCTATAAACACCCCATTTTGGCCACAATTGGCTTCCAACCAGACTCTAGATTGATTTCTACCAAACAATGCAAATTAAGCCTAAGAATCATTAAATGCCCTAATTTCATCCACACATCAAACATTAGTTCTCAAAATCATGTTAAAGCATCCCTATTTAGGGTATTATATTGTATGCAACAATAACCTCTCATAGATTCATCTTAGTCAACTTGTGACCTAGAAAATTGATAGTTTGGCCTTTGAACCCATTAATTAGGGCACTTAAATTATTCTTAAAGTGCAAAAATGCTAAACAGAATGAATTAACTAATAAAGTCAAATTAAATGCTTAAGTGAAAATTTTATGTGAAATTAGTGAAATTGAATTTTTAAAAAAGGAAAATTTAATAAAAATAAGGTCATGATGATGTCATCATCTTCAAAGTCAAGGAATTAAAAATATCTTCCCTAAAGCCATAAATTCAAAAATGGAGAGCCATGTTTAATAAATGGGATCTCTATCCCAAAAATTAATTACATGTCCCCTCCTTAACTCAACTAGGGTTAGTTTAAACTCAATCATAGTTAACTCTAACCTAACTAAATTTACATAAGAGTTAGTTTAGAAGGCTATAAATACAAGACCTCACCCTTTGATAACCAAGCTCTATTGGTGTGTAAAGTTATCATGTAAAAATACATTCAAGGAGCCTATTAGTATAGTGTTATCATGCCCATTTGATAATTCAAGCCAATCCAAAGCCAAAGCCAAGTCCAACATTACCAAGGTGATAAGGAGAGGTGGCACAAAAATCTCCATTACCAAATAATTCTTGATCACACAAATAAGTACATCAATTCATTTCCAACATACAACTCTTACTCTCATAGAAGGTAAAATTGTTTATTTTGTCTTCATTGGTAGTTACTTGTATTGTTCACTTACTCTTTGAGTGTCTAGGCTAGAGGTATAAGTTTTTATTAGTGTGTTTTGTTTGATTTTATTCATACTAACTTGATACTAATCTCCCCTTTTGGATCCCTATTGACACCATAATGGCATGCCTAGTGGGACCATGAACCCCACAAGTATAAATGGAGTATCTTGGGAGATTTTTGGAGCCAAGAATATTTCATTCTAGAGTTTAATTTCTTTATTTTAGGTTAATTTTTCTATTTTTTACTTATGACTATGGATTTCTGAATTTTTGACTGTGTAACTATGAATTTGGCAAGGTAATCTATGAAATTGTCGACCAAATCTATGAATTTGTCCCCAAAACTATGAAATCACTTTGGTTTAGCCTCAACCATATAAAACTATGAAATTATCAAGCAAATAACAAATTCATCCCACAAAAAATTAGTTTTTCCTTTGATTTTTAAGATAACTATGAAATTATTTTACATTAATGAATTTGTCTATTTTAGTAGTGAAATTATTATTCACAACAATGAAATCACATTTTCAAGTAGTGAAATCACATTTTCATGTAATGAAATCACATTTATGAGTTACGAATTCATTCTGAAGAGACAAGAAATCATTTACTAACTATGAAATCACCAAAAAACTATGAAATTGTTGCTCTCTATTTTTGTGTTTTATTACAAGTTTTCTAGAATTGTGAAATCATTACCTAAACTGTGAAGTTATTTACCTAAAATGTGAAATCATTTTCTAGAGTAGAAAAATCGTAAAAATAAATTGAAAAAATCATTTGGGAATTAAAAAATCACCCACTATAAATTTTTTCATTCAATTTTATCCATGTTTTTTTAATGATTGAACAATTTTGCAGCTCATAGTTTATTGTGTAATTATGAAATCATTCTAAAGAGTTGAAACTTGTGTTTTTATTGAGATAACTTGTAGGGGTGTAACTTTGAATAAAATACAAATTAATCCCTTAACTTGTTTTTAAGAAATTAAACCAAGGAATAAAAAGTTTTAATGTTTTAAAAATAATTTTTCTCATTTTTTACACAATCCAAATTTTAAAAAGGTTGAAAATACATTCACATTTTGTTAAGGTGTTTTAAAAAATTAACTTAAACAATTTGATTTTAAATTTTTTCAAAATTTGAAAATAACAACAACAAAAACAAGGGGCCAAATTTAACTTCATATCTTGTTTAGTACTTTAATAATAATAATAATCTTAGAGTAAGTGATCTTAAGATCTTTGTTTTTCGTTGTATTATCTTGTTTTGTTCTTATAAACTAGACTTTGTAGGTATGCTCTCCCCCCATCCCATTTAGGGAACTCTGGTGACCAAAAGTGATTTTTTAATTTCTTTTTTACTTAGTCCAAGACTAGAAGGAATGTTGTCTATGCTCTCCCTAAGTTTGAATAACTTGGGTGATCCACAAAATGACCTGTAAAGTCCTTCTAGTTTCATTTATTTCTTTCATTGCACTTAGCTTGTGGGTAGAATTTCATCACCTCCACATAAGTTATTTAGGGAAGCACTGACCCAAGGTTTCATCACCCAACATCATTTTAACCCCATTCTATGGTAGGGTATATAAATTAGGGCATGTGATACTGTGATTACTAGGGGGATGAATAGTTTACCTCTCTGATTGTAATGCAAATTTGAGTCAAGGCTAGCTAAACATTAGAATCCACTAAAAAGTAAATGGATGGATTTGTTATGTAAATGAATAGACCCTTGCATAGTAAGTTAGTCGGTATGAACTCAATTCACGTGATTGCATCTTTAATGTTAACCACACTTGGGACCATCTAGAATGCATGAAAATTATAGTTTTTAGACAAACTCCACTTTCCACATAAATATTATCAATGCAAGGTGAGTAGTCTGAAGTTTCATGTCACTATAAAAATTATTGAGAGAAGAGGAGGCCTAAAAAACCTTACTTTTTCATGTGCACCTAAATTTATTAGATTAACAAATTATTTCCTCTCAAGAAGGAGTACATCATCAAAATTTTAAAATACGAAGCAACCTTATCAGTTTTTAGGGATAGGATGATACACTCATGTGTTTTTTTGTCTATTTTCTTTACTTGCATTATTTTGGGTCTAAAAATATTTTTTTTTGTCAAAAAAATTTCAAAATAAGTCATAAACCAATCAAATGTTTGTATACCAATTTGAGCATAAAGAGGTGTTATTCTATCTGTTTGATACCACACCTTTACCTTAAACATTTTCAAAACATCTATGTGTGTGTCACTTATTTGAAAGGGGCATCGTTATGCTACCTATTTCATCCCAAGTTTTTTTGCCTTGGAATTTTGAAAAAAAATAATTGTCATACCTTTTGAGAGAGATAACATCATTACACTGCTTGTATTATTTCAAAACTTTACCTTGTGTCAAATTGAGTTCAAAACCATTTATGCATTTGGTCTATAATTGGTATCATTATGCCATCAATTTAGGTCTAGAATTTTGTCTATTTGAGAACCCAAGTCTTTTGAACTAAGTTTTAAATTTATCTTATGAATTTTATATTTAAATGTTGAGTGGTTTATGCCTATGCCTTGTGTAATTTTAGCTCAGGTGTTTACCTCTTACTTTTGAATTATGCAACTTAGACTAATTCCTTGCTTGATTTAAAGACTCTTTTGCTCAAATTTTTGGGAGTGGTATCTTTTTCATGTGCCTCATGTATATTTTTTTGCTTATAACTAAGGTCAAAACTCTCATTTTAAGTACAACCTTAAGCATGGTTAGTTTACATTTGAGTCTTGCTTATCACTTGGGCTTGAATGCTTTACTCATCATGCTTATTTATGCTTACTTGAGATTGAGTTTCCCAATTAGTTTTAGGCATATGCCTAAGGTCCAATGTCTTTTCCCAAGGTGAATTTTTTGTTTGAATCTATGCGCCTAGTTTGAGACTAAGTGTTTCAAATTTTTAAATTAATTGCCTTGCCATTTTTACCTCAACCTAATTTGTTTCAAGTCTAGCTTTGTGCCTTATTTCTAAAGACCTAAAATTTACATTTCATTTATTTTTGACCAAGTTTGTTTCAAGTATAGCTTTATGACTTATTCCAAATACCTAACATTTACCTCTCATTTTGTTTTTGACTAAGTTTGTTTCAAGTCTAAACCTTATTTCTAAAGACCTAGGATTTACCTTTTTTTTAGACCAAGTTTGTTTTAAAGTCTAGATTTGTGCCTTGTTTTAAAAGACCTAGAATTTTCCTTAGTTTTTAGATTTTATTCATACCATTTAATATTATCTTTATGCCTTGTTCCCAAATACCTATCATTATTTTCATTTTAGACCTAGATTAGTTTTGTTCAAAACACTTTGCCAAAAATAGGATTCAAACTTACCATTCATTTTACCATTTGTGTACAAGACATTAGACCTTGAAAAAATTTGAGACCAATATTATAGTTGATGATTTTGGAGAAGAGATCCATTATATGCCAAGTTTAAAACATTTAAATCAATCAACCAAGTATGTATGCCTAGACCAATGTCACTTTCAAACCTAGACAAAGTCCAAGACCATTTTTGTAGACAAAAACTACCCTCTTTGGGATAGTTAACAAACCTAACCATGCCAATTATCATATTCCAAGACCACCCTTATTTATTCTAATTAAATTACCATGTTCACACTTTCAATGAAAATGGTAGTTGATCCCATACTTATAACAATAATCCTTACTTAGCCTATGTTAGCAAATATACTTCATTCATTACCATTATAGTCCCTTATCCTTTGGCTTGTGTTAGAAAAAAAGCTCTACAATTCCTATATGGATCCTAGCTACCATCTTAGATCCCCAACTAATCTTTGTTGAGCCCATCATAAATGGGCCTATTTGTAAAGAGCTCATTATCAAGCCATGGGTCATCCTTCAACCATTGCCAACCTTCACCCACTTTACAAAATCCATGATGGTCTTTGAGCTAAAATAGAGCTAATAATTACCTCTCCAATACATATCATTCAAAGAACAAGAAGTGTCCAAATCTAATAATTTGTAACCAATTATAAACCAAAGCCAAGACAACTGACCAATCTAAGATGTTTTTGTTGAAACATTTATTTATGATGAGTTAACCTATGTTGAATCACCGTTTGACCATTTCCCTATTTTTAAGGATCCTCATTTTGAAAATCCCACCTCTATGGAGTTTCTTGTTGATCCTATCCATTTGGTTGAGGAGTCTCACTTTGACAAGCAAGTCTTTATTGAGTCACCACCTAATGATTATAACCACCTTTAGGAAAATCATTTTCTTGACTATTGCCCTATTTTTAAAGAGCCTTACTTTGACAAGACAATTTTTGTGGAGTCCATATTAGCTCAGCTTATTTTTGAATATCTAATTATTTAACCACAAACCATTATTCATCCAATACCAAACATTCAATGTAACATCTTTTATGAAACACTAGATGAAGAATCAACATTAAAGTTAGGTTCTAGTCTTGAAATGATATCAGATTTAACATTAGAAGAATAATAACATTAGTATCAACATCAGATTTAGAGTCCCTTGAGTCAAACTTAACTTCATAATCAGAATACATTCATGGCTATTACAACATTGGTTACACATACCTTACAAATCAATTTGAATATATTTGTGATCCTTCTATAGTTTTTGAGGATGATTACTTTAGCATTGACACAAGTTATCTTAGTATCTTATATGAAGATTGCGATGCCTCTTCCCATTCCATTACCATTCCACATGCCATTATCACCAAACAATATTTCCATTATATTGACATTCCACCTCCCAAAAATGTCAATTAGGATCGACAAAATCATGCATTTTTGAAATTCATCCATGGTGATGTATCAATTGCATAATATTAGGGGGATAGAGACCACATTCATGTAGAAGAAGAATAATCTCCTAGTGAAACATTTTTGAATGCACTAAAGGCAATCAAAGTCCAAACTTAGCATCTTTGAGTGAAACTTTATTTGAGGTGCTAGAAGATAATCAAAGTGAAAATTCAACATTCCTTAGTGAAACCTTCTTAGAGGCACTATGGGAAAATAAAGATAATTTTATTGGTGAAAACCTCTTCAAGGAACTAATAGTTGAGCATAATAGTTATTCACTACTTGATCATAATTAGATGGTAGCATCTCTCAAGCCTAAATAATATAAAATCTAGTGGTCCTATCGAGATCATATTCATAAGTCTTTGGCCTCACCATAACCAAAATTATGTCAAATATAAAATCAACAACATTGTGTGTGCCCAAAAATATTGATCTTGATTTATTGGATAACCATTATACATTCCATTATAATCCATTTCTCCATTTCTAAATTAGACCTTTTAGCCAATGTTTATCCCTATTTACAATCCCCTACCATACTTTCCTTTATAGAGGCTATGAATACATCTTGTCTCGAACTTAGAAGGAAATAGAATCAATGACTAATGAAGATCATAAAACCATTATTGTAGTCCAAATTAGTAGTAAGTTCTTGATAGAGAAATTATTCAGAAGGGGTGTGAGCTAGCAATTTACATAATTGACTAGTTTGGTTATATCATATGTTGATCAAGACATGCATCTCCACATCAATAGGAATAGTAGAACTATACATTTACCATACTTTGCCATTTAACTTTCCATATTCCTTACCTTTCCCTTTAACATCCTCTCTTACTTTGCCATAATTTTGAAGTACATTGAATTGATGTACTTTAAGACTATGTAGGAAAAACTCAATTTAGATTTAGGTCAGTTTGGTCACCCTTTTACAATGCTCTCATTATTTAGTAAATAATTTCAGTAAACAGTCTCACCATTTTACGAGCAACCTAAGCCAACTCTCAATTTTTAATGAACACCCCTTTTCCCATACTCTTTTGATTTTGTGAGTGGTATATTATCAATCTCTAATGAGATAAGATACCCCAAGAATTCCAAAAACATTCAAAAAATTTAAAAAATCCTAAAAATTAGAAAATTAGCTTACAATCTCATATAGAGATAGAAATATCCAAAATCCAAAAATAGTTATCTTGTTTGAACCTAGTCATCCATATTTTATACACCCTACTAGGGAAAATACATTGTTGTTTCCAAACCATTACATAGCCATTAGGGGTGTAAACTTCCCTTTGCATGTATCCTTGCTTAGGGGTATCATCCAATTCACACCTTTTAGGCCAAACTCATAGCTTTTGCCCTAATGGGGCAACAACAAAGTATGCAGCTTATACCAGGGTATGTTATCCCCTCATGTCATTCCTTTGTATATAGTCTTTCTTGGGGGCACCATCCATTTATCATTCCTTTGAGCCTTCATAGGTAGATATTGACTTGGTTAATGACATGATGATTTTTATTGCTTTTAATTTCAAGATTTATGTGTGTTTGTTTGCTTAGTTATTTGTTTGTTTATTTACCTATTTATTTTCTTTCATTGTTGTGCCTTGACTCAGTATATAAGTGTTCATTAATGGATTATTTTTGCATTGTACTTGAGTCTATCCATATTCATACATCAACATTATCATCATGATTTTTATCATTGGTGACTTATTTTTTATTATTTATTAGATCGAGAGTTAGTCCTTATGCACATTACAGACATGGTTTTTATATCATGGTGTATATCATCATGTGTTACAAGAAAAATTAGCTCAATGTAGATCACAAGCAATGGTGTCACAATACTTATCCTTGTTCATGCTTGATAAATTCTTGATCTCTCTAAATATTACCCAAATACAGAGTAATTAAATCATAAATGAATTTTATTCCCTACAAGTTAGGACATGCATCTCTTTACTAACTGGTATCCCAAATTCATGCCTATCCTCTGTACTAGCTTACTATTATTCCATGACTATGGATTCAGTATGTATCCCCCTTTTCCCAATTCACCATATTATGCCAAAATCATAGTGCCAATGATTATAATCACCTTTGGGAAAATCATTATGTTTTGATATATCCACCCTATTGGGGAATTTTTTCATTATGTTAATGATTATAACAACCTTTAAGCAAATCATTCTATTTATCTACCCTATTGGGTCATTTTACCCTCTCTTGATGATTATAATTACCTTTGGATAAATCATCCTTTTTATCTGCCATATTGGGGAAACTCACTGTGCTACTGATTATAACCACCTTTGGGAAAATTAGTATTTCCACCCCCATTACAATTAGGTCCCATAATTTATTTATTTTTGAGGGAATGTTTTCCAACCTTATTTTCTATCCACTTCCTCAAAGGGCATCCAAGGCTCATCCATCATTTTCTGGGGAATTAAGCATTAATGACATTTTCATTCTTTGAGAATATGTTACTATACCTATGTCTTACAATGCCTTCCTAAATAGGGGAAAATTGTAGACACCCCATTTTGGACACAACTATCCTCTAATGGGACTTCAGATTGATTTCTACCAAATAGTGTAAATTAATCTTAAGAATCACTGGATGTCCCAATTTTGTTTGCACATCAGACATTAGTGCTTAAAATCATTTTAAGGCATCCCTATTTGGGTTACTATCTTGTAAACAATAGTAACCTCGCATGGATTCATATCCAATCAGATTGTGACTTATCAAATTGATAATTTGGCCTTTGGACTCATTAAGTGGGAGTCTCAAACAATTCCTAAAGTGCAAAAATGCTAAATAGAATGAATTAATGAATCAAATTAAATTAAATGCTTAAGTGAAATTTCCATGTGTAATTATTGAAATTAAATTTTAAAAAAAGGAAAATTCAATAAAAATGAGGTCATGATGATGTCATCATCCTCAAAGTCAAGGAATTGAAAATATCTTCTCTAAAGCCATAAATTTAGAAATGGAGAACCATGTTTAATAAATGAGATCTCTATCCCAAAATTTAATTGCATATCCCATCCTTAACTCAACTAGGGTTAGTTTTAGCTCAACTACAATTAACTATAACCTAACTACACTTGGGTTATAGTTAGTTTGAAAGGATATAAATACAAGGCCTCACCCATTGATAAACAAACTCTTTTGGTATAAAGTTAACATGAAAAAATTCCTTCAAGGAGCCCATTGATATAGTGTTATCATACTCATTTTATAAGCCAAACCAATCCAAAAAATATATAAATACAATCCCAACATTACCAAGGTGATAAGGAGAGGTGGTGCAAGAAGCTCTAGTGCCAAAGAATTCTTGATCACATAATTGAGCACATCAATTCATTACCAACATATAACTCTTGCTTTCATGGAAGGTAAATTTTTTTGTTTTATCTTCATTTGGTAGTTACTTGTATTGTTCACTTGCTCTTTGAGTGTCTAGGCTAGAGGTGTAAGTTTTAATTAGTGTGTTTTATTTAATTTTCTTCATACCAACACGATATTAATATCCCCTCTTGGATTTTTATTGATCACATAAACTGACAAGTATTATCTTCTAAACTATAGAAAATGAAGGTTGGAATCTAATCATTTTAACATCATTTCAAACTATCATAATATTTCCCTATTGCATATGCATGATCATAATTTACTTAATAACATTCGAATGCCAGATTTTCAGCCCATCTAATGGACTTAATATCCTATAATAAAGCATGTTAAAAAGTATATCTTACAACCAAAAGGTTTTCATTTTTATTTATTACTAAATGTAATAAATATCTCTAAATTAGGTGATAATCCCATATCACTTCCTTCATTCAAGATTTAGAGGTCTTCACATAGGCTAATGTTTCTAGGTGCATAAATCTACCTTGACCATTTTATTTTTAAAAAGAAAATATACATGTAATGATCATCTTAAGTTATTCGTATGTCTAAGTATCAGAAAGTATCTAATGCAATTTCTTAAATATATGAATAAACTCCATGTATTATAGCTTGCCCCTCAAATAAATGCAAGTTAACAATAGTTAAAGAGAATGGAATACAAATTTATTTTCTCAATATGATTTCAATTTCCCAATCCTTATGATAAGATTAGTAATATAATTAAATCTAGATGGAGATATATGAATCAAATAATTTACCTTTCTAGAACTTAGGGTAAATAATTTTGAGATTCAACCCCAAATTTTTATTCTCAATATTGAAGCTAAAATTGATCATTATGTATTTCAAAATAATTCACTACCCATAATAGTACCAATAATTTTTTTAAATCACATACCAACCCATAATTATGCTAGATAATGTAGAATGAGATTATCAAGAAAACACATATTTATAAAATTTTACTCAATATATTTTTATACAGCTATCAGGATTAAGCCCCTATGACAAACCAATTTTCACCCCTAGAGCCACAAATACTAGTTTTTAATAATATTATCATAAAGGAGGACTGAACAAATAAATACTCCTCACCTTGGTATAAGGTAGCCATCACATAAATAAGATAACCCATAACATAAAAACTAGAAACCATAACATCAAAAAGAGAAATGATAACATCAACAAGAGAAGCCATGGTTCATTTAGAGGGAACCCCTAGTCTAAAATACCCCAAATCCTATTTACATCTACACACGTATGTCATCCATATGTATCCACATGTATATCTAAAATATAAGTCAAAGTAGTGGGGTTCAATCCTTTCAATTTAAAGAATACTCAAAGTATAGGACATAAAATTTAGAAGAGAACATTTGCCTAAAATGATGGATATTACATTCTTTCCTCGTGCCTTCTTTATTTCCCTTAATTGTTCTATTTTGAGCCTTGTCTCACCCAAAAATTAATTTGTAATGCAAGAACCAAAGGTAGAGGAATACCACATAGTGGTTCATTAAAATATTCCTCACAAAGTGATAGAAATAGTTGAGAGATAGACAATGGCTTCCCTCCTTCCCATGCCCTAACTACATAGAGTTCTAATGTTGTGTCTCACTACCAAACCCTCAAGCAACAAGTTCTAAGCACACACTTTTTTTATCATACCCTTTGACTTAACTAGGTTGTGGCTTCACCAAAATATATTAACAATGATTTAGTCCCTTGACCTATACTAAGGTCTTTATCAATTTAACCATGAGTTTTTACATTTTCCATGCTAATTATTCCATGATCCCAAGTCAAATCTACTTTAGGTTCCTTGAATATTGGTTTGTAGTAAGTAAGTATTTACCTAGTCATTAACTTTATTATATCAATAAACACTCAATCCATTAATCTACCAAACCTTTAGTTAATTTTGGGTATAACTTAGTACCCTATCCCATTTAAATATATTAGTACTATAAGTTTAATGCCTTGCCAAAAGGATTTTAAGAGCCTATTAAAATATACATGATATCAAATAATGTGCAAAATTGGATTTCAAAAATGATGACTGCTAAAACTAAAAAGGGCCACATTTAAGCAAAGTATGTGGATAAATCACATTAAGGTTCCTTAACACTACTTAATCCTCTAATCCTTTCCTTGTATAATTATGGTTAGGATGATGATATGATAATATAGTATTGAAACATTAAAAAACTTACATCTCTAGGTTGACGATTAATGAGGTAGCATTTCCAATAACCATGTGGTTGTACCTCTGAATTGTATCTAGTAGGTTGTATGCAGGTGTTGGTTATGCCAATTTTAATTAGAGACTTTAATTTTCTCATCATGTACTAATGGATACCTTTTTTTATAAGTATTGGGATGTTTTATAGGTTTAGAGAGCTAAATAGAGATTTGTGTGGGGTTAGGGCCATCCTAGAAATGGGTTAAAATGTACAAGTTTTCCAAATAATCCAAATTAGGAATAAAACACATGAACAAGGGTTTTGTGTGAAATTTGGGTGTTTACATATAATTCACCCACTTTGACATGGGTATGTGATTGAAATGCATGCATGCATTAAAGTATACATGTAAATAATTTTAAACATGCATGTTTGATTACCTAGGAAATAATGAAGGGCTTGAATTTACTCTTGTTAAGTTTCCATCCACATTTGATTAGTTGATTTACCTATGAAAAATTGTAATTACTACATGCACTTAAATTTCTCATGATATAAATGTGATTATTTGAAGATGTTAAAATTTCAAAATTAGCTATTGAAATTGAAATTTAAAGGAAGCATATGAAATAATACACTTGTTTTATACTAGACCTAAATGCCACCATAATTTCTCCATCACTATACTTTTGATATATGTTGAAAACATAACCTTACACTTTCTCATGGGAGTTATCTAGGACCAATGCACACATCCTAGACTTTCAAAAAATGTTTAGACATAACCAAGACACTTTTCAGGAAGTCATTAACACTCCGTCCACTTATTTATAAATGAATTAGGTAATTTAGCTCATATTTGATCATAATGGACATATCTTGAATTTTAAAATTTCCTTTATAATGTACACCTATTAAGGTAAGTGAAGAATACCATGTTGTTGCAATCACTTATCTGAAAAGAACATATTAAAAACACCATATGTAAGTAAAATAATTTATTCATCATGTATTATCATCCAAAACATATGTAATTTAAAAAATATCCCTCATATGTTAGAAAATAATGTAGCGTGTTATTTTATACACATATGGAAATATTGAATTTAAATTTCAAATTTAGGTTTTTTTTCATAATTTTAGATCTAGGCATGATACAATTTATCATGAAAGTCCAATTTGGAAATGGGAGAAACTAGTATAACTATACAACAAACATGCCCCAAAAGTGGCCTTAGATAAAACAATGAGGACATAATCAAGCAATATTCCACCATAGATGCATGGTAACCACCATGACAATGTAGGTAACAATAAAGACCATATAATGTTAATGATTACATCAAAATTAGTGACTTGATTCATGATATTATTCAAGATATAGGACAAAAAGAGGATCTTCTAAGATTAATGTGCACAACAAGTAAACACATGCAAACACAAACAAACATTCATGCACAAATAGTCAACATAATAGTGTAAAAATTGTAATGTAAAATATGTATGTGATGAGATGTTTATGATACTAGTAGATAATGAAGTAACTAATGTAACTATCTCAATGTGATAAAGGACAAAAATAGATAGGTATCACTGTATAATAATCCTTTTGAAATGGTAAAGGCCCCAAGCTAAGACATGTCTATAAAATTGGACCATCTAAGATTTAGGCACACCATGTGAAATATAGTATTATGTAACCCATGAACCTACTTAGTGCTCACTCCAAAAAAAAATAGTGAAAATTCTATGCATAAATAATGGATAATGAAAACATGTAGAATAGGTAAATATGTAACATGTATAAATAAATATTTTTAAAATTTTAAAATTTTACTGATGTTTTTGAATTTTTAAATTTTTTCCAATGTTTTTGAAAATTTGAAAATTTTTACCTCTCAATGGAAACTATTTGAGGCATGTAGTTATTAAGCATGATAAGTCTAACATGGTAATGTGCATAAATATTATACTATGTAACATGATCTATGTAATAATGAAAGCCAATTACGTAATATAGGTCCTAAAGTGTAATGTAAAATCAAGAGGTTATGACATATGTTAAAACCAACTACATGATAAGGCAAAATATAATGTGAATTTATAGTAAAAGATATTGATGTACTTGGGAAAAACCTCCTTCCTCCTCTATATGTAAAATTCTCAAATAAATTCATAAAGAATAATGATATCCATCATATGTTAATCTTAGTGTGAAAATTGTACAGTTTAAATTCAAAAATATTTAGTGCCAAATATCATGCCCATTATTTTGCATGAAGAAAACCACATAAATACATGTTAATTTTTAAGTATATTATACACATAAGGTGACTTAAAATGATCAAATAATCCATTAAATTTCACCACATATAACATCAAACATAATTACCAATATATAGGTAGTCACATGGTCATCACAATACCCATGTTGACCTTTCTTGCACTAACTACCCCACTATGACTCAAATGAACTACATGGAATATGTGAGCTTGGCAGGACCCAAAACCTCCATAATATTAAATAAATCTCACAATAAACATGATAAGCTCTCCTATGTGGTCTAGAGTCAAATAACCCATTCTTGTGATCAATATGATTCAAATGGGACCCAAAATGGTTCTACCCAATCAAAAAGCTCAAATTTTACAACATAAGTCACCATTGGAGTTCTAATTCTAAGTTGAGTAAAATTATTTAAAATATGTATTATAATGAATTTAAAAATGTTTCACATGACCTTTAAAGGAGCTTAAAATATCCCAAGCTATCCTTTATAAGGTCGAGTACTTAATATCCATCATTGGATGTTACCTTTCCAAACTATTGGATCATCACATATCACTAAAATCATAAATATCATTATGAATTCCTTTAAAGACTTTATCATTCAATAAAGGGTGATAAATATCTCTATGAAAAGATAAATTAGGTCTAGGATGGATGGAAAAATGTATAGTCCTTCTCATTCGTACCTTAGGACCATGGCTATCCACCCTTGTTGGGAGCCATGTGTAATAAAATACATTCTAAGAAGGTATTTAAATCAATATTAATTAGTGAATAGATTTTTTTGGGTGAATTATGAGTCTAAAAACATTCATGACACATTAATGTGATTTTTGCACATGCTTTACTTAAATGTGGCCATTTTTGGTTTTAACAGTAGTCATTTCTGAAAGCCAGTTATGCTTAAATCTTATATGGTGTGGAAGAGGGTGAAAAAATAGGAGTACCCTTAAGTATTATTGACCCCAGAGTTTGAATATCTTTAATATTTGTGACCAATCCCTATACAACAATAATACCTTAATGTCTCAAAGTAAGGCACACACTGATAAGACCAATCCATATGCACACTTGTGATAAATGTAGTCAAAGATCGGTACCAATAACTCAAGGAATTAGATCCTGACATACATAAAAAAAACTAATCCATGTGTGTGTGCCTAATAATGTAGTCATGAAAATAGTAGAAGAGACCATGAGTCAATACCAGACCTATCTAAGTCACTATAATTTTTGGATAATCGATGAGAGTTATTACTTACAGTTAGATCTTGATAGGAATATTAGAAGTGATGACAAGCAACAAGATAGCTAATATTGAGGGGAATGATATATTAACTACCAATTTGATGATAATTTCATTAATTTATGGATGTTGGTAGTTAAGATACTTGATAACATGTAGAGCCTTTGGGTAAGGCTATAAAATGAGGGACAATTGTTTGCTAAAAGAAGAGATTAACCATAACAAAGTTCTATCAGATTGTTGGAGGAGAGTTCAGCCATAGAAGAAATGGTGCCAAATTATTGATAGAGTTTTGGGAAGAATATAAATGTTATATGAGTGGATAGAGAGGTAGTAAAGATAATATGTGACATTATTATTACCTTTGAGCACATTGTAATCTTGAGATGTTAAGTAATGGATAATATTATGACTACTATATATATTAATATTATTATCTTTGGTTATGGCCATAAAACACTATTAAGATGCTTGAACTAATGTTTTTATTACATTTAATATTGTATTAATTATGAAGGAATTAATACTTAGGTATAATTATGTGCTTTTTCTATAGTTTATTAATGTTTACTTATATTGATAGAATAATGTGTCCATGCTTTAGTTCATATGTATACTTGATTACTACCATATGTTTATACCATACTAAAGAGTACACGTAAAGTACTCATGCATAAGTAGATATGTGAATGAGATTATGTTTGGCTTCACCATTTGTAACTAATCTCAACCCAACCTGATTACATCTCTTTGTGCCTCATGTGAGTATAAAATTATAACCTGCATGAAATGTTAGCGTTGAAATATTAGAATTGGAATGTGAGTAGGACTAGTATGAGGGTGACCAAGAGACTCAATTTTTTTTATTCCATTACTAGAATGAGTCATTTTTTGATACAATGGTAAGGAGGGATAATGTATCAATTTTCATTAAATAATATTAATTGTTGGTTGGATCAGTTAGATAAATTTTTTGCAATGAAATAACTTGACCATGGAAATCAAGAGCCAAGGAATTGGGTGGAAGACAACCTCAATAATGATATCTATGAAGTGTTATTTTGTGAGCTACCAATGAATTTGCATACATATATTGCAACATATGTGATGGACAAGATTATAAACTATGGACAAAAATAATCTAGGCCAGAACATCATGTAGAGTAGTTGGGGAACCTAGACATAGGTTAGAACACATTTGTTAATGTTTAGTGGAATGAGGCATTAAATACATAAATGCTAAAGTTTGTTGTATCCACTTATTCCTATCTAGAAGAGGCAAAATATTAGTTTTTTCCATGAACCTAGAGGTTAATATTTGAATTAGTTTCCATTACAGATCAAAAAATTAATATAGGTAGTGGAATAGAGAACTTTCTAATGGTTGGCTAAGATTTTACATAAATGAGCAATGTGTAAGGTAAAATGTGAAAAGGGCATGATTTTTGTAAGGTATAAAGGAATACATTATTCAATGTGGAAGGAATAGATGAGTGTGAACTCCAAAGGTGAAAATATGATGAAATTTGGTGGAAGGTGATGGCCAAAAAGGACCCTAGACAAAGGGGAGATTCTGACTTAGGATATGCAATGAGAACCCACATGGAAAAATAATGGCATGAGAGAGGCTCTCATGTAGATGATATGCTATTTGTTGATGAAGTAGTGTACACCAGTGAGTTAGATTGAATTATACAAAGAGAATCTAAAGAACAAAATAGGGTATAATATGTATAAGAAGCTACTGAGGAAGTTCCCATTTATATATTACATGGCACACATGCTTAAGTGATTTACCTAAATCAAAATAAATTAACCAATAAATTGACGATATCTTAAGCATAAGAGAGTTTATAGTACAAAGAGGAAAAATAAGTGTTCTAAATTAGATAATCTCTTACAAACCAAGTATATTGGTGGTTTCAATTCCTATGTAATATTTGGGTCTAGTGATGTATGGTTTACCATCGATAAGAGGGAATCTAACCCCTTAAATAAGTAGTAAAACATAAGGTGGGATAGTAAGAGCTATAGGATTGGGGATGGGCCAACAAGAAGTTTAAGGGATATGAGGGGTTTTAGTACAACCTATTTCTCCACTATTATGAGGATTTGGAAGTACCCCTAGAGGAATTTGAAGTTTGGGTACACCTTCATCCGATACCCCAGTACAAAAAATGCCTCAAGTGACATTTAAACCTATACTTGCTCCCTAAGTGTTTTATGAAATGTCATCAAGTTTAATTGAATATGATATATTGGAGAATATGGTAGAACATGTTCACAAGTTCAAGTGCATATGGTGCATAAAGGGACTACATTGTCAAAACATAAGGAAAATTAGTTTTTCATGAATTTGTTGGATCACAGCCATACTTGGTATTAAAATCTTGATCTAATTTGAGCCATTGTAGATTATGACCTCTTGAAGGTAGTTTTATTGAAGTAGTTTAACATTATCAAGTTTGATTTATAGAGTATCACTTCAATAAAGGATATCAAGTAATATCTAATAGAGAGTGTATGCATGTATGATGCTAGGTTTAAGACTCTAGTGTTTAAACTATCCTTTGATATTCATCTAGTATAACACATGCAATACTTTTTTGGAGAGTTTTTTTCACCCTTTATACCTACTCTATTGATGAATACATTCATCAATACTCAAGAGGCCTTAGAGGTGGCATTGAAAGGTAAAGATACTAAATGTGTAGATATAATAATCAAACCATTCATTGAGGCACATATCATGTGAATGGCTTTCCAACTTCAGAAGCTGACATCTAATATTAACCATGACACAAGGAATGAGATATGGTGCATATATTGTGAGGTCAAAGTGAATAAAAATAAAAATTACCCTGGATAAAATGTAAGAGACACGATTATCTCCTATGAAATCTAGCATGAGGGTCATGATGTAAGAAACTATCCACTTATTTAGTGTGCTACCCAAGCTAAGGTCTCACTCTACTACAATATTTATAATCTTTTACCCATAACCTTGAAGATTTTAGGGTGCTTAATTATATTCATGAGGCAAGAGGCTGAGGCATGTGATAGGTCACTATAGGACCAACCAACCAAGATTATGGTGATTATGGGAAATATCATGGTGATATAGGCTGTGGTATGGACATGGAGGTGGAATATTTCCACCACACACTTATTATAATTGTGGGTCACTAGACCTCTATCAATACAAATTCCTCAAGTATCCCAATTTTCGGTATTCCTAAGGTGACCACAAGGTTTAAGAGTGCCCATATTTATATGCTAATATTGCACATAAGGAAAGACCTAAGAATTACATTAGAATGATTAAGATCGAGCATACCTCAAAAAAAAGGTTTTGAAGGCATAAACTAAGAATAATACCAACCCAAGGTGTATATAACAACTTGTAGTGATATGACTACTTGACCAAAAATATCTCCCATTGAGAAGGCCAATATGAGCTATGAACCAAGGGGATCCAAATATATGGTGATTCACCAAGGGCCCTCCATGACAACCTATCCAAATGACTAATGCTATAAAGAGGTACTTCGTGAAGCTATGAATGTCATTAAGAATATATAGGGTGAACTGCAATATATATGAGACATGGAGGAAAATAAAATTAAGGAATCCCAATCCCAATAATAGGTTGATAATAAGAAGGATGATATTTTAAATGTATTAGTTCTCATGTAAACTAAATGGATGATTCAAATGTTTAAAAATATTATGGATAGCTATGTAGGTAAAAAACTAACCTAAGTACTTGCACTAAATCTATCATGAGGGTGTAATGTGAGGATAGCCTAGAATGTAGGCTATGACCAAGAGATGTTGGTATATGTGGAAATTAATGGATGGTTGGTATGTGACATTATAGTAGAGACAAGTTTTGAAGTCAATACAATCATATAATATGTTTGGTGCAAGATGGGAAACCCTACCTCACAACCCTCACCACACATTTTGTTCATGGGAAAAAAACCTAATCTCAGCCCATGAAAATTATACATAATGTTGGTATCAATATAATGGGTGAAAAGTTTTGAATAGTCTTTAAGGTGATCAAGCTCATTGAGGTAGGAAACTTCCCAAATTTAATTGGTCAAACTTGGTGCTATTACAAAAACATAGACATATGCTTCAAGAAGTGCTACATGAGATTTGAAAATGGAAAAGACTTTATGGTGAGTCCATTATAAATGATAAAGACCCCATATGTTGAGAGTGTTGATTTAGAGGATAAAATTGATAACATATACAACATCACAATGCAAGGAGTAGATAACTTGGAATTAAGTGGGGATGGCATATTGAGCTGGGATAAGGCACAATATGCTTTTGATACCATGAATATTTTATATGACTGATGGGTATAAGAATCATAAGAAGTGACCAACCAAAAATATGGTATGGCATGATCAAGACTTGAGTTCTAATGTTCATGAAAGGATTTACATGCTAACATTAATACATATTAAATTAGTAAGAATATATAGATATATGTACCAAATATAAAGTAAAAGTGTGGTCTATATGAGTAAGATAAAACTTATTAGGTTTCCCTAGTTTGACATCTCCATAGGCAATACCCAATTTATACATGACTTGGAGGCATTTGTCCCCAAGGAGAAGGATTGTATTGGTGCCTTAATGTATATCTTGTAGAGCACTGTTGTGTGGTAGTGGGATACACACAAGTCAAGTATTCTAACATAGACTAAGGTTAAATATGCCATATGCTCTACATTTATGCATAAAAAAAACTCCAAACCATTTACAACTTATTTTGGGGACTCTAATTTGTGGGCACATATTCATGAATGTGAAGATAAGTAGAGAAGGTGCACACCTTATTTCCTAGTAGAGCATGGGTTCATGATTTCTATCAAACTTTGAAGACTTGGTCAAGTGCATGGTATGTTATGAGATGGACCAAGAGATTAGTGATTGGATGGATTTGAATGATAAATTCACCCTTAATTTTTATTTATCCTCATTTTTTTTGGTCTAGTGAGCCATTGAAATGAATTTATCTTGCCATTCTAAAAGATGAATTTATAATGGAAGAATGGGTCATATAGATGTACAACAAAAAGGGACTTGCCTTGACTAAGTTTTTTGATAATTAGGAGGTACAAAATGTTTCCAATGAAGGTGATGAAGTAAAATGGATGGCACATAATTGGTAATTAATGACCAAAAATCAAAATGTTGTGCATAAGGTAGATGAGGAGCCCAAAGAAGAAATATTGGGTCATTTGTGAGTTGAAATTTATCATGATGAGTGAGAAATGATGCAGATGATATCAAATAAAAAAAATGTTATAGAGATATTTTTAAAACCACTAAAGTGAATATCAACTCAAAAGAAGAACCCAAAGTATCCACCATTGGGGATTATTGGTTTAATGCATAATTGACACACATATGGCTTGAGACCTATGAATAAATGACAATACCAAATGAACCTAAACCTCTGACCAAAGGTGAAGGTAGATATTAATAACATGTTGCCTATATATGTGATCTATGTAATGAAGGCATTTGAATGGGTGAGGCCCATGGTTATCCGTATCAAAAAGGATGGATGCATACACATGCATCAACTACTAATTCCTTAATTATATGTCTATTATGGACCCCTTTTCCACTCCATTTAATAAGGAAATTTTGAAAGGAGTAGCAGGTTGTAAGGTTTACACCTTCACTAGTGGCTTCTTTGGATACACTAAGTACAAATTCAAGAGGAGGACAAGCCAAAGAAAAAATTCACAACTAAATGGAGGTATTTTACCTAAAATGTCATGCCATTTAGCTTAAATAATGTTCTTATTATATTATCACACATAATATTATCAACCTACACAAAATTTGTTCATTAATTCCTTCAGGTATATATGATTGACTAAATAATCTATGGGATAGTGAAGGATCACCATAATGACCTATGACTCATATTTGAGTGCTATTGCCAATTTAATTATCTTTTAATTTCAAGAAATGTATCTTTGTGAAACCCTTTGACACATTAATAGACCATGTTATCTGTAAGGACAACCTTATTATCAACCCTATTAAGGTGGTCATCATTCATCAATTAGAGGCACCTACCACTCATCAAGAAGTGTGCATGTTCTTAGGAAATACCAATTACTATCAAAACTTAATTTGTCACTATGATAAGATTATCATACCACTAGAAGAAAATTTTCACAAGAATGATGCATTTGAGACAATAAAGAATAAAATTTCAAGTGTACTGATTATCCAATTCTTAGATTGGATGTCCCCCTTTAATGTGCATGTTGATGCATCAATGACAATAATAGGTGACATTATAGCTCATCCTAGTGAGAACAAGGTGGGCCATCCCATCTACGTTGCTATCAGGAAGTTTACAACACTTGAACATAATTATTTAGGCATTGAGTACAATCCACTCATAATGGTGTATACCTTAAAAAATTTACATCATTACCTATAGTCTACACCATTTACATTTTTCACTAACCATGAGACCCTAAATTAACTTGTAAATAAGTACACGATCCATGGAATGGTTTTCTAGTGGATTGTGTTGTCTTAAAAATTCTAAAATTTTATGGTTGTGAATACCAAAGATTAGAACATGGGTCCTGACCACCTATCATGCATCAATGCAAGTGAAAATGTGTAGAAAATTAAATATGGACTCTCAAATGTGCAAATTTATGTAGTTCAATGCATCCTAAAATATCTTGAAGATATTGATACATTTATCACATCTAACATTGTTCCCAAATATATTTACACTAAGGAAAAGAAACATTGGCTATATGCACCACTCCATAACAACTCATTGTGAGTAATATTTAAAATATCAAGTGTGAATAACTCCTACAAAAATGTATTTTAGAATATGAGAACCCAAGAGTATTGTAAAAAGGACATGAGGGAATTACTAGATGACATTTTTATAGATAATCCACCATGCATAAGATCTAAATTTATGGCTTATGGTGGCCTACCTTGTTCCATGATGCCAAAGAATATGTGCATGAGTGTGAAGTCTACCAACAAAATGGAAAACATAACCACTTTGAAGAGATCTCCTTGATACCCATCCTAAACTAGGATCCTTTTGAAAAATGGGTTATTGACTTTGTGGTTCCAATTAATCTAGCCACACATAAGAATGGTGCATGATACATTATCACAACCACTAACTATTTCACTTGATGGGATAAGGTCATGCTAATAAATAATTATAAAAAATACATTACAATGCATTTCCTATGGGATAATATTAATAATTACCATGGGTGCCCTCTAAGTCTAACTAATGATCAAGGAACTCATTTCATCAATGAAACTATTCTTGCCTCTAAATCTTGCACCCTGGAAGAGGTTGTTCAAGACTCTTCAAGATTTTTCCAACATGGGAATACTTATAAGTGTGTGGTGAACCTATAGTGGAAGTATACCTCTAGAATTGAAAGGGCTAGCTCCCTAGATATGACTTGATGTGTTTATGCTACTAAAACTGCCTATTATGGGTGAAAAGGGAGAGAAAGATAAATAAAGAAAATCTAACCTAGGAGGTGATACACCAAGAGTTGTTTCCATTCATACACTTGGAATTTTCACAATGAACTAAGACAACCAAACTAGCCTTTACACCATTAATGGAGCTCCCTAGCATTAGTGTTTCTCATGAAGGTAAATAAAAGCTCAAAAAATGAATGCAAGTGAAGGGAAGGTTAGATATGGCACTACCAAACTCATACACACTTGAAGAGTCTATTACATTAGCGTACACTTTATGAAACCTATTAGGCGAGAATTCATTTGCAACAACACATTCAAGGATTGCATGAAAACAAGATGAACTCAATATATACTTGACATTCAAGATGGATCACTTCAACACATAGTGAAAATGGACTTATAGTATAACCAGATTAATTCTCATTATCTTAATTTCAAATCAAGGTACAATTTTGGTAGGGCTTCACCATACTAAGAGTTGGAATTCCCTATAATAGCGAAAATGGCTTGCATTTATAGAACTTGGAAGATGAGAGAGAAATGAAAAGTTGAAGAGGCACAAGGACAAGTATCCAAATATGAAAATAAATTACAATTCATGTGGATGAAGTTGAAAAGGAGTCATGAAACTAATTTACACATCATTCTAACCCAAATTAGCCTCTTCTCCAGGTGTGGCGTAACAAATCTTCTCCATCATTCTCTCTTATGAAATGCCTTCATCATAGGCCTTTCTTGAGCATTCCAAAGCAAGTGATGGAAAAATGTCTCATGTGTGATTATGAGAGGGAGTTATAAAGATGATTCCACTTGCATTGGGAGTTTTCTTGATCATCACATTATTTTACACAAGCTCATCATCACTTTGCAACCATGATCACTCTCCAATAGGCTTGTTTTGACACTTGGCACTATCATATTTGTATATTACTTAACTTATCTATACTAATGGTCTTGTGGCACATGTTAGGACACCTCATATGCTTGGATTCATTAGAAACATCATAAAAATCCACCAAACTTAAGCTACCATATTATTTACTATGTCATTTCAGATGCTACTTTAGACTAGCTGAAGAGAGATACCTAGTAGGATCACTTGTGAGAATTTCCAAGATTTTAAAATGGAATAATTATTTTATTTAAGCCCCAATCTACCTCCCAAAGTGATTGGCATCTCATGGTCATCTTTAGGACTACAAAACATAAAAAACTTTCAAGAAAACCTATTTTTACATCACTTGTATAGATTACATATAATAAAATTCCATTTATTTTACCCTTATGGAGTTGGAATCAAATTATATCATCTAGATGCACTTTTAGGCTCATTTTCACCATCAGGTCCTAAAACATGGTTTATGCTGATGGAGTTTGTATTTTTGCTGTAGGAATCTGTGGATATACTGATTGAGTTCATAGATTTTATGATGGATTTAAAATATCTAAAATACCCATAAAATAATTAAAAATTAAATTGGAAAGCATGGATAAGTTAAAAAATGCACGACCCTCAATTAGGGCTTTAGGCCTAAGGGTTTCCCTCACACATGATTGTAAGCCTCCTTGGTTAGAGCATCCTGCTTTCTTCCAAGAATTATAACAAGGTATTTATATTTTTTTAAGTGACCTAAATATTATACAATCATAACTTGGGCTTTATTTACTTATGGTCCCTCAATTTCACCATTTTTCCTTTAAACTATCTCCTCATGCATGAGAAAATTGCCCCTACTCTAAGAAAAAATAAAGAGGGCTTGCACCATTAGTTTTGTCAAATTAAAGATTGTATTAAATTTTTAGACTCATAAGGATGGAATTTAGAAAATTTTATCTCCTAACTCCTCCATTATACCACCAAAATCTTCCAATTTGCTAAGTAAACTTTTAAATAGGCATACTATGAGGGTAAGCAGGGTTTGTACTATGTTTGGAGGTTTTAGGGATTGACTTGAACTTTTTAATGTTAGGTATGGACCATCCATGCCTCCAATGATTTTTTAAAACCATTTTATATTAATTTTCTCCTCAAACACCTTCTTTATGATCTTAGAAGCATAGATTAGGTCCTTGACTGCCTAGGAGAGGAATCATTATTTTAGCCTAGTTGTAGGTGCCTTCTTGGAAATAATTAGGCCTTATGATGGTGTATTTAGATTTTACATGGTCATATTTCCTTTATTTCACCTTTAATCCATTTTAAATCTCCTCATGAGGGTTAAACTTCAAATTTTCTCCTCACTTCCAAAGTATACCTCATGACTATGTTTCAACTATTTAGGTATTACTTGTAGGTGTATTCTTGGCAAGGGTTAAGCCTTAAAGGTGACAAGAAGAAACTTAAATTTATGTATATTATCCCAAAAATATATAATTATCTCTATACCTAAAATTTGGTTACTATCAACCCAATTGAGATATAGATTTACTAAGGCCTATTGTAGATGAGTGTTCCTAGGCCTATATGGACAAGGGAGGACTATTTTGGGGTCAAAAATCAAACCTTACCTTTTCTCAATCACCTTAGCTTAGGATTGATATTTAGACTATGTTATATATTTTTAACTTTATTTCATAGTTTAAAACATCCCATATGAGGTAAAAAATCAACTTTCCACTAACACCCCTATAGAATTCACTGTCAACACTCAGTGGTTTTTTGACAACTTTGAGGGTGTTTAAACACCATCTCCACTCCTTATTTTGACCTCAAAATTGGCACAATTGTTTTAGGTGGATAGGGCTACAATTTTATTCAAATTTAAATCTTTCATCACCTTGAAAGTGAATTTTTTGAGGTCCTCAAAAAATTTCAAGGTCTTTGTTTGCAATTTTCAGGGATTGAGAACCCAATATGGCCTGATCATTCTTTGAAGTGAAAACCTTACCTTGGAATAGCATATAAACCTTAATAACATGAAATATAAGAAAATTTGGATATTTTTTTTATCTTAAAACATAAAATCCATCATATGTTTTCAACATTCCCACTTACGTACAACTTCTTGAACTCTTGTAGAAGCTGACTGTGAGCACACTCTGCTAACAAGGTAGTAAACAAGGAAAATTAGACAAATTATCTTAAAGAATGGTAACTTGATTTGATATCTAAAAATGATATTTAATGGAATAAAATTTCAAACATGGTGCCAAACACATTGAAACCTCCCTTGAAGCTCTCTTTCACATTGAAAAACTCAGGTTACCCATATATGGCTGCCAACTTTAAAAAACAAACACACTTTAGAATATTCCTTAAAGGGAATTGAAATATAAGATTTGTATGATTGAAATAACATGGATAATACCTATTATAATCTTAAAACCATTCATATCTATCCATTTTTTAGTTCAAGTAATTTGGACAAATTTGGACCCTGCTTGGTTGCATAGGCAACTTTGAGGGGTGAACCTTCTTAATGATGGTTCATAAAGGAGGAGGAATAAATATGATTTTTTTTTAACTAAATGGAAGATAAATAATTATACTATAATTACCTATATACATTCATCCAAACTCAACTTGTATGACCTATGGTGAGTGAAAGTCTTTGACTAATTTTGACCCTTCCAAGGAGCAACGGGGAAGGAAAGGTGAAATTTTTAGTTATTAAAACTACCAAAATAATATTATCATGGAAGTGTGTATGTTAAATATCAAGATACATCCTTTAAGTGCATTCACTAACAAAAGCCTCTAGAATTCTATACAAGTGACTAAAAACTCTCTTTTTCAAGTGTTTTCTTGATTTTAACTTGCACCTGTAGACTTGGTCAATTAAAATCAGTTATTTAATACCCCTTAAGAAAGATGGAATGATAATTGAAAGATTTTAAAAGGTAAATATAGCATTTATTGTCATTAAATGGCCTATGAAACACTTCATGACAAAGTTTTTACCTATGGGGTTGATTCATTTTGATCGGGGGATAAAAATGGTCAACATTCTTGGTGATTCACATGGGTGGCATGATTTATATGCCTAGGATGAGTTGAATTACACCTATGTTGGGAATATATTCATGTATATGGAAACTCTAACTAACTTGAATAGACCTTTGACTCAAGGAAAAGAAGCTGGTTGATCCATACACACAGAAGCAAAAACACACACCAACAAGAAAGCAAAGAAACAACTTGTGCTTCAAGACCACTTAGGGATCACAAAAAAAACTAAACACACACTATCATTAAAGAATTTATCCCTCTTGGATTAAAAGGAGAGTTTGAAACTCTTCTTGCCTCATATAATTAAGGGATACATGAGACATGTTGCCATTTGAACATTGGTATGGAAGCCTTCATCTTTCTCATGGTGTTGGCCAATATTATTGGCATGGATTTAAATGTAGCTGAGACAACTTCAAACAAATCACATATAAATATGAATTATTCTTGCAATTCAACTACCTCAGCTTCTTCATAAGACTCCTTAGTTTTTACATGATCCAATGATTCCTCACCAAAGCATGTTTCTTGGCTCCCCATGATGTCTTGAGAATGGACAAGTGGTTTGTCAGCTGCAATTTCTTCAAGCTCATCAAGGAGAATAGTGCTATCTTCCTAATCTTGATCATTATTTATCATGGAGACTTCTTTCTCTATCTTCTCATATACTTTGCCTTCAACTTTACCAAGTTATTCAAGCTCTTTAGAAACTCAATATGCTATAGCCATTCTTCTTTGTCATATCTCACATCAAGGATCACCTCTTCCTCATGTACTTCTTCTTTGAATACCTCATCTTGATCCTTGGTCATATGGTCCACTCCAAGTATATCCCCATCCTTCTAATGAGTATTTATTACTTCATTTGAATCTTCTTTCTCTTGGTTCAATAAGGGTGAGTTATGATTTATAGGCCCAAGTGGATTTCCAATAATAAATTCTTATTCATCATTACTTGTATCATCCTATTTATCTGCTTCAAACTGAATTTGTTCCTCCTTTGATGCTTCCATTAAAAGAGTTTCTTCTTCAAGAAGAGATGGGGTGGGCAGGTGGCAAGTGGATGAATGAGTTGAAGAAAGAATGTAAGGTGTATTGAGAGGCTCATGAATGGATATGGAAGAAAGAGAAATATCTTGAAATAACTCTTGGATAACAACAAGGATTTTTTGGGTTGAGGGCACATAAATTTCTTCCACAACCACCTCATGACTTTCATCATTTTCTTGGACTTCTCCTTTAACCTCTTTCTTTCCACAAGACTTCATAGTTTGGTCCCAAGTTGGAAGCTGGTAACTAGTAGGCTCTTTTGAGGATTAAATAGGTTCTTCTTCAAGGAGAGGAATAGTGGAAGAGAGATATATAGGTCTATGGGTTGGGGATGAAGTGTGATATTCATGGATGGGAATGGAGATGGGTGAAACTTCTTGAATGGGATCTTGAGGGAGAGGTAAGATAGGATGATAAATAGGAAAGGGATATTCTTCATACAATATTTCATCATCCTCCTCATCTTCTTGAGGCTCTTCATAAATTTTTGGAGATTATTTTATAGTTTAAGCTTGTTCCAAATCCTCTTTAGTTTCCCATCTCTCTAACCTATCAATCCACCATTGAAAAGCCTCTCTTGCCATAAAAAATCCTTCAGTAATGACATATTGATTCTCTTCCTCAACATACCCCTACATGTCCATTAACAATCCAACTAAAAATCTTAACCAATCCATAAGACCACCAAGAGTTTCATCACAACACTTATCTAGCACACTCATATGCTTTTCCAATTCTAGAAACTTTGGCATAACTTCCCACACATTTTGAGAATGAGAGGTGTAGTAAGCTTGGACAAAGTGATTGGGTTGTTTAATTTATTCAAGAAAGGTATTCAAAGCTTCATATTATTCCTCTGAACTAATTGTGTTTCTTGACTCCTCATGATAAGGCTGAGGTTAATATGGGTCATATGGTTGGTCAACAAGAACATACTCATTTGGAAAGGGACTAGGTTGACCATAGGACTACCATAACTCATAGGGAGGATGGTATTATTGATAGGACTATTGAAAAGGATATAAAGGGTCATAAAAAGGTTGATAGGGAGGTGTATGGTAAGGATTCTCCTCATATCCATCCATATCAACTTCATAAGTCACATGAAAAGAAAAGAATTGATCAAAATCTTTAGCAATAGATACATGGGCTGCTTACAACCAAAAATTCATTTGGAGTCACCATTGGTGCTTGCTTGGATGGTTCAAAAATATGATAAGAGAGAAGAACCACAAATAATATTCCCACTATTTAAACCTTATCCAATCAGGTGTGCCAAAACTATTGTCTCCAAATCTTGCACCCTATAAGAGGTTGTTCAAGCCTCTTCAAGATTTGGCCAACATGGGAATACTTCCAGTTGTGTGGGGAACCTATAGTGGAAGTAGACCTCTAGAATTGAAAGGGCTATCTTCCTAGATATGAATTGATGTGATAAAGCTAATAAAACTAACTATTATGGGTGAAAATGGAGAGAAAGGTCCATAAATCAAACCTAAAATAGGAGGTGATACACCAGAGTTATTTCCATTCATACACTTGGAATATTTAGAATGAACTAAGACAACCAAACTAGCCTCAACACCATTAATAGAGCTCCCTAGCATTAGTGTTTCTCATGAAGGCAAACAATATCTCAAAAAATGAAGGTAAGTGAAGGGAAGGTCAGATATGACACTACCAAACTCATACACACTTCAAGAGTCTATTACATTAGGATACACTTTATGAAACCTATTAGGAGAGAAGTCATTTGCAGCAACACATTCAAGGATTGCATGAAAATAAGATGAACTCAATATATACTTGACATTAAATATGGATCACTTCAACACATAGTGCAAATGGACTTAGAGTATAACCAACTTACTTCTAATTAGCTTAAGTGAAAACCAAGGTAAAATTTTGGTAGGACTTCACCATACCAAGAGTTATAATTCCATACAATAGCCAAAATGGTTTGTATTTATAGAATTTGGAAGATGAGAGAGAAAGGAGAAGTTGAAGAGGCACAAGGACAAGTGTCCAAATGTGAAAATTAGTTACAATGCATGTGGATGAAGTTGATAAGGAGTCATGAAACTGATCTACACATCATTCTATCCCAAATTAGCCTCTTCTCTAAGTGTGGCATAATAAATCTTCTCCATCATTATCTCTTATGAAATGCCTTCATCATAGGCCTTTTTTGAGAATTCCAAAGAAAGTGATGAATACATGTCTCATATGTGATGATGAGATGGAGTTACAAAGATGATTCCATCTACATTGGGATTTTTCTTGATCATGACATTCTCTTACACAAGTTCATCATCACTTTGCAACCATGATCACTGTCCAATAGGTTTGTTTTGACACTTGGCACTATTATATTTGTATCTTCCTTAACTAATCCATACCAAGGGTCTTATGACATGTGTTAGGACACCTCATATGCTTGGATTCATCAGAAACATCATAAAAGGCCACCAAACTTGAGTTACTATATTATTTACTATGCCATTTTAGATGCCACTTTAGACTGGCTAAAGAGAGAGACATAGTAAGAGCACTTGTGAGAATTTAAAAGATATGAAAATGGAATGAGGAGTTTTTTTAAGTCCCAAGATACCTCCCAAAGTGATTGGCATCTCATGATCATCTTCATGACCTGCAAAACGTAAAAAACTATTAAGAAAACTTATTTCTTGCATCACTTATATAGATTACATACAATAATATTCCATGGATTTGACCCTCATGGAGTTTTAAACAACTTATCTTTTATTATCATGGTCAAATTCATTTATTTGAATGCACTTTTACGCTCATTTTCACCATCAGGTCCTAAAATAGGGTTTATACTAATGGTGTTTGTAGTTTTGATGTAGGAGTTTGTAGCTAGATTGATGGGGTTTGTATCTTTTTTAATGGACTAAACATATCTAAATTACCACTAAAAGCATGAAATAGTCAAGTTAAAATCATGGATAAGGTCAAAAATGCACATGACCCTCAATTAGGCCTTTAGGCCTAAGGGTTTCCCTCACACATGACTGTAACCCTCCTTGGTTAGAGCATCTTTCTCACTTCAAAGACTTATATAAAGATTTTTTTAATATTTTTTTAGGTTTCCTATATATTCTCCAATCATCACTTGGGATTTCTTGACCTATGGTCCCTAAATTCCACCATATTTCCTTTAAATTGTCTCCTCATGCATGAGAAAACTACCCCTACTCTGAGACAAAATAGAGAGGGTCTAAACCATTAGTTTTGGAAAATGTTTGATTTTATTACATTTTTAGACTCCTAAGTATGGTTTATATAATTTTTTATCTCCTAAGTCCTCCATTAGACACCCAAAATCTTCCAATTTGCTAAGCATACTTTTGAAGAGGTAGACTATGAGGGTAAGCAAGGTTTGTACTATGTTTGGAGGTTTTAGGGATTGACTTGAAATTTTTCATGTCATTTATGGACCATACATTCCTCCCATGATGTTTTGAAACCATTTTATATTCAATTTCCCCTCAAACACCTTGTTTATGCTCTTGGAAGCATATATTAGGTCCTTGACCGCCTAAGAGAGAAATCATTATTTTAGCCTATCAGTAGGTGCCTTATTCATAAGCATTGGGCCTTATGATGATGTATTTAGATTTTACATGGTAATATTTCCTTTATTTAACCTTGCATCCATTTTTAAATCTCCTCATGAGGTTTAAACTTCAAATTTTCTCCTCATTACCAAGATATACCTCATGACTATGTTTCAACTATTTAGGTGCTACTTGTAGGTGTATTCTTGGCAAGGGTTAAGCCTTGAAGGTGACAAGAAGAAACTTCACTTCAGGTATGGTATCCTAAAAATATATAATTCAAACTAGACCTCCAATTTGGTTTCTACCAACCCAATTGAGATAGATATTTACTAAGGCCTGCTGTAGATGAATGTTCTCAGGGCTGCATGGACAAGGGAGGACTATTTTGGGGTCAAAAAATCAAACCTTACCTTTTATTAGTAACCTTAGCTTAGTATTGTTATTTGAACTATTAGATATTATTTTAAATTTATGTAATATTTTAAAACCTCCCATATTAGGTACAAAATATACTTTCCACTAATACCCTTATAGAATTCACTATCAACACTCAGTGGTTTTTTGACAACTTTAAGGGTGTTCAAAATCCATCTCCACTCCTTATTTTGACCTAAAAATTGGAAAAATTGTTTTAGGTAGATATGGATAACATATTTGATAAATTTAAATCTTAGATCACCTTATAAGTGAATTTGGTGAGGTCCTCAAAAATATTCAAGGTGTCAGGAATCTAGAACAACAAACAGCTCTGATACCACTTTGTCAGGATTAGGAGCACAATTGATTACCTTTGTATAAGCAACTAAACACATAATTTAACTAGAAGTAACAAGTAACTAGAAATCAAAAACAACATAGAATTTGAGAGACAATACAATCTTGTATTCAACTCATCCAGAAAGAAAATACAATAAAGAAGATGCCACACTCTTCCCACACCTCTAAGGCTTCCCACACCTCTAGGGCTCCCAGTAATTCTCCTTCAAGAGTTCTCTCTCTCAATTACAGTCACAACAAACAACTCAAACATAGAGTTGTTGTTCACCTCCACTAGTTAGTAATAATACTTGCCAGTACACAAGTACTCAAAGTACTCCAAGTAGATCTCCCTTGAACTTGAAACAACTTGCAAATCAAATGATCTTACTTACCATGTAGATCTAACCTGATCTTGCAACACCTACAGATCAACCTGGTCTTGCACACCTACAAACCTAGATCTTACAATCAGAAGGATCTCTTCCTTATCCTTACTTACAATACAGCCCCATGAGTCTATTATATAGATCCCATGTAAATAATAATTAGACTTCCTAATTATAATAATTAAAACCATAGCTCTAAGACTAAAATTAGTCTTTTACATGCAAACAACCAATTCGTTAAACTAACTATTCATCAACTAGCAGTTCTAGAACCACACAGGTGATCAACATCAGTCCCTATCTGTCTGGAGATGACCGATGTCAGTAGCTTCCTATCCACCCCTAACTGACGTCAGTTGGCCTGATTGACGCTGGTGACTATGACACTCAGCAACCTCCTCCATGTTTGCATACAGTGAATCTTTTAGCTCCACAACCTAACAATCTCCCACTTGGAGATAAACAGTTGCACCTATACCTATACCTATACATCATCTAATTTGTTTACTGGCTTGTATCCCTCTTCAAGTTCAATCTTGAAGACCAACCACCACACAACCTATGATGCACCACCGGTCATCCAAGTAACCTACCACATCCAAATCTACATACCCATGTAGAGAAGTGCCTGACCCTGCATAACATGTTAACTTGCTATTGGTCCCTCTTAGATACCTGAGAATCCACTGAACTGCTCTCCAGTGCTTCTTTCTTGGATTGGCCACAAACTCGCTGACAACACCCACTGCTTGGGCAAACTCACCTCTAGTACACATGTACTTAACCTCATCATGTGAATTGGGACACTGTTCTATGAACTGTCCATCCATAGGTGTGCTAACCGGTTCTACATCCCACATCTTGAACCTCACCACTATCTTATTCACAAAATCATCCTGAGACAACATCAACTTGTGATCTTCCCTGTCTCTGGGAATACTCATGCCAAAGAATTTTGTTGCTTCCAAATTCTTCATGACATACCTCTAAACCAACTTTACCTTTAACTTAGCAACTCCCTGCATGTGTGACCCTACAACAAGCATACACACAACATACAGTAACAAGATAATGTAGCTAATATTATCTAACCTGGTAAAGGAAACACAATGGTCACATTAACATCGACTAAAGCCCTGCTTTGTCATACACCTTTCAAACCTCCATTGTCCTGCAGCCTGCTCAAGACCATATACCCTGGCCTTCTGTCTCACATGTCCATTCTCTCTCTTCTTTGACTTGGGAATCCATTCATCTTTTAGTGCTTTTTCTTTGGCTGACAACTCTACCAAATCTCCCATTTGGTTCTCATCCAAGGAATCAAATTCCTCATTCATGCCATGCTCCCACTATTTCCTAGATTCTACCTGCTCTGCTTCTTTAAAACTTCCTAGTTCTTGACCATCAGTGTGCAACAAGTAATCTAAAGAAGGGGAATAACAAATTTGAGGCTTACTTACACTTTTAGTCCTCCTCATGGGCATTTGAGACCCCTTGACAGCTTGCTATCTACCCAAAATCCAGTTTTTGGTCGACCCTGGTCTGCACCCGACCGATGTTGAATCCTCCTGATTGCCGACATCGGTTCTATGACTGACATTGGTGTCCACCTAGTTGTCAATGCCAGTTCTCTGACTAGCATCAGTCACCACCTGCCTGACACCACTAACTTTGATCTGCACATGACCAATGTCAGTATCTTCTTGTTTAATGTTAGTTCTACCTGACTGATGTCGATAACTGTGTTTTCCTGTGAGTGATGACTTTTTACCCACAATCTTACTTTGGATCAAAACCCTATCCAAACTACCCTGCTCAGAATTATTCAGCCCCTGTGACTAATCTCTATCTATCATCTCCTCCTTGAACACCAAGGCTTTCCTATTCTTGTCAAAACCATTAGATTTTCTCTTTGTGCAATAGACCCGATCCTTTCTTGTAGCATGTGTTTCAAGAAACCTCACTTTCTTCTGTTGCTTACCAAAATCTTGATCTATGCTTTCTAGATTTGAACTCTTACCCTTTGACTCAAGAACATGCATCCCCTTCTTATTCATGTGACCAAGCCTAAGAAGCCACATCTTTGAATCTACAGCTGAAGGAGATAAACCAAAAGGAGAATCAATAATACAAGTAGATAGATAAAGAGTACCTACTTTCTTACCTCTTGCTAAAATAAGTGCACCCTTGGTAACTTTCCAAGAATCCACTATGAGAGTTACTGTGCAACCCTCATCACCCAACTTTTCAATAGAAATCAAGTTCCGCTTCAAGACTAGGACATGCATGACCTCCTTCAACACCCATGTGTTGCCTGTTTGCAATTTCAGCTGCACTTTCCCTTTGCCAAACATTTGACAAGGCTTACCATCCCCTAAATAAATCTCTCCAAAGTCTCCTTGGACATAATCATGAAAAGATGCTCTATTTGGGGTTGCATGGAAAGAGGCACCAGAATCTAAAACCCAAGATTCCACTTTATCCAAGGAACATACAAGAGCATCTTATGTAACAATATCTGCAACATCTACATCTTCATTTCCTTCATGTTAATCTTCAACCAACCTGTAATTTTTCTTTATGTGCCCTACCTTTTCACAATTCCAATAGAATATTTTGCCATACCTGGATTTGGGTCTCCTGCCTATCTTTGACCTTGATCTCCCTTGCTCGATCTTCTCTCTTTGCCTTCCCCTGCTTTCAACACTTAAAGCATTCCCTGATGATTCACCTGTGCTTTTCCTATGAATTTCTTCATTCAAGATTACACTAACAACATCATCAACTTTTAAGATATTTGAAGCAGACACAGTATTACTAACTGCCATTACCAAACTATCCCAACTTTCAGGTAATGAGCATAAGATTAAGAGAGCCTTAATTTCATCATCAAAAACAATATTGACTAAAACTAACTGGTTTACCAAACCATGGAAATCACTAAGATGATTGTGTATAGATCCACCTTCCAACATTTGCAAATTAAATAACTACTTCATAAGAAATACCTTATTCGAAGCTGAGGGTTTTTCATATAAATTTGCCAAAGATCCCATTAACTCTATCATTGTCTTAGCCTGTGATAAGCTAGAAATCACAGACAATGCTAGGCTTAACCTTATAGATCCCAAAGCCTTTCGATCAAGAACCTTCCATTCTTCATCTTTCATATCCATGGGCTTGCTTGCAATCCCACCCAATGGTAAGTATAAATCTTTCTAATACAGATAATCTTCTATCTGCATCCTCCATAATTGATAATTCTTGTTGTTAAAATTCTCCATTCTTAGCTTAATTTCTTTTGCCATTGCTATACTCCCACTCAATCAAAAACCCCTGAGAATGACCTCTAATCAAACACAAACCTGCTCCCTCCAACCTTGCTCTGATACCACTTTATCAGGAATCTAGAACATAAAGCTCTGATACTACTTGTTAGGAATCTAGAACAACAAACAGCTCTGATACCACTTTGTTAGGATTAGGAGCACAATTGATTACCTTTATATAAGCAACTAAACACAAAATTTAACCAGAAGTAACAAGTAACTAGAAATAAAAAACAACACAAAATTTGAGAGACAATACAATCTTGTATTCAAGTCATCTAGAGAGAAAATACAATAAAGAAGATGCCACACTCTTCCCACACCTCTAAGGCTTCCCACACCTCTAGGTCTCCCAATAATTCTCCTTCAAGAGTTCTCTCTCTCAATTATGGTCACAATAAACAACTCAAACACAGAGTTGTTGTTCACCTCCACTAGTTAGTAACAATACTACCAGTACACAAGTACTCAAAGTACTCCAAGTAGATCTCCCATAAACTTGCAACAACCTACAAATCAAATGATCTTACTTACCATGTAGATCTAACTTGATCTTGCAACACCTATAGATCAACCTGGTCTTGCACACCTGCAAACCTAGATCTTACAATCGGAAGGATCTCTTCCTTGTCCTTACTTACAATACAGCCCCATGAGTCTATTATATAGATCCTATGCAAACAATAATTAGACTTCCTAATTACAATAATTAAAACCATAGATCCAAGACTAAAATTAGTCTTTTACATGCAAACAACTAGTTCATTAAACTAACTGTTCATCAACTAGCAGTTTTGGGACTGCACAGGCGACCGACGTCGGTCCCTGTCTGTCTGGAGATGACCAACGTCGGCCGATCCATGGCCAATGTCGATAGCTTCTTATCCACCCCTGACCAACACCAATTGGCCTGACTGATGCTAGTGACTGTGACACTCAACAACCTCCTCTATGTTTGCATACTATGAAGCTTTTAGCTCCACAACCTAACACAAGGCCTCTATTTGAAATTTTTAGGGATTGAGAACCCAATATGGCCTGATCATTCTTTGAAGTGAAAACCTTACCTTAGCATAGCATATAAACATTCATAACATGAAATATAATACTATTTTGATATGTTAAAAATTCAAACATAAAATCCATCATATGTTTTCAACATTCCCACTTTCATACAACTTCTTGAACTCTTGTAGAAGCTGACTGTGAGCACACTCTGCTAACATGATAGTAAACAAGGAAAATTGGACAAATTAGCTTGAAGAATGGTAACTTGATTTGATCTTTAAAAATGATATTGAATGTAATAAAAATGAAAACATAGACCCAATCACATTTAAACCTTCCCTAAAGCTCTCTTTCACGTGGCAAAACTCAAGTTACCCATATATGGCTGCCAACTTTGAAAAACAAGCACACTTTGGAATCCTCATTCAAGGGAATTGAAAGAGAATTTTTGGATGATTAAAATAACATGTATAGGACCTAATATGATCTGAAAACCACATGAAACAACCACACATCTCTATCTATTTCTTATTTCAAGCAATTTGGATAAATCTAGATCCTGCTTGGTTGCATAGGCAACTTTGAGGACTAAACCTTTTTAATGACGGTTCATAAAGGAGGAGACATCAATATGATTTAAAAAAAAAATAAATGTAATATAAATAAGTATTATATCATTCCATATATCCATTCCTCCCAACTCATCTTGTATGACCTATGTTGAGTGAAAGTCTTTGACTAGTTTTGACCCTTTCAAGGAGCAATGGGGAAGGAAAGGTGAAATTTGTAGTTTATAAAGCTAAAAAAATAATATTATAATTTAAGTGACTATTTATAATATTAATATACATCTCTAAAGTGCCTTTACCTATAAAAATCTATACAAGTCCATATAAGTGGCTAAAAACTCCCTTTTTCAAGTGTTTTCTTGATTTTAACTTGCACCTGCAGACTTGGTCAGTTACAACCAATTATTTAAGACCCATTAAGACATGGAATGATAATTAAAAGATTTACCAAGGCTAATATAAAATTTATTGTCATTAAATGACCTATGAAACACTTCATGACAAAGTTTTTACCTATGGGGTTGACCCATTTTGACCAGGGGGTAAAAATGGTCAACATTCTTGGCAATGCATAGGGGTGTATGCTTTATATGCCTATGACTAGTTTCCTTACACATCCATTTGGAATTGATTAATGCATATCAAAACTCTAACTAACTTTAATATACCTTTGACTTAAGGAAAAAAAGCTGGTTGACCCACACACACAGAAGCAAAGACACACACCAATAATAAAGCAAACAAACAACTTGTGCTTCAAGACCACTTAGCGAGAACAAAAACAAACTGAAATAAAAATATACTAAACACACACTATCATTAAATAATTTCTCCCTCCTAGATTAAAGGGAAAGTTTGAAACACTTCTTGGCTCATAGAATGAAGGGATACATGAGACATGTTTCCATTTGAACATTGGTATGGAAGCCTTCATCTTTCTCATGGTGTTGGCCAATCTTATTGACATGGATTTCAATGTATCTAATAAAAATTCAAATAAATCACCTAGAAAGATGAATTATTCTTGCACTTTAACTACCTTAGCTTCTTCATAAAACTCCTTAGTTTCTACATGATCCAATGATGCCTCACCAAAGCATGTTTCTTGGCTCCCCATGATGTCTTGAGAATGGACAAGTGGTTTATTAGTTACAAGTTCTTCAAGATCATCAAGGAGCTTAATGTAATCTTTGCAATCTTGATCATTGTTTCTCATGGAGACTTCTTACTCTATCTTCTCATATACTTTTCCTTTAACCTTGAAAAGTTATTCAAGTTCTTGTAGAAACTCAATCTATTATAACCATTCTTCTTTGTCATCTCTCACATCAAGTATCAGCTCTTCTTAATGAACTTCTTATTAAAACACCTCATCTTGATCATTTGTCATATGGTCCCCTCTAAGTCTATCCCCATCCTTCTTATGAGTATTTATAACTTCATTTGAGTCTTCTTTCTATTAGTTCAAGAAGGGTGGGTTATGCTTGATATCCCCAAGTAGAGTTCCAATGATAAATTATTATTAATCATTACTTGTGTCATCTTCTTGCTCTACTATAAATTAAATTTATTCCTCCTTTGATTCTTCCCTTAAAAGTGTTTGTTCTTCAAGAAGATATGAGGTGGGAGGGCGGAAAATGGATGAATGAGTTGAAGAAAGAATGTAAGGTGTAGTGAGAGGATCATGATTGGATATAGAAGAAAGAGAAAGCTCTTGAAATAACTCTTGGATAACAACAAGGATTTGTTCAGTTGAGGGCACATCACTTTCTTCCACAACCACCTCATGACTTTAATCATTTTCTTGGACTTCTCCTTTAATATCTTTTTTTCCCCAAGACTTCACATTTTAGTCCCAAGTTGGAAGCTTGGAACTAGTAGGCTCTTTTGAGGATTGAATATGTTCTTATTCACGGATATTAATGGTGGAAGATAGATATATAGTTCTATGGGTTGGGGATGGAGTGTGATATTCATGGATGGGCATGGATATGGGTAAAACATCTTTAATGGCTTCTTGAGGGAGAGGTAAGATAGGATGACAAATAGGAAGGTGATCTTCTTCATACAATATTTCATCTTCCTCCTCATCTTATCGAGGCTCTTCATAGATTTCTGGAGATTCTTTTATAGTTGGAACTTGTTCCATAGCCTCTTGAGTTTCCCATCTCTCTAATTTATCAATCCACCATTGAAAAGCCTCTCTTTCCATAAACAATCCTTCACTAATAACATATTGATCCTCTTCCTCAACATACCCCGACATGTCCATTAACACTCCAATTGAAACTCTTAACCAATCCATAAGACCACCAAGAGTTTCATCACAACACTTATCTAGCACACTCATATGCTTTTCCAATTCTAAAAACTTTGGCATAACTGCCCACACATTTTGAGAATGAGAGGTGTAATAAGCTTGGATAAAGTGATTGGGTTGTTTAATTTATTCAAGAAAGGTATTCAGAGCTTCATATTTTTACTCCCAACTAATGGTGTTTCTTGACTCCTCATGACAAGGCTATGGTGAATATGGGTCATATGGCTGGTAAACAACAACATACTCATTTGGAAAGGGACTAGGTTGACCATAGGACTTCCATGACTCATAAGGAGGATGGTATTATTGATAGGACTATTGAGAAGGATAGATAGGGTCATAAAAAGGTTGATAGGGAGGTGTATGGTAAGGATTATCCTCATATCCATCCATATCAACTTCATTAGTCACATGAAAAGACACGAATTGATCAAAATTATTAGCAATAGATACATGGGCTGCTTACAACCAAGAATTCATTTGAAGTCTCCATTGGTGCTTTCTTGGATGGTTCCAAAAAATGATAAGAGAGAAGACACACCAATAATCTTCCCACTATTTGGACCTTATCCCACTGGGTGTGCCAAAATTGTTGTCTCAAAATCTTGCACCCTAAAAGAGGTTGTTCAAGCCTCTTCAAGATTTGGTCAACATGGGAATACTTCCAGGAGTGTGGGGCACTTATAGTGGAAGTAGACCTCTAGAATTTAAAGGGATAGCTCCCTAGATATGACTTTATGTGATTATTCTACTAAAAATTCTTATTATGGGTGAAAAGGGAGAGAAATATACATAAATAAAACCTAAAATAGGAGGTGATACAACAATATTTACTTCTATTCATACACTTGAAATTTGCATAATGAACTAAGACAATCAAACTAGCCTCAACACCATTAATGGAGCTCCCTAACAATAGTGTTTCTCATGAAGGAAAATGACAAATCAATAAATGAAGGCAAGTGAAGGGAAGGTTAGATATGACACTACCAAACTCATACATACTTCAATAATGTATTACAATATCATACACTTTATGAAACCTATTAGGAGAGAAGTCATTTTTAGTAACACATTCAAGGATTGCATGAAAACAAGATAAACTCCATCTATGCTTGACTTTCAAGATGTATCACTTCAAAACATAGTGAAAATGGACTTAGAGTATAACCAACTTACTTATAATTAACTTAAGTGTAAATCAAGTTACAATTTTGGTAGGGCTTCACCATACCAAGAGTTGGAATTCCATACAATAGCCAAAATGGCTTACATTTATAGACTTGAAAGATGAGAGAGAAATGAGAAGTTTAAGAGGCACAAGGACAAGTGGCCAAAGGTGAAAATCAGTTATAATGTAAGTGTATTAAATTGAAAAGGAGTCATGAAATTGACTTACACATCTTTCTATCCAAAATTAGCCTCTTTTCCAAGTGTGGCATAACAAATCTTCTCCATCATTCTCTCTTGTGAATTGCCTTCATCATAGGCCTTTCTTGAGAATTATAAAGAAAGTGATGGACAAATGTCTCATGTGTGATGATGAGAGGGATTTACAAATATGAGTTCACCTTCATTGGGAGTTTTCTTGATCATGACATTCTCTTACACAAGCTCATCATCACTTTGCAACCATGATCACTCTCTAATAGGCTTGTTTTGACACTTGAAACTAACATCTTTGTATATTACTTAAATAATCCATACTAGGAGTCTTGTGACACATGTTAGGAAACCTCATATGCTTGGATTCATTAGAAACATCATAAAAAGCCACCAAACTTGAGTTACCATATTGTTTACTATGCCATATTAGATGCCACTTTGGACTAGATGAAGAGAGAGACCTAGTAAGAGCTCCTGTGAAAATTTAAAATCTTTTAAAATGGTATGAGGAGTTGTTTTAAGTCCTAATATACCTCCCAAAGTGATTGGCATCTCATGATCATCTTTAGGACCTGCAAAACATAAAAAAATATAAATAAAAATTATTTATTGCATCACATGTATGGATTCCATATAATAAAATTACATTTATTTGATCCTCATGGAGTTTTAAAAAACTTATCTTTTATTCTCAAGGTCAAATCTGTTCATCTGGATGCACTTTTAGGCTTATTTTCATCATCAGGTCCTAAAATAGGGTTTATGCTGATGGAGTCTGTAGTTTTACTATAGGAGTTTGTAGCTATAATGATGAATTTTTTATATTTTTTATGGCTTATAAATCTCTAAAATACCCTTAAAATCATGAAATATTCAATTGGAAATCATAGATAATGTTAAAAATGCACATGACCCTCAAGTAGGCCTTTAGACCTAAGGGTTTCCCTCACACATGACTGTGACCCTCCTTGGTTAGAGCATTCTGGTTTCTTCCAAGACTTATATAAAGGTATTTTAGATTTTTTTAAGTGTTCTCAATCTTCTCCAATAATCACTTGGGATTTCTTGACCTCTGGTACCTCAATTCCACCATTTTTCCTTTAAATTATCTCCTCATGCATGAGAAAATTGCCCCTACTCTGATAAAAAATAGAGAGGGTATTCACCATTAGTTTTGGAAAATTTATCATTGTATTACCATATTAGACTCCTAAGGATTGTGTGTACCAATTTTTATCTCCTAACTCCTCCATTATACCACCAAACTGTTCCAATTTGTTAAGTAGACTTTTGAAGAGGTAGACTATGAGGGTAGGCAGGGTTTGTATTATGTTTAGAGGTTTTAGGGATTGAATAAAAAAAATTCATGTCATTCATGGACCATAAATTCCTCCCATGATGTTTTTAAACCATTTTATATTCATTTTCCCCTCAAAAACCTTTTTTATGCTCTTGGAAGCATAGATTAGGTCCTTGACTGCCTAGGAGAGGAATCACTATTTTAACCTAGTTATAGGTGCCTTCTTGGCCAGAATTAGGCCTTATGATGGTGTATTTATATTTTAAATGGTCATATTTACTTTATTTAACCTTTAATCCATTTTAAAATCTACTCATGAGGTTTAAACTTTAAATTTTCTCCTCACTATTAAGATATACCTCATGACTGTGTTTCTACTCATGAGGTTTAAACTTTAAATTTTCTCGTCACTGTCAAGATATACCTCATGACTGTGTTTCAACTATTTAGGTGTTGCCTGTAGGTTTATTCTTGGCAAGGGTTAAGCCTTGAAGGTGACAAGAAAATTAACTTCAGGTATAATATCATAAAATTTTCCAATTCACCCTATACCTCCAATTTTGTTTCTACCAACCCAATTGAGATAGAGATTTACTAAGGCCTGTTGTAGACAAGTGTTCGCAAGCTTGTATGGACAAGGGATAACTATTTTAGGGTCAAAACATCAAACCTTACCTTTCCTCAGTCACCTTAGCTTATGATTACTATTTGGACTATTTTAGATTGTTTTAACTTTATTTCATAGTTTAAAACCTCCCATATGAGGTACAAAATCAACTTTCCACTAACGCACTTGTAGAATTCACTATCAACATAGTGGTTTTTTGACAACTTTGAGGGTGTTCAAAATCTATCTCCACTCCTTATTTTTACCTAAAAATTGTAATAGTTGATTTAGGTGGATAGGGGTATCATGTTTTCCAAATTTAAAACTTGGATCACCTTGAAAGTGAATTTGGTGAGGTCCTCAAAAACCTTCAAGGCCTCTGTTTGAAAATTTTAGGGACCGAGAACCCAATATGGCCTGATCATTCTTTGAAGTGAAAACCTCACCTTGGCATAGAATATAAACCTTTATAACATGAAATATAAGACCCTTTTGATATTTTTTAATCTTCAAACATAAACTCCATCATATTTTTTCAACATTACCACTTATATACAAATTATTGAACTCTTGTAGAAGCTGACTATGAGCACACTCTGCTAATAGGGTAGTAAACAAGGAAAATTGGACAAATTACATTGAATAATTATAACTTTATTTTATCTATAAAAATTATATTTAATGCAATCACATTTAAAACATGGAACCAAGCACATTGAAACCTCCCTTCAAGCTCTCTTTCACATTATAGAACTCAAGTTACCCATATATAGCTGCCAACTTTGAAAAATAATCACACTTTGGAATCCTCCTTCAAGGGAATTGAAATATAAGTTTTATATTATTTAAATATAATTTATAGGAACTAATATGTGATACAAACCAAATGCCAAAACCACACAACTCTAGCCATTTCTGAGTTCAAGCAATTTGGACAAATTTGGACCCTACTTGGTTGCATAGGCAACTTTGAGGACCGAACCTTATTAACAATGGTTCATAAAGGAGGAGGAATAAATATGGAAAAAAATATCTAAATTGAATCTAAATCATTATACTATCATTCCCTAGATCCATTCCTCCCAACTTAGCTTGTATGGCCTGTGGTGAGTGGAAGTCTTTGACTAGTTTTAACCCTTCTAAGGAGCAATGGGGAAGGAAAGGTGAAATTTGTAGTTTATGAAGATACCAAAACAATATGATCATGGAAGTTAGTATGGGGAAGATAAATAGACATCCTTTAAGTTCCTTCACCTACAAAAGTCTGTATAATTCCATACAAGTGGCTAAAAACTCCCTTTTTCAAGTGTTTTCTTGATTTTAACTTGCACTTACAGACTTGGTTAGTTACAACCAGTTATTTAAGACCCCTTAGGACACATGAAATTATAATTAAAAGAGTTAACAAGTATAATATAAAATTTATTTGCATTAAATGACCTATGAAACACTTCATGATAATGTTTTTAGCTATGGGGTTGACTCATTTTGAATGGGGGTAAAAATGGTCAACAACTGTTACTTACTACTATCTAATTTCATGATTATGCATCAAAAGACAACCCATAACACCCATATTAAAATGTAAATATATAATCCTTTAATAATATTATTTTGAATATGCTAATATATATTTATGATGTCATACATAAAGACTAGGATGACCATGTTTTTGTAATATTTTGGGCCTATAGGATAATTTATAAGCGCCTCACTAAGTTCACCTCCTTTCAGCTTGTGCTTGGAATCAAAGTAGTATTTATAATGGAATTATTATTTTTATCCATATTATTTTATTCATTTTTTGAATATAATATAAGGTGATGCATTCCTAAAATAATTAATGTAGCTAGATGAAAGGCACATTATTTCTTGATGGATCTAGACTATGAAAAAATCCTGACAAAATGCTTGGCATGACTAAAACATAAAGGGAAAGTTATTGATTGAGGGATATAATATTTTAATATATGATTATAAGTATTTAAATCATATATGGAAGCCTCAAATCTGGTTGTTGTGGCCTTACATCATCCATGTAATTTTGGAAAATGGTGTGTGTAAGTTGCATGCAATAAACCGTGAAATGATAATTGGGAATTTTAATGGTAGTCAAATCAAGCCATACCATTATTAGAATTATTTAGAAATGTTGTAATAAAGTGCATTCCATTTTTTTGTATTTTGTGTTTTTTAGGTTAGAGTAGTATAGATTAGTTTTTCCATGCAATAGTTATGCATCATTATTTGTAATAAATTACGCATACTTGTTGAACCTATTTTTTTTTGGGAAAATGTTGTTACTCTTTTTTTAAAATAATATTTCTTAATGAATTTTAGTGTGATAGACTAGGTATATCTATGAATGCATAATGCAAGGGATTTAGTAAATGCATACATTGGTGACCATTGTAATGAAAGTACATTGAGCTATGTGCATATGACACAATAGGCAACTTAAAATAAAAATACTTGATACGTTAGAGGACCAAGTGTAGGATTTAGTATGGGATAGGAGGAAAAATGATGAAATATAAAATGGCATGTTTAGATAAGTGTAACATGGGATGAAAAGAGTGACAAAGATAGGTTTAGAGTTGAGGTTGACTTGATATGAAGGTACTACATGGTAAGGAAACATGTGAAATAAAGGGAAGAGCAATGCCAAATAATGGTGAAGGGAAGAGTACAATGGAAACGATCCTACCAAAAATGGTAATTAACTAAAATGACATCACTCCTAAAAATTTAAATTTTAAAATATTTGTGGTTAACAACTAGTACACACTAGCAGTTAATGCAAAGGTGGTAACATTAAAACCTCAAGCATGAGAAGCCAAAAAATAGTTGCATGTATGGCTACCTCATTAAAAGTAATTTTAGAAAAATGTGCCTAGAATTATAAAAGGAAATATACATGTCATTTTCTCTACTTTTCTATTGAGATAGACTGAGTGACCCCATAAGTGCACACAAGCTAAAACAATGAAGAAACCTAAAAATTTGAGCCAAAAACAACTACAAAACACCATTTGATGGATGAAAATAAAACTTTAGAGGAATTTTAAATTTAATGCATTAACAATTTAATCATTTTAGTAAGTAGAAAGGAGGAATTTAATGATTTTTAGGTTTTAGATGTCATAAAAAACCATTATTGAGTAGGGAAACTTAGATCTGAGTATCACAACACCAAATCAAGAGAACATATGATCTAACCAAAATTTGATTGTTTGAATAAGTAGGAAAACCAAGGGTGTGCTAGAGGGGTGTCAAAATGACTATGAAGTAGAAACTTAAGACATCAAATAATTCACACTTCATATTTGATGTGGGGATATATGTTAGGATAACCATTATATAATAAATATAAGAAGTAATAAGTAATGCATTGGTTGAGGGGAAATCAACCATCATCAAGGTAAAAGAGGAGGAATGAGTGACTAGAACATCATATACATAAGTAGTAGAAGTCCCTACCAGATCCAAATAGGTAAAAGATATGAAGAAAAGGAAGAGAACACCTAAGTAAAAGGAAAAATAAATATACACTAGTTACCCCACAAATAAAAAATAAACCAAGCCTGAGAAGGATGAGATTTTGAGAGATGAAATACCTAGAGGGCATAAGGCACATAGAAAAATGAGAATAAAAAGTGGAGAAATGAAAGATGGAGGAATAAAAATACCATAGGGTATGAAATAATGTCAATTTGAGATAAGACTACATGGTCAATACAAGAAAGAATAACCTTGAGGAGAATGTTATATTTAATGATTCTATCAAATGATAGTCAAGTAAAATTAGGTTTTCCAACATTATGAACTCCTTTAATTCATCAAGACTGAGGAGTTAATGTAATTTTTGATCTCAAGCATACATGATTGTAGGTTCTACTTCACTGGATGAATAATGAAGATTATATTTACCCAAATTCATAAAGTAATTAGGTTAGTCCAATCAAGTAAGGATATCAAGGAAGTAGTGGTTGACACTAAAGAGATCAAACACGTGGCTAAGGAGATTGGTACAAAAAATCAAATTTCACTTTCCCCATTGTTAATAGTAAGGATAAATCCACAAGGGTTAAAACATGTTTGGTGAGTACCAATTTGCATGGGTTAAGGTGCTAGGTAGAGATCAACAAGATTTTCCTCTACATTGTGCATGAAATGGCCAAGGGAACACTGTTAAAAATTTATAAGTCATTGGTGGAATCAATTATTGAAGGCGTAGAGAAAATTCATCTAATTAGGGAGAAATTCAAATATGGTGTAATATTAATGCTTCTATTATTTGATTAGATAGCATACCTAAGGGCACCAAAGAAGGCTAATGGACATACCTCCTCTATGATAAATCCCCAACACTCTTAAATTATATCTATAGTTTCCATAGACTAATACCCACAAAATATAATGACAAAGTGGATAAATGGTTTGTGCAGCTATAGGAAGCCATAGGATATGAGTGGCACATACCTAGACTATTACCAGATGTAACGAAGGATCATGCTAAGTTCATCATAGTAAAAAACTACTCACTGACATAAATCAATTTGGTTGATGGACACATGATAGGTTGGATAAATTTGTGATATGGGTTTATAACATAGTACTTTGCTGATGTAGTGAATGGCATCTTTAATGCTCACAATATAACAATGGACATGCAAAGAATAGATGTAGATGTCAACACCCTACCATGAAATATATATGCCTCAAGGAAGCAAAATAAAGGAATATAATGAGGAAGATATTATTGGATGTATCATTAACCCAATATGAAATATTACCATAGAGGGTTAGGAGCACAAGTTCTACTATATGTTGAAGTGCAAGAAAAATTGTATCATTATGAGATCACAAGGCAAAGATGATATAAATTTTTTTCCTTCATCAAAGCTGAGCAGCTCACATGCCTTCCCCTCAAAAAATAAAATATAAATAAGAGGAAGTACACACCACTCTCCTATAAAATAAGACTCAGAGGGGATAAAGTTAGACAATGTACCTCTAAAGAAGAATACATAATGGATTATGAAGCCAAATCATATTGACCCCATGTCACCTTTTAAATTTTAAATGGTTGAGAACAATAAATAACACCATATTCCTGATGCACTAGTGATGCAGATCTTACACAAGTTTATAACACTAGTCCTTGTTCAATAAAACTCTTCCTTAGTCATAGGTTTAAGAAACCAATCACCATGCAAAAGAAATGGATCACTATATTCTATTTACAATAAAAAGGCTTTACCTTGATCATAATATTATCCTAATAAATCTCTATAACCTTTTGGAACTATCTTCAATACCTTCCCTTTTAGTTATGCAACTTTGCCTTCTTCACTTGCATTCTTTATAGCCCTTTCTGACTGTAAATACCCCTGTATAGAAAAAGTACAAGATATTGTGAGTTTAGAATGATATTTTCTCCTATCTTATTAAGACACACCTATGTGTCAATTTTTATTACCTAACTCACTCCCTAGGTCTACTTTTTCTCTTGTAGACTACCCAATTAGGCCTCTTTAAGCCCTTTCACAACTCCACGTGTTATAAATCTGTACTCCATGGTTTATAAAAGTTTTCAAGTGACTTATTCACCTAGGTCATCTAAAAATGCACAATATTACAAATTTTTGTGAATTTTCAAGCGTTAATTTTATCACAATGATCAAAACCCTAATAGTCAAGGTTTAGGGTGAGTGTGCAGGCTGAGGGTAAATTAAATTCCATATCTTGATCAATAAAGAGTTTAAAATAAATAAAAAAGGTTGTAAAAGTTCTATCTGGGCCTCTTACAACTTTTTCATTCAATTTCCATGATATTATAATACTTAGATCAAACACAAACAAGAAAACTCAATTGATTTTGATTGTATTCTACAAATTGAGAACATGATAGGCATAGTTTCTTTGTATTTTTCAACATTTAAAGGCTCTAAAACTTAGATGAGGTTATCAAAACCTTTTAAAACTATCCTAAACCCTTTAAAATATTTTTTTAATCAAATTCATGTTTCAATTCAAATACATAGTATATAAAAGCCTTATCTCTTGTGGACTATAAGTTTCAATGTTTGATGCCAATGACCAACCTGACATAACAACTATTTTTCAATGTATAATAAACAATATTATATCATAATCTTAATTCAAGTCTCCATTTCCAAATTCTCCATATAACTCAATGCCAAAGGATTAATTCTTAGGTTGTTGTTCTTGAACACTTGTATATATGCATACTTTGTTGACAGACTTGATAGTATTTACAAAAGTGACTGCTAATGAACTCAATGAGAATTCCCTTCTATAAAAAATATACCATTATTTTATCACAAACAAAATCAATAAACATTTAATGAAACTTATTACCACATTGATGATTCAAACAAACAAAATACTCTATTTCATCTATGCCATTTCAATGCACACAAAATTATAATGTCACAGTCCTTTATTCATCAAAATTATCTATTCCATGTCCATTATCTCTACATAATTGAATGGAATTAAAAATTAAAAAAACAAATCTACTCAAGAAATATCCTACCAAGAAGCATAATTGAATCTTGGAGACTTTCCCACCTAGAGGTCCTTCATTACATGCACATTTTTTATTTTACATAAAATGCCCAATGCATGACCCTACCTATAGACTAAAGATCATATTAAGGACGTTTTCATAGTTTCAATACATCTTATACATGTTTATAAACCTTTAAACCTTCAAAAAATGCATGTAAATCCTTAGACAAGTCTTTGTAAATTTAAATTTTTAAAATGAGCATTTTGGCAAGAAAAGACATAGTTTGAATTTTATGCACCTTAAAGCTGCCTAGATCACACCTAAAGACTATTTATGACCTATAAAACCTATTAAAAACCTAAATGACTAATTTAAACCAAAATTGATTCATCATTTGGATCCTTATAGGATGCCCCTACATCATACTACCAAGCTAAATAATTTTTGTCATAGGTGTCAACTTGGTTCTATTTACTTGCATTGTACCTCCTGATAGAAGGCATCTATTAATACATGCCTCTCATAGAGGTTAACATGTTATTGGGACCCAAAATTAGGCCTTATTTGGTTATTATTAATCAATGGTGTACCTGCACATGCAATAAGCTTGTTGAGGAAAACACAATTATTGTCTTCTACTAATTGCTTTGAATGTGCATACCATGCTTCCACTCCTTCAAACTAATCCATCACAACCTTGCTTACATGATACACTACTAATAAAAATGTTTCATCTTTATCCTTCATCCATTATTATTTATTTTTACACTTCACCTCATGCATATCATCCTTTGGGTCCTTGTATGTTACATGCTTATGTAATTGCTTGGTTTGTTATTGTACTTATCCATCATAACTACCCTTAACCTCCTGCATACATAAGGATTGCATGTTCTCTTCCAAATTATCATTCTATTGAATTGAACATCTTATAGGATTTCATTTATTTGGTTGTCCTTCTTGAACTTTCTATATGCTAGTCATCTCTTTGACATTCCTTTCTTGTTCTAAACTTTCGATCATACATTTGAGTTTATCTACCACATTTTATATTAAATCAAAACTTGATATCTTTGTTAAATGCTGAGATAAACTTGAAAACAAATAAATTACATATTTAATTGAAAAAATATTACTTATAAAAGGTTCAAACTTCTCCTCTTGGGCTGCCTCAATCTCCTTGGGTTGTTCTTCCATCCTTATATCTTCATCCTTCTGCTGCACCAACTCCTTGTAACCTAAAACCAATAATTTATAATATAAATTAACAAATTTATCATCATTATTCAAAGGTAACAATGTGTTATTGTTTCCACTCTAAAGGATAGGTGTTCTTCACCCCATCATGACTAGTTGACCTGTCAAACAACCAAGGCCTTCTTAGAAGTACATGACAAATATCCTTAGGGATGATATCACTCATAACCTGATACTTATAGGTACCAATCTGAAAATATACTAAATATTGTTCAATAGAAAGCACATGATATCCATTTTGAAGTCAAGAAACTTTGTAAGGTGTAGGGTATGGTAATATTTTGAGGCCAATCTTACTTACCATTTCATTTGAAACTAAATTGTCTATGTTTACTGAATCTATTATCATCTTACAACATTTACCATCGGACTTAAATGTTCTAAAGAGTGTTTTCTATTGAGAAAGATCTTTCTCCTTTGGTGGATTCAACAATGTCCTCCTCATCAAGAGTGAATCTCCTTCTTCAGATTCTTCAAAATGTGAAGTTGATCTCACGCTTTATTTTTATAAAGGATGCAACACTTGATTTCTTCTCTCACTCTTATGACTTCTTTCTTGTTTCTCCTCTGGACACTCCCAATATTTATGACCTACATACTTATTGTATTTGAAGAATTTTCCTATGAATCCACTAGTCTCTCTTACTATAAATGCATCTCCACCTCTCTAATATGGCCTCTTACCTCAATAACCACCTCTTGGCTATGTTTCTACCTTTGTGCACTACTTTCACCTTCCTCATATGCATTATTTATTTCATACTTTCCTCTTCCTCTTGCTTGTTGTGTTTGCCTTATTGACAAATTTTATTCATATTTCAAGGCTAATTGATAAGCTTCTTCAATTTTTTTATAATTTAATATAATTATCTCATCTTGTATGGAAAATGTAAGGTCATTTAGATACCTTACTACCTTCTCATCATCCTCTTATAAGTATCCTATTCTGATTGTCAATATATGAAACTCTTATATATATTCCTTCACTAAATTTTTCTTTTTTCTAAGATTTTTAAATCTCTTAAAAAAGTGTGTGTGTTTGTCCTTGGGCATGAACTTCCCCTTCATCTTCATCACCATCTTATACCATGACTAGATCTTTACCTTAACTCTTTTCCTTCTCTCTTCCTGGATTCCATCCCACCACAAAGAAGCATTCCCTCTCAGTATTGTGACTATAAATTTAACTTTATTGGTGTCATCCACCTCTTCATACTCAAATTATTTATCCATGGCTGATATCTAATCCAACAACTTATCCACATTGAGATTGCCTTCATACATTGACACATCTAACTTTGGTTTTGAACCCATTTTCATCATGGATTTGATTAATATTTCTTCCACTCTATCATCTCTTTCTTCCTCCTCTTATTTTCTAGAATATTCCTCTTCTCTATCACTATCATCTTCATCTATAACCCTTCTTCTTTGGGATATCTCCATAGCTTCCATTCTTACCTACATATTCCTCATCTCAATGACCAAATTTACCATATTTTTCTACATTCTTTGAACTGTAGTAGGTTGTATTTGTCTCACTACCATTTTATCTTCCTTAGCTTATCCTATCCTCTACCTTTCCTACTCTGATACCAAATGATACAAAGCTTGCACAAGTTTATCAAACTAGTCCTTATTCAATGACACTCTTCCTTAGTCATAGGCTTAAGAAACCAATTATCATGCAAAATAAATGGATCACTATAATATGTTGATAATACAAAATCTTTACCTTGATCATAATATCCTATTAATAACTCTCTATACCCTTTTGGAACGATTTCCAACACCTTCCCTTTCACTTATGCAACTTTACATTCCTCACTTACATTCTTTATAACCCTTTCTAACTATAAATACCTTTTTTATGGAAAAATTAAAAGCTATTGTTATAATGATATTTTTTCCTTTGTCTTATTAAGACACACTTGTGTGTCAATTTTTATGACCTAACTCACTCCCTAGGTCCACTTTCACTCTTGTAGCCTACCCAAATAGGCCTCTTTTAGCCCTTTCACAACTCCACTTGCTATAAATCCATATTCCATGGTTTTTACAAGTATGTAAGTGACTTATTCACTTAGGTCACCTTAAAACACACAATATTACAAATTTTTGTGATTTTTCAAGGGTTAATTTTCTCACAATGATGAAAACACTAATAGTTAGGGATTAGGGTGACTATGTAGGCTAAGGGTGAATTAAATTTGATATCTTGATCAAGAAATATTTTAAAATAAAAAAAAGGTTTGAAAAGTTTTTTATCGGCCTCTTACAACTTTTTCATTCAATGGCCATGATCTTATAACACTCATATCAAACACAAACAAGAAAACTTAGTCAGTTTTGACTGTATTCTACAGACTGAGAACAAGACAGGTAAAGTTTCTTTATATTTTTCAAAATTTAAAGACACCAAACTTTAAATGAGTTTATAAACACCTTATACATCTATCCTTAACCCTTTACAATCTTTTTGGAATAAAATCCATGTTGCAATTCAAATACATAGTATATAGAAACCTTGTCTTTTATCGACTATAAGTTTCAATGTTTGATGCCAATGATCTACTTGGCATAACAAATTTTTATCAATTTATAATAAAAAATATTGGATCATACTCTTAATTCAATTATTAATTTCAAAATTCTTCATATAACTCAATGCCAAAGGATCAATTCTTGGGTTGTTATTCTTGAACAATTGTATATATGCATATTTTATTGACAGATTTGACAGTCTTTACAAAAGTGACTACTAATCAACTCAATAAGAATTACCCTATATCAAAAATATAGTATTATTTTATCACAAACAAAATCAATAAACATTCAATGAAATTTATTACCACATTGATGATTCAAACACACAAAATACTCTATTTTAGCCAAGTCATTTCAATACACATAAAATTCCAATATCAGAGTCCTTTATTCATCAAGTTTCTATATTCCATGTCCTTTATCTCTACATCATCGAATGTAATTCACCATTACAAAAGAAAACTGATTAAATAAATCTCCTACCAAGAAGCATAACTAAATCTTGGAGACTTTCCCACCTAGAGGTCCTTCATTACATGCATATTTTTTATTTTACATAAAATGTTTAATGTATGACCTTACCTATAGACTAGAGAACATATTAATGAAATTTTAATAGTCTCAAGACCTTTTATAAATGTTTATACATATTTTAAACTTCACAAAATGCATGGAAATCCTTAGACAAATCTTTGTAAATTCAAAATTTCAAAATGAGCATTTTGGCAGGAAAAGCCATAGTTTGAATTTTATGCACCTTAACATGACCTAGATCACACCTAAAGAATATTTATGACCTATAAAACCTATGAAACACATAAAGGACTAATTCAAACCAAAATTGAGTCATCAATGGGATCCTTATAGGATGACCTTGAATGATACTACTAAGCTGAAGAAATTTTGCCATAGGTGTCAACTTGGTATATACTCCTATTTACTTGCATTATACCTCCTAATACAAGGAATATACTAATAATTTCCTCTCATATAGTTAAACATGTTCTTATGCCCCACAATTAGGTCTTATCTAGTTATTCTTCTTCAATGGTGTACCTGTACATGCAATAAACATGTTAAGGAAAACACAATTGTTGTCTTCTATTACTTGCTTTGAATGTGCATACCATGATTCCACTCCTAAAAATTGATCCATCAAAACCTTTCTTCCATGATACACTATTACTTCAAATGTGTCATATTTATCCTTTATCCATTGTTATTTCTTTGTACACTTCACCTCATGTATATCATCCTTTGGGTCCTTATATGATACATTCTTGTTTAATTGCTTGGTTTGTTGTTATACTTATCCATAATAACTACCCTTAACCTCCTACATATACAAAGACTACATGTTATCTTATAACTTCTCATTCTCTTGAATTTAAACTCTTATAGGATTGCATTAATTTGGTTGTCCTTCTTGGCCCTGCTGTATGATACTCAACTCTTTGATATTCTTTTATTTTTATAAACTTGATCTCATACATTTGAGTTTGTCTACCACATTTTATATGAAATCACAATTTGATATCTTTGTTAAATTTTGAGATAAACTTGAAAACATCTCACTTACATACTTACTTGAAAAATTCTTACTTATCAAAGGTTCACACTTCTCCTCTTGGACTGCCTCAATCTCCTTGGGTTATTCTTCCATCCTTATATCTTCATCTTAATACTGCACCAACTCCTTATAACCTATAACAAATACTTTAGAATAGACACCAACAACTTTATCATCATTCTTCAAAGGCAACAATGTGTGCTTGTTTCCCTTGTGCTCCAAAGAATAGGTGTGATTCACCCCATCATGATTATTTAACTTATCAAACTGCTAAGGCCTTCCTAGAAGTACATGAAAAATATGCATAGGGATGATATCACATAAAAATTGATCCTTATAGGTACTAATCTAAACATATACTAAACATTATTCATTAACAAGCAGATGATATCCCTTTTGAAGCCAAGAAACTTCATAAGGTGTAGGGTGTGGTAATATTTTGAGGCCAAGCTTACTTAAAATTTCATTTGAAACCAAAATTTTTATGCTTCCTAAATCTATTATCATCTTAGAATATTTACCATGGCACTTACATGTTATTTTTAAGAGTGTTTTCTATTGAGTAGGCTCTTTCTCCTTTGGTGGCTTCAATAATATCCTCCTCATCAAGGGTGACTCTCCTTCAGGTTCTTCAAAATGTTAAGTTGATCCCATGATTTCTTCCTCTATAGGTTACACCACTTTATTTATTCTCTCACTCCTATGATTTATTTCTTGCTACTCCTCTGGACATTCTTAATATTTATGACCTATATACTTGTTACACTTGAAGATTTTTTTTGTGAATCCACTAGTACCTCTTCCTCTAGATGCATATCCACCTCTATAATATGGCCTCCTACTTATATATCGACCTCTTAGCTATGTTTCATGCCTTTTTACACTACTTTCACCTTCCTCATATGCATTTTTAATTTTATACTCTCCTCTTCCTCTCACTTGTTTACCTCTTCCTCTTGCTTACTATGTGTGCTTTATTGCCAACTTTTATTTAGCTTTCAGGGCTACTTGATAAACTTATTCAAATATTTTCAAAGTCAATATAATTATCTCATATTTTATGGAAAACTTAAGGCCATTCAGGTACCTTTCTACCTTCTCATCATCCTCTTCCAAGTGGCATGTTCTGATTGCCAATCTATGAAATTCTTATGTATATTCCTTCATTAAATGTTCCTTTTGTCTAATATTATATAATCTCCTAAACAAGGGTGTGTGGTAGTCCTTGGGCATGAAATTTCTCTTCATCTTCATCACCATTATATCCCATGAATATATCTTTTCCTTACTTTTTCTCCTTTTCTCTTCTTGGATTCCATCCCATCTTAAAGAGGCATTTCCTCTTAATCTTGTGACTGCAAATTTAATTTTCTTGGTGTCATATAGCTCTTCATACTCAAATTATTTATCCATGGCTGATATCCAATCCAAAAACTCAATCTGTATTCCATGGTATGTACAATTTTGGAAGTGAATTATTCACTTAGGTCACTAAAAACACACAAGATTACAAATTTTTGTGAATTTTCAAGGGTTAATTTTCTCACAATGATCAAAACCCTAATAGTCAGGGTTTAGGGTGAGTGTGCAGGCTGAGGGTGAATCAAATTCCATATATTGATCAAAAAAGAGTTTCATATAAAACCAAAGGTTGGAAAAGTTCTATCTGGTCCTCCTAATTTTTTTTCATTCAATGGCCATGATCTTATAACATTGAGATTAAATACAAATAAGAAAACTCAATCAGTTTTGATTGTATTTTACAGACTGAGAACAAGATAGGTAGAGTTTATTTGTGTTTTGAAACATTTAAAGGATCCAAAACTTAAATTAGGTTATCAAAACCTTCTAAAACTATCCTAAACCCTTTACAATATTTTTGGAGTTAAATTCATGTTTCAATTCAAATACATAATATACAAAAACTTTGTCTTTTATGTGTTGTAAGTTTCAATGTTTGATGCCAATGACCTACTTGGCATAAAAAATATTTGTCAATGTATACTAAAAAATATTGGATACTAACTTAATTCAAGCATCCATTTAAAAATTCTCCATAGAACTGAATGCCAAAGGATCAATGCTCAGGTTATTATTCTTGAATAATTGTATATATGCATAATCTATTTTCAGACTTTATAGTATTTACAAAAGTTTTTACTAATCTACTCAATAATCATTCCCATATATAAAAAATATAGTGTTATTTTATAACAAAAAAAATCAATAAACATTCAGTGAAAATTCTTACCACATTTATGATTCAAACACACAAAATACTCTGTTTTAGCCATACCATTTCAATGCACACATAATTCCAATATCACAGTCCTTATTTATTCATCAAGCTTCTCTATTCCATGTCATTTATCTCTACATACTCAAATGTAATTCACCATTACAAAATAAATTTTACTCAATAAATATCCTACCAAGAAGAATAATTAAATCTTGGAGATTTTCCTATGTAGAGGTCCTTCATTACATGCATATTTTTTATTTTACATAAAAATATCCAATACATGACCTTGCCTATAGACTAAAGAACATATTAAGGACATTTTTATAGTATAAAGACATATTATACATGTTTATAAACCTTAAAAAAATGCATGTAAATCCTTAGACAAGTCTTTGTAAATTCAAATTTTTAAAATGAGCATTTTGGTGGGAAAAGACATAGTTTGTATTTTATGCACCTTCAAGCTACCTAGATAACACATAAAGAATATTTATGACCTATAACACATATGAAACACATAAATTACTAATTGAAAAAGAATTTGAGTCATCATTAGGATCCTTATAGGATGCCCTTGCATCAACTAGTGCATAAGGACCAGTTAAGGAAAGGGAAGCACAAGACTATTCTCACACCAATGAAAAGGAATAGGAAAAATTGAAAGAAGGGCATGAAAAATATGAGACAAGAAAAAAAAAGGAAAGCCTAAAGTGTATATAGATAGTTTTAAATACCTATATATAGTAATGAATAAAGGATTTTATTAAGTCATGTAACATATTAAAGACATAGACTACATAACAAAGCCCCAAAGGAAGCAAATAATTAGAAAATAGTTAGAATAAAAAGTGGAGGTAAAAAATAAGAAATATAGAGGGTAGATAAATGGAAAAATATATGGGTGGAAGATATACCTGCACAAACATAAAAATAAGAAGAATACACCATCTTCACTAGAGTCTATAGTGGCCTGAGGGAAGAAGGGTTATATATGTGGACAAAAATGAGGCCTAACCATGCCTTAATAACAACTTGTAAGTAGATGTCCTTTGATTTGGATACATATTTAGATGAGCTATTCTTTAAAGTCCCCATGTCTACAAGATTGAATCCTTCAACAAATACCAATAAAGGGTGAGACTTGTTCTTTGTAAATCCTATGAACATGAGTGACATCCAAGCAAGGAACATGCTGGTGAAGTTAGATTCAAGGGGTTTTAAGGATTTTTTTAAATAACACAACTTACAATAAAAAAAGGTGCACAATAAATGAAGTGTCTTAGGTACTTGAAGAAGAAGAGATTAATTTTTCTTCAGTAGAAAGTGATCTCAAGGAAGAGAAATAGAAGTGCATAATAGTAGAATATGAGGTGGTAACCATAGAGCTTAAAACTCTGAAGTTGTGCAAATGGGTCATGAAAGAGCAACCCAACCTCCTATATGGAATTGATAGAGCTCAAGATAAGCACCTGGAGATATTAATTGATCAATTACTCAAGAAGGTGAAATAAATTAGAGATGCACAAGATGATATCAATAAATCCAAAATTGAGTTTGTTAAACAATTAATAAATCATGAGGATGCATTAAATAAGCTCTTAAAAACATGACAATGATAAATTAGCTAGTTTTGAATCTCTCTTGGTAAATATCCATAATAAACATATATATCCAAAAATAATAATAATATTTTGCAGGATAGAAACTCAAGTTTATATAAAGAAAGATAGGGAGGATCACATAAAAAAATTTCAATAAGTTGATGAAATCGGAAAAATAATAAGTGCAAAGAAGAGTAAATTTGAGAAATGTTTGTTAGAGATACAAATAAAAACTATTGACGAGTAAAGTTTCCTTGAAGAAATAATAAATGTAGTTATCGAGAAGATAAATTACATAAAATGGTAGGTTGAGGGAATTATAGAGAAACCTCCAACATTAAATGGATAGGGCATGCAAGTGATGATATTTGTGGAGAATATTTAGGGCATGCTAACAAGATGGGCAAACTTTTAAAAATAAATAAATGAGGATACCTACAAATTCTTTGATTTAATGAAATAAAATTATCAAATCCCAAGTTTTGAATAAGGGTGGAATCATATAAGCGTGCAAGAGGTATGTGGTGAGAGGGTGGGATAACCATAGAGGAGGAGAAGCTACAAAATAAGTTAGTGCGCATGATGTAACTAATACTAAGGAAGAGATACATAACATCCAGAATAAATCATAGAAAGAAGTGGAAGGCAAATCCAAAAAAGGGGAATAAATAAGTGGGTTTGTCTAAGGATGGCAAACCAAATGAGTGTGGGGTGATGTTGAACCTAGATTTTTACTAGCTTTCTATTTATGACCAAGTCCAACATGATGTTAGTACCTTAATTTTTCAAAGCAAGGTGCATTTTGATAGGACAAGTCCATGTGCACACTCATGAAAAATGTAACTAGAGATTGGTACTATTACCTCAAATAAGTAGAGCTTGGCACGTGTTGACATAACCAATCCATGTGCATGCTTGATAGTGCATTCATGAAAATGATGGAAGTGACCATGAGTCAATGTTAAACCTCTCCAATTCAACACAATTTATAGATAAATGGTGGGAGATATTACTTAAAATTAACTCCTAATAGGTAGATGAGAAGTGATGGTAAACAATGAGGTAGATGAGTTCAAGGAGAACATTAAATTAACTTCCAAGTTGATGGTAATGATATTAACTAATGGCTTGAAAGTTGAGCTATCTATTGACGGTTAGCTAAAATTGGCTACCATAGGTGAGTAACATTAAAAACTTACTATCTAGACCTATTTTAATTTGTTGATAGCCTCTAGTAGGCCATGATTTTGATGTCATGATTTGTCATTAGGTGATGTCTTATTAATTGGTCCTTAGGTTATGGCAAGGTGTTATACGTCTAGTCTAAGTCTAAGAGTCATGATTCTTAGTTTCATAGAGAATATCCATGGTCTCAATCCTCCCATGAAATACTTAGCATTATTTAAGATAAATTTGATAATTTTAAGGTTCTTTTGTAGAGTTCAAGTTTGTTCTTGGTCTAAGTTGAGACATTGGTGACATGATAACTATTCAAGACAACACGATGATCTTAGTGAACAAGTGCATGAGAAGACAAAGCTATGAGAGAAAAATCATGCAATTCCATGTTTTTGAGAAGTTAAGGTACTTTAGCATAAGTTAAGGTTTTTTGAGAGGTTAAGGTTAACATTTTTCTTAGTCTAAGCCTCCCAAATATATTTCTTTCACAAGTCCTTTTGTCATGGGTGATAGGGTTTAAGTCAATTAAATGAACCTTAGCATGGATAGAAAAAACATGTAATTGAAGTCACTTAGATGTTTATACACATAGTATTTTATAAATTTATCAATTACTGATGATTTTTATCATATAATAACCTAATGAGTCTTAATCTCTCTGAGTGCACACCTTAAAGGGTGCACCAAGAAAGGGGTGTGAAGACCATTGGTTCTTCACAAGATTATTTTACCCTATACCACCACTTTATACAAACTCAAACTTATATACACTTCCCTAATCTTTGACACCTCCTTTACACACTCCTCAAAGTAATTCACCACCTCAAACAACCCCTAGCTAAGCCAAATAATATTTTTGATATTTACCAAACAATGTTGGCCTAGGCCAACCCTGTACTTAAAATATATTAGCACACTACAAGTTTAGGTCAACTTTGGTTGACCTAAATTTGGACCTAACTTGATATTATCAATTAAAATATAAGGTCAATTGGGATGAATTTATCTATTGAAAATTTAGAAGGGTTTAAGGCTAGATTCAACTATATATACACATCATTTTCACCATTTATTGGAGAGATGCCAAGTTAATCATTCATTTGTGCTTCTTTACAATATGATCTTCCACCATTCTATTTTAAGAGTCATTACATTGGGTTTACACTTGAATAATAATCTTTCCTTATGAAAAATGCTTGGATGATTTGCCCTATCTTAGTGATCCTTACAAACCATAATAACCTCTTATGGAGCACCTTTGGTTAAGGGAGAGATTGAGTCTCAATGGGTTCGTCTTCAAGGTAAGGATTTCTAACTCTTACTCCTCTATTTTATAAGATATAAGTAATATATGTAATGGATTTTGAATGTATCTATCTCTTCATGCATTAGGGTTATATCTATACTATCATAATTAGATTTATTCTATGCATGTTTACTTTTATTTTTTATTACCCCCATTTTATGCCACAAGCTTTGGTGAGCACTAGGTTAGATTTTACTTTGCTTTGTATTTACTCTATGAATATAGAAAACATAGGACCTAGCAAGGGTTATTACATGGTGTTTCTTAACTAGAGGATTTATAAACTTATTTAGTGATATTATTTTGGTAAGGGACCCCTTGGTTAGGTCTAATGGATCCATCTTCTCTAAGCTAGGATTGATTTGTAGATTAGTAGAAGGGTAAGTGTGATTTATCTTCTCCAAACTAGGATTGATTCATAGATCAGCATCACTTTCCCTTGTATACATTTTAATGAAACTTAAATGAATCTAATCCTTATATGTTTTCTTTCACACATTCATTTATTATCATCTTATATATTTTTATTTTTATAGTACGGTATAAAACCTATCGATATAGTCTAAAAATCTATACGCAGGTTTAACACATAATCCATTCAAATTGACTCTATTTTATTTGTGTAGGTATTCAACAATAGGTAATTGGATTGATCAACTCAATAGAGTTATCTTCTTTAACCATAGGTTTGTAGACTTTGTCAACCTAGTCGACTCTATTCACAGATTATTTTCAACATAAAGGTTTTGAAGACTTCATCAACCAAGTCGACTCTATTAAAAGAATATAAAAATTAGAATTTGAGAAACACAACATAAATTAACAAATCAAGCATCTTAAAATTTATCAAGGTTAATTTTTACCTTCTCTATCAATTCTATTTTTCATTTTTAGTCCTATTTTTCACAATTTATAATTTATAAAACTATAACCCTATAGTGAACTGGATCAACTAGCTCGACACATTTCTATAGCCTATTTTATCTTCAAAATACTCAGTCAACTTGTTTGATTATGTTATTTTGGATCTTGATTTTGTATATAATAATAAACTTGTCGACTCTATTCTATAATGTTTGCATACATTATCTCCTGAACTGACTCTATACTCTTCAAAAACAAAGGAATTAACCTATCTTGCTAGTAATTAATTCACTTTTCACTTTTATTGCTTTCTTGCTTAGATTATAAAACATAGACTAAATAGGAGGTTTTTAATTTATCGATTTAGTCATACTATTTTTCTCTTTTGCACACACTTCTAAATTACTTAACAATAAAAAACATTAAAAATTTTCTTCCCAAGGTTTACCTTCATGGATTTCATCACCAAGGGGGAAACCTCCTTGGTTTTTTGGCCAAGTATAAAAATGTGGTTGATGGTATATATTTGAAAATCACCCGACACCGTTATCACTACAAGATTGTGAAGTGAGGGTGTAGGCCCCAATACCAAGCCAATACCATCATTAATACATATCCATTTTAGCCTAAACTACCTAAAATTATCCATAGATTATTTTTTTAGTTCCTTCTTATAGCTAATTCCTCATCATAATAATTTCAAAATTCATTATAATCTAACAACATTTAAGAATGACCACTTAACTCATCATTTACATTCTAATTTTCCTTCTTTCTCTTTGATCATTGTATTTTATATTATAAAAATTGTACTAGCTAGTGTTAATACAAGGTTTGTGATGTGTGCTATAATTATATCAAACGCATTGATCTAATTACTTGTGTGATCAATTATATTTGATTAGTTATTATCTTGTAAAAAAATTTGTCTTAAGAACACAGTCACCCTTGTTGACTCAGTCTCTTATAGGTTGTTTTATTCTATTTATCTTTAGTGCATAATCAACCTATTTAACTATGTATATTTTTATCCTACTTCAGTTTTACTATAGGTAAAACATAGTTGAGTAGTTTGACTATCTTTTGCATCTTATTCTATTAACCTTTCCTATAGACTCTATCTACCTAGTCAACTTTGTACCTCTTGGCCGATATTATTTTGTATTTAGCCAATTTGTCCCAATTTGTCCTCTTTAGTTTCTAATTTTAGATTCCTCCTTCTAACATAGTAAAATCCCCTATTAGAATCTTCCATTTAGATGCTATATGATATGTTATTTTCTTCCTACCTTTGCTACCCAAGAGGACTTCACTCTTGGAGAACCTTTTCTCATCCCTCATCTTTGGAATGCAATATGGTCCAAATTACTCCAACTAATGAGATTGATGGATTAGATCCATTCTATACTTCTCAAGATAATTTTCTCTTTAAGGAACATTACAATATTGTGGGGGAAATTGACACAAGTATAACAAATAACCCCATTAAAAACCTTCTCAACACCAACAACCTGCCTCCTAGTAATCTGCCACCTAGTAACCCTCCCCTTAATACCAATTTGGGGAATGTTCCTCCTAAAAATCCTAATAATACTCCTCCCAAAACCAATCCATTATTTAATACTAATCAAATTCTTGCATAAAAATTGCAACAAATGAACATCATTCAAACATATAATACCTCTCAAATGATGAAACTACAACATCATTTGAAAAATATGGATAATCATCCTCCTATTCTTCTTCCCCAAAAGAACCAAAATTTCATCCCTCTACCTCTTAAAGATGACATAGGAAATATCATTCCCCAACCTATTATTCACAACAAGATGACTCAACATATTCAAAATTAACCTTTATCCCCCTTCATTATATCTATTTATATTGGTATTATATGTCCAACTATTCAATATGATGGGACTAAAGACCCCACATCTTTTCTCAAAGTATTTGGTAATCTTTATAAAGAGTGGATTCAAACTAATACCTTTGCCACTACCAAAATTTTAGTTAAAACCTTCACATGTGATGTATTATAATGGTATAGCCAACTTCTCCAACATTCTATATGGCAACTTGAAGATTTTGTCAATCCTCTAGTTAAGGAATTTCAACACAATGATCTTCTTGAGAATTGTCTTAGCCATTTCATTAATGATAAAAAATCCTATTCCAATTCAAATCATTATTTTATCAAATGGTGTAAATCTTTGGCTCAAAAAGTTAATCACACCATGACTAATGATAGATTGTTCAAACTTTTCATAACTACCTTAACACCTTCCCTCCAATACAATGTTCAAAGTTTTTCTCCCCAAAATTTAAATGATGCTATCGATCATGCTAAGAAATAAGACTTTCTCATGAAATATTTCAAACCCAACACTAAATACATCAAGGGATATTTATAACACTCCACCAATGAAATCATTGGCAATCCTCCTTAAACAAAACTAGGAGTATCCAAAATGGATAATCCCCAAGCTTCCCATATGTTGCTAACTATTCAATAAATGAAACAACTTTTGGCACCTTCTAAGCCATTCACTTATGTTATTAACCCACCTACATGGTATGACCCTAAATTTTTTTGTTGGTTTCATGCTGATATTAGTCGTTCCCATGAAACATGTCATGGGATTACAACTTTTTCTATTTCTTTTATGCTAGGAGATACATTCAATCATGATGCCATGATCAAAATCCATCATCATGATCATTTTAATGATTCTAAAAATAAATAATCTTTCAATCCTTATTCTTTTAACAACCCAAAAAGAATTCTACCTCCAATCTTCAATATTCAAACAAGGATATTTGTGTAATTGATGTTGACTATGATCAATGTTATACCAATTCTCAATACGTGAATGCAGTTAAAGTCAATTATCGATGTAAACCTATCCATAAAGATACTATCATAAATCTAAATAAACCATCACTCAAATAAAAAATTATCAAAGATGACACTACCACTAATATACCTTAAAACATGAATGATGAACCACTTCCACATTTATAACCTCAAACTACCTCTCTTCCTATCAAAAATATTTTACCTTCTAAGCCTCGTGTTGGTTCTTCATCTTAAAAAACTCATTAGAAATTCTTAGACGAACTTAACTCTATGCCTTATAAAATAAATATCATGTATTTATTTTGCACGTATCCATATCATCGTAAATTCTTAATACAACAACTAGAAGAAATTGAAGAACCATCTTCCCAAAAATTGGAAAAATCTTCTCACAAGCCTTTATCGATAGAAGTTCATACTATTGAAATTATTTTTCCTTCTTCTAAACCTTCCATAAATTTTCTTGAATAAGAAATGATCAATGATGAAATTATCTTTTAATCCAATGACCCACCACTACTCATTAAAATCTCCATTAATACCACCCTTATTCAAAAAGTGTTAGTAGATGAAGGGTTGGGAATTAATGTGACATCTCTTTGGATCATTCATCAACTTGGGTATAACAAATATCATCTCAAGAAAACTCATCTAAAATTTCATGGATTTGAAAAGACCAATCAAAAACCACTTGGTTTTATTTGGCTCTCTCTCACTATTGGAACCAAAACTATACATACCAAACTCATGGTTCTTGACTTACCATTATCCTATAATATACTCCTAGGTCTCTCATAAACACATTGCATGAGGGCTATTGCCTCTTCCAGTAGCCAATGTATCAAGTTTATTCATAATGTAAAATGGTATAAACATGAGGCCAATCTTAATCCATCGAGTATTCAGCTTTCCAACCCTAAATCTCAGTATTAGATTCTAACAATTCCATGAATTAATAGTGCACCTTTACCTAAATTCATCAATATAAATCCATATTTATAAGACAATATTGGAAATTCTAATGATGATGAGCCAAATAATTTACAAAACACTTGCAATAATACCAATTTATCTCCTCACATTTTAGAGTGGCACCCTCCTTATTATGTTGTAATCATACCATCCCTTTTATCGATGAGATCACTAACCTAACACCTCTATGTAATGCACATGAAGCAGTTTTCACAAAAGATGATTTCACATGTAATGAATAAGGAGTGGACAAGTTATTCTAATACCATTTAATCGTGTCAACTCATAAATATAGTGATCTAGGTGTATCTTAGTCTACTGCTCTTATAGAGACAATTATGTACTATCTCTCCCACCTATGATAATTACTACATCATGACCCAAGTTCAAAAATGAGACTTAGATGTTTAACACTATTAATAAAACTTAGCTAAAATACATGATTTCAACCAAGATGTTCATGCCATTTCCATAAATAATTAATTAGAACTTGAAGGTCATATACCTTTAGTTATGTCTCCACTTTCTGATACCCCTTGTATTATTAAACAAATCTTACCTCTCACAAATTCAGAACTTATAAAACCTTACATACCTCCTATATCACCAGTTACTATACTAAATCTCCTCCTTACAAATGATTCTAAATATATGCCTATTATCAATCTAATTGAATCCAATCAACCTTCTTCAACACTTATACCTACACCTGAGATTACCCTTGATGATAGGGAAAAAAATTTATGCCAGATACATTATGAATATGATCACCATGGTAACAAAATCTTGATATTGAATTAAAATAAAATACTATAGACCTTTACCCATTATACCTAGAGATGAATCCATACTTGAGTTACTCCATGCTAGAGAACCTCAACTTCCTTAGCAACATTACAAACTTGGGAATTTCAAATGAAAGGCTACTCATTTTAATAACTTCATTGCTAGTGTGGATCCCAAAACCAATCCCATTTCTTCTCTTCCTAATTCTCAATATAGTTTTCAAGATGGAAATGCTATCTTAATTGAAGAAAGCACAAGAGTAAAATATGGCACAACCTCATGTCTTTGACCTATAATAGTCTATAGAGACCTCACACTGAACAAACATGATAACTTTAGCTTATTTTTTGATAAATATCATGAGGCTTTCACTTGGTCATACAAGGACATGCCAAGTATCAACCCTAGTATAATTGAGCACAACATAATCACATAACCAAATGCCAAGATCATCCAACAAAAATAATATAAATTTTGAACCTATGCCATAAGTAAATTATCAAAATATTAGATGCTAAATTTATTAAACCTATAGACTATTTTGACTGGGTGTCAAAAATTATTCCTGTTCACAAAAAAGTTGCCATGGTTATTTGCATATGTATCAACTTATGCAATATTAACCTCACCTATCCCAAAGATAATTATACATTACATTGAATATATACCATCATATATTTCATTGATGGATATGAGATGTTATCATTCATGGATGGTTTTTGAGCTATAATTAGATTCACATAGCCCATAAAGACCAACATAAAACAACATTATCTAAGGAATGGGGCACCTATTTCTATGTTAAAATGCCTTTTAGCCTTAAAAATGTTATAATTACCTATCAAAGTACCATGACTCACATTTTTCATGATCTCATACACAATATTGTAGAACTGATATGGATGACCTCGTTTCCAAATCAAAAAGTTGCACAACCCATCTCTCTGATCTAGCCATGATATTTGATCGATTAATCAAGTAGAATGTTATACTCAACCCATAAAAATGTGTCTTTGGAATTACATCTGGTAAACTAATAGTGTTCTTAATCTTTCTTCATGGTATTGATGTCGATCCTAATAAAATAAATGCTATAGTCAACATGCCCATTACTCACTCTATTTAGGAAATTTTCACTTACCATGGAAAACTTGGGGTAATTTGATGATTCATCCCTAAATTTTTTTATCACATATATTCTATTAATTCCATTCTTTAAAAATTAATGCTATAGAATGGTCTGATCCATATCAAAAGGCATTTGACAACATGAAAAAATCATTTCTCCGTCTACCCACCCTTCATCCACCTTCCAATGATCATCCTTTGATTATGTACACCTCTTCTACTCTCATATCAATTAGGGAAATTATTGACCAATAAGATGATAATGGAAGAGAATATGTTATTTACTATATTAGTTGAGGCATCATTTATTATTAAAAATGTTATACTAAAGTAGAACGTGATTGCCTTGCTATTTACTTTAAAACTAAAAAACTTCATCACTATATGCTTTATCAAACCACCTATGTCATTATCCATTCTGATCCACTTCATCATTTCTTCTCCAAAGCATTTTTACCTAGAGATATAATTGGTAAGTGGATGGTTCTCTTGATGGAATTTAACTTTCACATCATAACACAAATATCTGTCAAAGGGAAAGTCATTGTTGAATAACTTGAAGCGGCACCCATCCCTGCTAAAAATCACCTTCAAGATAGTCTCCCCAATGATAATATTATCTATATTTAAGGTCTCAATAAATATCTCTCTCTTAAATATTATTTACATAATTTCACTCTTGATTTAGAGGCAAAAATCAAGAATATACCTATATCATTCTTGATACTACTAAACACAAAGTAGTTATCAAAGAGATTCCTGAAGTCACCAAGATTTGAATGAAGACACCTAGACCCTCCAATTTGATGGCACAAAATGTCTCCAAGGAGATGGGGTAAGTTGTATTCTAACTAAACCTAATGTTAAGATCATCCCTTTAGCATTCAGTCTAAGCTTTGATGTCACTAATAACATGGAAAAATATGAAGCTCTCATCTTAGGTATGAAAACAACACTTGACTTAGATATCCCATATCTACATGATTTGGGTGACTCCCAAATTTTTACCACTAGGTTAATAGTGATTACTAGTGTAAAATTGAAAATATTATTGCTTATCATCAAATGGAAACAACACTCACCAAAGAGTTTGCCTCTCTTACCATTGAGCCAGTTCTAAGAGATCAAAACTCTATCACTAATTATTTTGATTCTTCAACATCTCTATTTCATCTTCATCAAGTACTTAATGATTCCTAATTTATTATTCAAATAATAAAGTCCCCATATTCTATCCAATGAAAGGATTCACTTAACTATCATATTGAGGATGTCACTATTCAACAAAGTGCATGGTACAAAAACATCATCCAGGTTCTTGAACATCAAATTTATCCTCCAAACATGAATTATCGTGAAAAAAATAGAATTTGTAAACAATATTTTAAATATGTCTTTCATTATAACACCCTTTATTATCATAATGTAGAAGGTACCCTAATTTGCTATCTAATGTAATAAAAGGTCCTTCCTCTCCTTAAACAATCACATGGGGTAATTTGTAGTGGTCACTATAGTGGACATGCTACAAAATGAAAATGCTTATGTATGGAATATTTTTAGCCTTATTTTGAAAAATATGCTATCAATTTTACCAAAAATTGTAGTCTTTGCCAACTACATGATGATTTAATCCATTCACCACCAATTGAGCTTCAAACTATGGAATCTCATTGGCCATTTTCTATGTGGGGATTATACCTCATTGGCAAATTACCTCAGTCACAATATGGTCATGGTTTTATTATTACTGCTACTAAATATTTTACCAAATGGGTAGAAGCCATGCCTCTTGTTAATGTCACAGGAACCGCTATTTATAAATTTATCCTTAACCAAATTATTTGTCACTTTGGAGTTCACCATACTATCATTTTTGATAATGGAAGCAATTTCAAGAACAAGGATGTGTGCTAAATTTAAAATATACCAAAAATTTTCCACACCTTACCATCCATAATACAATGGAGAAGCTGAGGATAGTAATAAAATTCTCAATAAAATTATACAAAATACCATCTAAAAAACTTGCATTGGTTGTCATCTTCACTTATATCCCATACTTTGGGCCTATCTTACTAGCTTATGTACTACCATTGGGGCAAAACGATTCTCGCTTGTCTATGGTTTTGAGTCCATCTTACCATTAATAGTTAAACTCACCTTCTTAATATTTATCTTCATGGTATCATTATTGATGAATAATTACGTGAGGTTAGCCTTCATGCCCTTGATCTTCTGGATGAACATCGTGTAGCTGCTATTAAACATAACTGCTAATGCAAGGCTCATATCACTAAACAACATAATTTTGGTTAAAATCCATACTTTCAATATTGGTGATTTTGTCCTTAAGTTAAACTATACCCATGATAAATAATGTAAATATTTCCAAAAATGGTGAGGCCCTTATTTAGTGAAATATGTTCTTGGTCCTAGAACCTATTGCCTCCAAACTAATGAAGGACATGCTTTTAAAGAGCCTACTAATGCATATTTTTTGAATAAATATTTTTCTTAGATATTTCCCTTCTTATCATTACTTTATATTCTATCCTACTAACACTTGCAAGATTTCTACATAGATCTCATCCTATATTGAAGTATCTTTTTACACAAACCCTAGTTCCTTCCCTTGGTCCTTTGGTTTCTTTCTCTCATGAGTTTCATTGTAATATCGTGGATATGACCCAATTATCCTCATGTATTATTTTTGATTTTTAATTTTTCATATCAAATTTATTATTTCTCAATGATTTTTACACCCTCTTGGGTTTTTATTTTGTAGTTTTGGTGTAAGACCATGGATAAGACTAGGCCCTCCTCACAAATACCATTTTTTCACATACTTTGTTCACCCACTAGGGTTTCCTTTTTGTGATTTGTAGTGTAAGACCATGGATAGGACTAGGCCCTCCTCAAAAATACCATTTTTTCCTTTATTTCATCGAATTAGGTTTCTATTTTATGAGTTACAATGTAAGATCATGGATAGGACCAAGTTCTCCTCATAAAATCACCATTTTATTTTACATCTTTGCTAAGTTGAATGTTCTTTTTATATAATGTCAAGAAATGGTTATAATTTTGTGATATCCTATTCTCAACTTTGATTTTTGTTTCTTTTGTAGATAAAAATTATACAACAAACTATGTTATCATGTTTATCTACACTTAAAAACATTATTATGATAAGGAATAATACATACCTGTCATTGTAATTCACATTTTTTGTGATTTAAAGTAATTCAAATCATTTCATGTTCATTTCCCTTAGTTTCCTTTCCTTTTATTCCACTTTGGATAAAACAAGTTCAAAGTCAAGATAACACTTTTATTTCACATGAATAAACAAGACTCTCAGACACCATGTTCTCTAAGTTCTCTTTATTACCTACCAAGTCACAAGTTTTTGAATGATAGTATTTTTAGAACCCATGTTTGGTTATCTAAATCCATATGGAGGAGGAATATAAAAATCTATTAAACGTTAAAATCCAAATCATTTAAAATAAAAGGTAATGATCTAAAGTCAAAAAATTAACATCACACCAATATATGTGATTAATAGCACATCTCCTATCTCCAATTGATGCTCAAACTCCATAATTGGCCTCATGATAGAGATGAGGTCCATTCGAGTGTTGTAAACTAGTAGATTAGGATAGGAGAATTAAAATAAATAAATATCTAGTGCTACCTACTTTATCATGTAAGAACCCAATCTTTGTAGTAAAATGATAGCTCTATAAGGGATCTTGAGGAATGGGGAACCTATCATGGGAAGGTAGGTCTATTTTAATTTTTAATGCATATAGCCTTCATGGGATGATATTCATACTTTATTTGATAACTCAATATTTGTGTGGTTAGGATATGTTATTTAGAGTCTTTAATGTCAAAACTCCTCTTAATTTGACAAACCTAATTTGAGTGTCTTGAATTTGATAAAGATTTTCTCTACCTTAATTTTTCCTTCATTTCCCCCCTTGATAGGCAAGTTTGATTCTAAATATATTTCCCCACTTATATGTTCCCTCTTATTCACATCTTAAAAAGATGTTATCACTACTTTGTTTCAATTTTATCTATCCTTAGAACAAAATAATACGTTGAAGTGACTATGGATTATCTTCTTTATACCATTACGTTACATTTATATAATTTTTTTGGTTTTATTTGAAATTTTTTTGTTATCACTTCCTTTTTTGGATAACTATGTTCATTTCTCTCTTTTATTATTCTTATTTTTGGATAACTACAACCATTTATATATTTTATATGTACTTTTTTTTGAACAACTACATCTAGTTTCTAATTTCATGTACTTTTTCCATTGTTGAGTGAGTTTAGATTGTTACTTATCATTCACCATGTTTTTTCCCCTTTCATGTACTTTTTTTCAATTGATGATTGAGTACATATTATTACTACTCACTCATCAATGTTGTTTTACCATTTATTTTCCATCTTTTTTGAAGTAAGGATTGTTAATACTTTCACATTGATGTTTTATTACCAATTTTACTTGTATCCTTAGTTGCCTTGGTTTGTTTACCTTTATTACTTAAGCTTTACTTGTTTGAGTTTTTCAGTCATTTAGTAGCCCTAGCTTTTCAGTTAACAATTTACTCTAAAATTTGACTTGGTCATTTGGTCCTAACTTAGCATTTATCACCCCATATTACAAAATTTCCAAGTACATCATGTCTACACATTTAAAATATCTTGACTTTATTGCCTTTGTTTGTTTTTAATCTTTAGTTTTATATTGTTGGGTTTGTCCAAAGCAGTCTCTGTACCCTCCATGATCAAAACTAAAAACACAACAAACAACCATCTAGTGATAAAGTTAATTCAAGGTACACATGCATTAATTTTATTTCATTTATTTACTTTTAGTTATTTTATGCTTTAAAATACTATAATTTATTTAGCTTCAACATTGTGTGTTACTATGTTCTTTTCTTGAAAAACCATCCCATGTTACACCTGAGTGACACATGATGAGATTCAAGTGAGAAATATATATACACATAATATTTTCAAACTTTTTAAATTATTTATTATTTTTTTCTTGTAGGAACTTATCGATTCTCATTCTCTCTAAGTTCATACCTTAAAGGGTACACTAGGAAAGGGGTGGATAGACCATTGGTGATTTATAAGATTATTATCCCCTATACCACCACTTGCTACCAACACAAACTTCTCCTATACACTTCCTTAAGCTTTAACACGTCCCTTACACACTCCTCAAAGTAATACACCACCACACATAACCCATACCTAATAAAAATACTCTTTTTGGTATTTATTAAATAATGTCGACTTGGGTTAACCCTGTACTTAAAATATATTAGCATGTTGTGGGTCTAGGTTGACCTTGGCCTACCTAGACTAAGACCTAACTTCATTTAATCAATTAAATATATAGGGTTAATTGGGATAACTTTGTTGGCTAAACTTTTAGAAGTGTTTATGATTAGATTCAACTATATATACACATCTTTTTCACCATTTCTTGGAGAGAAACAAAGTTAATAATTCATTTGTGCTTCTTTATAATTTGTTCTTCCACCATTCTACTTGAGGAGTCATTACTTGGGGTTTACATTTGGATAATAATATTATATTGTGTAGAAGTCTTGTATATTTTGGCCTATCTTAGTGATCCTTATAAACCACAACAACTTATTGCAAATCACCTTTGGCCAAGGGAGAGATTGAGTCTCGATAGGTTCATCTTCAAGGTGAGTATCTCTATCTCTCACTCCTCTATTTTAGTAGATATAAGTATCATAAGTAATGGATTTTGAATATATTTCTATCTCCATGCATGAGGGTTATATATATACTATCTCAATTAGAGTTATTACATGCATTTTTAATTTTATGTTTATTAACCCCATTTTTTTCCACAAGCTTTGGTGATCACTAGGTCATATTGTAATTTTCTTTGTGAATATAAAAAACATAGGACCTATCTAGGGTTATTGCATGGTGTTACTTGAATAGAGGCTTTGGAACCCTCTCTAGTGACATTATTGTGGTAAGAGACCCCTTAGTTAGGTCTAATGAATCCATCTTGGTCATGATCCTGATTATCTAAATGTACCTACAAGAAAAATGGTAAGTGTGATTTATCTTCTTTGAGATAGGATTTATTTGTATATTAGCTTCACTTTCCCTTGTATATAAGATGAACCTCAAGTTTCATGGGTCATTCTGCATAGTCCAAACCTTTTAATTTTTGGTCAATGTCTTTTAAAGCCTTGTAATAGCACCTATAACTCAAATATAGTGTTTTTTACACACCAATACACTTTAACAAATCCATGAAGAGGTATTAACATGGATATGATCAGGTACACGTCATAAATGACAATTATAATTTTGAAAGAGTAATGATAACCTATAAAATAGTTATAAATGCATGTCATGAGCCCTTAAAAAAGGGTAAATTGCATTATAAGAAACTAAAATAGTAAAATTTCATTGTTATATATTCAATAAGGCTAAACCATGCTTTTTTTAGATTGTAAAAGTCATATCAAGCTAGGGAATGCATTAGATACTTCATCAGGTTATGGACAACTAACTGAAGGTTAGTTTGTAGTGCTTGTTTCATGTAGGATAAGGAGACTTGGATAAAACCATCCTAGGGTTTTATGGATGTATTTATTCCTTTTAAATTATATGAATTATTTGATATTTATAGGGGCCATACTTTATGAAACATCTCTAACAAAATAAGTTGTCCAAAACCCTTCTAAAACCACATTAGCTCAGTTTCAAGAAATTTCAAAGCATTTTAGAGCTCATTAATGAGAATTAAAGATTTTGAGGGTAATTAAATATTCCAATAAAATACCTACACCATTTACAAACATTATTTTGACACGTTCAAGTAAAAGAAGGCAAAAAAGCTTCATATTGAAGCAGGCTACAGGTTGAAAAAAATGGATTTATTGATGATTTTAGGGATTCAAATAACTAAAATAATGTTAGTTAACTCCCACACTATCTAAAATTCTCACCAATTCTCTATAGGGTCACCAAGAGGTCTCTCAAAGCCTACAAGGTCTTAAAATTTCCATAGCATGATAGTTACCTATAAACTTCTACAAATAACTTGCTTAGATCAATGTTGTAGGAAGAGAAATTGATGAAAGGGTATAGTTTTTTGTACTTAAAAATGTGTTATAGGTTAATTTTTAGTATATATAATCATATGGGAGAGTAAAAGAGTGACTAAACTCCTTTAAAAGAGGTAACCATTAGTTTGAAATTAACATTGGTTGAAGGTCTTCTGGCTTGTTAAGAATTCCTCAAGACAAAAATGTATTTGAAACCAAATATTGGAGAAAAAAATGAGGAATAATGGTTTATAAATTTTTAAATAATTAAATCCTGGATTATTCTTGACAAGAAGTTATGAGGTGGTAGGCCCTAAAGGCCATTGAGAGAGAATTGCTTGAGTAGGAACCAAGAGTGAACAAAGAACCATAAAACCTCTGAATGAAAAGTGGATTTTAATTCACTGGAGAATTATATGTTAACTATAGTATCTCAATAAAACTCTTCCAATTTTATACAATACCATCCATGAAAATATAATTTTAAAATGTGGTATGTATGCACCTACAAGTCTTAGTAAAAAGACTACATATTTCCTCTTTTTAAGATATTTGAAAAGTTTCATGATCAGTTGAGGAGTATTTGGACATAAGAATAGATAAAATTAGTCCCAATAAATATATAAATAACTTCCTTGGTGATGTGATAGTACTTAAGTATTCAATTAGTAGGTCTGTAATGGTTCCAAACCTAATATGGACACCTATAAGGATGTGAAAATGTGCATGTTTTGCATTAAACATAGGATTTGAGAAGTATATAAGTCATAAGAGATATTGGGGAATAATGAAATAATATAATTTATGTTAAATAAATATAAATATCAAACTTTAAGTATGGTTATATGGTTAAATGGGAGTTACAAGTCTGTTCTCAAGAACATTAAAGAGTAAGAGTGTCTTGATGAAATTCATGGCATTTGAAAGATCAAGCAATATGAAGATGAACTTGAGATGGTTATAAATTAGATTCATAAATATTTTAATAATAACATATCACATTATAAATCAAAAAACCCTTGAATAAGGAATATTATGCCTAGCTAAACATCTATAGGTCTGCCTGTACAAAATTTGAAAGAAAAGTACAACTTTGGGTTGGAAATTGAAAACTAAAGGTTGTGACAAGATAGGAAGACCATAAATAATGCCTTAAAATTTATAAAATTATTTTATATATATAATAAATCATTTAATTTTATATATTATCAAGGTTAACGAAGTGATAAGCTAAAAGAAGACATATATGCCTGCAAAGAGCTATAAGTCTAATTCCAAGAATTAAAGAGAGTATAAAATATTTGTATCATAATTAGGGTTTGGATGGATAAAAAAGGTGTTTGGGAGTAATTAAAAACCCTTGAAATATGTTTAATATGTTGAGAGAGTGATTAAAAAGGAAGAAAACCCATTATCAACTTTACAGTCTTAAAATACACACATAATTCTGAAGACTTGGCATGTTAGAGAGGTATGAAGATTGTTCAAGGGTAAATGACTATTATAAGAGTTTAGGGGAGTTTGGGAAGACATAATAAAGGTATAAAAAATATTTTAAGTTATTTAAAACTCTTTTTATCCCATTTTGTTCACTCTCATCCTAGATAGGCCTATGTTAAGACCAACCTAGGGTTTGAATCTTGTATTTTGCATAACTTGAGTTTACACCCTTATACTTTCATGAAACTTTGTAATATGACATTATTTGATGTGATATATAATATTTTGGTGATTTTGGAGTAGTATAGTATGGTATGGTGTTATTTCTAGTACTGTGTGTTTACTTTAGGCTTAAAGAAACCTAATTATGAAGGAGGGTGTTGAGTTAGTAGGTTTCACTGGGATTTGAATCATAAAATTTTGGGTGAAGTTGAAATAAAATAAAGAGTATAAAAATATGTGTTTATATTTTCTATAAGTTATATGGATCATTAAACATATTAGTTTTGTGTCAAAATAGGGATATAAGAAATAGGCCTTAAAGAGAGCAAGAGTGAAATTTATGAATGAGATTTCATAATAGAGTTATAAATATGATGGATTATAGGTGTATAAGATAAGGATAAGTAGTTAGAAACCAATAATATGACTTGTCACTTCCTAATCAAGAATAAGGTGGTAGTTTCAAGAAGATTTGATGAGTCATCAAGCAAGATAAAATCTCATACGCCACCTTGATGAAATCATCATAAAACTAAGTGCACACATGTTGAAGAGAGATTTAATGAATATTTATAAATAGGTTTTATTATTTTTAAGTAGTTATATGAGTGCTTGAAAAACACTATTGGTTCTTGAAAGCTCTCTCTCTCTCTCTCTCTCTCTCTCTCTCTCTCTCTCTCTCTCTCTCTCTCTCTCTCTCTCTCTCTCTCTCTCTCTCTCTCTCTCTCTTTCTTATTTCTCTTATATTTATGGCCCTATAAAGCTTTTAAAAGGATCCTCAACCTGATTATGGTGAAGACCTGCTCTTATAAGCACTTGTAATTTACCTATTAAATTTAATAGATGTTTATTTATAGCCTTATAAATAATGTAATTAGTGTATACTTCATGTTAATTGATGAATTCTAGTGGAAGTGTCATAGCTCTCTTTAATTTATCCTATCTCTTTACCTACTTGTAGGTTATTAGTCATCTTAATAGGTCATATGGAATGTGTTAGATGATTTTGGATTGTCTAAGTGTGGATATTTATTCATTAATGTCTACTATGAGACATATTAATCATCCCATCTTTTTTTATGTCTTGATTTTCACCTTCATATTGAAATATTGATGCTTGGAGACTCATGTTGAGTTAGTGTAAGAGGTTTCCGTCCTTATTCATGTTTTTAGCGTAGTATATGCAAGTGGTCGGTATTAATTTGGTGTATTAACTCCTTGTTTTGTTAACTCTATTTCTCTCTCTTTTCCTAGCAAGTAATAGGCTTAGTTGTAGTTTTAAGGTGAAACATCAAGGGAGCTAGCCCTATCTAGAGATTCACCTCATTGTTTATGCCACCCATAGCTTATATGTGTTTCCATGATATCACCTACATAAGGAGTCTTGAAAAACTTCCTTAAGGGTGAAATTTAATATGATAATAGTTTTTTCATACCTGGTGAGACCAAGATTTCATCCATTAAAGAGTTATTGATGCTTCTCTTTAATACATCAACCTTTGTAGGAATGAACATAAAAATCCATGGTGAATCCAAGTGAACCAAAAATGGTATAATCAGTATAAGTGTTTAAAAATTATAAATTGGTATGTGTTTTTATTTTTCTTTTGACCAAGATGCATATTCTATGTCTTCATATTCTTCATATCAAACTGATGGCATTCATGGATTCACCCCAAATTGCCCTAAAACAACAACATACCAACCTCACAAGGGTTATCAATAGTCTTATATTCCCTCTTCCACTCCAATTAAACCTCATTAGTAGCCTACTTATCCATCTAGTCAACCTTGCCAAAGTTATGTTGCTCTTACTCCATCCTTCTTAAGATTTAAACAAACCTTTTTAGACATTGAAATGAAAATGAGAGAGATTTATAGAGAAGAAGGACTTGATATTATTGTTCCTAATCCTCCCATTTAGAGTAAATTCATTCAAATGATGAGGGAATTAGTGTGTTTGACCAAGTCTTAATGGTCAACTATTAGGAGAGAGAATCAATACATACCAATATATGATGTGATGGAGATAAGAGGCTTAATTTAATATATGGAGAGTAGGTCAGTGGATCATGAAAGATGGTTACTAACCTATGAAATTCAATATATTTAATAAAATCAACCTTATATGAATTATACTACTCCATATAAACCTTATTCTTCTCCTGACTCCGAATTGTAATATGCCATCAAGAAAAGCTTAAATCTATGCAGGTTTCATCCACTCTTTCTCAAAATCCTCAAAATAATTCATCATGGACTCCTTATTGGACTATGACTCCTAATTATATCATGCCAACCCTTTAAGGGAAAAATTTTCCCATGCCCATCCAAGATTATAAAAAGGAAAAGGTAAAAGAGGTCAAACAAAGAAAGCCTATAAGTCTCCTGAGTCCTTCATCCACCCCTCAAATTGGATCTATCCATGAAGATCAAAGTTTTTCAGAGTTTGATAGAGTGATCTGGGAGTGGAAAGAGAAGGATAGATCATTCCTAACACAAATTACTTCTCCACCTCTCTAATAATCCTTTAATGAGCCTAATTCTCACAAATTCCTAAGTTGGAAGGACACGCTATCAAGTTTCAAACAAGCCAATGAGTTATCTTGCCTTCCACCCCTCCTTTTGTGAAGGATAGCCTATTACATTGATGTAAAATATGATCATTCAGTTGAAAAGGAGATCTTGTCAAGAAAGGATGATGAGGTGGTATTTTTTTAGAATCAAAATTAGTTAGATAAAAGTAAGCCTTAAGAAGGATATGAGGAGAGTGATTCAAGTGTGTATGATGAAGAGATCCTTCTTCGTAGTCCCCTTTGTCAAGAAGAAATCAAATCAATTTTTAGAGATGAGGAGAAATATTATCTTAATGTAGTACAAGGTAACATGGTATAAGACTCTAATAAAAGTGATTCCATTGAAGAGTGTGAAGAAGAAGATTCTAATCAGGTATGGTAGTAGTTATACCATAATTTCATGGAAGAAGTTGAGTTGCTTGGAAAGCATGTGATCCATCTATAGCATGAATATGAACCCTAACATAAAGTTATATAAATTGGTACACCCCAATAAGAATAAAAATTAGGTTTGGAATAAGAGAAGCATGATGAATTAGACCTTATGTGGGCAGATGAACTTATATTCTACATAAAAGAAGAGGAAGACCAGTCTACCTATCATGGATTGAGTCTTGATGAAAAGGTTCAAGATGATCATGCATTAGTAAATAAAGTTGTATCTAAGTATGAGATAAATATTCATGAAGAAACCTTGGTAATTATCCTTATTGATCCATATGATCAAAAGATGAAGTTTTGAAAGAAGTCTTAGTGGCTTCTTGTGAATAAGAGATAGATCTTGAAGAAGCAAACTTGATAATCTATCATGATTACATTGAATATTTTGAAGTATTGGATAGGTCTTCTATCCTTAAATGGAAGGATAAATAGGATATTGAAGTTGGCATCCCTTCAAGTGACAAGGATAAAATTATTTTTTAGGAGGAACTATAACTTTTTAGTTTAAGCTTGGATAGTAAACCTGCAATTCATGAAGAGAATATTAAGATGGCTAGCTTGGATAATGAACATGGTGAAAACATAAATGAGAATTATCTTAAATAAATCATCATGGTTTTTATCCTTGTTTAATCTCATGAATAATTTAAGAGGGTATTGATAACATGTGGCATTCCTATTTAGACATGTTCAAGGAATTTGAATATATTAGTCAGTTCACACCTCTATAAGGATGTAATGAAGTTGTTGTTGAGAAATACAAAGCTCTTAGCAAGTCAACATATCCTACAAGTCTTCATGAAGAGTTTGAATTTCATGATGTGACATGATATAAATGAGATGATACTCCTTAAGGTGAGCAAGAGGTAGAGCTAAAGGAGCCAATAGAAGTTGAGGTTTCTACTACCCCCATGAATCAAAGTGTGGTAACATTAGAGGTATCTCTAATTGACAAAGAGAACTAGGAAGTAAGATATGAAATTCAAGATGAATTTATCTTTATAAGAGACATGTTTATTGTTATCAGTCTACTTAAATATAGGTCAGAGATATTGGCAGCCAAAGAAAAGGTTCATAGATCAAACATAATGTTCCAAAAGTAGCTTGCCCATCACTCCAAGTCATCTCATGGAGGAGATATCGAAAAATTCCCTTTTGATCTATGAGGATTGAACATTAGAGTTTAACTATATATAGTAGTTTCTTGTGTTTTGATTACATAAGTGCTTTTATTATAGTGTGTGTTTTGTTTAGTTTGATTATCTTATTGGTGTGTTTGCCTCTAGTTTATTGTATGTGTTAAGGGTAGTCATATGTTTCATACTTCTCAAGAGTTTGTAGTCATATTTTAGGGTCTAATTAATGTTTGGGTTGAATTGAGATAACCCCATAGCCTAATGGATGCAATAAGGATACTGGTCTAGATGCATAACAAGTATGTAATACCAAGTGGTTACCAAATATGTTAGCCAACATTGGATACCATAGGTGGTTAACATTATAAAATTATCATCTAAACTTATTTGAATTTGTTTATATCCTCTAGTAGGCCATGGTTTTGATGTCATGATTTGTCATTAGGTGATGTATTATTCATTGGTTCTTAGGTTATGTTAAGGTGTTAGAGGTCTAGTCCAAGTCTAAGAGTCATTATTCTCAGTTTCATTGTCAATCTCCATGGTCTCAATCCTCCCATGAAATACTCAACATTGTTTAAGATAACTTTGATAATGTTAAGGTTCTTTTGTAGAGTTAAATTTTGTGTTTGGTCTAAGTTGAGACATTGGTGACATGATAACTATTGAAAATAACATGATGGTCTTAGTGAGAAGATAAATCTACATGAGAGAAATAATGTAATTCCATGTTTTGGAGAAGTTAAGGTACTTTAGCATAAGTTAAGTTTTTTGGAGATGTTAAGGTTAACATTTTGCTTAGTCTAAGCCTTCTAAAGCATATTTATTACAATTTTTTTTTCATGGGTGATAGGGTCCAATTTAATTAAATAAACCTTGTCATGGATAAAAAAAGCATCTAATTGAAGTCATTTAGATGAACCTCAAGTCTCATGGGTTATTATGCATATTCCAAACCTCTTCATGCTTGGTCAATGTCTTTTAAAGTCATTTAATAACATATACAAGCCAAATATAGTGTCTTGTATGTACCAATTAACTTTCTAAATTCCATGAAGTGGTCTTAACATGGATATGGTTAGGTTCAAGTCAAAAATGATAGTTATAAGTCTGAAAGAGAAATGATAACCTATAAAATAGTTACAAATGCATGTCATGAGCCATTCAATAAGGGTAAAATGCATTTTAATAAGCTAGAATGGCTAAATTAAGTTGTTATATATTAAATAAGGCCAAACCATGCTTTTTTGAGCTTGAAAAAATCATATCAAGTTAGGGAATGCATCAGATACTTCATCAAGTTCTTGGTAGCTAAATGAAGGCCCATTTGTAGTGTTTATTTCATGTACGAGAATAAGAGTTGGATAAAATGATACTAAAGTTTGATGGTGGTCCTTATTATCTTTAAATTTCATGAATTAAGATCATAGGCCATGCTTTATGAACCGTCACTAACAAAATTAGTAATCCAAAACCCTTCTAAAACTCCATAAGCTTAAATCAAGAAATTCCAAAGCATTTTAGAGCTCATTTATGAGAATTAAGGATTGTGTGAGGTCAGGAAGGATTCCACTAAACTTCCTACACCATTCACCAGCATTAGTTTTGCACTTACAATCCAAGGAAGGTAATAAAGCTTCAAATTGAAGTAGGCTATAGGTTGAAGATAATAGAGTTCTTGAAGTTTTTAGGGATATTCTCTCTAAAATTATTTTGTACCCTTTTTTTCCCAAAAAAATAAATCATATAATTTCTATAAAAAGAGGTATTTTCCTTGAGTCTATATTCTAGTATTTTACATGTATAAAAATTACAAAACCTAAATAACCTCTTTAAGGGGTTAATATCTACAAGTAAATCCTCTAGATTTAAAAATAAACTATAAACTAATAATTTGTTTTGTATAATAAAATAAGTATATTGAGATTTTAAGAACCTAAACACTTGATTTTATTTTTATAAATTAAGCCTTTCTTTTCATTTCATAATTCATTTCAACATGCCTTAAAGAGGGTTCAAGAAAGGAAAAATATTCACAAATAAATCAAATGTTTATTATAATTTTTATTTATTTTTGTACATAATAGAATAATTATAAGGCTACCAAATAATTTTTTAGGTGTTATAAGGATTTCAAAAATATATAGATAAAATATTATAATTTGTTTCAAACACTTTCAAGATCAAAGAATCCACTAGCTCCACATATAACTATAATGCCAAAGAAAGGAGGGGTTTACCTCCCATACTATTATTATCATCCATTAACTACCCTAGACACCCCTAAGCCAAGGACTTCAGATGTTAGTTGTATATATTAACATACAAGTTTTCTAATTTATGAAGGAAGGTTTAATTTACACTAAAAGAAAATGTATACTATGTAATTCCTATGGTTTATTACATCATCCTAATAACTAGGAAATGCCTCCTACATTTTTACCCAAACACACACATGTCAATAAAGTAAATAATCATTCTCAATGGGACATACTCAAATAAAATTAAACAGGGATACATATAACCCTCTTGGAAAATATTTCACTACTATCATTTTAAGTAGTGTATTTTGAACTCAAACATATTGACTAATGACCTTCTTTAAACAAGATACATTAAAAACATGATGGCTCTTCATGATGGATCTTAGAAAAGAGGGTAGATCTAACTTGTATGCCATATGATGAATCTTATATAGGAATTTATAAGGTCCATAAATATTGGGTGTTAATTTTTATGTCCCTTCATATTCAAGGAGGACTACTTATAAGGTTGTATCTAGAGAAAAACCATGTTCACCATGTCAGAAGCACAATTGGAATAATGTTGATCAACTTGATACTTTATTTGGTTTTATGTTATTTGTAAGTTATCTTTGAGAGCTCGAAGGATATATTTGTGCATGTTAAGTGTGGAATCTATTACCTATATTTTAAAACTTCTTAGGAAGTATATTTGAAGATATGGTAGTGGTTAACCACAGATCACTTCATATGGTGTCATTTTGGTTAAATTGTGATATAAGGTACTTCACCACCATTTTTTGAATGGTAACCATTAAATCCAATGAGGAATTTTATCTAAGCTGAATTAGGGTAGATAGGTCTCTAAACACTTGTTGATAATTTATACTTGACCATCTATTTGTGGTTGGTATGTTGAGTTCATTTTAAATTGAGTACCATATAGGTGAACTATCAAAATTTACTAATAAAAATGGAATCATGGTCATAAAAAATGGAAGCATGGATCTCATGGAGACTGAAGATTTGATCAATAAAAGTTGAGGCTATGGTAGAGGATGTAAAATTATGTGCAAGGGCATAGAGGTGGGCATACTTGGAGAGGTGATCCACCACCACCAATCTTCAATGACATCCATGTAAATTTTGGTACATACCATAATGGGAATACATAATAATTGAGCTTTCTCATGGTCAATAAATTTCACCTTTGTTGCACTAACAAATCTCACATTCCACTAAAAAAAATTGATGTATTTTTAAAATCCCCGTAAAATAAATTATTGCATATCCTTTCATATGCTTTACAAATCCTAAGTTTCTAATTGATGGTGATGCATGTATTTCTATCAAAATTTCCAATTTCCACTTGTAGTGCTGATTTAGAAAGCAATACAATATTAGTTTATCTTAGAGTATGTATGAATTGACACTTATTGGATGGGCCACTTAATTTAGGTGTCTTGGTGCCACTCTTTGTAGACTTTATGCACCCCCCCTACAATGGGTAATAACAGTGTGTACAAAAGTTGTTTATTCTTCATACTCTAAATACAATGAATATGTGACAATAATGTACTTACCTTTCTTGTAATTAATATCATAGTCATTACCCACCAACATTGTTAACCAATTTTGTTGCTCTAAAGAAAAGACTCATTGTTATAATAATTAATTGAGACTATGATGATCTAATTTGATACATAAATTTATAGCTACAAGGTATGTGTGCCACTTAGTTACTACATGAAGGATGGATAGTATTTATTTCTTATATGTTGAATGGGAAAATTTTCTACCTTTAAGTGATTTCTTGATGAATGCTAGGGGTATATCTTATTGCATTGGGAAAAATCTAATTCCACTTCCCTAGGCATCAATATCAATGTCAAAAGGCTTATAAAAGTTAGGAATAAAAGGAATTGGTGCAGTACAAATGTCCTACTTGAGAAGTTTAAAGGCCTTTTCTAGACACCTCTAACTAATGAAATGCATCCTTTCTCAACATGGTTGTTAATGATGCTTCAATTTTCCCATAGTCCTTGACAAAATTTTGATGAAATCTTATGAGGCCCAAAATCTACCAAGGATCTTGCATGTTTTAGTTTAGGCTAATTTTTTGTAGCATTGATTTTTATTAGATCTACTTTTAATCTTTCTTCAAAGGTAATGCAACCTAGATACTTATTTTTTTTTAGCCAAAAGAGCACTTTAATTATTTAGCACATAAGTGATTCTCATAAAATATTTGGATAATTTTTTATGGGTGCATTAAGTATTGTTACCATATATATCTATAAAAAAATAAAATGATTTTGTTCATTAAGAACTATAATGTTCATATAGCATTGGGAAGGCCAAATTGCATGAATAGAAGTCTATAACAAATTTTATGAGTTTTATATTTTGTCTTAAGATTATATTCTTCCTTTATGTAGATTTTATGATAGCCTAATATTAGTTTAAGCTTCAATAATAACCACACTCAATGTAGTTCATCCAATAATTAATCAATCAAAAAAATGGGATACTTGTCCCTTATGGTAATTTTATTCAACTCTCAAAAATCAATATAGAGTCTCTAGGTTCCATTTTGTTTCATGACTATTTTTACTAGGGAAGATTAAGGATTTATGCTTGGTCGAATGACTCTTTGTAACAATTATTGTGACATTCTTTCTATTTCAAATATGATACCAAAATATTATTTTAGAAAAAAACACATTTAAAAAGAATGTGCATATGTAATTCTTTCCTTAAATGATCTATTTTATAAGTTAAAAAATCCCTTAATCCAAGTCTTAGCTTCCAATTAACATTCATCTCCCAAGGTTTCCTCTTAGTCTCTCAAATCTTGAGCTCCAATTCCAGTTTAAAAAATGGAAAAAATTATGCACAAGGATGGATTACCATTTACTTAGAAAAATATCCCTTAATCATTGGCCAATGGTAAAATGACATTTTTCCATTACCATTACTTTTCTTCTGTAAAAAAGTCTCCTAATTTTTACTCTTCTTATAAGCATGTGATCTTTCTGACATGACACGAGGGAAAGTATGGCTCTCTCATACTCAATAAATGCTTGACTATTCTAATGATTTTAAAGATGGCATGTCTTGTCTAATAATTCTATGTAGACTCTTTCAATTACTTTTATACTTCCCTTTTGGTCAAAAGGATCTAATTACAACACAAAATATCTAAAATTCACTTTATATAACTCTCCAAAGTTATATTTCCAATTTTGTTCAAAATTTTTCAAGTGATAACATATTATTGACTCCATTTTTATCTTTATAACTTCTTATATAGTTCAATAAAATTTTAAGACATAGGTAAAAAGAGTGTGAATAGTTTTAGTTAGCCTAAAATTTATAAAATTCAAACTAGAAACTAGAACACATTTATAAATATAAATAATCTAGGTGTTAACTAAATACAATACGAATTTAATAAATGGTAAAATACATGACCAATTTAGTCCAATATCCCTATATTAGCCATTTTACTCCTAAAAATCAATGCACACAAAATTACTTTATCTGATGATAAGTGAAGTAATTAAACTTGAAATAATCTCAAGTAACATATATAAACATGAAATACATACATAAAATCATCACAAGAATTATATTATCAAAAAATATAATATGTAATAATTTCAAATTTCTAAGTATCCATATTCCTAAACAACATGATATTAGTGTAATAATCTAACAAATGAAAATTAATAAGAAAGTAAGAAATCAGGCCTTACATTCCCCTACCCTTATTATATATATTTATATAAGTAATTTAAATGATTATAATATATCTCTAATGATGTTATAATAATCTATAAGAATCATATTGATTTGAATCAATGGTCTCTCTAAGCCAATGATCTCAGATCTCAACTAACATATCATAAATTATGATAAGAAATATATCAAAGTATCCATTATTGAAGATAAATCAACCCTCCAAAAAGTGATTCATGTTCCAAAGCATAATTTTTAGTGTAGTTTATTTGTATTTGATTTCTAATATATGAGAACATATGAAATAAGAATGATTTGGTTCCAGTCGATTATCACTTAATAGTAAGAACATGTATAACAAGGTGACAAGTGTTATGTCTAAATAAATGGTAATAATTAATTCATTTATTACTATTAGAGTACCAAGAGAAATATAATTTCCTTTTTGTCCCATTATTACCATACCAATAGTGAATAAAATGCTCCAAGCACATGAAACCTACATGGTTAATAATAAGAGATCATTTAAGATATTAATAACTTTATAAATCAACCAAATGGACAAAAAATTCTAATTTAAATAAATTAGATTAAAAGGAAGACTTTAAAAATTTACTTTATCATCATTTTTAAAACCCTTCACTTAGGTACAATAAGATGATTTAGGTTTATTTTATCACCTTTTCCCAGATCCTATTTTTGTAATCCATTAGGAGGACTTTGAATGTTAGTCCAAATTCTTTAAAACCTAATCAAATAATTCATTAGGAGGACTTGGGATATTATTCCTTATTCCAAAACCCTAATCACTCAATCCATTATGAGGACTTTGGATGTTAGTCTCAATGCCCAACCTTAATTAGATAATCCACACCAAGGTGTATACAATATTATAAAACCCACCTCCATCACTCCCTACATCTAGGAGGGAACACATTCTATAAATAACATAAATACAAGATTAAAGTTCACATCATCCTTATATCCTTTATAGATGAAAACATAAGAGGTGAAATGTCTCCCAACTTACTCAACATGTCTTTAGTTTTTCCCATAAGTTACTACTAACAAGATACTTCTTACCTACTACTCCCAAAATTTTAGAAATATAGAGGTACCATAAAATGGATTATCAAAACAACATGCTTAACAAAGAAAAAATTTCCTAATCCAATAAAGGATTAAATTTAAAATTGACTAAACAACCCAACTCAATCCCAAAAGGAGAGAAAAGTTTAAAGGCTAACAAACCAATTGAATCCAAAAGAATAATGAAAGTGGAAAAATTTTAAACATATTGATCTAATTGAAACTAAATAAAAGAAAGAAATTAGGATCTCCAATTTTTTAATAAAAGATCAAAATAAAATAGCTAAATAACCTTAAATCTAACAATAAGGAAATTTCATAAAAAGGTGATTCCAAATCATCTTATAAGTCCCAATAAATAACCAAATTATTTTCAAAGTATGCTACATTAAGTGTAATATTCACAATTTTTAAATGCAATATTATTGAACAATGTAGATTTATAAGGTCCCTAAGAGGAAGTAGGGAGATATGTATCAACAATCTAGAAACATAACTCTTAAATATCCTTGCATAATATGAAGTGCATATAACACCTAAAATTTTCAAATATTACCATACACTTACCAATATATAAGTGCTAAATGTCACAACACATTTCCCATAATAGGGGAAAAGGTTAATACACTTAAAGGCATCATACTTCTCTAACTACACAACCTCTCTTGCCAAAAATAAATAAAATCTATCCTACCAAGGATAAAGAATGTAGATGAATCAATAAAAAAGGTTTATGTATACAATTAGTAAAAAATTTAAATTATCATCATATAAATTATAAATCCATTGAAATGACTTAGGTTGTTATCACTTGATAATGAGAGAGCATAAAATCTCCTCAATGTCTATTAGGTGTTAACTCCAACAAAATATTTTCCCTTATGCCGAAGGGATGGATGGAATATCAATATGCAAATAATTAATTCCAATGTGATAAAATTCACTAACATCACATATTTTACTCTTCCATAATGAGGAGGATGCCAACCACTCAAAGGTCATACCAATATCTAAGGGGTCTGCTAGGATCCCCTTTATTGATATTAATGTGCCCAACGACATGATATCATAGTCAAATAAATGAACACTTACCTAAGGGAGAAACATATAATACTCATATATAATGTGAAACCCTAACACATGTTTCCCATTTTATTTTACTTTAAATGTAAAAAGGTCAAATCATCACCAAGGATGCTCAATACAGGGTGATCAAGAATGTTTTAGGATCTTTTGTTCATGAAAGTCACGAACTATGTTGGTTACTAACCTACCTAACAAGATACACATTATGAAATAATATTTTTTGGTCAAAGGAATCAACTAATAATTTTGTGTAAAATTTATCCACAAGGAAACATTATCATATTAATAAGACCCCAATAAAAAGGTCCTCTAAAAACATCCCAAACCTATAAGGCTCATATGCCATATCTAATATGGTGCCCTAAAATTCAGCCCCTCTAAAAGGACAAAGTCAACTTGTAATAAAATTTTCTAGGGAATTATAGGAAACATGTACTCAATAAATGACAACCTCATGAAGAAAGGGAAAATATATCACACAAATATTCAAGGTAAACTTGACATTCCTAGATAAGTTTAAAAGTAACACCACTCAAGAATACATTAATTTTAAAAAATAAACTTCCATGAATCATGGAGTGAAACATATGCACTCCTCAGCAAGAAGTAAAAAATTATGATTCTAACATCATAAACCATGAAAGGGTTTAATATGTATCTAACATGGAAAAACAAGCCCTAAGTAACTTTAATGACTTCCAAGTAAGATACTACATGCCATGATAATTTAATTCATTAGTGCCCACATATTAGCTATATAAATCAAAGGTAAACATGAAATAAAAATGGTCATGTCTAAAAAGCTCAACTATAATAACTCAAATTCCAAAATTAAAGCTAACTATAATATTTAAGTCAAACATACATGCTATAATAGTAATATCATACTTCTATCATCATCATGTTTAAGTGAAAAAGAGGTCATACCCACTTAGGGGATAAGCCCACTTTTAGATCTAGAAGAAACTTACTTGTCATTAATGACATCTTATCTCATAAGAATCCCTCTCTACAAAGTTTCATAACCATGGCATAAAGCTCCTCAAGTATGAGATGAGGATGATAGTCATTATGGTCAAAGGAACTCATTCTATCTTGGACACATTGATTAAGGAATGATGCTTAAAAATTAAGAATGTAGGCTCAAAATTTTTAAGTAATAAAGAATAACATGTTCCTAGTGAATATAATTATAAACAATGTCTCCTCTAAAGCTTTGTTTGTTCAACACAATAATGTTTACAACCTATAATATCTCAATTAAGGATTATGGCTTCAAGGGGTTGATGAACACAATGTTTAGATATCAACATCCAAATAGATTTGTATGCCTTGGGTATTAATCAAACATGCAATAGGAGGAATTAATACCACACTAACATCGTCATGACTTAATGAAGTTGATTATAACACATGTTTAGTGTCAAATTCCACTCAAGACCAACATGTTCCTCTCCAACCATTATTGAACTTCATATCCACAAAACTCATTCTATCTTAGGGTTACCAAAAAATCATAGCTTATTATAAAAAAGAGGTGAGGATCACTCACCATAACAAGGTGAATTTTTTTATCTACACAAGGTTCCCTAACAAGCTTTCTATTTGGCATCATCAATCCATTTACATAAGGTGATTAAAATATTGAGAAACACACTTGAATATTATACTAGGTTGCATAAAGGAAACCTATGTGGAAAGTAATGAGGATCTTAGTCCATTGTATGTGAAAAACACATTCCCAAGGTCCTTATAACCCTATGTAATCTACCGAGATAAACCTTCTATCTTAAAGATGAATTAAGCCCTAACTCTACTTAGAACTACACCCAAGGTAAGAGTTGAAAAATTTCAAGGATGGGATGGTCTCACTAAAAAGGCTTATTAAAACCACCCATAGATCTATCACTCAAGGTGATAATAATATCAATAATTCTACATGAGGTTTCCATGAAGAAGGATGGGTAACTAAACCTAGAAAGGTTAATGTAGTCCTAACATCAACTCGACACTCTATGGTCTTGTTATGACCATCAATATTAGTTGTAAGAAATTAAGGAAAATCTAACCCCATAACTATATAAAAAATCTTAAAGGGTAATATGTATATGCCTAAGGTGATGGGGAAGTCACATAAGGCTAGCTCACAACATCTCATTCAAGAGCTAATGACAAATTAACCCTCATAACCATCATGTTCTCCTAACACATAGATGGAGCCTCTACTCCAAGCCTTCACAAAACCTTAGTTGTTATTATATGTAGGTAAATTTACAATAATACCTAGTATTTATCTCTTAGGTGTAGAAATTAAAATAATAAACTAGGCTCAAGTATTGAGCCTCATAGAAGGCCAACAATAAAATAAACAAGTTAAAGAGGTAAAGTATTTAGAGGTCTCAGGTGAGACTTTCCTATCTCTACCCCAATGGGATAATATATCAAAATCTACCCCTATGTGGAGGAACCTATTAAAAGACATTCTATTATCTCAGATTCTCAAGTGGAAGTTGGATAAAGCCTCATAGATATCTCTTCAATCATAGATAATCTGACTGAGTGGTCACCAATTATTTGTTACCTATCCCAAAGAGTCCATCTTCCCATGTCCATCAGGGTTCTAATAAACTCTTATTATGTACTATTTCTACCTCCTTAATGAGTTATACCACATAACTAAGTATAAAAATTGGTTTGGTATGGAAGAAGTGGTCCCAAAAAATAATACCTAGAAATCCTAACATTTAAATTATACTCTAATACCAAATCTCATGTCCATAAATTCACATAAAGAAAACCACAGAAATATGGGTCAATTATTTAAACTAATTATAACACACACAAAAAGTGACTTGAAACATTCCAAATGTCCATTAAAGTGAATCACATAGAACACTAGTGAAGATACCAATGTATAGGTTTCATGTTCTTTGTAACACCCATTGTAACATTTCTTTTAATATCTGAACCACTATGATCTAGGTGGAATACATGGCCTCTAAAAGTTAGGTAGGCCCCATGTCCCTTATGTTTTTATTTTGGGCTCATAATTGATACAATAAGGCCTCTCATGTGTTTAACGGTCTAGTTTTATGCTCAACGAGGTTGAAACAAGATGACAAGTTGTTCTGACCAATCAAAGGGGTTATATTTTCAACATAAGCCACCACTAGAAATATAATTCTAGGTTGAATTAATTTTTTTAAATGGGTATTATCATGAACTTAATAAGATTTCATATGACCTTTAAAGGAGCCTAAAATATTATAGGATATCCCTTAGAGGGTGGATAACTTGATCTCCACCATTATATTTAACCTTTTGAAACTATTAGATCATTCTAGATCACTAATATCCCTATGAATGCCTATAAAATATATTTCATTCAACTAATGATGACAAAAAAATCTATGAAAAGAGAAATTGTTAGAATTTAGTATTTACATTGAGGTAATTTACTATGTGTAAGTTACTGTATGATTAAGTTAGTTATTATTGGTTAGTAGGTTAAATGAATATATTATTGTAAACAATATATTTCATATTTGGGTTATGAGGTTATATGGTTGAGATATTTGAGGGATTGAAGATTCAATAAACTACATTGATTATAGGATATGCTTTCTTATATACATATAATGTCCCATATGTAATAGATATTGAAATAAAATATAGAGTGTAATTTTTCTATTAAAACTATACAAATATGGGCTAAATCTATTATCTATTATTAGAGTGTGTTTGATAATGGCTATGATGTATAAGTATGTAGTTGTATCAGAAGGATGTGAAGCTTAGTGAGAGAGTCATTTCATTGAATAGTGTATAGACTAGTCCATATGTTATTCAAATCATAGTCCATGTGATCCATTCTACTTCCATTCAATTTAATGTGTCATTTGAATTACTAGATTAGAATCTGATAACATACAAATTTGTTGAGTATCAAAGAGTTCAGATCTATTATTTATATATTCTTGTCCAATCTGACAAATATTTACCTATGTTGTGCTTATTGGGAACTTCTATCGGTTTAACCCATATATTTGTAATCCTTTTCATGCCATTGTTTTTAAAAATGTCATGTTTTAGAGAGTTTTGGTGGAAGATTTGGATGCATAACTAATTTTTGGTGAAACATCAAATCAAAACCCAAAACTGTAGTAGTTTTTCATTCAATACGTTAACAAATTTTCAGCCTCTAAAAACATTTTCTTCATTTTAGAGTTGTATGGTGAGACCAATCATACAATTCCTGAACTGATTTTCCTTTAGATAAGGACTTCTTTCAGTTTAAGGCATCCATATATGTTTAGGCATCCTCCCATTTCCTTGTACCATTCATCCACCACTGGAGACATGTAAAACAAAATTTAATGCTATGTAGTGAGATGTGGTAGTTTAGAGGCAAGAAATGACAAAATTTTCTTTGAATTAGTAGTCATCTCAAATAAGTTGTTTTATGAGCTATTATTTATTTTGGTATAGTTAAGACTTAGTTTTAAGTTGTTTAATTAGGTGTCATTATTTTTTCATATATTTAAGTATTACATTTTTAATAATTTTTTTAACAATAAAGTTGCCTTTAAACATTACTTTGTTAGTATAAAGGTCTTGTTATGTCATTAATGTCAAAAGGTAATAATATTAGAAGGGTCTCATTCATGAAGTGATTCGTTATAGATATAATTTTTATTTGTTCTTTAGTTTTTTCATGGTCAATGATTAATAAGATCAAGTAAATATATTAAAAGTGTCTATGATTTACTTATTTATTAGGTTTATCTAGTATCAACATTTTCATTTGTGTCTAAGTGTAAATTTACATGTATGATGTAATTGTGTAATCTTGTATTTTTGTCAAAAAGAGTATTTATTTATTTATATTGGTGTCAAATGTCAAAAATTGAAAAGAAAATTATGTGCACTATAATTGGACACACTATCACTTGTACATGATGTCTATCTTGTGGGTGGGGACGGTGGATTTCCCCTTTGACATGAAATTAAGTCTCAAAGTCAAATTTGTTAAATAAGCATCTCCTAGCTAGAGGATACATGACACATTAGGTTGGAAGAAAAATAACATCCTCTCACAAGCTACTAATGATGGGGCCACATTTTGAGATAGTGGCATATTATGGGATAAAATGATTATCTCGAGGATGATCACTAGTGGTAGTGGTAACTATCTATGTTGTGTGAGATTGATAGGCAACAATCACATGCAAAGGTTACAAAAGTGATAATGAGGATTTAATCCTCATTTTTTAATCTCATTTTTTAGTTTGTATGGTGTGTGAAATAAATAAAATATTATAACCTTTACCCATTAAGTTGGAGAAGAAGATAATGTATATATCATTGAATATGTAAATAATTGTATAGGAAGGAAATTGACTACAAAAATCTTCTAACTATAGAGATCCTATGATTGGTGTACTTCATTGGAATATGATCAGTCAGTGAATAAATTCAAATAGAAGTGAAAGTGAGATAAGTTCTCATATGTAGGTGATCATGTACAAAAAGATCTAGACAATAAGATTCATATAGTAGTATGTAGACCTAAAAGTATGCATTGTCATATGATTATGTTTTCAATTCACTTGTACTTTCTCCCCATGTAAAAATTAAGGGGGGAATGTTATAATTTAGTGTTTATATTGAGGTAATTTATTGTGTATAAGTTACTATATAATTAATATGGTTGTAATTGATTAATAGGTTAAATTAATATATTATTGTAAATAATATATTTCATATTTGGGTTATGATGTTATATAGTTGAGATATTTGAGGGATTGAAGTGTAATAACCTAAAAGTGATATTTGGATGCTAAGAGTGTTTCTTGAGGCAACCTATTCATAGCTTAGCCCTAGACATATTCTAGAGCCTTTATCACACTTTTCTAGCCATTGTGCGGACTACATGCATCTTCAGTCAACTCAAACATAGTTCTAAAACTACATTCCCATAACTTATCCCATTTTGCATTGCCACCTGTCAGATGGACACTAGTGCCACAATAAGGAAACTAGAGCCACATGGAACTAGCATCCCTAACTTGATGCTAGAGTCCCTTGCCCCAAATCTCTTGAATGGATATAATTTAGAATGTAGTCCCCTCCTAAGGTCAACCTAAGCACATTTTATTAATATCACAAGCTACATATCACTATAAATATAAGACTATTACACCTTTATCCCCTAGATGGAAAACATATGCAAAAATCTTATTCAAATAAGATACAAGTTGAGCAAAATCAAGGTTATTAATCCCTATTCTTACCCACTTCTACATAATACCATTTATAGCTTCCCTAAGACTAGAATTCAAATATTTCCAATCTCAAGTACACTCAAGAAATTTAAGACCATTATCATTCTATCATTCACTTGTAATTTCACCAAGCCCTAGATGGGAGAACTACATTAGGCTTGATCCCTCCTTGGATTTTTGGTATGCAGGCAACTCTCTTCATAGTGGGGTGTTGAGGATGTCTAGCCTATCCTACTAATGAACATAAATTTTTAGCTCATGTCATACTTGCAAAGAGGATTAAGTTTTACATATTAAATTAGATATTCCATGCATAATATAATGCTATAGATTTTATGTGCATAGGAATATAACCCAAAAACACAAGCACAGGTACTCCTAAAATATAGGAACAATCTTGTAATCTAACTTAGGGACCTGGTTGATGACACTCAGACCTATCCGTAACCTAGTTTTTAGCAGCTAGATCTTTTGTGACAGTTGTTTTCCAGATAAGTCTCTATTTGTACATTTATTACTATTTTTAAAAATTCAAAATAAGTGAAAATCTATAACAAATCAATAGTTATTTATTGCATATTATTTCACTAATTTAGAAAACTCAACCCTCTAATCTAACTTAGTATTTACACATTATAAAACCTTAAAATGTTAAATCATTTGGTGAATCCAACTTACTTTGAATATTATTTCAAACCTTAGTTTTCCTTTTCCAAATTTTTGTGCAATAAATTAGAGTTACATACTTTTATTTTTCTATTTTTTTGGCATAACCTAACTCATTAAATCAATTTCATATTAGGGTTTTGTCAATGACTAAATGTGTACCACAGGTGGCCATAATGTTTAAGAAACACTTCTCATTTTAGAATTCTAGGAGTTCAATGCATGAGTTGTGGGTTGTGATAATTGTATTAACTATTGTTGGAATAGAGGTAAAACAAGTGACTATTTCACAATATTTATAAAATTGGTGGTTGGGGGCTACCTTAGACAAATAGTATATTTATGTAAAATATGTAGTATACTATGCTAAAAATAGTTAATTTTGATCAATAACTAATCTAAGATGAATATTAACAATGATAATTAAACTAAGGTGATTCCATTTTAAAAAGAATCAAAAGGAAGGGTAGGGCAGAAAGAAATGTTGTTTATCTTCATTACAAACATCATGATAAAGTTTACATTTCATTTAGACATGCACTTAACCAATATGTGATGTAAAATATATTAATCCCAAATCCTATCACACATTAGGCAAACTCCTAAGGAAAGTGAAAATAATGCAAATCAGAACCTAGTTCACTTTAAATATTTACCCCTACAAGCAAACAACATTAACCCAAATGTAAGAAGAGTAATAAAATGAAATTAACCTAAGGAATTTTAATCAACCTAACATTAGCACAAGTTAACAACTCTATATTTAATGTTGCACACTAAGAATTCATAGGAACTATTCAAATCTGGAAATCAGAATAAACAAGTGAGAGAGAAGCCATGATAACAATAAACACAAACAAAAATTGGATAATATTTATAGAATTCCTTGCTTATATTGATTGATCCAAGTTTGAAAATTAGTTTGGATCTAATAACTCCTTCCCTTTTCACAATTGAGAATGCTACTTCTATAAGTTACAAGGTATCATGTCGGTCAGTCTCATCCAATTACATTTGTATGAGTGTATAGGATAGGTGTCCTTTTTGTTGCATTCTAGAACAAATGACCTTTTCTTTTTAATATACTAGTCTATAGACAGTATGTTTTATTGGTTGCACATGTCTATACAAAATAATATCCTATTTCAAAATATTATACAAAGCTAGTTATAAAAGGAATATTCTTATTTCATTGATCTTTGGGACCCTTATGCTACTAAAGTTCCATTTACTACTATAGGGTCCTCATTTCTCTCTAATGATTCCTAATATAGACATTGTCCCATCTTCAATATGCTCAAGGATATAGGAGAGGTCCCCTAGTTGCTACAAATCTTTTTAAATTATTTACCAATAGAATATAACTCAACTTACCTTTACAAAGATGATAATTTATCCTCCCTTACATCAATTATAATTCTCACAGGGTTTGGTTATGGTCCTTGCCTCACCAAGGCATTCATGCAGGGTCTACTAGTGCTCCAATTATGGTAGCTAGTTCAAACATTGTGACCTTATATCCTAAATTTTACATTACTAGGTCTATAGGGTCTCTGATTTGGCCTATTACACTCACATGGATCTGATGTGGAATTTATATGGCATCCCCATCATATTTTTATAGTAAAATTACTTGTCAATTTTAAAATAATGACTATTTCCCTTTAAAATTTGAAACCAAAAAACTATGTTAAAATTGACTTCCACATGACTATCATTTGACATTTGTAGGAATGTCTTTGATCACATGACTATCAATTTAAAACATGTTATAGGTCTCTATGCTATGTTAAAATTGATGTTTGTGTGACCATAATTCAACATCTATGGGAAATTCTTTGTCGATCATGTGACCTTCAATTTTAAACACATCTCAAGGACCATTTGCTATGTTAAAATTATAGTCTGCATGATTGTCATTTGACATCTGTGGGAATTTATTTGATGGTCACATGACCATCAATTTTAAACATGTTATGGGGACTATTTTCCAAGGCTGCCACTTGTCATTTTCTGGTTCATTTTTCACTCTACATGTGCCATATGTTGACTACTCAGTGCTTCTATGCTCTTTGTACTAGGCTCCAAGGTTGTGCCACTTGGTAGTCTTATAGAACCTTTAACAATTCATTGTGATCTCACACCATTTGATTGAGTGGATATGAATTAATGTGGGTCATTTATTTCTAAAAGGTGCTCAGTCTTTAATGTGTATTAGGCTTCAAGGTTATGCCACTTGGAAGTTCTATGAGCCTTTTGATCTTTGCATCTTGTTAGTTATGTCAGTTCATGGACTTTTTCCATGTGGTAGTATCACATTAACTCAGAGCTTCATTGAAATGTATTCAATGATATTGCTCCATTGATTTGGATCTATATGCTATAATGCATACCATTGGTCTCTAAAAGGTGCTTTATGTTTAGAATGGGGTCCACTTCTTGACTTTTCAATCATTGATTTCACTTTGTTAGATCAATTTTATCCAATCAACCATGGGTCGTTGATCCTGCATAGAAGAATGAAAGTTAATCTTGAGATCATATATAAAGTACTTAGGATAAAAAGATTAAACTAAGTTCTAAACATAAAAAAGGTGACCCCATGAATTAAAATGGACAAAGGCATGAATATTATGGACCAAGGCTATAAACATAAAATAAAAAGACCCCATTGAAAGACATAGCATAAAGTCTTAGTCTAAAGTTTTCATCATATTAATAAATATGATAAACCTCAGGATAAGACTTTAGGCTAATCCTTATAATAAAGGGACCATATCATTACTTGGACCAAGCTAGGATAAAATGGAACAAAGCGATCATGGGACATAAAAGAGACCAAGCATAAGATTTTTAGCCTAAGGTTTGATTGTGTTAAGAAACACAATGAAGCCTTAGGTTAAAAATTAAACTAAGTCCATGGTATGATTAATTTGTCCCCACTTAAAATTAAATAAAAATATCCCACCAAATTTAACTTTGAATTAAAAGGTATAGGTAAAACATTAGACTAGGGTATGAATTTAATTAATCAATTATAGACCAATGTTAGTAAAAGATCAATTTGAGATAAAAACATGAAACCCAAACATTGTCTATTTCAAATGGACTCCATTAGACCTGCAACTGGAAAACATAAAGATCCAATGTTAGCAAAATTAAACAAGGGCAAACCAAAATCATGCACAAATATGCTATCATGTTAAGTATGGATGGTATTCAAAATGTAAGCGTAAAATCTACACTATATAAGTAGAAAAATAGAAATAACACATAGAGATAACTTTCTACTCCAAATTAACACAAAACATCACATCCTCTTCATTGATGGATGGATAGTAGAATATGGAAGGACATTAAAGGTACATATAAAACATCTAATAACAATCATGAAGTACACCTATTAAGGTCATAAAGTATAAAAAATATTAATTTCTACTATCCTAATCTATTACCATGGTTTTTCATTGAGATGAGAATGCTAGAAAAGCAAAATGATCACTAGCCACTACAAAAAAATGAACTATGAATAAATAGGCAAGGTGAATTTTAGAAGAAGAGACACTTGGAGATTCCATCTATGTGCCCATGATGATGCTATTTCAAATAAAAAGAGGTCTCAAACTCATGAGTGTCATCAGCTTCCTAATCTTGGATATGATGTGATTACATCAATCTATTAAGGCCACTACACCTGGGAAAAATGATGTGGCAACACACATATGCTCTTAGGTGGCCAATATATATTATACATGAAATGGATTTGATCCCTTTAAAAATAAAAATCCTTGCCCCAAAAAGGGGACCCACATCATCATCTAATGGCATTACTTAGAGCCCTGATTTGGAATAAAAAGCTCTGGAGAGTGTGAGGCCACCACGTGTCAATATCATGCCCTACTTGAGCAAAATAAAAGTATTCTCTAGTCAGATGAGCACTGTGCTACCAAGTTTTAAAAGTGGGTGAAGGTTGGGACTTAGGTAAAATTTTAGAAAAGGGTCCTGAAGGAGGAAAGGGCCTGAAAGTGGATTTGGTAGATGGTGCCAAAAAATGCATATCTACCAAATGAGCTTGAAGTGGGGAACATACCACTCAATGTCAAATGTGGATTGTTGAGACATAGTTATTTGTGACTCTCAATGGCACCTACCTATAGGTAGGAGAGCCCAAAACTCTAGTACATAGACTAGTCAAAATAAAACTACAAAAAGAGAGGAAGGAGTGGAGATCTACAACTTTTGAAGGGTTGATTACAAGGGTACCCATTCTTCCTCCTTCAATTGGGTATTTTTATTGAGAGCCTCAAAGACTCTATCTAGATCTATATTCTCCCTAAATTAGATGTTTCCTAGGCCTTTAATCATTTCCAATGTATGGAACTCCAACTGGTGAGTGGGTGCAAAACCTTTTCTATCTCAAAAGCATCAGGTGTTTGACTAAGAGCCATAAAGATGGTCTAGTCATCCTATCTCTACTCAAGTCATATCTTGATATGGTCCTCAAGGAGGTGTATGTTATCTTTTGATAAAGGGGAGGGGAGTCCTAGTTAGACCAATTTTTATATACATCATTATCTCTCTTAGATCATTCAATCTAAGGCATTAAGTAATGCCTTGTACTTATTTGTTACCTTATTATAGCTCAAAAACTCATTTACCTTCACCACTACCTGCCTCTAGTTATTTATCCTAGCTACCATTAATGCTTCAAGAGAAACATTGTAGAGATTTTAAACAAAGCTCTATGACTCTAGGACCTTTGAAGAGATGTAAGCAATCACCTGGTCAATGGATGCATTCACCAAAGGACAACTTTTGCACATCTATGATGAAGGTTAGTGATGTGTTTAGATCTATCATCATGGTCTTGATCCATTCCCAATAGGATCTATATAGTTGTTTGACTATGGAAAGGATCTTGGTGGCTTATGAATGAGTAGTGAGGTCACTTTTAAACCTTTCAATCTCTTGGTCCCAGACTAAGGAGTCCTATTATGCCTAATTCTATAAAAGTTGATATGACCAATTCAAATCATAGAACTTCTGGTGAATCTCATCTAGCTCTATCTCTTGTTCTCATATCTTGGCTTTGGTAGTTATATACATATCAACTTCTGCTTAGAATTTTTTATTTGAGATATTACCTTGTAGCTTAAGTTGTGCCTTATTGAGGTTAGTATCTTTAGCCTTAGCCTTGATATTGAGGTGGTTGACCGTAGCCTTTACCTTTGAGAGATTCACCTTGGTCTTCTCTAGTTGGTGGGCTACCTTAAAAATATTCCATTGTCATATACTTTTGTGTCTCTTCCATAAGCTCAACCCTATCATTAGGTCAAGCTTGACTGAGGTTAAGGGTGATAGATTGGATAGTTTAGTCTCTCAATCATATTTATTCAAGGGGCTTGACTACTTGGGGAGTTAAGTGAGTGACCATAAGAGACTATGGAATTAAGTCATAAAATGATTACATGTGAATTTAGGCATCAACCTTGGATTATTTCCCCCTTTTATTTTGCACTTGGGCCTTTTGGGTTGCCCTTACTACATTTGCATACTACTAAAATTGGTTTAGTGATTGAATAATCTCTCCTATAAAGGGGATCCCTTGTGAAAGCATGAATGTGATATCTACTTATTATTTTGAAGAAATGGACCCTACACTTACAGAGGGGAGTGAAGTAAAAGTAATGGTTGTAGGGGAAAAAGATGAGGTAGATGATGAAGAAGGGGGAATGAGGAAAGGAATATGGGAGGAAATGAGGCTAACAAAAGAGAAAGGGTCATGTCCTATAGAAGACTAAGTGGAGGAAGAGAATATTGGAGCTAGGGTGGTGTTGGGTTGAGTAGTGAGAGGTGGTTGAGTAGTGAGAGGTGCCACAACCTATAGGGGGATACTAGGGGAGACAGGGTAGTGGAGAAAGACACAGAGATGGAAAACAAGGGATCCATGAAGTGGATCTTCTTCTAAGGAGAATTATATGTAGGGATGGAAATGGGTGCCTCAATGTAATTGAATGAGATGACCTAGTTTCAAGGTGCCCATAGGGATCCTACTATTGTTATGGGGTTGTGGGGTAGGAAAGCATGGGGGTGGCCACATTGAAGGCTCCCAAGTGGTCACTACATCTACTTCTTCTACTTCCTCTACTAGGGGTGTGTTTTATTCTTCTTCATTCCCTCCCATCTCAAATTCAAGAGTGGATTCTTCCTCAGACCTGACCTCTTTTGGGTGAAACTCATCCCACAACTTCTCAAATTTCTCATCTGGGGTGTTCACATACAAAGTAGCATATGGTTTACTAATCTTTTATCTATATTTTAAGAAGGTAGCTTTCTTCTCTTCACTCCAACCTAAGTCATTTAGTTATTATTTCATCCCCTTTGATAACTTTTTATTAGGATCAAAATCTTAGACTTTGTCATAGAAAGACTCCCATGGCTTGGGGACATCTATTAGTGTAGGTTTTTATTTTTCCCTATTTTTTAATTAGGGAAATTGTATTTCTTATGCATACGTGGAGTTTTCCTACATTTGTGGGATAGGCTAGCTTATGTGGAGGTGTGTCTCATAGATGTGTCATAGGTGTCATAAGAATGTCATAAGTAACTCCCTTAATGGGAGTTATTTCTCTATTCTTAGCACCTTGTCACCACCTTTCATGGAGGAGTTATAGTCTGTTCTTGGGGTGCCTTGACCACCTTTTTTGGAGGAGTTACTTACGTGCTCTCCTATATGTATTCCTCACTTTGGCCATCTCATGTTAATCAGATTTTGGTTTTCTCCATTTTGTCTTGTGCAATTTATCTTCTTGTGTAATTTCAAATTGCTTTAGCATCTATGTGGTGTGCACTTGCTTCATCTCAGTTGATCACATCTTCATTGCATTCACATTATCCAGATTCTAGCAACAACTCTGATATGGTATCAAAGCCACTCTGGTAATTGTGTCTGGTTATGCTATTAGTTTATTTTGAAATTCTTACTTTGCTTCCTTAGTAGTTTTTTTGTTTAACTCTGTTGCATTTGAGAGTTTTGGTAGATTTTTTTGAAAACTCATGCAAATCCATATAGAAACTTGTTCAAAAATTACTTTTGAGTTAGAATTTGCCAAGACATCTTGTTTAGAGTTAGGCAAAATTTAGGCTAGGTCCATATAATTTAAAGGGAGGTCTTTGATGGGTGATTTCCTCTACTCCAAGTAGGGTTAAGCCTGATTCTTGGGTGTATTGGTGGTCTTCAAATCCACTATATACCCTATTGGCTCACAATCCCATTGGTTATCTTTTAGGTCAAGGCCTAACTCTACTAGCTTGGCTATGAGGAAGCATCCCTAGTGCCTTTTTTACACTGTGATGTCACCCCTTGAGAAGGGGACATCGTATACACCCTTTTTATTTTTCCTAGCCCCCTAATAAAGGTCTACCAAATTAAGTTGGCAAGCCAACTCAAGGGCTAAGATTTTATTTATCAATGTGTGAGGAAGCTAAAAGGGATCTTCTTTAAAACCATGCACTCATTTGAAAGAGAAGTGGGCTCCCCATAGCTAGTCAGCTAGGAATTTGTTGGTTGAGAGCCAAGCTTGTTGATAATTCACCATCTTGGAAGTGTCAGCCATTCAATTGAGATCCATGAGAACTGGAGCCATGAACCACTACGAGAACTCATAGTCCCCAGTCTTTGACATGACATTGGTCTATAAATTAATAGGGGTAATTACATGGGGAAAACCTTTAGTGTTGGAAGTGTTGAGTTGAAGATACCTAGAAAATAAATGGGAATATTGGTGTAGGATCATGTGCATGAAGAAGGATGAGTACCAAAAGGTACTCATTACTAATAAATTCTCTAGTTCATTCCTCATGGTGGAAGAAATGGATTTGACAAAGTCCATTCTAAATTCTTGCTACTTTTCTTTTGATATCAATAAGAAAATCACTCCTAACTGAAAGTCATAGATGTTGACATTGCCATCCATGCCTAGGATGAAAGCTAACATAAATAAAGTATCTTTTAGATGCTCCATGGGGAAGGTTAACTAGGGCATGGGTAGAGGAGGCATATCGATGACCTATCATTTAAGGAGAGTCCTAAGGAAACCTACCTTATCCTTGACTTGGGAATACTAGACAACTTGGAGACTCTCAATGTTGTAGATGGTGGCCTTGGGGTCATAAGGAAGCTAGAGCATCTCTCTGATATCTTATACACTAATTTTTACTCTTAAGTGGGCATTACTAGCAATCACTCTAGCATTGGTGTTGTATCTTCCTAAGCATAGGGAAATAATCTCAAGGCATGAGTGTACTTGGGGCACCACATGTTTTGGTAGTATAATTTCTCATAATTTGCATTTGAAAGCATCATAATAATTCTTGTTTACCTTGTCAAGCATTTGGGCATAAGCACCTTCTCTCAAATTCTTAGAGTTTTGGTCCAACTTTGGGTCAAATATATTATTTGAGAAATTAATTACCAAAGCTTGGTCTCTGCAAGGTCCCTTGGTCACTATTTTGGTATATGACACATTCTCCTTCACTTGAGTAGGGGCTAAAGCATAGGTTTTGGATATTATGTACTTAAAGGGAGGGTCTCTTTCACTACTTGAAATGCTAGTTCTCAACTTTTAAATAAGTTTGCCACTACTAGATGAGGATGTAGATGCCCCCATATTTGTATCTAATTTGACACGCCCTCTCTACTCTCTTTATAAAACTATACCTCATTCATCCTAAAAACTCTTTTTCTATCTTTCTCTATTGCTTAATGTTTGCTTCAAAATCACAAAGTGTCAAGTTTTTGGCTTGAAAGGAGAGAAGGGATATTTATGTGCTATCATAATTGTTAGGTGTGTCTAGCATGGTCAATTTTGGAAAGGGTTACCCTCATAAATAATTGGGCAACATACATGCCTAGAGAGCCATGTGCTAGAGATTTATGGTGATAATTATGGGAGTTTGAGCCTGGTGGAACATGTGTTATTAATATCAAGTAAGGTGGGTAGAAGTTTGAGCCTGGTGGATGCATGGTGAATAGGTCATCCATTTTTTCCAATAACTTATTTGTAAAAGGGAAAAAAGGAAAAGGAAATGCAACAGAAAGGGAAACTAACTAATAATATATAGGAGAAAGATAATCAAGTTAGTTGAAATGTTTTAAGTTAATCCCATTGATGGGGATCTCTAATACATTATCCTTTTGGTATTCTAATTCAAAGTCATTTCCCCACCTATCGTTGATAATTCAAAATGGTCCTCTCCAAAGGGATTCAAACTTTGCATGCTACCTTGGTTTCATAGCTCACTGGTCATATTTGAGAACCAAGTCTCCTAGTTTAAACACGAGGTCTGACGACTTCTTTTCAAACCATCATTTTACTGCTTGTTGATGAATGATCTTTACATCACCTACCTATTCTCTTATTTTTTGGAGCTTGAGAATTTTGGTAAGCCAAAATTCCATTACCCTATTCTTTTCAATTTTAAATGCCTTTAAGAGTTGTCGTGTAGTGATTTTTGATGATATTGGCATAGTCACTTCCTTCCCATATACAAGTTCATACAAGGAAGTTTTCAAGATTTATTGAGAGTGATGTGATTGGCCCATAGGGCCATACTCACATGCAAATTCCACTCTCTCTACCTATCATCACTCATCCTTTTGATCAATTGGATTAGAATTTTGTTCATAGCTTTTGCCAACCCATTTCCTTACAGGTAATAATTAGATAAAGTTTTCAAGAATATGCCATTTTTGAGTGAAAATTTGGAGATATTGGATCCAAGGAAATCCTTTTCATTATCAAAGATGACCATTTTAGGTGGGCTAAACTCATGATGGGTTCTTTTAAGAATCCAAGGATCATATTTTTGATCACCTCTTTTAGTGGGATCACCTCAGTCCATTAGGTGAAGTAGTTGGTGGCCATCAATATCTATTTATGGCCTACACTAGAGACTGGGTTAATCATCTTGATGAAATCTAAACCCCATTATGTAAAGGGTTCATCAATTATAATTGGATTAAGGGACATGGCTAAATTCTTTCTCTTTCTAGTGAAGAATTGGCACTTTTGGCACCTCTTGACTACTTGGTGGCAGTATACAAACATGGTCAGCCAATAATACCCAGCATGTAATATCTTTGTCATGGTGGTTTTGGCTAAGAAGTGAACACCCAGGGGAGTGAAGTGCATATCTTAGAGAATTTTATCTACTTGAGGTTTTTACACACATCAAAATAGATCTCTATCAAAGTTTTTTTTGAATAGGACCCCATAGATTAACATTTAACTAAATCCTTACAGTCTGTAAAAACATATTTTATGTGTGTGGAAGTTGTCAGGGTACCTATCAGTCTACATGAAATGGGTCTTATCAGTCACCCATGATCCATTTATTTTGAATTGGTTCATTAAGAATGCCTTGGGTACATCTTGATTCCCCATTGGGGTGTTTACACGCTGAACTAGATACTCATAGATTCCTTTTCCTATAATTACCTTTGTTGGCTTAACCTCTACATTATATTCTAGGATCTTGGTGATCTAGTTGGACCTCTTTTATGTGATCTCTCCTTCCATGATGTACTCATAGACATTAGAGTGTACCATGTACACCATTATCTTGCTACCTATCACTAGGTACCTAAACTTCTTAAGGATTTTAACGATGGTGAAGGCATGTCTTTCTATGAAGTTTTATTTGGTTTCATACCCATGTAGCGTTCTAGAGTAGAATGTGATTGGGTACTATTTTTTTTCTTCCTCTTACCTTTGAGTTAGCATAGTCATGAAGCTATGGTCACTCCCATAGACTATAGGTGCGGTAGATATCATGATTTTGATTTCTTCAAATGTTGCTTTCCCTTCGAGTGTCCAGTTTAAATTCTAGTCGTTCTTCAGCATCAAGGTGATTAGCTTAACCAATCCAGCAAAGTTTGATATTAATCTATTGATTAAATTGATATTTCTAAGGAATTATTATACCCCTTTCTTATTTACTGGTAAAGCCAAGTCTCTTATGGCTTTTATCCTTTCTAGATCAGTAAAAATACCATATTTAGATACCATGTACCTAAACAACTTCCCTTGGGGAACTCTAAAGATGGACTTCTTGGGGTTTAAGGACACCCTGAACTCTTGGTACATCTAAAATACTTTTCCTAGGTGATTGAAGTGTTCTTCTTTCTTCTTAGAAAACACATTGAGATCATCTAGGTAGATGAAAATGATCTCATTAATTAGCCTTTTGAATGCTACATACATTGCTCACTAAAATGTTGCATCAACATTATAGATGCCAAAAGTTATCTTTGCATACATGAAGGTTCCCCACTTTGTGGTGAAGGTTATTTTGTGTTGATCATCCTCTTTCACCCATACTTGGTTATACCCAAAGAAACCATCTAGTAATGAAAACATCTCTGCCCCTACGCCCATTTAGAGGATTTAATCCATGGAGGGGAGAGGGTAATGGTATGTTATGGATGCCTTATTTAGGTCCCAAAAATTCATGCATAATTGGATTTTTTTTCTCTTCTTTTTCATAGGAACCAAATTAGAAACCCAAGTTAAATGTTTGATTGGGTATATGATCTTTGAATCAATTAGCTTCCTCATCTCCTAGGCCGTTAAGGACTCAATCTTTGGGTTGAAAGACCTTTATTTTTTTCTAATTGGCTTATCTCCTTCCATAAAATCTATGGTGTGTTTAATGACCTCTCAATCATATCCTTTTAGGTCATCATAAGTCCATCCAATGACACCCTCATATTTATCACAAAAGGACACCTACTTCTCTTTGTCTCTATGAGGAACATATTTTTCATCCTTTAGTTTTCTTCTTCTCCTGACATTGATCTCATAATAATAACTTTTATCTAAAAAAAACTTGCGTTTTCCTTTTTTTGCATCATTAAAATCAAAGAGATTCTCTAAGGTGATGAGACCCTTTGAGAGCTTGTTGGTTTTTAACTGTATGATTTGGTCTCCATATGCCTCCTCAATATTTAGATATAGTTATTCTAAAAATTCACATGATTTCTAGAGAAACATCATAATTTGAGTATCATTTTTGAAAACTTTCCATCTCTAGTCATTGTATGGGATAACAGGTTTGATGATTACCTATAGTGCTTGTTCATTTATGAATAATTATGTTACCAAGACAAATTGGGAGCCTACCATTACCATTATATCAACCTATATATTTGTGGTTCATGGTATGATCTGAATATTTAAGGCTTCAAAAGCTTCAATTAGGTCCCATACATAGTGGTGGTAATATCTCATGAATACATTCTTTGTGGCCACTAGTTATCTCACATATCTTACCACTAATTCAAAATCACCAAATAATTTTAGTTAATTGATGCCCATTCAATTATCAAGGCCAAGGCAATGGACCAAGAAATTATATTCAACCTCATTATTTATCAGGAAAATTGGAATCATAAGGCTTGGATGGTCTCTTTTCTTGAAGGGGACATCAATCGGATGCTGACTTTGGAGCTAGTTTTGCACTTTGCACTATTGAAATGCAGAGTCAAAATTTTAGACTTGTCTTAGAGTCTTCCACTTCTATCTCCTTTTTTATTTTCAACCTCAAGGATGACTTGTTATTACTAATGGATAACATAGGTTCTAGTATTAGTATCATAAAAATTTGTAAATGGGTCTTTCTCGATAAATTCATTGATTAGGGCCTCATTTTCAAGGATTCTATTGTTGGATATCTTTTATTCCTCAATAATTTACATGTAGTATATCTCTATCTTTGAGAAAGATGTGTGTTTTATTCTAATTTTATCATTAGTTCCTCTATTATATGCTCTAGGTAAAGAGTGTTGGACAACACCTTCAGCTTTGACCCATATTTGGTTCTCAGAATCAAGTGAGTCCAGTATAATGATAGGTAACCACCAATATTAGTGATAAAATATTTGGATAGGAATAGCCTAAAAATAGGTGGTATGTCTATCACCACAATATCTTGAGGTACGGTGATGCTTGGGTAATAATACAATGTGAGGGGAAGGGCCTAGATGATCCCCAATGTATGGAATTTTTTCCTATCTAATTGCATCACCCCTTTGTTTAAGGGCTAATATTTTAGTTATAGCACCTCAGCTATATGTTTGGGCATCACCATGGTACTTGCATTAGATTTTATCATGGAATTATGTAACAAATTATTTCTCATAATCAAATTCAAATAGAATGGGGTGGGTTTTTTCATGCTTACCCCTTCCTTGGTGTTGATGAATGTAGAGGAACTTTGGGGTTACATGCTCATGCTAGATTCTTTCCCCCTTCCCTTTGTAGGTTCTATGGATGGTTTGGTTTGTGTGGGATTTTCCTTTTCCTTTAAATCCTTGTTTAGTAAATTCTTCTATAAAAGGATGGATAAGACATACCAAAGGGAGGAATTAGCTGGCACCTTCTTAAGTTACTTGAACACATTATACAACTTTAAAAGTGTGACCTTAGGCTCTTTTTTGTTAGGTTGTGGAGTTAAAAGCTTCACCAGGATGCAAACAGGAGAAGTCACAGAGCTTGTGGAGGTTGCGGAGAGTTATAGAATAAGTTGCAGGGCAACCAACGTCGGTCTGATCAGTCGACGTCGGTCAAACAACAGTGAATAAGCAACTGACGTTGGTCACCAGTCAGTCGACATCTATCATAGAGGAGCCGATGTCAGTAGCCTGTACGTGAACATGCAGTTTACATGTTGATTTTGGAGAGTCTATTTTTGGATTGTTAGTTTGCATGTTAAAGCCCAGTCATAGTCTTGAGTTGCGTGTCTAATTATTGTAATTAAGATAGTCTAATTATTTTAAGCATGAGATCTATATATGGACTCATGGGCTATATTGTAAACTTGTAACTAGAGAGTAAGAGAGCAAATAAGCTCCTTCTAAGAGAGGAGAGCAATGGTGTGTTCCTCCTAGTGCCATAGTACCAAGGTGGGTACTGGTTTGGAGAATTAGAAGGGTTCTTCATATTTGTATGATCTTAGTCAGTAGGTGAGCATGGCTTCTTTTAGAGATCTACAATGGTGAGTAAGGTCTAGTGATTTGTAGGTAGCAACAGAGAGTAGGGGATCTACTTAAATTATGGTTGTGTACTTGGTGTACTGGCAGTGTGTTACAGACTGGTTGGAGAGGTGAACATCAATTTTGTATTGGAGTTGATTTTTGGGACCGAGAGAGAGAGAGAAGAAGGTCTTGAGGTGTGGCGAGCCTTTGAAGTGGAAGAAGAAGTGGCATCTTCTTTATTGTATATTCTTCTGAGTGATTATTAATATAATTGTGTATTGTCTCTCATATTCTTGTGTTGTTTCATATTTCTAGTTACTTATAGATTCTGGTTAAATTCTGTGTTTAGTTGCTAATACAAGAAGTAATCATATGTGATCTATTATTGGAGCAAGTTCCTAACAAGTGGTATCAGAGCATGTTTATTTGTTCTAGGTTCTTGAAAAGTGGTATCAGAGCCTTGGTTGTAGGTTCAAGAGCTGATACCATCAAGTGGTATCAGAGCTTTTAGTTGGGTTGACTAACATGTTGTTTCAGATCTAGTAGTGTTTGTTGATTATAGGTCACTCACAGGGGTTTCAGATTGAGTGGGAGTATAGCAATGGCAGAAGAAAGTAAGCTACAAATGGAGAAATTGAATAACACGAATGGTCTGATTGATAGAAAGAAAGAGCAGGTAAAAGGAGATTGTTGGTTGGTAGAAGATCAACATGTAGAAGTTGATGTTGCAGGGGTCATTGCATAGGTTGCTCTGGATAAAGTAGAATCTTTGTTTATAGATTCTTTTGCCTCTTTCCATGCAACCCAAAATAGAGCATCTTTTCATGGGTATGTCTTTAGAGAGATTTATTTAGGGGTTGGAGAGCCTTGTCAGATTATTGACGAAGGGGAAGTGAAGCTGAAATTGCAGGCGGATAACACACAGGTGGTGAAGGAAGTCATGCAGGGACCAGTCTTGGAGATGAGTCTAATTTCTTCAAGAAATTTGGGTGATGAGAGATGCATTGTAACTCTTAAAGCATATGCACTTGAATTAGATGGCGGTAAGAAAGTAGGTATCCTTTATCTATCTACTTATATTACTAATTCACCTTTTGTTACAGAGATGTGGCTTTGTAGGCTTGGTCACATGTGTAGGAGGGGAATGCATGTTCTTAAGCAGAAGATAGATGTTTTTGACAAGCTAAAGAACTGGAAAGCCTTGGTGTTCATGGAGGAGACGTCAATCAAATAGTAGTGAATAAGCAACCAATGTCGGTCACCAGTCGACTGACATCGGTCATGGAGGAGCTGACATCGGTAGCCTGTACATGAACATGCAGTTTACATGTTGATTTTAGAGAGTCTATTTTTGGACTGTTAGCTTGCATGTTAAAGCCCAGTCATAGTCTTGAGTTGTGTGTCTAATTATTGTAATTAAGATAGTCTAATTATTGTAAGCATGAGATCTATATATGGACTCATGGGTTGTATTGTAAACTTGTAACTAGAGAGTAAGAGAGCAAATAAGCTCCTTCTAAGAGAGGAGAGCAATGGTGTGTTCCTCTTAGTGCCACAGTACCAAGGTGGGTACTGGTTTGGAGAATCAGAAGGGTTCTTCGTATTTGTATGATCTTAGTCAGCAGGTGAGCATGGCTTCTTTTGGAGATCTACAATGGTGAGTAAGGTCTAGTGATTTGCAGGTAGCAACAAAGAGCAGGGGATCTACTTGAAGTATGGTTGTGTACTTGGTGTACTGGTAGCATGTTACTGACTGGTTGGAGAGGTGAACATCAATTATGTATTGGAGTTGATTGTTGGGACCGAGAGAGAGAGGGAAGAAGGTCTTTAGGTGTGGTAAGCCTTTGAGGTGGAAGAAGTGGCATCTTCTTTATTGTATATTCTTCTGAGTGATTATTAATACAATTGTGTATTGTCTCTCATATTCTTGTGTTGTTTCATATTTCTTGTTACTTATTGATTCTGGTTAAATTTCATGTTTAGTTGCTAATACAAGAAGTAATCATATGTGCTCTATTGTTGGAGTAAGTTCCTGACAAGTGGTATCAGAGCATGTTTATTTGTTCTAGGTTCCTGACAAGTGGTATCAGAGCCTTGATTGTAGGTTCAAGAGCTGATACCATCAAGTGGTATCAGAGCTTTTGGTTGGGTTGACTAATAGGTGGTTTCAGATCTGGTAGTGTTTGTTGATTATAGGTCACTCATAGGGGTTTCAGATTGAGTGGGAGTATAGCAATGGCAGAAGAAAGTAAGCTACGAATGGAGAAACTGAATAGCACGAATGGTCTGATTGATGGAAAGAAAGAGCAAGTAAAAGGAGATTGTTGGTTGGTATAATATCAACGTGTAGAAGCAGATGTTGCAGGGGTCATTGCACAGGTTGCTCTAGATAAAGTAGAATCTTTGTTTACAGATTCTTTTGCCTCTTTCCATGCAACCCAAAATAGAGCATCTTTTTATGGGTATGTCTTTGGAGAGATTTATTTAGGGGTTGGAGAGCCTTGTCAGATTATTGATGAAGGGGAAGTGAAGCTGAAATTGCAGGCAGATAACACACAGGTGGTGAAGCAAGTCATGCAGGGACCAGTCTTAGAGATGAGTCTAATTTCTTCAGGAAATTTGGGTGATGAGAGATGCACTGTAACTCTCATAGCGGATGCACTTGAATTAGATGGCGGTAAGAAAGTAGGTATCCTTTATCTATCTACTTACATTACTGATTCACCTTTTGTTACAGAGATGTGGCTTTGTAGGCTTGGTCACATATGTAGGAGGGGAATGCATGTTCTTAAGCGGAAGATAGATGTTTTTGACAAGCTAAAGAACTAGAAAGCCTTGGTGTTCATGGAGGAGATGACGGACAGAGATCAAGTGAGGGAACTGAATTATTCTGAGTAGGGCTATGTTGATTTGAACAGGATTTTTGATCCATGGAAAGCTTGCAGGTAAAAATTTATCATTCATAGGCAAACACAGGTACCGACATCGGTCATACAGTAACCAACGTCAATAAAAGAAAGACCAATGTCGGTCATGAAGGAACTGACATCATCATAAAGGATACCAACGTCAGCATAAAGGATACTGGTGTCGGCTAGGGAAATGACGTCAGTAGTCAGGGTCAGTGCAGGGAACTGACATCGGTCGGGAGCAGACTGGGAGATGGCCGAGATCGGTCACTGGAATGGATGGTGGGCAGACAACAAGCTATCAACAAGTCTGAAACACTCATATGGAGGTCAAAAAGGGTAAGTGAACCTCATATTCATTGTTCACCTTTTTTATATTGCTTATTGATGGTCAAAAACTAGAAAGATGTGAAGAGGCAATGCAGGTAGAATCCAGACACAGTGGGAGCTTGGCATGGATGAGGAGTGTGTCCTTAGAGAAGAACCAAACATGTATTTTTTGGTAGAGTTGTCAGCTGAAAGAAAGCACTGGATGAGGGATGGATTCGCAAGTTAAAGAAGAGAGTGGATGGACACGTGAGATGAAAGGCCAAGGTACATGGTCTTGAGGTAGCTGCAGGACAGTGGTACAGGTTTGACAAGTGGATGACTAAGCATGGCTATAGTGAATGTCAGTGTAACTATTGTGTTTATCTTACTAGGTGGATGATGGTCACAACATTATCTTGTTACCTTATGTGGGTGATTTGCTAGCAGGTTTGTACATATAGGGATTTGTTGAGCTAAGGGTAAGGCTAGTTCAGAGGTGTGTCATGAAGAATTTGGAGCAGCAAAATTCTTTGGCATAAGAGACATGGAGATTTTATCTCCAGTGGGAGCTGGTGTGAAGATGGTGTTGGCGGGGTTCATGATGTAGGATGCAGAATTAGAAAACACACCAAGGGATGGACAGTTCAAGCTTGGCTTAGAACAGGGTTTGAAATCACATGAGGTCTAGTGTAAACCTAAGTTTTCCCAAGTAGTGGGAGTTGTCAAAAAGTATGGAGCCAATTCAGGGAAGGAGTACTGGAGGGCAGTTTAGTGGATTCTCAGGTATCTGAGAGGGATCAACAGCAGGGATTCTTGTTATGCAAGGTCAAGGTCTTCACTACATGGATATGTAGGTTCGGATATGGCAAGTTACTTAGATGACAAGTGTAGCGTCACAGGATGTGTGGTGGTTGGTCTTCAAGATTGATCTTGAAGAGGGATACAAGCCAGGGAATAATTTAGATGGTGTACAGGTACAGGTATAAGTGTAGCTATTTATCTCCAAGTGGGAGATTATTAGGTTGTGGAGCTAAAAGCTTCACCAGGATGTAAATAGGAGAAGTCACGAAGCTTGTGGAGGTTGTGGAGAGTTGCAGAATGAGTTGTAGGGAAATTGACGTCAGTCTAATTAGCTGACATCGATCAAACAACAGTGAATAAGCAACCGACATCGGTCACCAGTCGGCTGACATCGGTCATGGAGGAGCTGACGTCAGCAGCCTGCATGTGAACATGTAGTTTGCATGTTGATTCTAGAGAGTCTATTTTTGGACTGTTAGTTTGCATATTAAAGCCCAGTCATAGTCTTGAGTTGCATGCCTAATTATTGTAATTAAGATAGTCTAATTATTGTAAGCATGAGATCTATATATGGACTCATGGGCTATATTGTAAACTTGTAACTAGAGAGTAAGAGAGCAAATAAGCTCCTTCTAAGAGAGGAGAGCAATGGTGTGTTCTTCCTAGTACCATAGTACCAAGGTGGGTACTGGTTTAGAGAATCAGAAGGGTTCTTTGTATTTATATGATCTTAGTCAGCAAGTGAGCATGGCTTCTTTTGGAGATCTACAATGGTGAGTAAGGTCTAGTGATTTGTAGGTAACAGTAGAGAGCAGGGGATCTACTTGAAGTATGGTTGTGTAATTTTTGTACAGGTAGTGTGTTACTGACTGGTTGGAGAGGTGAACATCAATTCTATATTGGAGTTGATTGTTGGGACCAAGAGAGAGAGGGAAGAAGGTCTTGAGGTGTGGCAAGCCTTTGAGGTGGAAGAAGAAGTGGCATCTTCTTTATTGTATATTCTTCTGAGTGATTATTAATACAATTGTGTATTGTCTCTCATATTCCTATGTTGTTTCATATTTCTAGTTACTTATTGATTCTGGTTAAATTCCATGTTTAGTTGCAAATACAAGAAGTAATCATATGTGCTCTATTGTTGGAGCAAGTTCCTGACAAGTGGTATCAGAGCATGTTTATTTGTTCTAGGTTCCTGACATTTTTTTTATTCTATACCAATTCACTCCACCTTAGGTAAACCACAGGTGGGGGTTGTGACACTATATTCTTTTTGAAGGTTACTTTGGGCCTCACAAAAGCCTAAGTACTTTCAACCATTCTTTTCTTAGAACATGTATAGTAATTTGATTAAACCTGTGGATTTATGTACATCAGTACTTAATTCACAAAGACCACATCCTCACCCTCCATTCATGATAAAAGTGCATGATCTAAGGCTATTTCTTTCTCTTACTCTAGGGACATAACCTAAATTTGTTCCATTATCATAACATCTTTGGCTCCTAGAGATTGGTATGTGTAAGTTGAGTTTGGTACACTTCCTTGTCATCTATTCTTAGTGAAATTATATTGTAAGTTACCCATCAAAAAATTTTGGGGCCCATGGGGTTCATTATAGGGGAAGCACCATGAGTTAAAATAATCCACCAAGTTATTTTGGCTAGCTACCAACTCTATACTTACACTTGGTGACACTATGTGAAAAGGGTCTGGGACCATAACCATCTGATTCATGGGCAATGTATGATGGTTTTGTGCTTGGTGATTTAAGTCTTGGTGATTCATATTTTTCCTTTCTTGATATTGATTATGCTGGCAAGGTGATCTCTCTTAGTAGTTATTATAAGAGGGCCTAGGAGGTGTAGCCTACTACCTCTTGAGATTAATATCTCATTGGAGAAGGTCCTTAAAATGCTCTTCATATCCTTCATCTTAGTTTCCAATGATGATGAATTAGAATCACTCACCTAAGTAGGTGGATACACATACATGAAAGTGGATGGGGTTCTTGAGGTGCTCAATATCTCTTCTAGTGGAGGTATGGATATCTTAGGGAACACCAACATTGGTGGCTGAGGAAGGAGTATTCCTACATTTATTAAGTTATTCTTGACTCTTACCATGATGTCATACACTTCCAACAATGTTTGGCCTCTGAGTAATTGAATCATGACTACAATATCTAAATTGAGGGCTTTGAGATAGAATAAAATCTCCATGCCTATGGGTGGTTGAGATGCTAGTGGGATCCTTTGCTAGGTATTTTCAAACCTAGTATTAAAATAAACCATAGCCTATTTTGGGGCCCTTTTTATGGTTATCAACTATTACAAAAGTGATGATCGATCCACCTTTTCATTGAAACACTTGAAGATCTTGTTACCTAGGTCATCTTAGGTCCTGATCGAGTTGGTTGGAAAAGATTGGTACCAATCAAGAGTTCACCCTTTAAATAAGGCTACTAGTAGCATTAGGGCTACATTATATGTGTTTACATAGTGCATGATAAACACATTAACCACATCTTGGAGGCACTTAGTCACCATCTTTAATTCCTCTATTGAAAACTTGGGAAGTGAATTCAAAGCATTAGCAAGGATTAGATCCCATAAAATTAGGGGTGTTGGAGGGATAAGTGGGCTACTACTATCCCATGACTCAAAATTACTTAGTGGGCTTAGATTTGCCATTTTCTATTTCTATTTTTGATGTGTAGAAAATGACCCTAAGGCCCTTTGGTGATCAGGGGATCCCAAAGGTGGAGTTATTATATTTAGATTATTTTTAATCTATGATCTTGTTTGGGCTTATGGCTCATAAACTCTAACTTCTAATTAGGTGATTGCCAGTTCAAGTCCCATAAAACATGTTATAAAGGAGAAATATTGATGCTTAAAAATCTTGATTCATATCTAATAGCTTCTATGGGAAGCTTTACATATGCGGGACTAAGTGTGATCTATAGAGAAACCTCTAAGATTTTAAAAGTTGGCTCTTTTTCTAATTTATGGGGTGAAAAGGGATAGGATAATAGAAATGAATAACATGAAAATTGAATTTAGTCTAAGGTGATGTACTATGACATTTGAAACATTTACTTATATTTGTATAAAATAATGTAAATCCCTAATTATATAGATCATGAAGGAGCCTATAACATGAATTAATATCCATAGCATAAGCAAAAATCTACACTATAGAAGTAAAATAATAAAAATAACATACAAAGACAATTTTCTACTCCAAATTAACACATAACATCACATCCTATCCATTAACGGATGGATAATAGAATATAGAAGGCCATAAAAGGCACATACAAAGTTTATACTAGCATCTGTGAGGTGCACCTATTAAGGTCATGGAATAGAAAAAATGTTAACTACTATTATCCTAATTTATTACCATGGTTGTTCATTGAGATGAGAATATCAAAAAATAAAAATAATCACTATCCCTACAAAAAGAAACAAGCTAAGAATAAATATACAAGGTGAATGCTGGAAGAAGAAACACTTGTAGATTCCCTCTACATGACCATGATGATTCTATTGAAACTAAAAATAGGTCTTAAACTCATGAGTGTAATTAACTTCTTGATCTTGGATATGACATAACTATATCATTATGTTAAGGTCATTACACCTAGGAGAAATGACGTGGCACCATGAATGTGCTCCTAGGTAGACACTATCTATGCTGCATGTAATGGCTTTGATCAATATAAAAATCAAAAGCCTCACCCTAAAAGAGGACCCACATCATCATCTAATGGCATTTCTTAGAGGCCTAATTAGAATAAAAAGCTCTAGAGAGCACATTGAAACCATGTGTTGAGCTCGTGTCTCACTTGAGTAAAATAAAAGTCTTCTTGAGTTGTATGAGCACTGTGCTACTAAGTGTCAAAAATAGGCAAAGGTTGGGACCTAGGCAAAATTTGAGAAAAGGGTCTTAAAAGAAGAAAGGGCCTGAAAGGGGATCTATTAGATGGTGTCAAAAACTAAGTACCTACCAAGCAAGCCCAAAGAGAGGAATAGACCACTCCTCAATGTCAAATGTGGATTGTTGATCCACATGATCTTTAGATAATAACCTATGGTTGAAACCTTTATCCTAGGCAAGGATGTTTGTTAAGTGTAAATATGAATGTGTTCCAATAATTTAAGCTTTCATCCCACATATGTAATTATTCTTAAAATTAACTTTGGATCAAAATAATGTATAAGTTTTTATGGAATAGTTAGCCTATTCACTAGTCGTTACTAGTTTATTTAAATCATAACATTAAGCTTTATATTTTAGATCCATGATCAACAAATGCTGAGGAGTTATACCTGCATTCCTAAACTATGGAGTTCCTAAGTTTTTTTAAACTTTGAGTTGAAATATATCCAAAAGGACTTATTCGAAGTAAAGAACAATGTAGGGAAAGAAAACACAAATAATAAAAAGCAAAGAAAGTAGAATGCAAAGGAAAATCAAACAAACAAATATAAACATATGTAGAAATAAGGGACAAGAAGGAATGAACAAAAAGAAACTAAACTAATTCTTATACTAGCTACATAAATTACTTACCTCCTAGATCAAATGGAAAATTATTTAGTCTACTATAAAACCTTGAAGCATGATTACTTCCATTAAATGGCCTCTTCTTGTGGATATGAGAACTTGTATGCTTGTGTCTTCTAAGTGATGTAGCTTGGTCTCCTATCAACATTCTCATATTCATGGATCAAATATCTAAATCTAATACCTAATCATCTTCCTCCCAAATTCTTCTACTTTGTAATAGGAGTGTTAATTCTACTTCATCCATAGATAGATAGTGGCTTATATCATCTTCACTCAATAATGGTAGCTCAGCTAGTATCTTTAGACTGATGTCTTCATTAAGTTCTTTTTGAGGTGGAAATGGACTACCAATATTTTTGCAAAAATTCTCCAATTCATCCCAAGAGGCTTCTTCATCTTGATCAACTAAATAATTTTCATCTAAACTCCCATTAGAAACATGTTGGTCCCATACTGTTGACCTTTTTGTAAAGTCACATGATAAATCTTGATCTATTTCACCCACTTCATCTTCATACTCGATGAATAAAGGTAGTTATTTTATCTAATCAAGCTCCAACCTATCTAGGTTTACGGCCTCTAAAATAATATCATCTTCTGGGAACTCTAGATCATAGGTGAAATCCTCAAATGAAGCATCCATGTGTTGTTCTATCCCATCATTTACCATCTCTAGCTTTTTAATTCCATTTAAGAAATCATGGTATGATTTTTGCTAGTGATCATCTTCTTCAGGAGCATTTTTATTTCAAAAATAAATCTATGTAGGCTATATTTATGGATACCTTCTAAAGAAATATCATCTTGTACTTGATCCATATCCATTTCTAGCAATTGTTCTTCTTTATATGTAGATGTTCTAATGATGATGTCTTGTTGGTCTTTAATTGTAAATTATTAAATTATCTCATCTTCATCTTCAAAAGGGAAATCAACGGCTTGTATGAAGGATTCAAAAGTTCCTAAAAATTTAGATATCCCTACAATAAAGTCTTGATTAGGCATAATTCTAGTTGTATCCCTTTTACCTTGAGATGATTTAAAAACACTGCAATGATCAACCAAATTTACATCATAAAAACTCATTTGTATATTTTCAAATTATTATTATTATTATTATCATCATCATCATCATCATCATCATCATCATCATCATCATGAAACCCATTTTGAGGCCTATTGAAAATTTGAGAACCATAGTTTCTCTTAGATCCCTCCCTTGTATTTCCTACTTGTTTTTGTAATTGAATAAAGTTAGTGCTTAGTTTTTGGACCATTTTTAATATCAATTCATTTGAATTTTTTGGTGTCTCAATCTCACAAACTAGAGCATTACTACTGGCTCTGGGCATTAGAGTTTCATGATTTTTTGGATGGGATCCACTTGTAGTGCCATTCAAGAACTCTAAGTTTTGGTCAGGATATGTATGAATCATGGGCACTTGGTTATGAAATAATGTTAAAGTAGGTATACTAGGAATGAAATTTATGATGGGCCAATTTAAATTGACATTAGGCATGGAGTACGTCATTTGACTTTGGGTTTGCATTCGGTCATTAATGATCATGGCTTTAGAGTAGGCCTTGGTAAATGTGTTTATGACTAGAAGAGAAATTTTTAGGAACATAGAGGTCATGGGATCTATAACATCCTTATAAATTTCTAAGTCTAAAGCCTCATTGAGCCTATAAGGGGCTATGGTTCTAATGAATATTTTTTAGAACTGAGCATTAAAGGCTCTGATGGTTTCATTAGCATCCCTTTTAATTATGGTTAACTTATGATATAGAACATAAGGACTAATAATTTTTCCAAATTGATCAATGAAAATATTATTAACATCATCCCAAATGGTAATGTAGTTTTTTAGAAGGTTTAGAAACTAGTCATATGCAACATTTTTGAAAGTGAATGGGAACAATCTACATGCTACATCTTCATGAACTACATTTAACAATCTCAAAGTAGCCTTGAATGAATTAATATGTTCTTCAGTAGTGATAACATTATTAGGACTAAAATAAGGTAAATATATTTTAGGATTTTGAGGAATATCATGTATTATACCTAGCATGTTGATTGAAGAACCACCTAACCAAGTCATACCTTGAACACATGAGTACCTTGAGTTAGTGAAGTGTTTGAGACTTTGGGAATTTTTATCACTTAAGATTCACCTTGGGAAATTATAGATTTTGGCCTTGAAACCTATTTAAAATATGACACATCAAACCAACCTTTTCAAAGTACAATGATTAAGTTTATGTGTTAAGCCAATTTTGCACAAATACATGTTAATCATGATTTTATTTAACTAAACAAGATCAAAGATACATATAGAATGATGAATGAAAGGGATATTTACACATCTAAGATTGAATAAAATCAATTTTGAAAATAATTAATAAATATTTGTACAAAATTGCTCTTACGAACCTTAAACATAGGGAATACACAAAGCATGAACTACCTTTGCATGAATGCCTATGAATTATTGAAGAATTTCAATAATTGTCTAAATGAAGAATAAAGAATGTTCTAAGACCATAAAGATTGATGATATTTACATAATTGAGAAAAGGGTCACTCAAATATGCAAAGAATACATCAATCTTTGATTAAAACACACCAAAATTAGAAAAGATTCTAAAAATTCATAAAGATCTACATGCTCCCTTCCCTGGTCAGTGAAGTTCCTCATATTGATGCCTAAATGTGTACCATAGGTTCCCATAATGTTTAAGAAACACTTCTCATTATATAGTTCTAAGAATTTAGTGCATGAGTTTCAAGTTGTGATAATCCATCTATTGGTGGAATAGAGGTAGAACAAGTGACTTTTTCACAATATTTATAAAATTGGTGGTTGTGAGCCACCTTGGCCAAATAGTAGATCTATGTAAAATATGTAGTATATTATGCTAAGAATAGTGAATTATGATCAATAACTAATCTAAGAACTAATCTAAGATGGATATTTACAATGACAATTAAACTAAGATGATTCGATTCAATAAAGAAACAAAATGAAGGGTAGGGAAGAAAGAAATGTTGCTAATATTCATTACAAACATCATGACAAAGTTTAGATTTCATCTAGACATGCATTTAACCAATATGTGACATAAAATAGCTTAAGCCTAAATCCTATCACACATCAGACAAACTCCTAAAGAAGGTGGAAATAATGCAAATTAGAACTTGGTTTAATTTAAATATTTACCCCTATAAGCAAACAACATTAGCCCAAATGAAATAAGAGTAAGAAAATGAAATGAACCTAAGGACTTTCAGTCAACCTAGCACTGGCATACGTTAACAACTTTGTAATCAAAGTTACACACCAAAAATTTATAAGAACTATTCAAATCTATAAATTACAATAAACAAGTGAGAGAGAAGCCATGATAACAATGAACATAGACAAATATTGGACAATATTTGAAAAATTCCTTGCTTATATTAATTTCTCCAAGTTTATAAAGTAATTTGGCTCTAAGAACTCCCTCCCTTTTAACAATTGAGAATTCTCCTTTTATAAGATACAAGGCAACATGTTAGTTAGCCTCATCCAATTATATTTATACAAATGTATAGGATAGGTGTCCTTTATATTGCATTTTAGAACAAATGACCTTTTCCTTTTAATAGTATTTTACTAATTGCATATGTCTATACAAAATAATATCCTATTTCAAAATATTATACAAAGCTATTTATAAAAGGAATATTCTTATTTCATTGATATTTGGGACCCTTATGCTGCTAAAGTTCTAATTTACTACTATATGGTCCTTGTTACTCTCTGATGCTACCCAATATAGGCATTGCCCCATATTCAAGCTGCTTGAGGATATAGGAGAGGTCCCCCAATTACTACAAATCCTTTTAAAATATTCACCAATTGACTCTAACTTAACTTATCTTTACATAGATGATAATTTAGCCTTGCTCAGGTCAATTATAATGCTCATAAGTTTTAATGATGGTCTTTACCTCACCAAGGCATTCCTATAGGTTCTAACAGTGGTCCAATGGTAGTAGCTAGTTTAAACATTGAGAGCTTAGATCCCAACCTTTACATTACTCAGTTTACAAGGTCTTTGATTTGGCTAATTACACTCACATGGTTTTGACTTGGAATTTCCATGACATCCCCATGGTACTTTTGTAACAAAATTTCTCGTCAATATTCAAATAATGATTTTTACCCTTTCAAATTTGAATCCAAGTAGCTATGTTAAAATTTACATCCTTGCGACTATCATTTGATGTTCACAAGAACATCTTTGAAGGTCATGTGACTATTAATTTTAAACATGTTATTTGGGCTCTCTACTATGTTAAAATTGATGTTTGTGTGACCATCATTTGATGTCTATGGGAATGTCTTTGAAAATCATGTGACCTTCAATTTTAAACATGTCTTGAGGACTATTTGTTATGTTAAAATTAATTTTTGCATGACCATCATTTTACATCTGTGGGAACATATTTGATTGTTTCATGACCATCATTTTAATCATGTTATGGGGACTATTTGCCAAGCCTACCACTTGTAATTTTTGGTTCATTTTTCACTCTATGTGTGCCACCTATCAACTGCTTAGTGCTTTTATTCTCTTTATACTAGGCTCTAAGGTTATGCCACTTGGAAATCTCATGGAACCTTTGATAATTCAACATGATCTCAATCTATTAGATAAAGTGGGTACAAATCAATGTAGGCCATTGATTTCAAAAATGTGTTCAGTCTTTATTGTGTATTAGGCTTTGAGGTTGTGCCACTTGGTAGTCTCATGGGCATTCTGAGATCTACATCTTATCATTTTTGTCAGCTCACACACTTTCACCACATATTAAATCTCACATTAACTCAGAGATTCATTGAAAGTTTTTCATTGATATCACTCCATGGATATGGAACTATATGCTAGAACACATATTGTTCATATCTAAAAGGTGCTCAATGTTTAGAATGGGGTCCACTACTTGACTTTCAATCATTGATTTCACTCCATTAGATCAATTTTATCTGATAAACCATGGGATGTGGAACCTGTATAGAAGAATCAAAGTTAAGCATATATAAAGGACTTAGGATAAAAAGATAATCTAAGTTCTAAACGTATTAAAGGGGACCTTGTGAATTAAAAGGAACCAAGGCATGAATATTATGGACCAAGGTTATAAACATAAGACAAAATGACCCTATGAAAAGACAACATAAATTCTTAGGCTAAGGTTTTTATTGTATTAATAAATATGATAAACCTTAGGATAAGACTTTAGGCAAAGCCATATAACAAAGGGATCATGGGACATAAAAGAGACCAAGTTTAAGATTTTTAGCCTAAGATTTGGTTGTGTTAAAAAACATAACCAAGCCTTAGGGTAAAAATTAAACTAAGTCCATGGTATGATTAATTTGTTCCCACTTAAAATTAAATAAAAACCTCCCACCAAATTTAAATTTTAATTAAAAGGTCTAGGTAAAACATTAAGTTAGGGTATGAATTTAATTAATCAATTATCGACCAAGGTTAGCAAGAGATTAATTTGAGATACAAACATGAAACTTAAACATTATCTATTCTAAATGGACTCCATTATACCTACAACTGGAAAACATAAAGATCTAATGTTAGAAAAATTAAACAAGGGCAAATCAGAATCATGCACAAATATGCTAGCCATGTTAAGTGTAGATGATATTAAAATAAAAAAATTTGAAATCATGATAATGACACACTGATCAAGTGAATAGTCAATTTCAAGGTATAAGTTTACACAATTTGATACATGGGTTCCCATTTTTTAGAAAAAAGGGTATGTTGACCTCAACAAGTTTTAATTTATTTGAAATAATTTAATTTTTTATAAAGAAACCCTAAATTCAAATAACTCTAACCCTAGACACACTTAAGGTTTGTATATTTTTCTATTTATACTCATATTTTACTATTATATTTGCTACCACATTTAAATTTTATAATGTTTCTTAGATTAATATTCTTAAAAGGTTAAAAATATAAAAAACTTATTTTCCTACCTTTCTAACTACAATGGTAGAGTTGACCAATAGATTTGATGTAATTTATAAGCAATAATTACAAGATTTTGTGTCCATATATACATATATACAAGATTATTTCATCAATATTTTTTAGGAAGAATTATAAAAAATAAACAATGGTCAATCTTCAACTCCCCCAGCTAATAATGTTGTTACACCTCTAGTTGAGCCAACTCAGCCAACTTAGCAAGCAAAAACTAAGATTTTAATTCAATAACCATTAGTGAGCTATACCTCTTGTGGCTATCTATTACACTCTATATGTATAATCCCTTATGCATGAGTTTCATACTCTAGAGTCTAAGGTGTTACATCTTGAGAAGGGAGCCACTAGACCATCACATGCCTTGGATTTTAACATTCTATTACATACACATTTGGCACATCACATAGCGAAAAATCCATTTACATTTAGTTTCATGGAACCTAATCTTACATTATATGATGGAAAGGGTGACTTAGAGCATCATCTTAGAGCTTTTCACATAGCATGATTGGACTATGTATCCAATGATTGGCTTATTATGAAGATATCTCCATGCAGTCTCAAGGATTATGCCCTAAAATAGTTATATGATTTACAAAATCAATCTATCATGCCATTCAATCTTGTATCTGACATGTTTTTATCACACTTCTATATCAACATTAGTGATAAGATATCATATGCACAAGTGGCATAGTTAAAAAAAATTCAAATGAGCATATTGTAGATTATGTCTTATGACACAAGACAATATTAACTAAATTGACTAGCCCCATGTTAGATAGAGAGATTCATGACATATTTATATAAGTCTCTTACTAGTATTACATGAATTTATCTTGTTCAAGAAGTTTCCTACATTTATCAATTTATGCCACATAGTCCAAGAAAGAGAGGTTAAGTTCTTATCAACAGGTAAACTGAAGTATATAAATAAATCAGAATCAGCTATTAAGAGTTCTAAAAAAACCTCCATACAAGGTAAGGTCAACTGAGAACAAAATTGATAAAAAGGCCACAATCAATGCAACTTTCAAGCCATCTCCTAGATTAGTTGTATCTGCTCCTCAGTGTAGAGTCTTCACTAACCTTCCAGAGTCACCAACACAAGTTTTATATCAAATATTGAAATGTAATGTCATATCTCTCCCTCCCATTAAATTGGTTGATATGACATGACATATTTCAAATAAATATGATTCTAATGCATTATGTGAGTATTACAGGGTACCATGCCACATAACAAGCATATGTATAAGCCTAAAGCATAAGATATAAGATCTAATTGAGGCTAATATTATTGATGTGGTAAACACCCATAAAGGCACCAAAAGCATAGAAAAATAGAGGCTATGATACTAATGATATTTTCATATCCATTCCCAAAATATATAATGAATTAGGTAGGGTGCATATAATGTGTTCATTATACATATTAGGCACTTCCACCACTAGTTTCATATCATATAGTTACATAAGAGGAACATATATTACACAACATAATTAGCATGCATCATACTACAATTCCAGCTAGACCACTCATCACATTCTTAGAGTAGGATATTATAGATGATGATACAAATCTACATGCACTCTTTATATGAGCATAAAACATCCTATCTAAAGTGTTATGATAGATAATAAGTTAAACATAAGCATGTGCACTATGACACTCTTAAAATATTTGGGGTACATAGAGAAGGATATATTCCCCTTAGATACATCATTAGTGGTTCTTTTAGACACATAAAAGTGGCCACCAGTGACCTTTGACCAAGCTTCAAACCAATTTCTACCAAACATCATAATTTGGGCTAAAAACACTAAAACATGCTAAATGGTTACATATTGTCATATACAAGTGTTGATTTAGGATAAAGTATCCCTAAATTGGGAAGTACATTTTATGTGATTGTTATTTATTCCTGAATCATTTCAAGCTAAAATTCAAAAAATGTAATTTAACACTCTAAACCATTAAATTACTCTAATTGAAAGCACACGACATGTCCATGTATTATTTTGTGTTGAAAAAGTCCTAAATGGGATATTAGTCTGTATGTAACTAACATCATCTTCTAATTACACCCCAATCAAATTTTTACCCAATAATATGACATTTAGACTAGTTTGATTAATGTGTGCACCGATTTTCAAAGAATTGCACTAAAATTATTTAATCTTACTTAGGAAGATTAAACCAAATTATGAGCTTAAGTAAGAATTCCATAGAACTTATTGAATATTTATTTATTGAAAATTGTTTTCTAATATTTAAATCATCATGTGACATCATTTTTTGAGGTGGCACCCATAGGCCTTAAATGCAACAAATATTTGATTAAGCCCTCCCATGCCTCATTAATTCCCCTTATTCTCAAATCATGATGAGGATATTTATGGATTTTATTTACATAATTGGATTAATTCATGGACACACATATTCATCTTGAGATGGATGGTCATGGTTGATCCTAGCCCATTTGGAAAATCTATAAATAGAAGGTCTCACACTCATAATTTTTTATCTCTCATAAGTCAAAGTTATAATGCATAAATTATTTCAAAGCTATTTTGATATAGTGTTATTATGGTAAAATATTTAGCCAAGATTCACAATCCAAAACCATAAATCCAATTATGTAAAAGAGAGAAGGAGATGCCAAGCTTCACTGCCATAGACTTCTTGAGAACCAAGCAAGCTAAAGAAAAGATCTCTTGGAACATTCAAGAAAGGTAAGAAAGTTTATTTTCTTGCATTTTAGTTGTGATTTATCAATGATTTTTATTTACTAAGACCCCCCCTAAGATATAAGCTTAAGGTGTTAGTTCATTAGTGTATTTTTGGATCTGATTTCATCTACTAACACAGTACTAATCTGCCCTTATTGGATTCCTATATTCACAAATTGCATGATCGATGGGATGCATTGAGTCCATTTCATCAAGGAAGACACTTTGGCAATTTTAAATTTCCATTTTAGTCATTAAAAATTCCTTGAATATCATTTTTTATCTCATTTCCCCATGTTTCTAACATTTGTTGTGTACACACAAATTATATAGTGACCGACAACGGTTATGTGTGACTACCGATGGTTAGTTCCAACCATGACTATTTGGATTGTAGGGGAAAATACATTAAGAATTTGTATTTTGAGCTATTATTCAAGTTTATTTCTAATGATTTGGACTTTATAAGTCTCTGGTCTGAATTAGGTTTTGATCCAGAAGCTTAACTTCTAGAAAATTTTATCCTAACAAAAGTTTTTAATCATAATGTTTTTGCCTTCAGGTTCATAGGTCATCACTGAAATTCTTTTATCAACCAACATAGGTTATACTTAATCAACAATGGTTATCTATTAACCGATCAATAATGGTTTCCTTGAACTACTAATGGTTATCTGTGACCATAGATGGTCACTGTGTGAAATTAAATCCAAACCTGAGAGCTAAAATTCAAACATCATTTACTCAATCAAGAAAGTGATTCAATGTAGGGGGTTATTATCTAACATTTTTAGGTTCAAGGATTGAGTTGAAGACCAATTGGCTTATTTTGACTAATCAAATGCTTAGTCAAATCAAACATTTCAATTTGGGTCCTAAAATGAACATATCAAATCTCACACATTTAGATATTGGTGCTTAAAATGAATATAGTATTGGTTAAGTCTTAAAAAAATTTCATTTTTAGTGCTTAAAATGAATCTTAAGTCTTGAACATTTCCTTTTGGTGCTTAAAAAGAACTAGAAACTTTATTTTGGCACTTTAAAAAAAAATTGCACGTTTATTTTGAATGTTTTATGATTGTTTTTTCAAAAAAAAAATTCAAATTAAGGACAAGGGGCCAAAGAACACCACCAAAAACTTCAATTCAGTGCTTTAAAACCAAAATCACTTCAAAATTTTATTTTGTATAAGTCATCTATCATTTTTTGGTTAAAATTGTTTGAGCAAAAATAAATTTTTACATGTATGACCTCCCCCCATCCCCTATAGGGAATTTGTGGGATCAAAGCACCATTTTCATTGAAAATTATGCCTTAGTACAAAGGTGTAAAAAGGAAGTTATCTAGGATCTACCCAAAACCTGCATGGTTTGGGTGATCTAGAAACAACCTATAAATCCTTTTTACTTAGATTTTATTTCTTACATTTTGGTTTGTGAAGGGGACTTCATTACCTCCCATGGGTTCTATAGGGAATCTTTGACCTAGAGATTCATCTCTTGGCATTATCTTTAACCCCTCTCTATGGGGGGTATATAAATTAGAATCTCCCCACTAGGATGATGGTTTGATCAATTAAACCATCTCCATTAGTGGCAAGTTAAGCCTAGGACATATGATCAATATATACATCACACTTCATTGAGCAAGTGATAGATGTAATGGTTGTGAAAAAGATAAGAGTTTTTTGTAATAAAATGATCTATGCAGACTCAATTGACATGATTCTTCTCCTATGTGCATATGTGAAAGTGTGTACACATGAGATCAATCTAGACAATAAAAAATAAATTAGTTTTAGTCAACCCCACTTTGCCACACCTTGATAGGATTTATGATGATATACTTAGTTGTACTTTGCCATTTTTTCTTGGTGTGTTGGATCTAAAAATTTAATGTTTAAACCATCTCTTGAATGAGTTTGTTTGTCCACATTTTTCCATTATTTGAGGAGGTATTATGCTATCCATTTGACACCTTGATTTAAACTTAGAAAACTTTTGTGTCAAAACATTATGAGTAGCACTTGATCAAAATGGGTAATGTTGTGCTACCAAATCATTTCAAGTCTTGTGCTTTTGAAATTATTTGAAACATTAACCATTATCACATATTTTGGGAGTGATAATGCTAATACACTACCAAAATTATTTCAAAAGATTTGTCTTGTCTTGTATCCAAATTATCATTATTTAAACCAATCATTTGAGCCTTGTTAGATCTTTATTTAAGCACAGTCATGTTGTTGAAATTTATCTAGCTTGTTTTGTCAACTATATCCTATCTTTCAAACATTCAATTTTTCAATTAACTTTTCAAAGTTTGAATTCAAACATTGATTTATTTATATTTAAGTCTTGACATGTAGAGGCTGATACATAGATCTTTCTCTTTTGGGTTGTGTAACTTAGGTTAATTGATTACCCAAGATTGAAAATTATTTCTTTTTTATTTGTTCACAAATTCTATCCTCATCATTATTTGTGCCTTTATTTGGGAGAAAACATCCTTTCTCTAGGTGCCCTTTGCTTTTTGCCTTATACCAATTGATCATGTCTATGTTTTATTTCATGTGTCAAGTTTATGTCAAAGTGTTTCAAGCTTGTTAGATTAAAATATCATCATCATCTTTGTTTAAAGTCTAGATTTTGATGTCACATTTGGTTAAAAGTCCTAGCATAGCCTATTTGAGCCTAGATTTTGACTCTGTATTTAGACAAAAGACCTAGTAACATTTCCCTTTCCTAGTTTAGACCTGTTTGGAACACTTTGGACATAAATTTAAACATGTCAGTTTTTATTCAGATGCTTGACATTTTGTGTATGAAATTTGACATTAGACATTTGATGTTAGACTATTTTATTTCAATTTTTAGCACAAACCATTTTAGTGATACAACTCCATTTTTAGACCACTGTTTAAAGATACAACTCCACTCTTTTTTTACCATGTTAGACCAATTTTGAACCTTTTGTCCTTTGAACATTATTTTTTAGAGTTTGTATAAATTTATAACCTCTTTATGTCAAATCTTTATTTATTTATGTGGATATGGCTATCTACAATTATGGTGGAGTCACATACAATCCAAACTATGGTATAATTGCTACACAAATTAACTACAATCATGACCTATTTGAGGAACAAAGTCAAATGCCTGTTTATAATCCAAATCAAGTTACCAACTATGATGATATGGTTTTTGAGGAGGACTTGGATGTTTTGGCTTATATAAACACTTAAGATCCACAATGACCTAGACTTATCATTCTAAGGCATTTTCCTTTATCTTGTGTGAATAACTAAACTCTAAGATGCCCTACCATTTCTATTCCAATACCTAGTCCTTTGGCTTGTGTGAGAAATAAAGATCCATAATTCTCCATCCATATAATTCTAAGACTTTACTTTGGTTTTCAATAACAACCAATCTTCACAAGTCCCTATTACTACCATTTTAAGACTTCATCCTATGGTTCATGTGAGTAATCACACTCCCCAATACCCTACCATTTTCTAACCATCAACCATTCTTTTTCTAGTACCAATCATTCCCCACTTTATAAAAACCTAACCAATCCAATCACAACCCTAGCCAATCTATTCACAACCCTAACTGATCTAATCACAACCCTAACCTAGCCAATTAATACCTCAACCAAGCCAATTAATGCCCCAATCAATCCAATCACAACCCTAACCTAGCCAATAAATACCTCAACCAAGCCAATCAATACCCCAATTGAGCCAATCAGTACCTCTCCAATCGAGCCAATAATTCAAGGATCAATAAATATTGAAAACTGGTATTTTATAATTGATTGTAAACCAAGACAAAGCAAACCAACCAATCTAAGATATTTTTTTGAACCAATCATTTTTGATAAGTTAACCTATGATGAATCACCTTTCAATCCTATACTTATTGTCAATCAGTCTCACTCTAATGAGTCAGTCTTTGTTGAGTCACTTCTTAATTATTATAACCACCTTTAGGAAAATCATTACCTCAACCATATGCCTATTTTTCAAGAGCCTCCCTTTGATAAGCCAGTCTTTAAGGAGTTGTCTCTTGACCTATTTCCTAGTATTGATGAATCTCACTTTGACAAATTAGTCTCTATGGATCCCATCATGCCACCACAAGATATTCCTTATCCAATACCAAGCATTTAGTCAAACATCTTTGTAACAAAATCCAAATTATATGAAGAATCAAACTTAGAGTCAAGTTCTATTCTTGAATCAACATCAGATTTAGCATTAGAAGTAGAATCAACATCAGTCTCAACATTGGATTTAGATTCTATTAAGTCAAAATCATATTCAAAATCATAATACATTTGTGGTTGTTATAATATTGGTTATGCATGTTTGTATATAAATTTGAATACATTTTTTATCCTTCCATATATTTTGAGGATGAGTAATTTATCATTGACACAACTTCTCCTAGTATCTTCTATGAGGATTATTCTACCTCATCCCATTCCATTACCACCAACCAACATAGTCATTACATTAACATTCTACCTCCTAAAAGTATTGATTGGGACTAATAGAATCACACCTTGTTAAATTGGATCCATGGTGACAAATCATTTGAAGAAGAATAATAAGGAGGACAAGACCAAAATCATGTAGAAGAAGAAAAATCTCTTAGTAAAACCTTTTCAAAGGTGCCAGGGGACAATCAAAGTTCAAACTCAACATATTCCAGTGAAAACTGTTTAGAGGTGATAAAAGATAATCAAAGTCAAAATTCAATGTTCTTTAGTGAAACCTTCTTAGAGGCACTATGGTAAAATCAAGACAACTTCATTGGTATAAACCTCTTCGAGGTGCTAATAGCTGAGCACAAAAGTTCTTTACTGTTTTATGAAGACAAAATCAAGGATCAAATCAATATAGTTTCCAATATACATCTTAATTAGATGGTAGATACTCTAAGTCCCAAATATAAAAATATGGTGGTCCTATCAAGAGCATATTCAAAAGTTTTTAGCCCTAACACATCCAAAGTTATGTTGAATCCATAATCAGTAACATTGTGTGTGCCTAAAAATCCCAATCTTTATTTTTTTTCCCAACCATCATCCATTCCATTATCCTCCACCATTCCATTTCCCAATCAAACATATCATTCAAAACTTATCCATCCTTATCCATAATTTCCTTTGTAAAGGCTACAAAGATAACTTGTCTTGATGTTTGAAGGAAACATAATCAACGACCAATGAAGATCATAATAACATAATTTGTATCCAAATTTTCAGCTAGTTCTTGATAGAGAAAGTATTCATATGAGATGTGGGCTAATAATTAACATGATTCAGTATTTTATTTATATCATTTATTGATCAAGATTTTCATCTATCTCTCCATTAATAAGAATAATAAAATCTAAAACCACACCCAAGCCAAACACATCTAACCCAAAAACCAATCATCAACCAAACACAAACTTGTACCATACCATTTAATTTACCATTAATTTTTTCCATTATCACATACCTAGCCAGTAACCTTACCATTTGGGGCCAATCCTATAATCATTATTATTTATAATCCTATACCATTCTATCATTATCCTATCACTTATCCATTCTACCATCCCTTTCTATCGACCTAACATGTTTTGATCATATCCTATCCTAACCCATTTAACCTTGGTTCATCCATTAGTTTCACATTCAACATAAAGAATTAGATCAATTTCAATAGTTGTTTCAGGAATTCTATATAGAGGAAGTATTTTGGAGTATTAAGATAAAAGTTTTGGTAGTTTCATCCTTCATTTATTATTTTGTTCTATATCATGCCTTGTTTATATGGACCTAATTATAATCACCTTTGGGAAAATTAGTGTCTCAGTGGTCTTGCTACTAATTATAACCACCTATGGGAAAATTAGTATCATTGATATATGCCATTGTTTCTTAGTTATAACTGCATATGGGCAAACTAGGGGTAATAATTATTTATTGTGCCTTGACATACCAACTAGTCATTCTTATGTTGTATTGTGCCATCATACTAATTGTGCCTACTTTGTTTGAATTAGATACTACACTAGTCATATTCCTCCACTATAAGGTGGAACTACTATGACCTAGGGCCATTTCAGGACTATGTGGATTGTACTTGATTCATTTTATAATCAAATTAATCCCCCTTTACCATCATGCTCTTAATGTTTTGTGAGCATCCTTTCAAGTTTTCCATGCTCTCATCATTTTTTTAGCTTGGACCATTTAGTATCTCATCATTCTTGATTGAGTTGAGATACTCCAAAATTACAAAAAAAAAATTAAAATCATTTAGAAAAACCAAAAAAAATTGATCACTTCATTGCCTTATGGATTTTGGGAACCCTTAAAAGTTACAAGTAAATCACTTGTTGCTTAGTTTCCCCATCTTTTTTGGCCTTTTTATCCCATGCACTTGCCATTTTATAAGATCATTCCTATATTCTTCTATCGCATCCATCATATTTGTTTTTCATCAGTTATCATCTTCTTCTCATTTCTTGGGAGAACTACATTTGGCCTAAAAATTTATTAGATATTACATCCATATTACTATGTAGGCAACATCCACTTGCCTAGTGCATCTGGAGATAGACCAACCACCCCCTTCCTTTTCTTATATTCCCCCATCTTTTTTGTTTGTTAAATTATCACCTATTTTTCAGGGGTAATGTGTGTCATCTTATTTATTTGTTTATTGATTGTGTACTTATTTATTTGGTTTTAGTACTATTGCCTCGATTCAGCTTATGTGTGCTCATTGGGTGATTCCTTTCATGCATTAGTTTTGAATCCATCCATATTCAAATGTTAACATTGTCATCATGGTTTTTTTCACTGGTTAATTTTTTTCCCTTGAGTATTGGATCTCATGAGTTAGTTTTTATGCATATTTCAGCCAAGTCCTCATGGTGTTTTATCGTGATGCCTATCATCACATGCTATATCAAAAATAAGATTCAATAAGTCTACACAACAATAAAAAAATCATATTTCTCCTTGGCACCAAAACCATTCCTATCCTGATATAAATCATATCCCAAATAGAGTAATTAAATAATGAAATAATTTTAGCCTTTGTTAGTTTGGATGAGCATCTTTGTACTAGTAGGTTGTCCCAATTCATTTTTATACTATGTATCAAGTTATCATCATCATGTTTTAAATCATCAGTCCTCAATCTTGTTTGCCATAATTGGGGTATAATGACTATAACCACCTTTGTGAAAACCATTTTACATCATCCCACCTACATTATCAATGATTATAACTACCTTTGGGAAAATAATTATGTTATCATACCATTGTTTCCACTATCAAGGTACAATGCTTATAATTGCCTTTGGGTAAACCATTATACATTGTCCCAATTGAATTCTCAATTATTTTGACTACCTTTGGCCACATCATTATGTTGTCACCCCATCACTTTTCATTTTTCTGGTCCACTCATTTACTTATTTCAAGGGACCATTTTCCAACCCCTTTCCAACCATTCTCTCAAGGGGGCACATACAGTTCATCCCTTACCATTGAATTCATAGGCATGCATGACCTTTTCATTCTTTGAGAAGAAGTTACTATGCCTATAAATTTTAACAGCTTCCCAAATAGGGAAAAACTATAGACACCTAAAAGTGGCCACCAATGACCTCCAACCAAGCTTCAAACAAATTTCTACCAAACATTACAATTTGGGTTAAAACACTAAAACACACTAAATGGTTCAAACTTGTCATATACAAGTGTCTATTTAGGCTAAAGTATCCATAAATAGGGAAATGCATTTTATGTGATTGTTAGTTCTTCCTGAATCATTTTGAGCTAAAATGCCAAAAATGTAATTACCACTATAAACCACTAAATTCCTCTAATTTAGAAGCACACAACATGTGTATGTGTTATTTTGTGTTGACAATGTCCTAAATGGGATATTGGTCTGTATGTAACTAACATCATCTTCTAATTCCACTCCAGTCAAATCCAACCCAATAATATGACATTTAGACCAGTTTGATTAATTTATGTACCAATTTCCAAAGAATTGTACTAAAATTTTAAAATATTACTTAGGCAAATTAAACCAAATTATGAGCTTAAGTAAGAATTCCATTGAACTTATTAAATATTTATTTATTTGAAATTGGTTTCTAATATTTACATCATCATTTGACATCATTTTTTTGAGGTGGTATCCATAGAACATAAATGTAACAAATATCTAATTAAGTCCTCCTATGCCTCATTAATGCCTCTTATTCTCAAATCATGATGAGGATATTTATGGATTTTATTTACATAATTAGATTAATTCATGGCCACAGATCTTCATTTTGAGATGGATGGTCATGGTTGATCCTATCCCATTTGGAAAATCTATAAATAGAAGGTCTCATGCTCATCATTTGTAAGCTCTCATAAGCCAAATTTATAATGCAAAAATGATTTCAAATCTATTTTTATAGTGTTATTATGCTAAAATATTGAGTCAATATTCACAAGCCAAAGCCATAAAGCCAATGATGCTGAGAGAAGGAGATAGCCAAACTCCATTGCCATAGTCTTCTTGAGCACAATCCAAGCAAGCTAATAAAGAGATCTCTTAGAGCATTCAAGTAAGGTAATAATTTTTTTTTCTTTCATTTTAGTTGTTCTTTATCAATGGTTTTTATTCAATAAGCTCCCCCTAAGATCTAGGCTTAAGGTGTTAGTTCATTAGTGTGTTTTTAGATTCAATTTCATTTAATAACATGATACTAATATACCCTTATTAGATTATTATGTTCATAGTTTTAGTGTCCAAGTTCATATATCCATTGAGGAGATTGTGATTCCATTATAGGTTGGGATAACATACATAGACACTCAATTCCTAGTAGTACCTAGAAAAAGTGTATTTGATATACCATTGGGTAGGCCATGGTTATAATAGCTCTGAGCCATCCCATATATATTAAACCAATGCCTAAATTACATACATGTAAATTAGGTTGTTAAATTTGAAGGTGTCCCATATGAGTATCCTCTACCCATCTCATAGGCAATTCTAGCATAATTACTAATTATAATTCTAGTGTAGTTACTAGTTACAGTTATAACATAGTCACCAATTATAGTTTAAACACCATTACCATATATTACATTGTTATCAGTTAAAAATGAGAGTAAAAATCCTATACATTCATCATAGAGTTCATTAGAACCATCAATGTAGGTGAGGTCTACTCTTATGGTATCAATATGTATGCATACTCTCCCATGGAGACCATTATCAGAGAGATCCTTGTGTAAGAGATATGTCATGGATTATATAGGACCTCACTCTACTCATTTTATATTATGATTAGTATTATTGGGTTTTATGGGTTCTTAACATAGGTAACCTATGTCACCTACAACTTCTTCTACCATATGGGTTCCTAAGACCCCTACAGTTCATAGGGCACCAAAGTCAGTGCCATTGATTCATAACATCACTACATAGGTAGATTTAGACACATATGACTCCACATAGTGGATTATGGTATCACTATTGCCTTTTCACATAGAATGCATAATCATAATTTCATTATTTGACACAGGTCATGGTGATAGTGAGTCTCCCATGAGGCTCATTGGTTAGTATGGTTTTTACTCCTTGTACATACTTTCATATCTCCCCCTCCTTATACATAGTTTGTTTTCATTTGCTTGTACATAGATTATATCCAAAAAATACAAAAATAATATAACATGTCAAAACATAAAAACATTCAAATATTACTCAAAAAACATAAAATTTGTAGATTATTTGAATTGTTATGTTTACATTTATTTTACTTGCCAGATATTACATATGATAGCTATCTAAGTATAGTCAGTTTTGTCATACATTGATGCTTTACTTATTTTTTTAAGTGCTTGTAGAATACATACAAGACTCTGGTCCACTACACTGATCCAGACTTACTATCATCTACCCACTAGAGGCATATACACCTATCTAGGTTTTTTCATTTGATACATCTGCATACTCAGGGGCATCTAATACATAATTTATACTACCAGGTTCTATCTTTATATTCTATATATTCTAGTTTACGCATTGATATATATTGATATTAATCATTACTACTCATTGCTTAATTTTTTGTCAACTATCACTAATTGGACTCAGTATATGTACATCTTAGCATTTACATAGATTTATACCAAAAATTTATACATACTTTCATTTTTAGCTTTCCTATTTTAGACTTGATTGTGTTTCCTATTCTTATTCTATTTGAGGGCATTTGAATATGCCATTATTATTTATCTCTAAGCCACTTCTATTAATGCATGCCTTGGACATGTGCTTATGTCCCTTATGTGTGATTTATTGATTTTATATGTGGATATAATCTAAATTTCTTGTTGCTTACACATGTGGACATTTAAACATGTCCTTGTATGTCTTCTTTCTTAGATTTAGTGACATGTGCCCATATCCCTTGTATTATGGCCCTTTTCCCTAATTTTGCATGTCTCATGTGTTTTATATATATGCTTTATTATATGCATCTTCACCATGACACTTGTCTTTACTTATTACACATACTAATTTTATATGCCATGAGGGGCCTCATACATCTACCCTTCGTACTTGGGTGTTGTGATGGATATCATGCCCTATCCCCCTAGGTATTTAATCATATTTTTTATTATACACTTTGATTACATCTATATTGACATGTTTTTGAAATGATAGATACAACACAGATCTTATATTACATATATATGCTCAAATTATTTCATATTATGATGTTATATTTGCACATTATATTCAAATATCACGCAGTTATCATATATGCTCCAATTAACATATTTTATAGAGCTATTTTATTTTGAGGATAGTTCTTGCATAGGTGAAAAAGACCCACAAAAGAGGGGGCATTCATAGGGGTTTGTCATAGAAATGAGGCTCCTACATTTATATTCACAAATTATTTTTAGCACACAATATCAGTTTTAAAAAATTAGACATAGATCAGAGATATGAAAAAATAAGGACTCAAAAAGTGGTTCAATCACCCAAATTTTAGACAAAATAGACATTAGTGCCTAGATTGGGACACTAGTTCCATAAGGAACTATTGTCCACTACATGGTGATATTCTCTAGTAGACCTAACTTTAGGGTAGTCCAAATTAGCCATAATAGTACAATAGGTATAGTAAAAATTTGCATAGATATAGTTACAAGTTTGATAGTTATGTCAAATTCATACCATTTGCTCATATAGGGGGAATCATGTGCAACATGATCATCCACATATTTAGTTCATATACATAGATATAATTATTACATAGTCTAGAATCAGTATACTTAGATATCATATTAGGGGCATATGCACAACATATAGTTTCCATATGCTCAATTACATAGATTGATTAGATGGAATGGAAAAATCCATGTCATTATCTATGTTGTATATACTTGATATCATATTCCATGTTATCACCAGTTTCATTCCTTACTCCATATATAGTCATTGGTATTCTTGAGTGGCCCAAATCCACCAAATATACCTGAATGTCCATGGAATTGACATACATAATTAGATATACCCATTTAGATACTTTCATCACTTTGTGTAATTAAGTTTCAAATGAATCTACTACATATGGGTGGGAAATGATGGAGTCATATCCTACTTAAGTTCTTGATCCACCCACATGAGAGGGTTAGACACACTTATAGTCTTATCCAAGCTATTCATAGGTCATAATCCATCAAGCAGGGGTGGGAAATGATGGATTCAAAACTATATTGAGTTATTAACCCACCAACATATAAGGATTGAGTAAGCTATCAACTCAGTCTAAGTTATTTAATGATTTGATCACTATGTACACTTAAACACACAAGTTGTCACTAGGTTCATGCATTGGTTTATGTACCCAATGAGATGTATTCATTCCTTTCCTCTTTCCTATCTCTTTACTCAACTTTAATTAGTTACTTTATTCATCATAGTCTTTTGATTTTGATATCTCTTCAATAAGGACTACTTTTTACATGTTTCATTACAGGTCATACATTGGATCATGTTTCACATATACAAATCCAATTTCACATAGTCAGACTCAGCTACAAGGGTTTCACTTCCTAGTTAAGTCTAGGTACACTTATTTTTACTTTATACTAGTTATTTTTCTTTGATTCATTTCTAACATAAGGGGGGGAATGTAATCACCTAAAAGTGGTATTTGGATGCTAAGAGTGTTACTTGAGATAACCTATTCCTAGCTTAGCCCTAGACCTATTCTAGAGCCTTTATCACACTTTTCTAGCTATTGTGTAGACCATAGACATCTTCAATCAGCTAAAACATAGACTTAGAACTACATTCCTAGATCCTAACCCATTATTCCCAATAGCCTATTAGCTATACACTAGTGTTAAATTAAGGACACTAGATCCACATGGCACTAGTGTCCCTTACCCTAACTCTCTCAAATGGATATATTTTCAAATGTATGCCCCTCCTAAGGTCAAATTAAGCATATTTTGTTATTTTCACAAGCTATGAATCATTATAAATACAATACTATTAGACCTTTATCCCCTAGATGGAAAATAAATTCAAATAAAAAACAAGTTGAGTAAAATCAAGATTGTTAATCCCTATTCTAACTTACTTCTACATAATACCATATATAACTACCCTAAGTTTAGATTTTAAATATTTCCAATCTCAAACACACTCAATTCATTCAATACCACTATCATTATAGAATTCACTTGCACTTACACCAAGCACTAGGCGGGAGAACTACATTGGGCTCGATCCCTCCTCATAGTATTGGTATGTAGGCAAATCTCTTCACAATGGGGTGTTCAGGATGTCTAGCCTATCCTATTAATGAAAACACATTTTCATCTCATGTCATACTTATAAGAAAGATTAGGGTTTACATATTAAATTATATATTCTAATCAAAATATAAAGTTCCAAATTTTGTGTGCATAAGAACAAAACCCAAAAACACAAGTGCACATTCTCCCAAAAAATAGGAATAGTCCTACAAAGAGGACACTAGCACCATTTTAAGGACACTAGAGCCACATAGACCTACTATCTAGGTGGGGCACTACTGTCTAGTAAAGAATTTGACTTATGGACCCTATTGATGACACTCAAACCATTTATAACCTAGTTTTTAGCACCCAGATCATCTACAATAATTATTTTCCATATTTGTCTCTATTTGCACATATTTATTACTATTTTTATAAAGTCAAATCAAGTCAAAATCAATAAAAAATTAGTGGTTATTTATTGCATATTATTTCACTAATTTAGACAACTCAATTCTTTAATCTAACTTAGGATTAACACAGTAAAACCCTAAAAAGTTAAATCATGAAGATTGAGAAAATCTCTTTGATTATAGGAAATGTTTTCTTATATAAATATAATGTCTTATATTTAATATAGAGTTTTATTTTTGTATTAAAATGGTGTAAATATAGGCTAAACTTATTAGAAATGAGGTTTGAGAGGGAAGGAAAAACTTCTAGTCCATCTCATTCATACTTGGGGACCCTAGTTGACCACCCTTGGTGGGGTAACATATAGTAACATACATTTTGAGAAGGTCAAAAAATCAATATTTTTAGTGGAAAAATAATGTTGTCCATATTTTGATCCCAATGACACTCATAACATGTTTCAATGATATTTTAGGTTCCTACATAGATGAAAAAGGTGTTTATGTATAAAACTTATTTGGTGGCCATCAATGGTCACCTCTTGGTCCTTTAATTTAAAATTTGAGTTAAGATAATATCATTGATCTCAAAAGTATTTGGGAATGTAGGATGTCCCCTTGGGTGCTTTCTTTAGCTTCATGACCAATTTAGGGAATTTCTTGTTTTGGTCTTTGGGGCCTATAATAGCCATTAATGGTCACCTGGAACTCAAAATCCAAAAAATTAAGAAAATCAGTTTCAAATTTGTATTTCTATTTCTAAGTCTATGTTTCTAATTTCAAGCCTCACATAAATATTCAAATAGGTTTTTAATTATTACGTGAAGTAAAAAGTGATGGGAGCTTCAATATCCCAACAACCTTTAATGGTCATTCAAGGAATTACAAAACCAAGATTTTAAATTTAGAGTTAAATCAATTTTTGTCTTCCATGCAAAAGGGGCAAGAAAAATATGAGGAGGTTCCCTATGGGACACTATGCCTCCAAGATATCACATGCCAAAACTATCCAAACAAAATCTAGGGTCAATTATTAAGGTTTAAGTAATCTCTAATTTCTAAGTTTAGAAATAAACTTTAAATTATATAGGGTGTGGAAGAGGGGGGAAAATAGAAGGGGTGCCCTTAAGGCTTACCTCACCTCGATCCACTGCATTCCATTAAATGACTTGTCAAATTCCAAGTCTTTAATGGATTTAAGGTGTCATCCAAAAATAAATAGACACTTTCTGTAAATGTTTTTAAAATTTATTATATAAAATATAAAAGTAAAAGACATGAATCAAAGAGATATTATTTCCACATTCCATGAAGTAAATTGTTAAAGATTTTAGGATACAAATTGTAAGATTTTTTAAATTAACATTTTGGCTCACACTCTTGAACCATCATTAGGATGAGAGAATTAAATTATCAGATTACAAACTTAGATATTTCATTTAAAGATATTACAATGAAGTATAATAATGTCATTGGTTGGGATTATTAAGTCATAGAAGGAGGACAATAAAAATCAGTAGAAAACTAAGATCATTAAAATTGAAAATTATTAACATTCAATTTAAAATTTAAAAATATATTTTTTTGAATAAGAGTTGATTTAATTAAAAAAAGATTGGAATTAGCCAATATGGGTAGCATAGTTGGTTAAGGGCTTTGGGTTCCTCCCATATAGGTCCCGAGGTCGATTCTTACTACTCAAATTATCATGGAATGTTAGTTTGTGTGGGCCCAATCACCTCCCACATGGATTAGTAGTGGTTCTCTCTAATAGCCGCAAGGTTCATTAGTCATGGGGAAATTATTATCAAAACCTTGGAGACCAAAAAAATTAATAAAATATTGGAGTCTTAATATGTAATATCTATGTAAAAATTGAGAAAGGGAGTAGAGAGACATGTTTAACTATTTTAAATAGGTAAATAGTTGCTAAGAGTGATTGTTTAGAGATGTGGGAGTATGGTATAAGGGAAAAAAAGGAAATACAAGAGTAATGAAGCAAGGAAGCAAGAAGGGGAGTGGATTGAGGTGAATCAATTAGAGAACAAATAAAATAATAATTTTAGAAAATGGAAGAGGAAACAATTAAAAGAGATGATTGAATTATAGAGTGATAAATTTAAAGATTAATTAGGAGTGGTGTGAAAGGTAGGTTAACCAGATTGAATATGGAGTTTAATATGTAATAATATTTAATAGTTTTTGAGAAAGAAGGAAGAGAGACATGTTTAACATTGGTAATTACTAAATGGAAATTATAATTTTAAGGGGAGGTGGGAGTAACGTAAAATGAAAATTAAAAAAATAAAGACAAGAACATGAAGCAAGGAAACAAGAAGGGGGAGGGGGAAGAGGTGAACTGGTTGGAAAATAAAGGCAACCCAAGGTAAGATAAAAATAAGAGGAAACAAAAAAAGAGAGATGCTTAAATAAAGTCATCATTTTTAAATTAAGTTAATAATATGTCTCTAAGATTGGTTTAATTTCATACAATTGTCTTTTCTTAGGTTGTTATCATACTTATGTATTTTAGTTGCTTCTCTTAGATGACATTTGAAGAAGTGATCCTCTATGGCAAGAACTTTTGTATCCTTTGTATAAATGTGATGTCAAGTTTCAAAGGAATGTTCTACTAAGGTTGACTTGACCAAACTTTCTTTGTTTATATCTAAAACATATTTATTAACCCTTGTGTTTATGGATAAAACTATCTCCCCAATATATGATACTTCATAAGAACAATCAATTTTGTATACTCCACTTCTAAGAATTGGTTATATTATGTCTTTGAAGAACTTGATTAGACTTATCTTTTTGTGAGGGATAAAAGTTGTATGGGAATTATTACTCTTTAAAGTTTTTATAATTTTATTATATTTTTTTTAAATATGGGATGTAATTTGTAGGCTTGTTCAAGTTGTCATTCAAAATCATCAGTCTAACAAGTGAACTCCTAGCTTATTTTAAGGCTCTAGCAATATGCTTTCCTTTGTAACTATTCAACTTAAAAAAATTATTTAAGTGTTTTTATCTCATCTTTGAAGTGATCATCATCACAATTTCTTAATTCTCTCATGTCTAAGGTTTTAAGGACCCCCATTTTATGAGATGGGTGATGGTTTGAGTTCATGTGGAGGCATATATTAGTGTTGGTAGATTTTATATAAACCTTACAAGAGAAATAACCATTAGATTTTCTTGAGAGGAGGACATCTGAGAAGGGAATACTACCTTTATATTCTAATTTCTTTGTAAACTTAATGGTATTAACAATCTTAATCAAGTGGGTATGAAATTCCTCTAATTTATCCAAATTATGTGGCCAGTTCATATGGGTGTCATCTACACATCTTTTACACCAAATGGGTTTTAAAGGGAAGGATTTTAGAGTTAGGTCTTTGAAATATTCCATAAAGAAATGAGCCAAAACATGGGATCCCATTGCAACACCTTCTTTTTTCTCATAGATGATTCTCAAAAAAGAAAAAAAGTGGATTTCAGACAAAGTGCCACCATAGAAGTAGTCTCCTCATCAATGTGATTTTTAACTACCTTGATTGTCTCATCAATAGGAATCTTTGTGAAGAGAGACATGACAATAAATATAATTAAAACATCCTTTTTAGATAATTTATTGTCCTTGATAAATTGAAAAAAATTAGAGGAGTATTTGATAAAATAATAAGTTTTGCCTACTAATAGTTTTAACTTGTTGGACAAGAAAGGGGCTAATGCATAAGTTAGAGATCAATTGTATCAAAAATATACCTAATATGGATCCCCTCCTTATGTAACTTTGATGCACGACAAATTCTAGGGGTGATAACTTTCTTAAGGATAAACCATTTTTTATTTTTATTTTCTAAGGAAGATTGATTAATAACTTTCTTAACTAATCTAAAGATTTTGGAAACTAGGTTGGAAGTTAACAATCTTATAGCTCCCACTATTATGAAAGTGGTCGAGCATATTCAATTTGTAATCATTCTTGTTTAAAATAATTGTTACATTCACTTTATAAAATTTAGTGATGACAATATTATGATTCATATTAAATTTCTTCAAGGCATTTCATTCCTTGCTTGAGATTTTTATCCCAAGGGGTTTGGCTTTCCTCAAGGATATGACACAATCTTGTCTAGCCTCCTTAACTAAATCATAAGGTAATACTTTCAACATGTTTTCAATCTCAACTAAAAATTCTTCTCTTATGATATGTTTGGGGGTAATAATAAAACCTATCCCCTTTTCAAACTATTAAAAGAGGGCCTATCTATTGGGAAAATAGATAAGTTGAGTACAAGTTTGTTCTTGTAATTGATTATCACTCAATGTCCAAACCTATTGACCCTATTGTAAACCTATTCACCTTATTGTTGGAATTTGAAGAGAGATGGGAAGGGTTTTTAAAATTAAAAATCAAAGGTGTTGGGGGGGAGGGGGTGGTATGGGGAATGAAGGTAAAAGAAAGAGTCACATTGTTTAAGGTATTGATAGAATTATTAATAGTTTTATGTGTATAAGAGGTTAGTGGAAGGCAAGAAGAGTTAAGTACCCATGGGTAGGTAGAGTTAAAGTTATTTCGTGATAAAAATACTCACTAGAGTTTGATTTATCTTAAAAAATAGAGAATGAATTGTGATCCTGTATCTTAAGAAGACAAATATGATAATTAGTAAAATTTTAAAGATTCAACTTTAAATTAAAAAATGAAGAGTTGTGAAGAGTGAATTGTGTTTAAAAACTGACTTGATATGTTATTCATGACATGATATTTTGAGGAGATAATATATTTTATTGGATGGGTAGGTGAGGATGTTAGAATTTTAATGACAAATGTGGTATGATTATAAGCTCATAAAATGAGACTGGGTGATTAGAGAGACATCAGGGAAGAGAGTATTGGTATGTAGTTAGGAGAGAAAGGTTCAAATTTGAAAAAATGAAATAATTATTACTAGATATGGAAATGTATATAGAAGGGATAGACTAGGATAATAAATATGTACTTGAAGCATGTTTAGGTAATTACATGGAATGAATACTGGTAACATAAAATCATGACAACATGGATTAGGTTGAAATTTTTTAATGCATAAAAGGAATAACAAGGTGAGACAAGTTAAATGTTAGAACATTTTCAATGGTAACAAACCACAAGATAGATCTAATATTAGAAATATGGGGTAAAGATGATAGAACTAAATCAAGTTTGCCTAGATCTTATAAAGAAAAACAAATAAGCTCAGTCCTATTAATGGGAATAAATAAGGATGTAAAAAAATCTCTAAGTTTAATTAACTCTTCCTTAGAATAATGACAAATCTCAATGTTGATTCTAGATCTAACCCTATAGTATATTATGTGGAAACTAGATCTAGCATCTTGATTAGAAGGTTTTATAATAATAGACCTAGAAGCAACTGTATTAGAACAATGTTTAGTCTAACAAGTACACTCCTAGATTATCTGAAGTCTATAGCAATAATTTTTCCTTTGTAATCAGTCAACTTAAAAAAATTAGTTAAGTGTTTTTATCTCATCCTCAAAATGATCGTCAACATAAATTCTTAATGATCTCATGGCTAAGGTTTTAAGGACCCCCATTTTTTTAGATGGGTAATGTTTTGAGTTCATGTGCAAGCATATATTAGTGTGGGTAGATTTTATATAAAACTTAAAAGAGAAATAACCATCAGATTTTCTAGAGAGGAGGACATATGAGAAGGGAATCCTACCTTTAGATTCTAATTTCTTTGTAAACTTTATGGTATGATCAATATTAATCAAGTGGGTATGGAATTCCTTTAATTTATCCAAACCATGTGGCCAATTGACATGGGTGTCATATACACATGTTTTACACAAAAAGGTTTTCAAAGGGAAGGAGTTTAGAGTTAGGTATTTTAAATATTCCATAAAAAAATGACCCACAACATGGGATCCATTTCAACACCTTCTATTTTCTCATAAATGACTCCTAATAAAGAAAAAAGTGGATTTCAGACAAAGTACCACCATAGAAGTAGTCTCCTCATCAATGTGATTTATAACTACCTTGATTGTGTCATCAATAGGAACATTTGTGACGAGAAACATGATAACAAAGCTCATTAAAATATCCTTGTTAGATGGTTTATTATCTTTGATAAAATCAAAAAAATTAGAGGAGTCTGTGATAAAGGAATAAGTTTTGCTTACTAATGGTTTTAACTTGTTGGCTAAGAAGGGGCTAATGCATAAGTCAAAGATCAATGGTATCAACAATAGGCCTAATAAGGATACCCTCTTTATGGAAATTTGATGCACCACAAATTTTAGGGGTGATAAATTTATTAAAGAGAAAACATTTTTTTGTCTAAGGAGGATTGATTGATAGCTTTCTTAACTAATCTAGAGATTTTGGAAACTGGGTTAGAAGTTAACACTTTTATAGTTCCCACTATTATGCAAGTGGTCAAACATATTCAATTTGTAATCATTATTATTTATAATAATTGTTTCATTCTATTTGTTATCTTTAGTGATGATAATATTATCATTAATATTGAAGTTATTCAAGGCATTCCATTTATTTCTTGATATTTTATCCTAAGGGGTTTGGCTTTCCTCAAGGCTATGATAGAATCTTGTCTAACCTCCTTAACTAACTCATAAGGTAATAGTTTCAACATGTTTTTAATCTCAACTAAAAAATATTATCTAAGGATATGATTGTGGGTAATAACAAAACCTATCCCATTTTTAAAATATTGAAAGAGGGCCTATTTAATGGGAAAATAGATAAGTTTACTACAAGTTTTTTCTCCTAATTGTCTATCACTCAATGTGAAAACTTGTTCACCCTTTTGAAAACCTATTAACCCTATTATTAGAATTTGAAGAGAGATGGGAAGGGTTTTTAAAGTTACAAATCAAAGGTGTGGGGGGTGTTTAGGGTGGAATGGGAAAGGAAGGTAAAGGAAAGAGTCACATTATTTAAGGTATTGACAAAATAATTAATAGGTTTATGCATATAAGAGGTTGGTGGAAGGCAAGAATAAGTTAGTACCCATGGGTAGGTATATTAAAAAGTTAAATCATGATCAAAAGACCCATTATAATTTGATTTATCTTCAAAAATAGAGAATTAATTGTGTTCATTTATCTCAAGGAGACACTTATGAGAATTAGTAAAATTTTAAAGATTCAATTTTAAAGGTAAAATCAAAGAGTTTGTGAAGAGTGAATTATGTTTAAAAGTTGAATTGATATGTTATTCAAGACTTAAGATTTTGAGGAGAGATTATATTTAATTAGTTGGGTAGGTGAGGATGTTATAAATTTCATGACAAAGGTGTTATGATTGTAAGCTCATGAAATGACACTAGCTGATTAGAGAGACACCATGGAATAGAGTGTTGGGTATGTAGTTAGGAAAGAAAGGTTCAAATTTCAAAAAATACAATAATTATTACTAGATATGGAAATGTATATAGAAGGGATAGAGTAAGATAGTATATATGTACTTGAAGCATGTTAAATTAATTCCATGGAAGGAAGAATGGTGCTAGAAAATAATGACAATGTAGAGTAGGTTGAAATTTTTTAATGCATACAAGGAATAAAAGGTGAGACAAATTAAATGTTAGAAAATTTTTAACGCTAAAAAGCTATATCTTTATTTGATATTAGAGATATGGTTAAGGGATGATAAAACTTCAAGTTTGCCTATATCTTGTAAAGAAAAAAAAATAAGATTAGACCTATTAATGGGAAGAAACAAAGATGCAAAAAATGATCTTATTTTATTAAATTTTCCTTAGAATAATGTAAAATATCAATGTTAATGGGTGTCATATGCATAGCTTTTCCACCAAATGGCTTTCAAAGGGAGAGCCCATTGCAACACCTACTATTTTCTCATAAATGACTCCTAAGAAAGAATGAAAAGTGGATTTTAGACAAAGTGCCACCATAGAATTGGTATCCTCATTAATGTGATTTATAACTACCTTGATTATGTCATCAATAGGAATATTTGTGAAGAGAGACACAACAACAAATCTCATTAAAATATCCTTGTTAGGTAATTTATTGTCCTTGATAAAATCAACAAAATTAGAGGAGTCTTTGATAAGGAATAATTTTTGCCTACTAATGGTTTTTACTTGTTGGTCAAGAAAGGGGATAATGCGTAAATTATAAATCAATGGCATTAACAATAGGCCTACTATGGATCCCCTCCTTATGTAACTTTGGTGCACCACAAATTCTAGGGGTGATAACTTTCTTAAAGAGAAACCATTTTTTATTTTTTTTTATCTAAGGAGGATTGATTAATAGCTTCCTTAATTATTATGTAGATTTTGGAAATTGGGTTAGAAGTTAACACTCTTATAGTCCCACTATTATGTAAGTGTCCAAGAATATTCAATTTGTAGTCAATCTTATTTAAAATAATTTTTACGTTCCCTTTATCAGCTTTAGTGATGACAATATTATCATTCATATTAAAGTTCTTCAAGGAATTCCATTCCTTGATTAATATTTTATCCTAGGGGGTTTGGCTTTCCTCAAGGATATGCCATAATCTTGTCTAACCTCCTTAACTAACTCATAAGGTAATACTTTCAACATGTTTTCAATCCTGACTAAAAAGTCTTCTCTAGGGATATGCTTGGGGTAACAACAAACCCTAAACCCTTTTTAAGATATTGAAAGAGGGCCTATCTTCTATCACTCTATGTGTGAACCTGTTCACCCTATTATTAGAATTTATTGGAATTTAAAGAGAGATGGAAAGGTTTTTTAAAGTTATAATCAAGGGCGGGGTAGAATTTATTATAATTTTAAGAGTTCCTAAAGAGAATTATGTTTAAAAACTATCTCGATATGTTGATATTCATCACACAAGATTTTGAGGATGTCATAGATGAGCCATTGTAAAGGTGATACGATTATAAAATCATAAAATAAGACTAACAGATTGGAGATATATTAGGGAAGAGAGTGTTGGGTATGTAGTTGTTAGCTATCCAAATAGAACCCAATAGAGGTCATATTCATTGAAGTATGACCCATACCTGGACTAACATGGGAATGGTCTAAGGCTATGGGATGCCTATAACTAGACCAAACCTCTAGTATTTTTTATGAGGCTAGCTCCTCAAATTTTATAATTTGGACCTTTTCTTATAAAACCTAAAAATTGGTTAGGATGAAAAGGGGCTAGAAATTTGCATAAATCAAAACATATTATAACCTATGGTGATGCACCATGAAGATTGTCCATCAACTCATACTTAAGCCTCTAAAACACTAGTGAGACAAAAACAAATAATGAGATCTATGACTCCGAATCCCTATCATGCATCAATACTTCATGAAAAGATTCATAAAATGAGCAAAACCTAAGTGAGATGATGGAGAGACCTAGTTCAAGGCACTAATCTAGTTGATATGTCCATTGTTGGCTTCCGTTAAATGTCATCAAACACTAAACATAACATGCATAACTAGATAATCTACTAGCTAAGTGAGATTAGGACTTTGAAAGGGAGAAAGCTCTACCACATATACAAATAAAACTAACATTAACACACTAGTATAATATAATGAAATATAAAAACAATCATCTTATTTATCTCAAGAGGTTACAAGGCTCAATCTTGGTAGAGTCTAGTCATGCCCAAGAGAGGGATCCAAAACAATATCTTAAAGGCTATTTTTATAGAAGGTAAGAAGCAAGAGAGAAGTAATTTTGGTGATCTAAAAGAGAATCAAATGAGCTCAAATCATTTTGAAATTTTTTTACAACAACCTCTATAAATCAAGTTCATTTAAACCCTTTGATTTATCTAGGTCACTCCAGTGCAATCCAACCCATTATATCATTACAATAACCTCTCAGTGATGCTCCATGGTAGATACAATGGTGGGATCAAGTTGTTTCTAGTTGGGTATAGGTATCAGTGCAATTATAACACTTGGACCCATCATTTATAATCATGTCTTGTTGAAAACTGCTTCTAACTAGTTTTCATGGCATGCATAGTGGAGAGAGAGGTCACTTTCATGTAGTTGATCCTAGGGATCTATTGAGGTCCAATTACTTGCCTTCATAACACCATTTGAAAAGATATCTCCTTCCATCCAAAAATGGTGAAAATGATCAAATTAAGATCCATTTATGATGAAAACCCATGAACTAGAGGTCCATATTTAGCCACATGGGTGGTCCCTTTATGTTCTCCATGCTTGACTATATCATATTGACTGCTCCATGGCATTTGAACTAGATTCAATGAAATCAAGATCACCATATAAAACCCTATTATCCATGGTTGAAAATAACCTCTCAACCCCCATATATAATCTTGGGCTTACCTTTGCTCTAATTGGTTGTTGAAATCTAACTTAACTCATTGACACATTAAATCATTTTTCTCTATTAATTGAAATCAATATGAATGCCTAAGAACCATCTATCCTCTACCTATTGAATGTGTCCTTGATACTTTTCATGATTATATTCCATCTTGAGATTCATTGAACCTTTGACCTCTACTCACTATTATATTTGAGTGTATGATCAAATACAGACCTTTAGATCAACTAGAGCCCATTGTTTGAAAGCCAACAACTAGTTCATAATCTCAAAATTAATGTCCTCACTCCAATCAAATGACATTTGTATGACCATAATTTTTGGTCACAAGACCATAAAAATTAAGCTCAAATGTATTTCCTTTTCTTTTTGAAACTTGATGTTAGTGTGAATGTCTTATGCTTTTAGTCCAACTTTGAAGGCTTAGATCTTAAAGTGCAAGAATCATGGAGGCACCAAATTTTTAGGAGATGTTCTTGAGTCCAAAAAGAATGAATCCATTTTATTTGATAATCTTAGGGGAATTTTTAGTGAAGATATAAAATTCTCAAGTTTACTGGTCTATTCACTCCCACATGATGACCTAATGGTGATCGAGCTCATTTGGCTAAGTATGGAAAACTTGGAAAAATCTAACCGAGGAGCCAAATTTTTTCAAAGACATAACTCCATTTATGCTTTGGAATAGGACCTAGGACTTAGAATTCACATTCTTGGAACAAATGTAAACAAACCCATATGATAATTTTACCCTATAACTATCCAACATGTAAGATATAACTTTGTGAAGATGCTCACTCAGCTCTGCTAGAACCTCTTGAAAATGGCTAAGTATGGGAAAACATGTAGAAAGTGATTGAGGAGCCAACTTTGGACCTTTATAAATTTTGATGTGTTTTAGTGGATGACTTAGAACATGGTACATATAATCTAGGTACAAATGTAAACAAACCCATATGACCAATTCTGTCTAACTCATCCACACATGGCAATGGTGATGTCAACAAAGTGCCTACTCAAAATTTTTATTACTAGGCCCAAGTGTCTCAATTAACACAATGAAGACCCAGATAGATCCCATGTACTTCTAAGCCTTTCTAATCATTCTTAGCATCCCATGAGGGCTATACAAAACTATTCCTTTCCTTATCAAATCAAAATTTAAACTTTAAGTCTTATTATTAGAAGCACTCTTTCACACATTTCAAACAAAGGCAAGTGAGAAAGGGGACATTTTAGATGATGGGGTGAGAAGAGCTAAGGAAGGACTGGAAGCCTTTAGAAAATAAATGGAGAGCACATACATGTTCACACTTGAGCTTTCTTTGACAAAAGTAAATGAAACTATTGAATAGATCAAGCTCACCATTCAGGGCTTCAAAAACTTCAAGGTAGAGCTACAACAGAGTGTACCCAAATTTTGCACAATAAAGGTGCTGAAAGACTAGTCCAAGGGTAGACTAGAAATTTAATATGGGGTATTGTTGGGATCCTTTTTATGATACCTATTAGATTGTACCAACTCGATAGATCTTGACATGAGGTAATCTTTAGTGATGGTTTTTCTTTTTGTACTATTGGCACCTGCCAATTGGGAGGATCCCCATGGATCCTATGTCAGTTGTTAGGTGGTTTCTTAGCACCTAGGTTTGAAGGTGAATCTCACTAATTTCTTGCACATGGAAATTAAAGAGTGTGGGTGTTAGAGTAGTGGATTTGGTGGCATAACAAACCCTAGTGATAGATCCACACCTAGCTTGTACCCATTTGACTTGGCAAAAAGATGCTTCCCTACCTATAAAAATGAGTGAGCTTGAAGAAGAGAAAAGGTGACATTAATATAGTGAAAATTTGTAGGATTAGTTCTAGGATAATACACACATTTTGGCTTAAAATTAGCATGGATACTTTAAATAATCACCATTTATCACCCAAGCTCACTTGTGAGCCACTAGGATTGTATTAAAACTTAGATGAACATTTGCTATATTTTATATAAATTGTACTTTGTTTTGATGAACTTTGAGTTAATAAAAATGGCATTTCACATCTACTTTGTTGCTAATTATTTTCATATAGTTTATCACTATTGTATGTTTACAACTTAATTTTTATATGAATAATACTATAATTTTTATTTTATTTAATGTATTATGATGTAAATGTCAATTTTAGGTCACTAATGGCATTGTTGTGCCATATAGTGACTTCAGTATACTTGTAAAATTGACTAAGTATTAAAACTAACATGTATCAAGCCCCTAGTAATTATACTTGTAGAATTCCCTTTAAGATTGAGTACCTAAACATGAGTCATTCCCTTGACTCAGCCAAGTGCCTGAAGGACACTTAACTTGCTATCCCTATGGCTTGCACCACTAAGAACTATATCTATATAGATATGAACTTGTTCCAAAAGACTTATGCCCTTAAATAGGCTTATGCCTCCTAATATTACACAAGATGACATGTGTTGATAGACCACCTAAGCCCATTTCACCAATTATTAAGTCCCATTGAGACTAATGTTGCACCATGTTTTAACTAGCCCAAAGCAGGCCCCGATCCCTTCACTATTATGCCTTAGGTGAGCGCATAAGGCTTGCACCTTATGTGAAATTTATGAAAATATATCAATGCATTATATTTTATGCACTATAGACTTTTCCTATGTTTACACCTAATTTTATCAAGCATATAATTTACTTGAGTTGAGTGTTAAGCATGTGACTAAGCACATGAGCTAAACAAGGAAACTTTTATACAACATTAAGTGAAACCAAAGTATCTTAAAATCCTTGTGATAAAATTAATATCATGGACTACTTCTTCCATTTATAACCTTATATATTTTCTCATCTATTAATAAACTAGTCTATCTAGACATAAGCCTGGTATGTGGGCCAAAATGGCCAACATTTTTGGTGACTTAGCTAGCTTGACTAGCTTGTTGGTCATGGAAACCAGACACTTGTATGATAGGGTGACTCAACAAAGAGGCATGAGATAAAGACTCTCTAGACCAAAATGTACTCTTGACACCTTAGAGTCTTACAACACAAAAAAGAACATAAAAGGGAAAAGAAAAAAAATGTAACACTAATAACACACCTAAAAACTAAGGACAAACAAGGGAAGGAAATAAAATAACCTACAAGTATATGCAAAGCACTTATTTGGAAGAATAAACTAACTACTATGAAACTAACCTATATTGACCTCATTCCCCTAGGATCAACTGGGAATGTTATCACACATTGGTCCATCTATAGCTAACATTCTCTTGGTCATTTGGAAGAGTGAAATGACCATCTAAATTTAACTCTATGTATGGGTTGAGTGTGGGGTTGAAGAACCCAATCATACTCCTCCCAAATATTTATGAATTACATCATGAGCTTTATCTCCTCTTCAATTAAAGGTTATAATTTATTCTATTCCTTAGACTTCAAGTGACCAACTATCACAACATCCTTGATATTATCTTTTTTTTTCAAGATTTGGTTGATGTGGTGGTGAGGAATGTAGGTTCAGGAAGAAGTCCTCTAAGTCTTCACAAAATGACATCTTAACTTGGTCAATGTATAAACCACAAGACCCTTTTCTAATTTTACCATCTACTTGTAAGACATTAGGTTGATTACCCACCTCTTTCTCTTGGACAAGGTAATCACAAGGCTCTTGATCAATTGAGGTTTTCTCATCCTCTTCATCAATAAAGAAGGGGGATAAACCATCAATCCATTCAAGTAGAATATCTTCTTGATTTGGAACTTCTAAAGTTGTACTACTTTATTTATCTAAAATGTTAGCCTAATGTTCAACTTCATTACTCAAATATGCCACACTAAGTTGCTCAATCTCACCCAATAATTCTAGACACAAGTGTTGCCATTGATCATCCAATGGATTCTTGAACCTTATATTAATAACATTATTATGAATGCTACCATCTAATTTATCTCGTAGGAAAAGTTCATCTTGTGTTTCACTTGCTTTAGTTGCATCATTAAGACATTGCAGTTACCCTTTATCAATCAATTCTTACTCATGCTTACTTTCTAATCTATTAAAGTGCATAGGGTTCCCAATCTAAATATATTCTTAATAGAAACTATAAGTGTCCTCTCCAAGGTGATCTTTATACTTAGTTGAAACTGCATCATTGCCAATTTTTTGAATGACTAACTCTTCCTCTACCAATTTGGATAGTTTGTCTATTATACTTGAATGATCCAATTCTAATTTTGGTGTGCTTGATTTATTTTCAAAAGGGGAGAGGGTGGGTGGGTAGTAGATAACATTAGGATACTTGATGTTGGCAAGGGTATCTTTCCAACTAGGGATCTTGAATGATCTTTTTGAAAGCTCTTGGGATTGAGGAGAGATGTGAAAAGGGAGAATAGGTGTTTGAGTAATAGTATATGAAGAACCAATAACAAGTTTTACACCTACTTTTCCCTTCTTATCCTCCTTGTCAAGGGTGGGCATGATGAAATCTAGATCCATGGCCCATGAAGGCTTTCATATGGGTATTACCTTAGGTTCTTTGGTAGGTATAGGATCTTGAGCACAAGTGGATTACTTTAGAGAAGGAAGGTGAAGGCAATCTACCTTTTGGATGGTTGGGGGAAGAGGCTAAATGTGGAACTTAGAGAGTGGATCGAACTTGATTTTCACCTTCACACCATGTTCAAGCTTGCACACCATATGGGATAAGTCTTTAAATAAATACCCTCCAACCTTAGTCATGAATTCATTACCCAAAAATAAGGTAAAGTGAGATAAAAAATCTGATACAATAAGGTGTTACATAACTAAAAGTTTGGAGTAGGTATGGAAAGTGAGTTGAAGATCTCTAACAATGCTAAATACCTTCATGAAAGACCCATTCCATTGAAAATCAAAGTCAAAAATAGGTTCATATCTCAAATTCAAATTGTTTGCTATTGGTTTAAGAATAATGGAGAGATTTGTCTTGTCATTAAGTGAATAATTATGGACCAAAAAATCTCTTATGACCAATAAGGCAAGAAAGGGAGATGGGGTGACCAATTTATCTAATTATGGCTAGTTTACAAGAGTATTGTAGTGAGGGATAAGAGCTTAGCATTCTCCTCTTTTTTTCTATCTAAGGCTCTCCTACAACCTATCTCTTTCTTTTCTTAATATCTCAATTTATGAATGTAAATAGTTAGTGTTTGGTGTAGGTAGATTGCAAGGGGTAGAAGGTTGATAATAGGACTAGTCATGAGGATGAAGAGGTTTCCATGGAGGTGGAGGGGGCTTAAAATATGGTAGATGGTCATGGTAATCTAGAGGATGTGGATTATATGGGTGAATTGGGCTATGATAAGGTGGATATGGGGGTGGAGAGTAGAAATATTCCTCATAGGACACCATGGTTCCTTATGTAATATGTGAATTGAATCAAAACCCTGACAAAGCCTTCTTAACTTTATAAATATGAAGCCAATAGTCTCCCTAAACTTTAGATTTATTTTAAACCTTATAAATATACTTGACTTTACCCAAGATGACTAAAGATGATGTTATTGATGTCTTCAGCTTTTGAATACCCTCCAATTTCTTTAGAGTATGCTTCAAGGCACTTGAAAGTGGTCCCATTAGGAATGCCATAATTTTTATCTACCTAGATAACACCCAATAGAGGTCATATTTGTTCAATTTTGACCCATATCTAGACTAACATGGGAATGGTCTAAGGTTATGGAATGCCTATAACTAGACCAAACCTCTAAGATTTTTTATGAGGCTAGTTCCTCAGATTTTATAATTTTGACCTTTGCTTCTAAAACCTTAAAAATGGTTGGGATGAAAAGGGACTAGAGATTTGTATAAATTAAAACTATGGTGATGCACCATAAATATTATCCATCCACTCATACTTAATCCTCTAAAACACTAGTGAGACAAAAATAAATAATGTAATCTATGACTCCAAATGATTGCCATGCATCATTACTTCATGTAGAGATTAATAAAGTGAGCAAAACCTAAGGGAGATGATGGAGAGGCTTAGTTCAAGGAACTAATCCAATCGATATGACCATTATTGGATTTAGTCAAATGAAATTAAACACTAAACATAACCTGCATAACCATATAATCTACTAGCTAGGTGAGATCAATACATGGCAAGGGAGAAGGCTATACCAATTATACAAATCAAACTAACATTAAAACAATAGTATAATATAATTAAATCTGAAAATAGTCATCTTATTTATCTCAAGAGGTTATAAGTCTCAATCTTGGTAGAGTCTAGTCATGCCCAAGAGAGGGATCCAAAATAATAGCTCGAAGGCTATATTTATAGAAGGTAGGAACCAAGAGAGAGGGAATTTTGGTGATATAAAAGAGAATCAAATGATCTCAAATATATTTGAAAAGTTATTACAATATCCTCCATAAATCAAGCTCATTCAAACCCTTTGATTGATCTAGGTCACTCCAGTACACTCTAGCCTATTGTATCGTTACAATATCCTCTTAATAATGCTCCATGGTGGATACAATGGTGAGATTAGGTTTTTTATAACTATGTTTATGTATTAGTGTAGTTGCAACACTTGAAACCATCATTTAGAATCATGTCTTGTTGTAAACTGCTTCTAACTAGTTATCGTGGCATGAATAGTGGAGAGAGAGGTCACTTTTATGTAGTTGATCCTGGGGATGATCTATTGGGTTCCACTTTCTTTCCTTCATATCACCCATTGAAAAACTAGTTCCTTCCATCCAAAAATGAAAAACATAGTCAGATTAAAATCACTTTATAATGCAAACCCATGAGTTAAAGGTCCATATTTATCCACATGGATGGTCCCTTTATGTTCTCCATACTTGACTATATCATATTAACTAATCTATAGCATTTTAAATAGCTTAAATGGCATCAAGATGACCCTATAAAACCCTATTTTCCATGGTCAAAAATATCCTCTCAACCCCTATCAAAAATCATAGGCTCACCTTTGCTTTAATTAGTTGTCAAAATCCAGCTTGGCTTGTTGATACATTGACTTATTTTGCTCTATTGATTTTAATTGATATAAATGCCCAAGAACCATCAATACTCTACTAGTTTAATGATCCTTAACACTTGTCATTCCCATATTAAATCTTGAGATTTGTTGACCTTTTGACCTCTGCTTGCCATTAGATCTAAGTGTATGATCGAATGTAGACTTTTAGATCAATTAGGACCCATTGTTTAAAATCTAATGGCTAGTTAATGATCTTAAAATTTACATAATTACTCTTATAAAATGACATTCACGTGACCATAATTGATGATAACATGACCATAAAATTTAAGCTCAATTGGATTTCCTTTGCTCTGTTTAAAACTTGATGTTAGCATGAACGTCTTATAATTTTGGTCTAACTTTGAAGGCCTAGATCTTGAAGTGAAAGAATCATGGAGGTAATAAATTTTTAGGAGATGTTCTTGAGGCCAAATATAATTAACCCATTTGATCTATTGATCTTGTGAGAATTCTAAGTGAAGATATAGAATGCTTAGGTTGACTAGTCTATTCACTCCCTATGATGTCCTGGTGACAGTCGAGTTCATTTGGCTATGAAAAACTTAGCAAAATCTGATTGAGGAGTCAAATTTGTACATGCATAAATCCATTTTTACTTCAACAAAGGACTTAGGACTTAGCATGTACATTCTTGACACAAATTTGAAAAAACCCATATGACCATTTTCCCTTGTAATTACCACACATGCAAGATATATCTTTGTGAATATATTCACTCAGCTCTTTTGGAACTTCTTGAAAATGGCTAATTATGGGAAAACATGCAAAAAGTGATTGAGGAGCCAACTTTGGACGTTTTTAACTTTTGATGCACTTTAGTAGAGGACATAGAACTTGGTACATAAAATTTAGGTACGAATTTGAACAAACCCATATGACCAATTCTCTTTGAATCATCCATACGTGGCAATGGTGACATCATCAAAGTGCCTATTCAAAATTTATATTACTAGGCCCAAGTATCTCAATGAACAAAATGAATAAAAAAATGGATCCCATGCACTTCTAAGCTATTCCAATAATTCTTGGCATCCCATGGGGGCTATACAAATCTGGTCCTAGCCTTAGTAAATGGTAATTTACACTTTAAGTTAACCCAAAGTGTCTTAAAAGCCTTGTGAGAAAATTGAGATACTAGATTACTTATTCCATTTAGAACCTTGTCTATCTGCTCATCCATTAACAACCTATTCTATCTAGACATAAGCTTGGTGTGTGGGAAAAAAATTCTAATAAAGGGTTTACATTGGCATTCCCTAGGAACATGTCTGTAAATGTTTTTTGTTGGTCCTCAAGAATTTTTTAATCAATAAACTATATTCCCTATAGGCTCAAGTATCATTTCTAATGACTCTATGAAAAATTGAGTAGACATTAGGCTTATAGTCTTAAATATTTTTACGTTGGATATGCTAATAGAACCCTTGTTGGCTATTGTTATAATAAAATCATTGATTCTAATTAGGGTCAGTGTTTTGAAATTGATTTTGAAATAGTATTTGGTTGTGGTTTTTCCTTTGTGTGTGATGATGAGGAGGGAGATTGAAGTCAAAAGAATGAATGGTAGGTGGAGGGTTTTGATTCCTCAAACCTATGTTAATATTGTTAGCATTATTATTATTGTTCATGAGCTAAGGTGGATTATTGTTAACCAAATTCACCCTATTATTTTGATATGTGGTGGCATTATAATTCCTATTTAGAATCTTAAGACCTTGATTATTAGAGTTTTTTTGTTTAGAGTTTTTATATCCTCTATTGTTTTGGTTTGGGATGACTATCTTGTCATTAGTTTCATAGGTTCTATAACCACTATCAATGGTCACTTGATAGATTCTGAGATTACTTTTGAGTTCTAATTCATATGGCTGAAAAGGGATTTTTTCACATCTTCTCTTGTATCCTTGTTTAGGGAGTGCAATAAGAGATCACATAGTTCCCTTTGGTCCATGTGTGGCATGCTATAATATGAGTATGAGATTTGTCTCCATATCATAATGAAATGGATAGCTAATTTTTTGTGATCTTTCTTGATGTTCATGAAATATTGTATGTCATTCTTTATGAGTTTTTTCATATTGAAGGCTTTGAAAAAATCATCCATGAGTTAGAAAAAATAATGTATAGACCCCTCAATGAGGCAATACTACCAATTGATGGATATTCCTTCAAGGTTATATGGGAAAATTTTCACAACCATACCATCCTAAGGTAAAATTTCTAGAATAGTAGTATCATATGCCTTGACATGTACATTAAGATCTCCTTCCTTAAATTTGGGGAGGTTAGGTAGGGGACATGGTAGAATAAATCCTCATATATTGTGATCAAAGGGTTATTTAAAGTACTCAACATATGTCCCCATGTCATTGAATTCTATTAAAGGTGTGGTAGAATAATATTGAATGAGTGGGTTTGGATATGAGTGAATCATGTACTCATTGGTGGGAAAAGAAGGTGTTTAGTAGGGTAGTATGGAGTAGGATAGAAAATAGCTATCTAACTGAGTGATTTTAGAGAACATATGATAATAAGGAGGAATAATGCTAGATAAATATTGGATATGTTTTTTTTAGGGATGAGTATACATGGGCATCACGTAACTTGGAAGTATATAAGGAAGTATATGGTTATTTTGTGAAGGTGGATCATACATGGTTGGAATGTAACTCAGAGGGATGTAGGGTGGTAGATTATTGACCAATATTTTATGGAGAAAAGAATAGTTGTAAACACTTCACATAAGATTGTGAGGGAGTCAGTAGGATGGAGGAATGTTAAAAGTAGAGGGATTGGGGATGCCATGAGTAAGGATGTCCCTTGGATATTGGTTTGAGGCATGATTAACAAGAGGTGGGTTAAATGGATACATCAATGGTTGATCAATTGTTGTTGGGGATGGAATATGAAAGGAATGACCATGATTATAGGGGTTAGTGGCCATCCCCTTATTTATAAAGGCTTGGTTACTCTCTAAATATCAAATGTGACCCACTAAGGATGAGATGAGTTCATTTTGGGAAAATGGAATGGTGGTTATGGTGACCTCTTTTGTAGTAATTGTAGGAGGTATGATTTTATGAACATTGATATATTTATTGGGGTTAGAGGCCTCTAGAGAATTTATTGGATGCTACTCTCATGGGTTGGAAATGTTTTGTGTTGGCAAAAATATGCAAAGGTGTTTGTATTCTAATTATCCCATCATCCAAATTGTGGATTCAATTAATTTATTGATCATATTTTACTATACTTTGGACATCTAGGATTTGTAAGTTAATGGATGGTTGTGTTATAATATGAGTCTTTGTCTCACTTTCATTGTTAAAGAACATGTTTTTAGGGTCAGGGTGATTGCTATCGATTCATGATGGATCTAGTAGCTCATGGATCATTACCCTTGATCTAGTTTTTAAGTTGGAAGGATGATTTTGATATTGGGATTCTATGTTTTTTGGATGACTGTTATTATTAGAACTATGAAGGGGGGTTTTGACACTAGGGTGAAGACTCCTTATATAATTTTAAAAGTCTATAGTTCTCTCAAAAATATCTTGACTAGACATATTTAGGGAATATATAATACTAAGACAAAAAAAGGATACGCCTCTCACTTTAGGTTTATTAATTTGTATGCATATGAATGCTAAATTGTGCACTTGGCTTATTGAGGTCTAGATGAGATAAATAATGTAATAGAAGATGATGGGTAACTTAAATGAAATAGGATAAGGCTATACTTGAGGAAAAAAGAAAGAGAATATGGAAGGCTCAAATTTGAAGTTTATTTACTTGGTCGGGAAGAATACAGAGGGTCCAACTAAAAGGACTACATACCTAGATTATTCATCTAAGGCTTCAAGATGACTAAGAATAAGAGTTGAACTATGGAAAGAATGAAATACCTATAGCTGAATCCTAGAATATATAACGTTCTAAAGTGCACTTGATATAATGGGATTAGGTACTCTAGGAAATGGATAGAACTATGAGGATAAAGAGGCTTGGTGAGTATTATCTAATGGTAGTAGAAGATTGAATGGTAATAAGTTAAGTGTGTAGTGTCTTTTGAATGTGTTTTAAGGTAAGTGATTTTTGTTTGGTAATGTGTAAGGATTTTTTTTAGGAATGGTTTTGGTACTTTCACTTGTCTTGGCAATTTTGATTATTAATTATTTTTGTACTTGGACGTGTTTCAACAAGGTTTTTGAAAATAAATTGAAACTAAATGATTATTGAAATGAAAGTATAGAAATAAAAGAAGTAAAAAATAATGAATCAAAGAGAGATATTTTTTATTTTTGTATCCTTTTCTTGAGTTTTTTTGGATGCGTGCAATACTAAAACCAAAATCTAGCCTAACCAATGCAAGTGTTGGTTTCTAGCTTTTATAGGTGCCAATTAAATGATTTTTTTTTATATTTTAGATTAATGGATACATTATTCAAACTAAGGTTTTATAATATTCAAGTAAGTGCAAAATCAAATCTATATCCTAAGTAGCAATATCACAAAGTATCTAGGAGTTTTCTTTGCAAATACAAGCTAGAGTGAGTTTTGGTATTTCTAGGTGGATGTATACTAGGTTTGAATTATTTAATATTTAAAAAGGATGATATTAAATTTATTATTTTATGATTTTATTATATAAAAACAATTTTTTTACTTCATACATATTAAATAAATCAAGTTTAAGATCTAGACTTTCCTTTACTCAGATTTTTCTAGAGTTTTTCTAGGTGTATGTATGCTTTTTTTTGTTAATGCAAGTTTTTTAAACCAAAAATTATTTGCTTTGAAACTAAAAATTGTTTTATTTTTTCCTAAAATTTACTAGTGTTTGGATGCAAACTACATGCTTTCACAAGATCCTAATATGCAAATGCAAACAATAAAGATCTATAGAAGCTATTATTTTTAGTTCAGGAGAGAGGAGATAAAAAAGATTTATTTTCATATATTTGTATTTTTGGAATTAAAAATAATATAATAAATTAAAAATAATATAAACTAATATATGAATAAATAAAATTGAAATTAAAAACCCCCAACCTGAACAAGGTGTAGACCAACTACAAGCAAAGATTTATTGTAGTAAAATAAGCTATCTTCAAGTAGAGAACTCCTTAATTGCTCAATAAAAATACATGTAAATATATAAAAAAGGTATGAAAAGGGGATAATTAAAAAATTAACCATATTAAAATAGAATAGTATCTAAAAAGTGGTTGGATTCATTCATAGATAGCAAAGAAATAGTTACTAATTTATATGAATTCTCATCTTCAAAAACTATGTAGAATAAATGTGAAGATGATCTAAGGTAGAGAAAAATATTTTATAAAATATAAATTAGGTGGGATAGGGTTACATACAGATTAAAATCATCAATACACAATTTGGATCCAAAATTAATCCAAAATTGACTTACTTGTAGAAGAGCAATGGAGCTTTCATGGAGGAGTTTAACTGAGTTGAATTGGGAGTTGAATTTTTGAGGGACTCAAAATTATTGAAAATATAAGGAGTTTGTTTATCTTGATTTAAAGTGAAATTAGGGTAGATAAAATAATAAATTCTACAAAAATCATGCAAAACATGTGAAAATACGAGTTTTAGAAGCCAAGATTAACATGTGAATAAGGAGTGATGAAAACACCACTATTTATTAGTAGTTATTATGTAACCACAAAAAACCATGATAGATTAATCACTATCTATTATGTAACCACTATAGATAATTACAAAACCATCATTAAAATGATGGGTTCATCAATGATGATTATATAACCGTCATGGTGGAAGTGTCACTAATGGGGTAGTTTTGTAATGGAGAGTGTTGAAAGTGTCATGGTTTAGGGAAGTTATATAACCAAGTATAAAATTAAAATATTAAGGAAAAATAAACTCAAATAAATCAATTTTGGATTTTGTATGTTTGATTCACGTCAGATTCATCAATTTTGTATGCAGGTGAATAACACACACAGATTATGCACTTGAATTCTCATGGTCTGGCCAAGATAGCCAACGTAATGGAAAATGATGCATAGCCTAAATGAAATAGGATGATTCTAGACCTGAAAAAAAAGGAAATGTAATATTAAAGTCTCATATTTTAAGGTTATTTAATTGGTGGGAGAAAATGTAAAGGGGTCTCACTAAAGGGACTACATGCCTTGATTTTTAGTCTAAGGCTTGAAGATGGTTGATGATAAGGGTAAAAATATGGGATTAATGAAATACCTAAATCCTAAGAATTTAATTTATATCATTCTAAAGTTCACTTTCTATAATAGGATCACACACTCTAGAAAATAGACTAGTATTATGAGGATAAAGAGGCTCGATGAGTGTCAACCAATGGTAGTAGAAGATTGAATGGTAATATGTTAAGCATATATATTGTTTTGAATGTGTTGTAAGTTAAGTACTTGTTTTTTGGTAATGTGTGATAAAGGATTTTGTTTTCACTCATCTTGGCAAGGTTTTGATTATTGATTATTTTTCTACTTGTGCATGTTTAGACAAGGTTTTTACAAATAAATTGAAATTGAATTTATTTATAAAATTAGATTACATAAATAAAATAATAAATAACTACTTAAATCAAAGAGAGAGAGAGAGAGAGGTAATTCTTTTTATATTTTTCTTAAGTTTTTTAGGATACATGCAATACTGAAAATGAAATCTAGCCTAGCCAATGCAAGTGTTGATTTATAATTTTTTTTAGGTAAAAACTAAATGGAATTGTTTTTCATATTTTTAGATTTTATATGAATTTATATATTTTTAAAACTAATGTTTTAAACATGTAATTAAATACAAAATCATATCTAGATCCTAAGCAGTAATATTATAAAGCATCTAGGAGTTTTCTTTACAAATGCAAGCTATAATGAGTTTTGGTATTTCTAGGTGGATGAAAACTAGGTTTGAATGAATTAGTATTTAATAAGGATCATATCAATTTTTATATATAAAAATAATATTCTCACTTCATACAAATTAAGTATATCAAGTCCAATAACTAGTCTTTCATTTACCTAGGTTTTTCTAGAGTTTTTCTAGGTGTATGTGTGCGTATTTGTTTGTGAATGTAAGCTTGTTAAAATTGAAAATGAGTTGTTTTGAAACTGAAAATGAGTTTTTTTAAAACTGATAATGATTTGATTTTTTCCTAAACTTTACCTAGTGTTTATATTCAAACTACATGTTTTCATAAGATCCTAATATACAAATGCAAACAATAAAGATTTAAGCTATTGTTTTTGGTGCATGATATAAGAGAGAAAAAATATTGATTTTCCTATATTTGAATTTTTATAATGAAAAATAATCTAATGAATGAAAAATAATATAATCTAATATAATATAAAAAATTAATAAATAATAATTAAAGTGAAAACCCCCAACCTGATCAAGGTGTAGATTAGCTAGAATCAAATATTTGTTGTAGTAAAATAAGTTATTATGAGGTATTTAGATCCTTTATTATTAAATAAAAGTGATTATAACTCTATGATAATAGAATTAAAATGTGAGAAATAAATAAATACATAATCTTTTAAAAGAAGAGAAACTGAATAGTGGTTAGGCTAATTCACAAATAACAAATAAATAGTTGCTGATTCATATGAATTATCCTCTCCAAAAAAAATTATAGAATGACCTTGAAGATGACCAAAGGTGGAGTAAAATATTTTACAAAACTAAAATTATTAAAGATAGGGTTATGTAGATATTTAAAACATCAATCTTCAATAAAAAATTTAGATCCAAAACCAAGTCAAAATTTACTTACTTGTATAAGAGCAATGGAGCTTACATGAAGGAGTTTAACTAAGTTGAATTGGGAGTTGAAATTGGTAGGGACTAAAGAATATTTAAAATATAAGAGGGAGTGATATGGAACTAACTGGTGGTGAAATAGGTGGATGAAGTAAGAATCATGATAAAAATCATGTAAAATGCATAAAAATGTGAGTTTTGAAAGCTAAAAATAACATATGAATAAGCAGTGATGGAACCACCACTATTTACAACTAATGATTACGTAACCATTGTAAACCATGATGGGTTTATCACTCTCCATTATTTAACTAATATATATTATTATTAAACCACCACAAAAATGATAGGTTTTTTAGTGATGATTACACAACCACCATGGTAGAAGTTTGACCAACGAGGTAGTTTTGTAATAGAGAGTGGTGGAAGTGTCACAGTTTAGGGTGGTTCTATCATCAAGTACACAATTAAAATACTAAGGTAAAAGAGAATCAAATAAAAAAAATTAAGGTTTTTTAAGACCAAAATGAGAATAAAAAGAGGTAGATAATGTCAGAGAGGACTGAGTCTGAGCATGTATGTGGAGATCACTGCATCATCATTAGATTTATTGCAAATGTTGCATCATGTGATTTTTGGGTGTATACAAGTACCTAATACTTTTATGGGAGAAGCTTGAAATTAATCTTGATGATTATCAAAAACTATAATAATTCATTATTGGAAGGTTCCCTAATATAAAATAGAGGTATATGAATTCTTATTTTTACCTGTTGTATTCCATTGAGGATAGTCCTTAGCATAATGATCTCATCCACATGTAAAACATCCACTAGGTGATCACTTCCTCTCAAATTGATTTCTTCCCTTTAATCCTGATTTGAAAATATTTCTATTTTTCTTATTCCCTAAAGGGTTATTAAACCTTGAATTATGACTATTGAACATGTTCTTGTAATTCCCATTTTGTTTACATTTTTTTCTTGAAATTAGTTTTTGAGATTCCAAATTTCTTTTTAAATTTATCTTTGACTTCATCATGTGATTTTAGCTTTTGATCTTAATTAACTACATTCTCAAAGATATGGTCCATGGTGGATGGCCCATGAACATCTACTTCACACCCAATCTATGTATTTAAACCCATGATGAACTTATTGATAAAATAATGTTCATATTATTGGTTTTGAGTATGTATTTCAAAAACTTCATGAATTTTTCCCAATACTCATTTACTAACAAGTCTCCTTATTTTATATTTTATAAATTTATTAATTTATAATCAAAATACAACTATGAAATCCATTGAGACCTAAAAAAGGCTATAAACTACTCTGAAGTGATGGTATTGGAATCAAGACTCATCCCTAGCTTCTTATTGACCCATTAAGTTGTTGCTTCACTATCCAATTAATAGGCTCACCAAATAGCCTTGGTCACCTCAAAATAATTTCAAATTTTAAAATATTTTCCATCTCTATAATCTAGGTTTGATATCCATCACCCAAAACTGTGCCATCAAACTTGGGTGGATTAACTTTATTCATATATTGTATAAGTTATGCAGCTACTTAAGCTCTTACTACTTGCTACTCCTTAGCATGCCCTTATTCCTAAGGCTCTTCCTGACCAATTGGTTATTCAACTTGTCCTTTTTATTTAATTTTCTTTCCCTGCCCATGAAATTCCTACTTTGGGATTGCTAATTTGTCTCTTGTTTTTTTATGATAGTGAGGATCTAATTTAGATTTGTATCTTGTTTTATTGCCAAATGATTAGGATCATCTTGAGGATTCTCATTATAAATCCCCTCAACATTTGATCTTCCACATACCATTATCATTATTAAAATAAGATAAATAATTTAACATTATTGGATTCCTTATGTCCAAACATTTTAACCTATGCTCTAATACCACTTGTTACAACCCCACTAAATTTTACTAAGACATGTAATTTTTTTAACTTTTAACTCAACATACATTAGCATAGCCCATTTCATTATTTAACATAAATGATTTAATTTTTAAGAGGTAAAAATATTTATTATATTATGTAAAAAAATAACTAACCCACTATTTATGTCATGTTACATTTAGCTTACAAATAACATTTAATAGTGACGAAGATAAAATCTATATTGTATAACATATACAGAGTGATTGGTACAACAAACCCTAAAATAATTCATTCTTATAACTAAACAAGAATACATAGCCACTAATGTTATATTTATGAATAAAGTACAAATATATAGGCATTATTATAAATAATCATAATGAATTGATTGTTCAAATAATATAATTTATATTAAATATTACATAATATGAAGTATAATGATACATCAAAGCTTCATATGATAACTTAAAATCAATACAATAGACATGAGTATGCATCCAAAATAGTTGATCAATTAAAAAGAGGGAGAGAATCATCTAGGGTCTTTTCCTCCAACCACAAATCATCAGTCTCCCACACACCTCCCCATAATGAGTAGCCCTTCAATTCATGGAGGGGCATATAATGGTAGTGCAGATATCAAAAACTCATATAGAATCATGTGTAGTACAACTATTAATACATGTAGTGGTCATATAGACCATGGAAAACAATTTTCTATCTAATATGACATTACACATACACATGTAAACTAGACAATATAATAGCTTGACAATGTTTTCAATTATAACATTATTAGGCCAAAGTTTTCATTATATATTTCATATCTCTCATGAGTCTAAGTCAAATCAACACACACACACACATACTCTCTGCTAATTAATCTCAATCTCTCTTATGTTATCGGATGATAAGTATATACATTTCATGGCCTCAGCCTTATATACCAATCATCGCTTAACATAAGAGAACATAGAACTGTATAAAGCCATACAATAGTTATAAAACCTTTCTATTCATAACTTGTATCATAAAATCAACTAATAATTCATGTCATATCTATTAAACCATTTTGAACAAGTTCAAACATCTTTACAACATATTATCTTTGTCATATACACTAATTCCAAACAACATAGATTCTTTTACATCAAATTTCATAATCATATAATTCAAGAATGAGCATGTCTAATACAACATTGCCATATCAATGGATCTCAAGTAATTTATTATAATACAATTATTTGATGCACAAATTAAAAGGTTTCAAAATACTAATGTCCTTTCAAACATTTTATTTCCCTATTGCTTAATCAAATGAGTAATAAATAAAATGACACTCCATTGTTTATAGAAAAGAACTATCCTCAATAGGCTTATTCGACCCCAAACCATTGTTGACTATAAATCTAAATTATTGATTTTATTATTTCAAACAACTTTATATGATGCCTTTATTTATGTATATATTTACTTTAGACACCTAAAATTGGTCACCAATGGCTTCAACCAAACTTTAGATCAATTCTTACCAACCATTGCAAATTAAGCCTAAGAATCACTAAACATCCCTAATTTGCTTGTGAATGATTAATAAAAACTCATAATCATGTTGAGACATCTCCAATTTGGGTATCCTATCATAAAAAATAAAAACCTCTTATGGATTCATCTATATTCATCATGTGGTATCATAACATGTAATTTGGACTATAGACCTATTAAATGGGGCAAGTGCACACATGAAATTAAATCAAATCTTGAAAATACTAAAAATCTTAATCAAAATTAATTAAAATACTAAACCAAGTTAAATGCCTAGTTGAACTATCCATGTGAAATTAATAAAATTAAAAAAAAGGAAATTCAAAAATGCAAATATCCTAGCTTTTCATGATTACCTTTTGTGAGTTGTCAAGCCTTTGCAAATATCTCAAATTATCTCACCCATTCTTATTCATTACAAATCATTAATTTTTGACACTTTTTAACTCTATTGGTATTAATTAAATAACTTAGATTAGGTTTTAACCCATTCTATATTTAAACTACACCTTAACTCACCTTGAGTTGGGGTTAGTTCCTAAGCCTATAAATACAGGTATTTGCCTCTTCATTTGAAGAGCTTAGATATTGTAAAGTTATAATGTAGGTTTTTGCATAAGACTCATAACATTAATGTTATAATGCAAAAATATTGAGCCAATCCATCAAGAAAGCATAATCCATAGCAAGCCACAAGCCAACAATGGTGCCAAATAGAGAAGTAGATAACCAAACTCTATTGCCAAAGAATCTTTGAGCACAAGTCGAGCGAGCCACAAAAAAATCACTTGGAGCTCTCAAGGAAGGTAAGGGATTTTTCATTCTTTACATTTTAGTTGTGATTTCATATGTATTTTTTCACTATGTTCCCATTAAGATCTAGGTTTAGAGATTTTAGCATGTTAGTGTGTTTATTTCATTTGTTTTGTGAAACTAATACTTGATCTAACTCTATTGTAAAATTATTATGATCACAAATGGCATAACCGGTGGGACCTAAATGCATCCCATGTACCAAAGAGACCAAGATGAAACTCATAAATATTTAAATAAATGATTGAATATCTTCAAAATTAGATTTTTAGATTTGTTTTTTCCCTATTTTTTATTTTTATGCTAATTCAGATCTACAAAGAGACTGACATCAGTCAACCATAACTGATATCAGTTTTGCCTAACCATCATCAGTTCTACCTAACTGATCTTAGTTTTGGGTGACCATCATTGGTCAGGGTGTAGGGGAATACACAGTTTACAAAACTTGCATTTTGAATCTTTTTAGCATTCCTACTAGATATTTCTTGGTTTCATTGATCTTTATACTCTCTATTTAATCACTGTGTTGCAGGTTTTAAGGAGTTTTTATCATATTTTTGAGCTAACATTTTTGCCTCATTTTGGTTTTACCTTTGGGTTCATAGGAAATCAATATTAATTCATATTGACTGGTATCAGTTATTACTAAATGACATCTGTTATCTAGTAACCGATATCAGTCATAGGTGATTAGCATTAATCTTTGTGTGAAAAATACATAGCAAACCTGAGAGCTATATTCCTAAATATTATTTTCTCATCCTTTATTTTTCTTCAAAGTGGGAGGAAACTCTCTAACCGTTGTAGGGCCAATGTAGGATTAAGACATGAATTTGCAATTTTAAATCTATGAACATTTAATTTTGGGTGTTTAAAATGAATTTAGCTAAATATTGAAAATTTGGTTTTAAGTTCTTAAAATGAGCATGGGTGTTTTTTATTAGTTTGTGTTGTCAAAGTTCTTACAATTTTTTCAAATAAGCCAAAGGGAAAAATAACTTCATCAAAACATTTCATTTGGCACATAAAAGAAAAAAAAGATTAAATTTGAATGTGTTTTAATCTTGTTTGCTTCATCTTTTTGTGTTTAAAAAGAACATAGTTCATTTTTTACGCCTTGGATGTTTCTCAAAAAATTTGAAAGTTTCAAACAATGCCAAGGGTGCCAAAAAATTCATAACACATTTCATTTTTGGTGCCTTAAAATGAAATTTAAACCACTTAGTTTGTGCTTTGGAAAACTTTTATTTTATGCCATGTTTATTTGAACTTGTTTTTTTGTTTTCATAAAATGAAGAGTGCATGTATGCTCTCCCCCCATCCCCTATGGGGAACTTGGGCGACCAAAAACAACTTTTCACTTGTAATCTTTGCCTTGTCCAAGGCATGGAAAGAATGTTGTCTAGGATCTCCCTAAATCTTGTATGGTTTGGGTGATCTAAAAGCAACCTCTAAAGTCTTTCCACTTAGTCATTTATTTCATGAAATTTGGCTTGTGAAGGGGATTTCATAGCATCTTCACAAGTTATCTAGGGAAGAATTGAACTAAGGTTTCATCTCCCAAAAGTGTTTCAACCCCATTCCATGGTAGGGTATACAAATCAGGGCACATATATTGTGAGAACTAGGGGGTTGAGTGGCTAACCTCTCCTTTTGTAATGAAGAGCTGAGTAAGGTCTAGTTAACCAAGGGATTCCACTAAGAATGCCATCGATAGAATCACTATGAAAAAGAATAGACCCTTAAATAGTAAGTTAACTAGTATGAACTCAATTTACATGATGCATCTCCAATGTTAATCACAATTGGGACCAATCTAGATGTTCAAAAATTATAGTTTTAGTCAACCCCATTTGACCAACCTTGTCAGTTATAGGATCTAGGATGATACATTTAGATGTTATGTCATTTCATCCTTTTATTTCTTGGTCTTTTGAGTCTAAAACCATTTTTTTGTTTATGTCATGTCATACCAAATTTTGTTTATAAGTCACTCCTTTATTTGAAGAGGTTTTATGCTGGCCATTTTGTTACACACCTTTGCCTTAAAAACTTTTACCAAACTTGTTTGAGTGTGTCACTTTATTAAAATGGTAATGTTATGCTACCCAAATCATTTCAAGTTTTTATGCCTTGAAGTCTTTGAAAGAAACCTTTGTCATACTTTTAGAGTCTGATAACATCATTAAGCTGCTTAATTTATTTCAAAACTTGTTTGCCTTGTGCCAAATACCATTTTTTAGAACCAATGCCCTATATATCTTTTGAATATATGCCTAGTGCCATTATGCCATTATATTTTATCTATCTTATTATTTTTTTGAAGATGCCTAGTTTTTTAAGTTGAGTTTTTAATTAACCTTGCTAAGTTTAAATTTAAGCATTTATTGATTATTGTTTATGCCTTGTCTAATTAGGGATTACACACCAATCTTTCTCTTTTGGGTTGTGTAACTTAGGTTAATTCATTACCCAGTTTTGAAAACTATTGCTTGGATCTTTGCCTAATGTTGTTATGCCTTTTAATTTTGTCTATCTTGTTTGTTTAAATGAGCCTAGTTTTCATTATTGTTTGTGCCTTTTATTTGGGAGAAACAACATATCTCTTCATATGCCTTTTGTCTTATTTCTTATGCCAATTGACCAAGTTTATGCTTGAAGTATGTATGCCTAGTCTATGCTAAAGTGTTCCAAGTTTGTTAGATTAGAATCTCACCTTTGTTTAAAGTCTAGATTTTGATGTTGTGTTTGGACAAAAGTCCTAACATATGCCTTGTTTTAGCCTAGCTTTTAATGTCAGATTTGGCCAAAATACCTAGAAACCTTTTCATTTTCCTAGAATAGACCTATTCGGAACACTTTGTCCCTAGATTCTGGCATGTCAGTTTTTATTCAGCCACTTGACCTTTTGTGTATGAGACATTTGACATTAGACATATGACATTAGATTATTTTATACCAAGTTTTAACATATACTATTTTGGAGATACAGTTCCCCTAGACTAAGTTATACCAAGTTTGAACCTTTTATCCTTTGGACATCATTTTTAGGAGTTTATATAACTCCACACCTTTTTGTGGAGATTTAATTATTGATGCAGATATGTCTAACTACATTTATGATGGAGTTATATACAATCCAAGTTATGATATAATGATCACAAAAATGGTCTTTTCTCAAAACCCCTATGGTGAAGAAGTGGTTTATGAGACGGACCCATATCCTTCTTACAATCCTCAAGCTAGGGAATAAAGCCAAGTATCAAATTTTTTGATAGCTTATTTTGGTAGGTTGGCATATTATACTTTCCCTTTGTTGAGTACCCAATACCCCACCTATATCGTTAACCCTCCTTTAGACTGCACAAGCCACCAAGCTCCATTACATCTAAGAAATATCATTACCATACTTGTTAAAAGTACAATCACTAAGATTAGGGGTGAATTAGTGAGCCCAAATAATCCAAATTAAATTTTGATCTTTGCAAACACTTAATTAGTTACCATAAATAATCATAAAGTATACACAACATTCACATCAATGAGCAAGAGAGACAATGCAAGATCGATCACATAACACATGACATATGTGGGAAACCCTATTGGGGGAGAAAACCCATTGGAATCTACAATTGGAATATTTTCCTATAATTAAAATATCTAATTTAGACCATCTACAAATTATCAAGGAACTAAAATACCTATTTAGTGAAACTCCAATCCCACAAGGTGCTACCACACCCTGTCTAGCTGAGTTGCAACAACAACTAGGCCTTTTATCAAGTTTCACCTTTCAAGAAGTCTATAACCACCTTATATTCTGAGATAAAATAATAACACCTATGAACACGTCCACCTCTAAACTAATGTTAACAATACCTGATGATGGACCTCTATTTATCACACTTCACCTTTTCTCACACTCAAACAATAAGTGGACTATTTTACCAATAAAATTATGACCAATAGGTCATACAAATAATATTCAAATTGACTTGCTCTTAAACACATATTTAGGGTACTCTAATTATGTTTTTCTCCATAAAAACACACACATAATTCTATCTCCAATTGCTCCTTAGTCTCACATACAAAGTCTAGAAATCACCATCTTTGATTTCACTATTTATAGAGTAATCTTGATAATCACCACCTTGGTTGGACATTAGGAAAGTATTAACCCATAATAAAACTATCTTACAAAGACAAATCTCAATACATTCTTCATAGGTTGGCTATAGCACCTATGGGTTACCCTTAAGGAACTACACCTTTTAATAAGGCCCTTGTAGCCCTTATAGGTCTCATGTGACCCAATTCACTTCTTTAGCACACCCTTAAGAAAAACATGAAAACATGACCACTTTTAAATACATAAGTCCACTCCTTATGTCCCCTTAAACATATTCAAATGATTTTAGTCAACTTATCTCACCTCTATGTATGCTTAAATAACTCAAAAACTGACCTGATGCACACAATCACCATGAACAAACACATAGTCAACTCCTCAAGCATTTTTCATAATTAAGATAGATTGATCAAACTTTAAAAATACACAAAAATAATCCTCATGGAGTTTAAAACATGTTCCAATTGATAATTCATCATGAGAAATTGAAACAACATTAACACAAGCTTGAATATCCTTCTTGGGTCACTTGAAAAATAAGCACAAACACACAATTAAATTCTAAGATCAATGTATTTGACTATACTTTATTTCATATCTTCAAATTTATATATCTATATGTGCCTTGGAGTCCTCTACCACTTTTATTTTTTCTACATGAGCAAATTCATCTTTTATCAAAATATATAGTCCAAAAACCAGACACTAGTTTTTTCCTTTGCAAATTCAAATATTCAAATGCAAATAATCATAGTTAACCTTCAAACACAATGCTTCAATCTTGTGAACTTTATCTCATATCAAATATGCACCATCGATCTTATTCAATATTTAACATATAGTCTACCAATATTATATGTTAAACCTCTGTCACTTTGACCTCATCTCATTTAATCTCAAAATGTTAACTCAATTCACTTTGTTGATCTACGTGGATTAGTTAGGTCTTTAGAGATCAACACTCACCATTCAATCAAATTTTATAAACACACACTCACTACTAGATCATTAACCTATACCTTTTCTTAGTCATTAAACATTGTGTACCTATCCTCATCTCATTAATTCCTAAATTTTTGGAGCAATGTGCACCATCGATCTTGCTCTAGATTTAACGCTTGTATAAATGACTATGGGGACCCTTTCAATATGCTCGAGTAGCCATTTTTACACCTTAATAAATTCTTCTATGCTTACTCACATGATTTCAAACTTGGACTAGATAATCTCCTCATATAGGAGAATACAACAATATGATACATAGCTCTTGGAACTCTTGCATGTGCAAGATATAACACCATTATAATGCCTTCTCAGATAAATTTTTCACAGAGCCAACTATGACAAAACCTACTTGAGAGGCCAACTTTGAGCATTTATAACATTTGCTGTATTTCATCACATAATCTCAAATTTAGTACAAATCATCTATGCTCAAAAATAAACAAACCCATATGATCAATTTTTCTTGACAACTTCACATGTGAAATATATAACACCATCAATATTTTCACTCATCTCTTTTTGCCATACTATAAAATTGGCTATCGAAAAACACAGTCAAACTACTTGGGAGCTTGACTTTACACATGCATATATTTTGATACACTACATCTCATAATCTAAAAATTAGCACAAATAAACTATGCATAAAAATGAACAAACCCATATGATCATTTTGTCTTGAAACCTCAACATGTGAAAATTATAACCTCATCAACATGCTTACTTAGCTCTTTCTAGATACATTGCAAATTTGGCTAAGTGTGGGACAATAATGAATTCTAATTGTGAAGCCAACTTTACACCTTTATATCTTTAACCAAGCTTAGATGCATGACTTGAGATTTGACACATAAAAACTAGGGACTAATGTGATCAAAACCATATGACCCACTCCCCTTGAATCCTTCTCACATTGCAATGGTGATGTCAAACTACCTACTTAGATTTTCTACCACTGGACCCAAAGTGTCTAGATGAGAATAATGATGCATTAGGTGAATTTCACTCATGAAAATAAGTAATCAAAACATTCTTAACTTCTAATAAGACCCCTTTCACATGCTCAAATCACCATACTCAACCCTAATCCTTTCTATCCATGTCAATACTTAAGATCAATAAACCATACATATAGCATACCAAAAACAAACACATTGTACACTTTGTCATTATCACATAGATTATCAAGGCACTTCATCCACTCACCAGGAAACCTCCATGACATGACCATGATAACTCTCAAATAATACCCCCCTTTATCATTGATGCCAACAACCATCATATATAGCAATATTCATCTCACCTTCTATCTCTTTAAGCACTCCCACAATAGAAACTTTCTCCCCAATAGGAACTTTATCCCCCTTTGACATAATGACAAAGTGGGCACAAACTAATCCTAAGGACCTAAAAATAGTATCAAATAGAAAAGGAACATCTTAGAAAGATGATACAAACCCCCCTTACCTTGAGCTTACTTCAACTTGCCTTGACAACATCCTCTTGCTCCATGCCAACACTCTCTTCAATCAATCATTGCAACCAATGAAGAAATAACACAAAAAATCATATAAATCTTGATGGAACACATCAATAAACTTCTAAGAGGGACTCCCCCTAATAATTTTGAGTAATTACACCTTTTGAGCATCTTCAGATCTCCACACACCATGACAAACCACCTTGCAGGCTTACCGACCTTCTTTCTCAAGACACTTCCATGACCACCAACTCTACATCTATACTATAAAAAATAGGAAACATACATATAACTAACCTAATAATATACCTTACAATACTCATACCTTTCTCTTCTGAAGAAATTGAGCAAAAATCATTCTTCTTCAAATTAGGCCTCTCTAGCCTCGTTGTAACCCTACCTAAACCTTGTAGAGCCCAAAATTTTCATTAGAGACATCTTAAAGACTTGGAAATACATATCTAGAGCACTCATATGCCCCCTCAATCTTACCAATTTTCATCACAAAAATCATCCTATGCAACATACTTCCTTCACAAACTAACTATCCAATTAGGCCTTCAACTTGACAAAAACTTGAATATAACTTAAGAACCATAAACCTTCAAATATTTGTGAAGATTTATTTAACCACACATTTGGCCCATTAAATAGATTAATAAGCCTTAGATATCAACTCATAAATTAGACCAATTTTCTATCAGAGCTTAAAACCTTAGAATCTTAAAAATAAATAAAGTCAAAATAACACCTTCTAGTTAACATACACCTCTAAAACTTCTTGTACACCTAGAGATAACCATTAGACACTTATGGACCAATATTTGTGATTCCACACCATTGTAAACCTTGACTTCATATTACCCATTTTAGGCCTACTTGCCCTTAAGCCAAAAACTGATAAAATCAAGAGCACTCAAAAGTCTTCAATTAACACATACATAACTTCAAACCTCAAAAACACCTAGAGCACACCACACATAAATTAATAGACCTTTATGAGCACCAAACACTTCTTGAAATTTTCATCAATCTCATTAATCCAATTAGAATCACCCAATCTGACTCTATACTACAACTCTTTCACGAACCTTTGAAATAGGCTCATGAACATGTTACTCCCCCTTAACCAAAGACCTTCTCTAATTGGCATTATCATCTTGAGTAAACAAACTTGCTTCTCCACTAAAAGGAGTCTCTTAAGAATCATAGATAGAGACAACTTATATACTTGAATGTTTTAAAACAAAAACAATTCATCATATTCCATATCCTCCTTACTCATTTAATATTTTAAGTTCTTCTTTGGCTTAGGAGAAATAACTTCCTCATCCACCACAACATTCTCCTTTTCTTCTATGATTAAATTGATAATACGTGGAGACAACATAGATTCATTCAATACCTTTTCATCTGAAGAAACTTCCTTGTAGCTTGGAATGTCTTCATTAGGCACAAATAATTGATGTTATTTGTATGATGGATGTTCATAAGTAGCAAGATATTCATTTGGATCCATAAATTCCTTATGACTAGCTTCAATCATCACCTTGGTATTCTCTTTGAGCTTGATCTCTTCATTCTCAATATGATAAAAAAATGAGGACTCTTTATACTCTTCAAGTTTTAAAAAATTATCCACCATGGAAAATAAATTACTTGGACTTATAGTCTCATCATGACTCACATTTGTAACCTTTGACTTCCATGTGTTAACTTGCCTTCTTTGTTGAACTCTAGGAACCTAATTAAATCTAGTATGTCTTGTATGCCTTTACTTTTATAACCAAGCAATGTGACTTATTTTTTCACAATTCTAGCACACCGTAATTTTTACAAGAAATGTATCTTGCCTTACCTTATTTGGATATAAATTTGCAGTGTGTCATATGTCATGACAAACAAAATAACCTCCCCTTTTTGAAGAGGACTCACCTTGTCTAATCTTTTATGGATAATGGTTTGTAAAGTGGCTCATATTAAGATCGTTAAATCACTTGATTTTGTTCACACCTTTTGACTGATGACACCCATCATAGTCCCATACAAATTCATTTCTAACAGGTCTCTTACACTCTCTAGAACTATGATCGAATTGATTACATGTATAATAGTAACCATTGAATCTAGCATACCTCATGGCATTTGATTGTTTGATCTTATTTATATTTACTCTACCAACACATTCAATCCTTGTCTAATGATTTGTCTTCAAAGTATGATTGTCATGGTTCACATTAGTCTTTATCTTATCTTGAGTAAAATTCTTTTGTTCTTCTTCATATCCAAGACTAGTTCTATCACTAGCAATCTTTTGACCACTCAGAATGTTGTCTAGGTCACATGAGCTCTTTTCAAATCTCAAGAATGTCTTCACCTTCTTTTCTAACTCAGATTTAAAAGACTCATTTTTAGAAACATACATTAAACATTCATCTTCTTTAGCTTTTAGGCTTGTAGACAAAATTTCCAATTGAAAACAAAGATGCTTGATCATATCTTCATGATTTTTGGTGTTTTCATTTAATCTTTCCTCATACACATTGAATTTATCCTTATAGTCCTTGATTTATATTTAATATTATTATTGATCTTTTTTTCAATCTTCAATTCCTCAAGAGCATTCATCAAAATAGTCTCATAGTCCACCTCATCTTCATCATCATCTAAATCACTCCAAGTAGACTCTTTCTGATGTGAGTAACTTCTTTCCTCAGCCATAAATAGGGATTCATCTTCAATAGTACCATCACCTTCATGATCATATTTTGAGTCACTATCTTCACTCTCATCTGATGAACTACAATCTTTTTTGGTGTAAAGACTCTTCTTATTTTTCAAGTGCTTCCTTTTGCTGTTAAACTTTATGAAACCTTTATCTTATTTTATTCATCTTGGCCTTCATCATGCTCTTCACCATCATTATTCTCATGCTTATGAGGGCACTTCTGAGAAAAATTTCATATCTCTCCATAGTTGAAATATTTGAAGGGTAGTTTACCCTTATACTTCCTTGAGCCAGTGTTCAATTTCCTAGTAATCAAAGTAATTAGTTCATCATCATCAATATCAAATATGTCATCCTCTTTGGATTTATTACCTTGGAATGATTCATCTTTGTCTTGAATGATAATTCCTTCTTTTGTGGTATATCATCATTCTTCCTCATCTCATAAGCAGTAAGGGTGCCATGTAATTGATCCATCTTCAACTAAGTAAGATCATGACTCTCTTCTATAGTAGATACTTTTAGACCAAACTTAGGGGAAAGAGACCTTAATACCTTTTGAAAACTATTAGTCTCTTCAATATTTTGTCTAAGACCTTTGATGATGTTCACAATCTCATCAACTCTCTATAGAAAGGATGCCACAATATATTTTTTGTTCATCTTGAGACTTTCATTTTTGCTTTCTACGAGTCTGTAATTTATCAAGCTTAACCTTTGAATCTCCTTTAAGAATAGTATTCAATTTATCCCATATTTCCTTAGCATAAGTGTAATGAATTACTTTGGTGAACTTAGTTTTTTTAAGACCACAAGTGAAGACATTTATTCCCTTAGATTTATTCTCAAACAACTTCTTATCTGCAACACTAAATGGATGAATATCAGGAGTAACATAACCATCCAAAATTGATTTCCATACATCAAACCCTAGATACATAATTTTGGTCTTCATCTTATCACTCCAAAATTCATAATTGGATCCATTGAACATTATTTCTTTCTTAGTAGATAAACCACCTTACACATTCTGATTACACATTGTACCTTGGATCATGTTCAAGCTATCAAGCCTTTACCAAAGGACCTTGATTTGATACCAATTGTTAGAGGTGCAATCACTGAGAGTGGGGGGTGAATCAATGATCCCAAATAATACAAATTAAATTATTCTCTTTGTAAACACTTAATTAGTTACCATAATCAATCATGAAGCATACACAACATTCACATCAATGAGTAAAAGAGACAATGCAAGATCAATCACATAACACATGACATACATAGGAAACCTTCTAGAGGGAGAAAACCCATTGAAACCTAAAATTGGACTACTATCCTATAACAACAAGATCCAATTTAAACCATATACAAATTATCAAGGAACTATAATCCCTATTTAATGATACTATAATCCCACAAGGTACTACTATACCTATCTAGCTAAGCTACAACAACAATTAGAATTTTTAGCAAGTTTCACCTTATAAGGAGGCTAAAACCACCTTAGATGTTGAGATACCAAAATAACACCTATGAACACATCCAACACTTAACTGATGTCAAAAACACCTGATGATGGACCTCTATTTATCACACTTAACCTTTGCTTACATTCAAACAACAAGCACACTATTCTTCCAATAGAATTATGACTAACAAGTCATACAAATAGTATTCAAACTAATATACTCTTCAACACATCCTCAAATCACTCTACCCATCCTTTTATCCACAAAAACACACACACACACACAAGCCTCTCTCTAATCACTCCTTAGTCTCACATACAAATTCTAAAAATCACCATCTTTGATTTCACTATTTATAGAGCAATCTTGATAATCATCTCCTTGGTTAGCCATTAGGCATGTATTAACCCTTAAGACAAATATATTATAAATTTAAATCTCAATACATTCTTCATAGGTTGGCCATATCACCTATGGGTCACCCTTAAATAACTACACCTTTTAATAAGGCCCTTGTAGTCCTTATAAGTCTCATGTGAACCCATTGACTCCTTTAGCACTCCCTTGAGAAAAAAAAGAACGTATGACCAATTTTAAATACACAAATCAACTCCTTATGTCTGTTTCAAAATACTCAAATGATCATAATCAACTTAGCTCACCTTTATATATGCTCAAACATTGACCTGATACATACAGTCATCATGAACAAACACATAGTCAAATTATCAAGAATTATTCATACTTAAGATATATTGATCACACTTTAAAAATACACATAGATCATTCTCATGGAGTCAAAAACATGTTACAATAGCTAATTAATAATGAGACATCAAAATAAGCTCTAATATTCTTCTCGAGTCACATGTAGAATAAGAACAAACATGCAATCAACTTATAATCTCAATATCTTTGATTATACTCACTTTTAAATCTTAATATATATATATATATATCTAGATGCACCTTGGGGTCCTTTACCACTTTGGATTTTACTACATGAGAAAATTCATCTTCTATCAAAAGATATGGTCCAAAAACTAGATACCAATTTTACCCTTTGCATATTTAAATATTCAAATGCAAACAGTCATAGTTAACCTTCAAAAACAATGCTTGAATCTCATGAACTCTCAACTTAGATCAAATATGTACCATCGATATTGTTCAATATTTAACATATAGTCCACTAATGTTAAACATTAAACCTCTATCACTTTGATCTCATCTCATGTAATCTCAAAATGTTGACTCAATGTGCTTGATCAATCTATGTGGATCAATCAAGTCTTTACCAATCAATGCCCACCATTTGATCAAATTGTATGAACACCCATTCATTATTGGATCATTATCTTGTAGTTTTTCTCAATAATTAAACATCATGTACCTATCCTCATCTCACTACTTCCTAAATTTTTGGAGTAATGTGCACCATCTATCTTAATTGAGCTTTAAATCTTTCAGAAATGACTAAGTATGGGGACCCTTTTAATATTCTTGAGTAGCCATTTTTACACCTCAATAACTTCGTCTATGCTTACTTGCATGATTTCAAACTTGGACTAGATGATCTCACATAGGAGAATCCAACCATATGATATAGAGCTCTTAAAAATCTTGTATATGTAAGGTATAATGCCATTAGAATGTTTTCTCAAAATATTCTATCATAGAGCCAACTATGTCAAAACCTACCTAAGAGGCTAACTTTGAGCATCCATAACATCTACTATATTTTAGTGCATGATCTCAAATTTAGCACAAGTCATTTATGCTTAAAACTAAACAAACCCATATGATTATTTTTTCTTGACACCTTCACATGTGTAAGATATAATACCATCAAAATTCTCACTTGGCTTTCTCTACCATACTACAAATTGGCTAAGTATGGGAAAACATAGTCAAATTACTTGGGAGCCTAACTTTGCATATGCATATCTTTTGATGTGTTATATTATATGGTCTAAAAATTAGTGAAAATAAACTAGGCATAACAATGAACAAACCCATATGATCATTTTGTCCTAACACCTCCATACATGTGAATGCTAACCTTATCAACATGCTTACTCAGATTTTTTTGGGTACTTTGTAAATTTGGCTAATATGGGAAAACAAGAATTCTAATTAAGAAGCCAAATTTTCACCCTCATATCTTTAAAAATTCTTAGATTCATGAATTAATATCTAGCACATAACAACTACGGACTAATTTGATTATAACCATATGACCCACTCCCCTTAATCCTTCCCACATAGTAATGGTGACATCATCAAACTACCTCCTCAGATTTTCTACCACTGGACCCAAAGTGTCTAGATGAGAACAATGATGCACTGGGTGAATTCCACTCATGCACATAAGCATTCAAATCATTATTAACTTTTTATAGGACCCATTTCATATTCTCAAATCACCAAACTCAACCCTAATCCTTTTTATCCATGTCAATACTGAAGATCAACCAACCATACATAAAACATACTAGAACACACACATTGTACACTTTGTCATTATCACATAGATTATAATATCACTTCATCCACTCACTAGGAAACCTCCATTACACCTCCATCACACCACTATGACATCATCATAACAACTTTCCAACAATATCCCCCTTTTTCATTGATGTCAATAACCATCATATATAACAATATTCAACTCACCTTCTCTCTCTTCAAGCACTCCCATAACAAAAAATTTCTCCTCAATAGGAAATTTATCCCCATTTAACATAATGAAAAAGTGTGAAAAAATTTATCTTGAGGACCTAAAAAGACTATCAAATGGGAAAGGACCATCTTATAAAGATGATACAAAGTCCCCCTTACCTTAAGCCTACTTCAACTTGCCTTGACAACATCCTCTTTCTCCATTCTAACACTCTCTTCAAGCAAGCACTACAACCAATAAATAAAGAACACAAAAAACCATAGAAATATTGATGGAACACACAAAGAAACATCTGAGAAGGATTGTCCCTAATAACTCTAAGTAATTACACCTTTTGAGCATATTCAGATCTCCACACACCATGATGAACCACCATGTAGGCTTACCAACCTTCTTTCTCAAGACACGTCTATGACCACTAACTCTACATTTATGCTATACAAAATAGGTAACATGCATTGAACTAACCTAAGAACATATTTTGAAATACTCATACCTTGCTCTTTTGACAAATTGACCAAAAAACATTCTTATTCAAACTAGGCCTGTCTAACCTCCTTGTAGCCCTACTTGAAACTTGCATATCCCACAATTTTTAGTAGAAACATATTTATGACCTAAAACTCCATATCTGGAGCACTCTCATATGCCCCCTTAATCACACAATTTGCATCACCAAAATCATCCTTTACAACATACTTTCTTCATAAAATAACTATCCAATTAGGCCTTTAACTTGATAAAAACTTAAATAAGTTGAGAACCACAAACCTTCAAATATTTATGAATCTCGATTTAACCAGTCATTTGGCCCATTCAAGATATTAAAAAGCCTTAGACCTTAACTCATGAAGCAAACCACTTTTCTAGTAGAGCCCAAAGCCTTAGAATCTTAAAAACAAATAAAGTCAACACAACACCTTTCAGTCAACATCCACCTCTAAAAATTCTTGTACACCTGGAGATAACCATTACACACTTTTGGACCAATATTTGAGCTTACACACCATTGGAAACCTTGACTTCATATTACCCATTTTAGGCCTGCTTGCCCTTAAGACAAAAATTGAGAAAACCAAGAGCACTCAAAAGTCTTTAATTATCACATACATACCTTTAGACCTCAAAAACATTTCGAGCACACCAAAAATAAATGCAAAGACCTTTTTGAGCACCAAACACTTCTTGAAATTTGCATCAATATCATTAAGACACCTGGAACCACCTAATCTGAATCTATATTATAGCTCTTTCAGAGACCTCTAAAATAGACTCATGAACATGTTACTCCCCCTTAACCAAAGACCTTATTTGATTGGCATTATCATCTTGAGTACACAAGCTTGCTTCTCCAATGAAAGGAGTCTCTTAAGAAGCATATATAGAGACACCTTATATACTTCAATATTATAAAATAAAAAAAAACTCCTTATATTCCATCTCTTCCTTACTCATCTGATATTTGTAGTTCTTCTTCTTCCTCTCCTTTGGATTAGGAGAAACAAATTCCTCATCCACTACAACATTATCCTTTTTTTCTATGATTTAATTGACAATGCATGGACACAACACAAATGCATTACATACCTTTTCATCTGAATAAATTTCCTTACAACTTGGAACCTCTTCATTAGGCATAAATAATTGATGTTCTTTGTATGATAGATGCTTATCAATAACAAGATGTTCACTTGGATCCATACATACCTCAGGACTAGCTTTAATCAACACCTTAATTTTCTCTTTGAGCTTGATCTCTTCATTCTTAATATGAGTAGACAATGAGCCCTCTTGATACTCTTTAATTTCTAAAGCATTATCCATCATCACAAACAAATTACTTAGACCTACAGTCTCATCATGACTCACACTGATCAGCTTTGGCTTCCATGTGTTAACTTGCCTTCTTTCTTAAACTCTAGGAGTTTGATTAAATATATTCTATCTTTTAGGCCTTTTATTTTAGAACCTATCAATGTGACCTCTTTGTTCATAATTTTAACACACCATACTTTTTACAAGAAACATATCTTGCCTTACCTTATTTGGACATAAATTTGCAGTGTGTCCTATGTCATGACAAATAAAACAAGCTCCCCTTTTTTAAGAGGACTCACCTTGTATAATCTTATGTGGACAATGATTTTCAAAGTGTCCCACATAAATATAGTTAAAGTACTTTATTCTATTCACACCATTTGATTGATGACCCCATCATAGTCCCATGTAAATTTATTTCTAATAGGTCTCTTACATTCTCTATCCCTATGAACAAATTGATTACATGTATAAGAGTAACCATTCAATCTTACATACCTCATGGCATTTGGTTATCTAACCTAATTTGTCTTTAATCTACTAGCACTTTAATTCCTTGTTTGATGATTTATCTTCAAAGTATGATTGTCTTAGGTCACATTAGTCTTTATCTTGTCTTGAGTAACATTTTTTTGTTCTTCTTCATAACTAAGACTAGTTATATCACTATAAATATTTTGACCACTCAGAATGTTGTCTAAGTCACATGAGCTCTTTTTAAATCTCAAAAATGTCTTCACCTTACTAGCTTTCTTTTCTAACTTAGATTTTAAAGACTATTTTTTAGAAACATACCTTCAAAATTCATCTTCTTTAGCTTTTAATCTTGTATATAAAATTTCCAATTAACAACTGAGATGCTTAATCATATCTTCATATTCCTTGGTGTATTCATTCAATCTTGCCTCATACACATTGAATTGATCCTCATAGTCCTTGAGTTTATATTTCATCTTCTTATTGATCTTCTTTTCAATCTTTAGTTCCTCAAGAGCATTCATCAAAAAAGTCTCATAGTCCATCTCATCTTCATCATCATATGCATCACTCTAAGTAGACTCCATTTGATGTGAGTAACTTCCTTCCTCAACCATGAATAGGGCTTCATATTTAGTAGGACCATCATCTTCATGTTCATATTCTGAGTCACTATCTTCACTCTCATTTTATGAGATATAATCTTCTTTGGTGTAAAGATTCTTCTTATTTTTGAAGAACTTCCTTTATGAAACCTTTCTTCTTGTATGTCTTCTTATCTTCATAATGGCCTTCATCATGCTCTTCATAATCATTCTTCTCATTCTTATGAGGGAACTTCTGATCAAAATGTCCTATCTCTTCATATTTGAAACATTTGAAGGGTAGTTTACCCTTATATGTCCCTGAGCCATCATTCAATTTCCTAGTAATCAAAGCAATTAGTTCATCATCATCAATAGTATATATGTCATCCTATTTGGATGTGTTGGGGGATCAAACCAACAATAGATTACAATTGTGATAGCAATAAATGCGGAATTAAATCAGATTGACAAGTAATTAGAATGATAATAGCAAGAACAAGAGATACAAGAAAACACCCTGAAAACTTGTATTAACAAACTCTTTACAGAAGGAATACAATTGAAGAAAGCTTCTTTCTTCCAAACCTCTCCTAGATGTATAGATCTCTCAATAGATCTCTATTCCTCAAGAGCTATCTCTCTCAAGAACAATCAACTCCAACAAGCCTGGATTGATTTAATTCTGTACTATTCTTCACACACCAATTCTTCTACAATACTACTACTAAGCTAAGAAGATCTAATTCTACATATAGAATTAGGAGACTTGAGCATGTACTTCCAAAAAATAGTTAAACCACTTAAACAAGGGCTCTAAAAATAGTAATGCTAATAATAGAGACGCGAGCTTGAGTCTACAACTCAAACTTATCATGCAAACACTCGCTTCTGTCCACGGAAATAACTTTCTGGACACGCAGGTAACCGACGTCGGTTCCTGCTGCTTGTCTGTGACCACCGTCGGCCGACCCTCTGCCGACGTCGACGTCTCTACAACTGCCTGTGACCGATGTTGATCGCTCCTGACCGATGCCGGTGTCTGTGTAGACCCGAACTTGATAATGAATGCTCCTAGGTGAAGTTTTTAGCTCCACACCCTAACAGGATGTATTACCTTAGAACTTATTATTAGGCTTCATCTCTATCTTGAATATTGATTCCTTCTTTGGTGGTGTATCACCATTATTCCTCATCTCATAGGCAATAAGGGTGTTGTGTAATTGATCCATATTCAAGTGAGTAAGATCATGACTCTCTTCTATAGTAAATACTTTTAGATCAAACTTGGGAGAAAGAGACCTTAATACCTTTTGAAAAATATTAGTCTCTTCAAGATTCTCTCTAAGACCTCTAATGATATTCACAATCTCATCAACTCTTTATAGAAAGGATGCCATAGTATCTTATTTATTCATCTTGAGACTTTCAATTTCCCTTCTATGAGTTTGTAACTTAAAAAGGTTAACCTTTGAATCTCCTTCAAAAATAGTCTTCAATTTATCCCATATTTCCTTGGTAGAAGTGAAATGAATTACTTTGGTCAACTTAGTTTCTTTAATACCACAAGTGATGGCATTCATTTTGTTAGAGTTTTTCTCAAATAGCTTCTTATCTGCAACACTATATGGAGGAATAATATTAGCAACATAACCATACAAAACTGATTGCCATACATCAAACTCTAGGGACATAGTGTAGGTCTTCATCCTAGCACCCCAAAATTCATAATTGGATCCATTGAACATCATTTTTTTCTTAGTATAGAAACCACCTTGCACATTATAACTACCCATTTTACCTTGGATCACCTTCAAGCTATCCAACCTTTACCAAAGGGCCTTGCTATGATACCAATTATTAGAGATACAATCACTAAGAGCGGGGGTAAATCAGTGAGCCCAATAATTTAACTTAAATTCTAATCTTTACAAGCACTTAATTAGTTACCACAAGTAATCATGAAACATACACAACATTCACATCAATGAGTAAGAGAGATAATGCAAGATCAATCACATAACACATGACATGTGGGAAACACTCTTGGGGGATAAAACCCATTGAAACCTGAAATTGGACTACTATCCTATAATAAAAAGATCAAATTTAAACCATATAAAAATTATCAAGGAACTATAATCCCTATTTAATAATACTCTAATCCAACAAGGTACTACTACACCTATCTAGCTAAGCTATAAGAACAATTAGAATTTTTAGCAAGTTTCACCTTATAAGGAGGTTAAAACCACCTTAGATGTTGAGATACCACAAAAACACCTATGAACACATCCAACACTTAGCTGAAGTCAACAACACCTAATGATGGACCTATATTTATCACACTTCACCTTTACTCACACTCAAACAATAAGCACACTATTTTGCCAATAGAATTATGGCCAACAAGTCATACAAATAGTATTCAAACTAATTTATAGAGAAATCTTTATAATCATCACCTTGGTAAACCATTAGGCATGTTTTAACCCTTAAGATAACTATCTTATGAAGACAAATCTCAATCCATTCTTCATAGGTTGGCCATATCACCTATGGGTCACCCTTAAGGAACTACATCTTTTAATAAGGCCCTTGTAGCCCTTATAAGTCTCATGTGAACCCATTCACTCATTTAGCACTCCCTCAAGAAAAACAAGAACACATGACCACTTTTAAATACATAGGTCCATTCCTTATGTCCCTTTAGACATCCTCAAATGATCACATTCAACTTATCTCACTTTTGCATATGCTCAAACAACTCAAACACTGACTTGATGCACACAGTCACCATGAATGAACACATAATAAATTTCTCAAGCATTGTTCATACTTTAGATTGATCACACTTCAAAAATCCACACAAATCATCTCATGGAATCTAAAACATTTTCCAATATCTAATTCATCATGACACATCAAAATAACATCAACCTAAGCTTGAGTATCCTTCTTAGGTCACTCGTAGATCAAGCATGAACACATAGTCAACTTCTAAGCTCAATATATTTGACTTTACTCACTTTTAGATATTCAAATCTATAATTAAAATGTGGTATTAAATTTACATGAAATTAAATATAAAATTCATAAATTTAAAATTGAAATTGATGAACAAGGAAAGAGTACACCTATAGGTGGGTGAAATATGTTTCCCTATAACTTGTCATAAATGATGCTTCCTTGTTGAAGTATTATAAAATGATTCCTCTTGTTGAACCCTTTGAATAATTGGGCATGATTAATTAAAAAAAAATTGTAACTAAGGTAATTCCATATATTTGGAAGGCCAATTCCCCAATCCTCATTTTAAACAAAAGGGAACAATGTGAAGACCATTGAGTTTTGTAAAAACCTCAACCACACTAACCCATTTAACTAATATTATGGCCAAAATTTGGAAGTTGGGAACCACATATTTGGATTTTATATTAATTACAAGGTTTTTTATGGTAATAAATATTATCTACATTACTTATTTAGAAATTAATCAACCACTATAGATGGACTTAGAGATTCCAACATTCTCACAACTAGGTACCATAGAATGTTATTAGAAAATAGAAATTACAAAAGTGAGAATGTGTATAAACAAGATTCATTCCCTATAATCATTGATAACATTGTATAATATGATAATGTGTATGAATGAACTACCCTCATTCCACATAACCTGAACTGATCAGTGCCAATATGATATATAATGACATGCATAGATATGTTATTTGTGTTCCATATCTAAAAAATATGAAAACCTGTATCTCATGTCCTCTAAAATGACTATATTAAAATTACATATGCCCCAAAATTTATTTGAATATCTATATATCTAAAAATATAGTAATTTGTGTCCTTTAAAATAAGTGCATATGCATGGAACACACCCCAATTCATCTAATTTTGAATCATTGAGATCTATAATCTATATAATTTGTGCCAAAAATTTGTATTCTCTGCTCATGTAGGATTACTGTCTATGACAATCCCACTAATATGCCTCCCTTTTGAGGTGAGGGATTTATATTTTGAGTCACTCATCTCAAAAAATATTTTAAATGTATCATGTTATGTATGAATATGTAATCATGTATAATTATTAAAACATGTAAATAATATGTTATCATAGTAATGAATATGTCATCAAATCATATATAAAATATATGTAATTCAAGGCATATAAGTGTTATCTCAAGATATATATAATAATTAATACATAGTGGTAACTATAATTGATTAAATGTATTGAATAATACTACATAAGAAAGGTGCATGATATGGATTATGTAAATGCACACAAGGGAGAGGTGTGTGATATGGATCATCGCACCCAAAACTCAAAAATTATAACAATCTCAATAGGAAATGTCATGGCCATGAAACACACAATAACTTATATAAAATAAAAAAAATGTCACACCTAAGGCCAAGGGGAAAAACAAGTGACAATAAATGTCAAGCATACAAGGCTAAGAAGCCACAAATGAGGGGCAGTAATTTTGGCACACATAAGGCTAAGGAGCTAAAAATAAGGGGCAATAAGTTATGCATACACAATTATAAGAAACCACATGTAAGGGAAAATAAATACCATATACACAAGGTAAACATCTTGCATACAAGGGGAAATAAATTCCACACACAAGGTCAATGGGGTTCATACAATATAATTTCAATGAATAACTTATTATAAAATAAAACATCATTAAAGAATCATAAAATACATAAGATAGTCTACACTATAAAAGTGTATAAATTTTTATGAGGTTCATTCTATCCTATTCATTTATATGAATATGTCATGTCAATCAATATGGTGTCCAATGGTAGTCAACAATAAAGTATGGAAAATGGTGATTAACAGTTATCTGTTTGAGGTGAGTTATGGATCTTTTACTTATAAAGTTATAATTTACTTGTTTCAAATTTAAATATAATCTATTAATTTTGAAATCAAATAAACTTATTGATATGAAATTAATTGGAATGGAAACACACTTGTTGGAACGGAAATTGCATTCAACTGAACAAACCTTTAGCGAATTTATTGAAATGTAAATTGCATGAAAAATAAACACACTTTAATTTAAGCTACTGAAATCTAAATTGCATGAAATGGAAACACATAACTAATCTATTTTCTATAAATAGAAATGATTTTTAATGGAATTGCTAAAAGTAATATTTATTAAAACACACATATTAACACATATTCTTTTAGGTGAGATACATAACATAGTACTTTGCATAGAAATAAATAAAAAACTTAGATCAGACAATAATGCATAAATAACATATAAATACCAAATGGATCTTTATTATTTGGTTGAGTGGACCCTTTCTCTTCCTCATAATAGGATTTTAACACACTTAGATGTGCAAAAAATTCATTATCTTATCTTCTCATTTATTTTGGAAACTTGCTTACGATATTGAAAATAGTGGTGCTCAAACTATTTAATCCTTAATACTCTATTCAGATAATCTTCTTTTACTTAGAGGAAATTTTTTATATATCATAGCATTTTACAATAGCTAATTCAAAATATATAAAAACATAACAGGATCAATTATATCTAGTATCTTTCTTATTCTAAAATAATATCATAACATCCTTTCCACACTCTAAGGAAAACTGGTGGAAAGCACTAGATTCAATTTCTTGCATGATTCCTGATCTACTACTAGTTATAACTTATTTTTCATTTTTAACCATATAATATAATTTACATAGAATAACTAAACATAATATTTATATTCTCTTATGAAAAAAATCCATAAATACAATGACTATAAATAGATATTTCTATTTTTGGAAAGTCTATATATAACTTCTAGAATTGCTCCCTAAGAATATACTATATTGATTATTATCAAGCATGTATGTCTTTGAATCAACGGAAAATACTTATGTGTTATTTTATATGCTTCTTATAAGTCTTTGGAGCTAGTTAGAGTATCTATGAAGCTAGATTGGTGATCTTTGAAGTCAAACCAATGATCTTCAGATCTAGTCTAGGGATATCCAGAACTAGTTTGGACTAGTCCTTAGGATTCTTCTAATAACGGAAACATGTTAATAAAATATATTACATTCTTATGAAAATGTTTTAACAAGTATGTTTAATCAGGTAACAGAAACTTGCATAGAATAACCAAGGTAAAATACTCATTTTCTGCTTTGAAATAGTAATGAGTTAATTTATTTACATATAAATCCACTTAAAATGAAGAATTTTAGGAGGAAATGAGGTAATTAATTGGATATAATGAGACATTTTATGGGCTCATAATTTCCTCCAAAATTTACTTCTTAAAAGTCATCTTGCAAGCTAGGGTCCCATCTATTCTTAGTTAGTCATTATGTATCCTAGTTTCTTGCTAAGGTCTAAGTGTTATAGTATGTATCCTAGTGAAATTATGTTGGGATGAAATTAACTTTATATGATCTGACTTGGGAATTCCATATCCCAAAATATTCTTCTCTTTGAACTATTATGTTTTCCACCATTCTTTCTTTTATTCATCATTATGACCCTTCCTTGGTGCCACAAATAATTTTTGCCATTATGAACCTTGCAAGTACATTTTTCTTATGAATAATTTTAAGGGCTTCATCATAATGACATCACATCCTTATAATGATGTGTCTTATTTTTGAAATTATGATTTAAATATATGCCACTTTACTCTATTTTTGGAAAAAACATTTTTAAAGACCCCTTTTGATAAGACCCAATTTTTGACATATTTTCATTTAGAAGAATCTTTTTTGAAAATAGGATATTAAATGACACTTTAAAACTCAAAATTATTCTTACTAAAAAAAATGAAACATAGATAAATTTAATTACCTATGGTTGTCCTTTTTCCTATTTTTTCCACATGTCTTAGGATGAGAAGTACACATAAGTCAAGATAGAGTACCATACAAGTCAATTAGGAGTACTTTTTTAATGTTTTATTTCCTTAAAAAGTTACAATTTGATAGTTTTCAATTTTTTCACCCTATATTTATTTATTTTATTATTATTTTACCTTTTTGGAGAAGAGGATTTCCATTAATTAATTTTCAATCATATTCCTTTATTGGACTTAAAATCTCATCTTTTGGTTATGATGTAAGAACAAGGTTCTTCTATATAACCAAATTCTACTTGAGATTGAATCTAATTGTAGAACTCCTCCTTGCTAGGAGGATGATGATATAGCCTCAATATATGTCCATTTACCAAAATTATCTTATTTTTTCCATCAATTAGTATAAATTGAATGGATTCATTGTCAAAAATATTTTCAACTTGATAAGGACCTAACCATCTATTGTAGAGTTTACCTTTAAAATGTTAGTATTTTGAATCAAAGAATAAGTCCAAATATCCTTATTTGAATTTCCTCTCATTGATGTGATAATGATTATGTCTTCTTCTAATATTGAAGAAGATATTTTTGATGTAATGTGTCAATTTTCATTTCATCTATCTCATTCTTTTTGTGTTTCTATTAGGTCCATTCCTACCTCCATTGTTATTCTTAATAATGAACCCAAAAAATATCAAGACAATAAAATTACCAATAGGCAAAAATCTAAAACAATACTCAGAATTGATTCGTATTAAATGAATTAAAATAATTAAAAATCCAAACCATCCTTAAATAAGCCTCAACTCAGAGTTAGAGTTAACATGCAAAAAATAAAAAAAACTAAAATCTAAAAAAACCCTATTTCTAGCAGCTACTATTTATAGTAAGTTTTGCATGTAAGCACGCACAACTCTAAAAATATCCAAAAATAATCTAAAGTCTAAAATTATACTATGGGACAATTTAAAGTAAATTTAATGTCTAGTCCTAAAAATATATAATTTTTAAAAATAGAAAAATCCCAAAAAGAGAATTAAATTACAATTTCAAACCCTCAGATGATCACATATGGCCTCTAAAAAATATCAAAAAACATCCCTAACTAGATAGGACTACTTAAGATAGCAATGAATTTTTGAGATGGTTGTTTTGGTACATGGAAAAGCTCAAACAGAGCTATGGATCAAAATTTATGGCCTCCAGAAGACTGGCATATTTTTTCTGCATCATTCTCCTCTAGTTGAAAACAACTCAGCTCCTACGAGTTGCCCTGATTGTACTGGTGCCATTTTTATTTGTCACTATTCTTTAGCTCCCATTTTTTAATCAAAGTGTTTTCTTCTTACTGCAATCCTTCCCACTACACCAAATACTTATTATAATTCCCTTACCTTGTGCTCACTATCTTCATATCCAAAACCTACACTATTTTTTCCTTCTTTTTTAGATCTTGTTGTTACCAATTTACTTCTTCATCTCTGTCACCATCATCATCTTCTCCATGAAATTCATATAAATCTAAAACATTAAATACTGGAGAGAAATAAAAATTATGTGGTAAACTCACCTCATAAGCATTGTCAATGATTTTCTTCACAATTTTGCATGGTCCAATTTTCTTGTACTTTAAATTTTATGTGCCTTTTGGTAATTTTTATTTCCTCAATCAAACCATTACCAAATTTCCTTTAAATAATTTGGATCTTCTTCTTACATCTACTGACACTTTATATTTCTCATTACTTTCTTGTAACTTTATTCTTATTTCTTCATGTAACTATTGCATAAGATTCTACATCATCACTAATTTAATCTATAATTGGTAATTATACCAAATCTAAAATACCCATAGGATTTATCCCATAAATAATTTAAAATGTTGACTTTCTTGTTGATCTATTTACTAAATTGTTATATGTAAACTCAGCTTACGATAAAGCCAAGTCCCATTTCTTGGGCTTCTCTCCCACTATGCATCTCAATAAATTTCCCAAACTCCTATTCATAATTTCTATCTGTCCATATCTTTTTGGGTGATATGCACTCCTAAATTCACTACTAAATTTTAGCTTAGTACCCATCTTCTTCTACAAAATCCTCTAAAAATGATAGAAATTTTGTGTCCCTGTCTGAAGTAATAGTTTTTAAACACCATGCAATCTCACAATATCTTTAAAAACTAATTCTATAACTCTAGTCACATCATTTGTTTTCTTATATGCAATGAAATGAATAATTTTAGAAAATATGTCTATAACAACAAAAATTGAATCATTACCTCTTTATTTGTTTGGCAATCCCAACACAAAATCCATACTCAAATCTATCCATGGTCCTCTTGGAACCGATAATGGTATGTATAATCCAATATTTTATGCATGTTATTTAGCCACTTAACATATCCTACACCTTGTCACATCTATCTTTATCTTTGGCCAAAAATACTTTTCCTTGGAATTAGAGTTGACATGCAAAAATTCTAAAAAACTAAAATCTAAAAAAAAACCTATTTTAGCAGTTGCTATTTATAGTAAGTTTTACATGCGAGTGTGCGTAGCTCTAAAAATATTCTAAAATACTCTAAATGATAAAATTATCCTATGGGATGGATGTAAACTAAATTTAACATTTAGTCCTAAAAATATACAATTTTTAAAAATAGAAAAATCTTGAAAAAATAATTAAATTATAGTTCTAGACCCTTAGATGATCATGTATGGCATTCAAAAAATATCAAAAACATCCCTATAGGGATAGAACCACTTAAGAAAACAACAAAAATTTTGAGATAGTCATTTTGGCATGTGGAAGAGCTCAAACAAAGCTACGGGTCAAAGTTTATGGCCTTCGAAAGATTGGCCTACTTTTTATGCATCATTCTACTCTAGTTGAAAACAACTCAACTCCTATGAGTTGCCTTGATTGTCCTACTACCTTTTTTATTTTTCAATCTTATTCAATTCTCATTCTATAATCCAAGTGTTGTCTTCTTGCTACAATCCTTCTCAGTGCACCAAATACCTATTATAATTCCCTTACCTTTTGCTCATTGTCTTCATATCCAAGACCTGCATTATTGTTTCCTTCTTCTTTAGAATATGTTGCTACTAATTTACTTATTCATATTTTTCACTTTCATCATATTATCCATGGAATTCAAATAAATTTGAAACATTAAATACTGGAGAGATATCAAAATTATGTGGTAAACTTACCTCATAAGCATTCATTGATTTTCTTCACAATTCTACATGGTCCAATTTTCTTGTACCTTAACTTATTGTATGTGCCTTTTGGAAATATTTATTTCCTCAAGTAAATCATTACCAACTCTCCTTATTAAAATACTTTGGATCTTTTTATGATATCTATTAATGCTTTATATTTCTCATTACTTTCTTGTAAATTTATTCTTACTCCTTGCAACTATTGTATATGATATGACAAATGCTTTTATATAATCACTAATTTGATTTGTAATTAGTAATTATACCAAATCTAAAATACACATAGGATTTCTCTCATAAACAATTTTAAATTCTAACTTTCTTATTGATCTATTCACTAAACTATTATATGAAAACTCAGCTTGTGATAAAGCCAAGTCCCATTTCTTGGCATTCTGTCTCACTATGCATCTCAATAAATTTCTCAAGCTCCTATTCACAAATTCTGTTTGTCGTTCTATTTGTGGGTGATATTCACTACTTAATTATAGCTTATTACCCATCTTCTTCCACAAAGTCTTCCAAAAATGACTTAGAAATTTTGTGTCCCTATCTAGAGTAATAGATTTTAGAACACCATGCAATCTCATAATATCCTTAAAAAATAATTTTATAACTCTAGTGGAATCATTGGTTTTATTTCATGAAATTAAATTAACCATTTTATAAAATCTATCCACAACAACAAAAATTGAATTATTACCTCTTTGTGTGTTTGGTAATCCCAACACAAAATCCATACCCAAATTTGTTCATGGTCTTCTTGAAATCGGTAATGGCATGTATAATCCAATAGTTTATGTATGTATTTTATCCACCTAACATATCATACACCTTGAAACATACCTTGTCACATCTATCTTCATCTTTGGTCAAAAATACTTTTTCTCAGAATTAGAGTTGACGTGCAAAAATTCAAAAAAACTAAAATCTAAAGAAACCCTATTTTTAGAAGCTACTATTTATAGTAAGTTTTGCATTCAAGTGCATGCATCTCTAAAAATATCCTAAAATAATATAAATGTTAATATTAGCTTATGAGATGAATTTCAATTAAATTTAACATCTAGTTCTAAAAATATACAATTTCTAAAAATAGAAAACTCTCAAAAAAATAATTAAATTGCAATTTTAGACCCTTCGATGATCACGTATGGCCTCCAAAAAATATTAAAAACACCCTTAATGGGATTTAACCACTTAGATTAACAACAAATTTTTTGAGATAGTCATTTTGGTATGTGGAAGAGCTCAAATAGAGCTATGGGTTAAAAGTTATGGCCTTTGAAAGATTGGCCTATTTTTTCTGCATCATTCTCCTCTAATTGAAAAAAACTAAAATCCTACAAATTGCCCTGATTATAATGCTTCCATTTTTATTTATCAATCTTATTCATCTCCCATTCTATAATCTAGGTGTTGTCTTCTTATTGCAATCTTTCTCATCGCACCAAATACCTATTATAATTCCCTTGTCTTGTGTTCACTATCATCATATCCAAAACCAATGCTTCTTTTTCCTTCTTCTTTGGAACCTGTTGCTACCAATTTCTTCTTCATCTTCATCATATTCTCCATGGGATTAATATAAATTTAAAACATTAAATACTATAGAGATATCAAAATTCTATGATATACTCACCTCATAAGCACTATCATGGATTTTCTTCACAATTCTACATGATCTAATTTTCTTGTACTTCAACTTATTATACGTGCCTTTTGGAAATATTTCTTTTCTCAAGTAAACCACTACCAAATCTCCTTCAAATACCTTTGATATTCTTCTAACATCTATTGATGTTTTATATTTCTCATTACTTTCCTATAACTTTATTCTTACTCCTTGTAACTATTGCATTTACTCTGTAAATGTTTTAGCATCATCACTAATTTGATCTATAATTGGTAATTATACCAAATCTAAAATACCCATAGGATTTATCCCATAAAAAAAATTGAAATAGTGACTTTCCTATTGATCTATTCACTGAACTATTATATGCAAACTTAGCTTGTGGTAAAGCCAAGTCCCATTGCTTAGACTTCTCTCTCACTATGCATCTCAATAAAATTTTCAAGTTCTTATTCACAAATTTTGTCTATCCATATATTTGTGAGTGATATTCACTACTGAATTATATCTTATTACCCATCTTATTCCATAAAGTCTTCCAAAAATGACTTAGAAATTTCATGTCTCTATTTGAAGTAATAGTTTTTAGAACACCATACAATCTCATAATATCCTTAAAAAATAATTTTGAAACTCTAGTAGCATCATTGGTTTTTTTACATGTAATGAAATGAATAATTTTATAAAATCTATCTACGACAATAAAAATTGAATCATTACCTCTCTGTGTGTTTGGCAATCCCAACACAAAATCCATACTCAAATCTATCCATGGTCCTCTTAAAATCGGTAATGGAATGTATAATCTAGTATTTTTTGCATGTATTTTAGACACCTAACATATCCTATACCTTGAAACATACCTTGTCACATCTCTCTTCATCTTTGGCCAAAAATACTTTTCATCGAAATTAGAGTTGACATGTAAAAATTTGAAAAAACTAAAACCTCATAAAACACTATTTTTAGTAGCTCTGGTTTATAGTAAGTTTTGAATGAAAGTGTGTGTAGCTCTAAAAATATCCTAAAATACTCTAAATCATAAAATTAGCCTATGGAATGAATTTCAACTGAAGTTAATGTTCGGTCCTAAAAATATATAATTTCTAAAAATAGAAAAATCTTAAAAAAATTAAATTTCAATTTTAGAAGCTATGTATGACCTTTAAAAAATATCAAATATATCCCTAAGTAGATAGAACCACTTAAGACAGAAATGAAATTTTTGAGATGATCATTTTGGCATGTGGAAGAGTTCAAACGGAGTTATGAGTCAAAAGTTATGGCCTCTAGAAAATTGGCCTATTTTTTCTACATCACTTAATCTCTACAAATCAAACTCAATTAGAAGTAATGGATTCTTCCCATTTACAATTTTATATGAATAAAATTCTATGTTAGACTTCTATGTTGTGTTTTGGGCTCAATCTACTTCAATTAGCTTACTTTCCCAATAGTTTCTTCTTATGCTTATTATCTTTGTCAAGATGTTCCATAATTCTCTCTTGGTGACTTCAACTTGACCATTGGCTTGAGGGTGATAATATTATTACTTATTTTGGGTGATATAATAGTGTTATATGAATTATTAGATCATATTAGATTCAAATTGATGGCCTTGATAAAAAACTATTACTTTTGGTGTTCCACAATGTTACAAGATCTTGTATTATAAGAAATCAACCACCTTTTCTTCATGAACAAATGATAAGTCCTCATTTTATACCCATTTTGTGGCATAATCAATACATACTAAGATGTAATATTTTCCTTTAGATGGCATATCAATGGTACTAATGAAATTTATAGACATCCAACTCGACCAATTTAGTATCATAATTAACTTTATTTAAAATTAACACACTAACTAAATCACCATCCCAATTTTGAATTTCCAAATGACATCATTTCCTTACATTTTTTTATATTATTAATTAATATATATTAATTAATTAATAATTCAAACAAAATTACTTAAAACTAATTAAATTACAAAATTTACACTTCATCTAGACATCTTTCACACTTCTCTCAACCAAGTGTTGATTCATAGAATCAACTCCTTAACTTTCTCAACCAATTTTTGTGTTACCATTGAACATTTAAACTAACATGGTGAGTCACTCAACTTACTTGACCCATTAATGATGAGTCATTCAAATACAAACTCTCCCTCTCTCTCACACACATATAATAATTAGTCATCATCCATTATGATGAGGACTCAAATCCAACTATTGATAATTAACATAATTCAATAAATATGAAGTATTTATAACTATTCATCTTCCCATCCTTAAGTCTATAAATTGACATGATATCCTTAATTTTTAATATACGCCTTAAATATATTAAATTTATATCATTTTCATCCTACATGTCCATTGAGAAATCAAGCTTATGCACCAATATGTTGCTCAATTTATCTTTGTTTGGAGAATGAATTGAGCACTCACTTTCCAAGAAACAAGAGAAAATAAAAATTCAAAATGGAGAAGGTGATAATGTATTCTATATATTTTATTTCTATGTTTAGATTTCTTTTGTTGTATTAGCTTTATCAAAGGTTTAGTTTAGATTTAGAATATTACTTGTATGCATGTCACTTTCCTAGTTTTATTAGCTCTTAAAATTTATCTATCATAATATGGCATGCCCAGTGCAACCTTTCCCACAATTTGTTCATCATAATTACATTATTTAATTTTTTCAATTTTATTTGGTTTCTTTCAAGGTGCATTGTTATTTAATCTTGGTCTAGAAAGTTGTTTTAATAGTTTGCAAGTGTGTTGTTAGAGTTTTGTGTGGTTGTATGTGATCCTATTAAACATTAATTTTGTCTTGCATAGCAAAGGGTTTGAAGAAAATTTTGATGGGTTTGAATAACATTTTAGTGGGTTTTAACAACATTTTGGAGATTTTATTGTAAATAGTTTTTTGGGTTTTTATTAAATGTTTTCTATCTTTTTATTTATCTTTTCTAAATTTCTTGGCCTATTGAAATATTGAATTAATCACTTTTATGTTTCTATGTTTATCTGTGATTGTTTTCTATGTTTGCTTGTGACTATTTTTTCAATTTTGCTAAGCAGTGGGGTTTTTAGCATCTGTCGATGGGTTCAACCTAGGAAACAATAGGTTTATTGAACATCATAACGAGTTTGTCAAAGTATTAAGTGGTTTAATTTTTCATATTTTTTACTTGTATTTTACTAAATTTTATTTGATGTTCCTTTTTTCTTAATTTTTTAATGTTTCTAACATTTGATTTTTCCTATTTTATCTATTTTTGGACTAGTTTTTCTTTATTTTCTTTCTTTGTCTGCAAAATAATGGTTTTTTGCAACTTTTCAACAACTTCGTTAGTCATAATAGTGGTTTTGGAAAACATTTCATCATTTTTATTTAATATTTTGGTGGGTTTTTTCTCTACACTTTTCATTTATTTTATGTGTTTTTCACTATGTTTTGAGTTATTTTACATTTCTCTCATTTTATGTCTATGTAATAATGATTTTGTTCTATAGAGTTGTTTTTTCACTTTATATTTTTTTGTTAACTTTAAGGTTCCTTAGGTTGCCTTACTCATTTCAAATAAATGACTAATATTTTTTTTACATAAGATCACTTGTAAAAGAATTTTAAAAATTAAACCAAAAAGTATTTATTTATTTCACTTGTTTATTTGCTAATCTTTGCTCATCTCAAGTTTTTTAACAAGTAATAATGAAATCACATTTACTTTCATAGTAAGGTTTTCTCATTTTTGTCACAAAGGTTTGTGTATGATCTTTCCTTGGTGTCACATTGGTAACAATACCTAAAAATAAAAAACAAACTTTATAAATTTGTGTTTCCTAGATTTCACTTGTGTATTCTCTTTCCTTGGCATCACATTGATGATGATGCCTAGAAATTTTTTTAAAAAAAACATTTATCTATTTATTTTTATTTTTCTATGGTATCTATCAATTGTTTATTTCACCACCATGTGGTAAGCCAAACCTCATGTATCAATTAGGTATATAGATTAAGAATCCATTATTTCAATTTTCTAATAGGTTATGTGTTTTAAACAAATTGTGATGTGAGTGGGGTTCATACTCCAATACCTATGGTTTCAATAATGACCTTAAAGTTAAAATTTTATGATGTTAACCTACTAAAATCTTACAGCTAGGTTGGGGAGATATGGACTAAACCCCTTTGTATGCATTTATTAAATCAACTTCTTTCATAATCTTAGGCCTTAACATACTGAAAGGTATATATATGACTCCCTTTTTAAAAATATTGTATAAACCTTAAGATTAGGATATATATTTTAGCCATTTTAATTTTAGTTCACTAGTAAGTATTTAGCTTTGGGAAATTACTCTCAACTTACCCTTGAAACTAGGTTAAATGTGTTATGGGTATGGTTCTACCTCCATAGTTAGTGATTTGAAACATTGGGATGACTCTTTTCAATAGATGATCTAGTATATACATGAGCCTATAATTCATTCAAGTCCTTTTGCCTAGTTTTTATTCCTTTATGTGACTTGAGTGTTTATTTTTGGTTAAAGTAGAGTTTTCTTGTTATTTTGTTTCTTTTTACTTCCTTTTGAAGACTAGTACTTAAAGTTTTTGTGTTTAAAATCAATTTTAACATATTTAAAAAAAAATACTAAATCAATAAATAAATTCCAAAATCCAAAAACTTATTTTCAAACACTTATACTATCAAGTTATTTTTAATTTTTATACTTTTTAAGTTGAACCTTAAAATCAATGTCTCCCATCACAACACAAATGGCCTTGTTGAATAATCCTAAATTTAGAGAACAACCTTTTGTAAATGACACCTTCCAATTTGGAAACTAATAGCATCGTATTAGGATCAATGAAAATGTTAATGATGATGGACCTTATCAAGATGAACATACCCATGAAGTCACATTAAATAAATAACCACCTTCCCAAGTCATGAAATACCTAATATAAAATAAGAATGAGGTATTGTTAAACTTTTGGATCTAGGAGCCAAGTTTTCACTATATTTTGAATCCAAAGACATACATCATTTGATTTCTAGGAAATAATCCACGTCTCCGATCTAATAAAAATGTACATCTAGTGATTCCAAGGGAATAACAAAGCCATCATATTTTTGACTAAAACCAATCAAAATGTCCCTAAAACTTACATGGTTAAAGGTAAGTGGTTATATATGAAATATCTAAACAAAGCCATGCCTTTTCCATTAAATATCATGTCAAAAAGTTATAAATAGAAATAACTTAAATTAAATCCAACATATCAATTAACCCTCTAATTAATCAATCAACCAATCCAAATCCTAATTCAAATACACATTCAAATCTAAATCAATCAACCAATCCAAATTTAAATCAAACCCCCCTTCTAAATAATGCCAATTCAAATCCAATAAATAATCCAAATCAAAATCCAAATGTTCATTTGAATTCAAACATAAAAAATCTAAATCTAAATAAAAATTTGAATTCCAGTTCAAATCCAAGCAATCCAAATTAAAATTAATGTTCAACTTTCACTTTAAATACAAACCCCAATACAAATCAATTTACAATTTAATCATCCAATCCACTTTCAAATATAAATCCCAACCAGCTATCATGACCAAAAATAGGACATTTATCCAAGAATGACACAACATGAAAGACATGATCCAAGGATTACAATATCATAGCTATTTCAAAAAAAAATAGTTCAAGTTTGAATAAATTTGTCCACACCATTTTTATAGTACTATTATGATGGTACCCTTTCCTTCACATTTTAAACCCCCAAATTTTGATAAGTAAAAAGGAAAAGGATCTCCTATATAACATCTTAAATATTTTTATATGGCATGTTTAGGATTTATTATATCAATGATTAATTATTAAGACTTTTTCCAAATGGTTTAATGGGTCAATACCTATAGTGGTTTTTTATATTTACCTAAAGGGTAAATGAAAACCTTTGATAACCTTTCTAAAAAATTCATGTGTCACTTTTCATATAATGTTAAACATGAATTTCCCATACTATACGTATACAACACTAAATAATGTAATAGGGAGACTTTTATCTCCTTCTTAAAATTATGTCATCATGTATAAAATTTCTTACCATGGTCACCTCCTTAAAAAAAACTTATAGCTATCTTTAAAAATAATATTAATTTAGAATTTGCCTATCAACTACAAATCCATTGTGTTACATCTTTTGATGAAATACTAGAAAAAGGAGATCAAATTTAAATAGACTTAGTTTCCAAGGGTGCCATCAAATTATTTAAATATGATAATTATCCTTCAAACTAAAATTAAAATCCTAATTTATATGCAAATAAAAAAAACATGGTAGGAGATGGTGTAATTGATGTTAAAAATTTCAAATCACCCAACCTATCAACATCTCTATGCCATGTGGTTAAACTCAACAAGATGATTATAATTCACTCCTTTTTGAATGCCATATGATGTGATATTTCAAAAAAAATTAGCTAAAAACATGATAAAATTATCCCATACCAAACCTTTTGATGATAATGTTCCAAAATTTGAGTGGCACAAAGATAACAAATATTGTGATTACTAAAAAATACAAGGTCATTCCACAAATCGTTGCATGAGACTCAAACATTATATTCAATATCTTATTTATAATGGTGACATTTTAGTATAGGATGATGTATCAACTTCTAATATAATAAAAAACTATGGATATATCAATATCCATTCCTAAATCATGAGCAAGGGTGTACTAATCAAATCTAAAATTAAAATCAAATGAACAATGTTAATCAAAACAACACCCCTTTGATTCTATAATAAATCACATTAATTGTATGAATCATCATGTTTTTTCCTTAAAATTAAAATCTAATATTTCACCATCACCATGAGTGTGAAAATATTACCATTCCATGTGTCCCTTTTCCTATTCTTGAAGGCAAATATAGCATCATAGAGTAACTTGAGAAAAAACCATTCCAATTTTCCACTTTGGAACTTCTCAAAGCATCTCCCACTTAAAAGGAATTTTTTTATAAGACTTTTAAAGAATAAAAAGTTTGATAAAATATAAATCAATCCAAATTCTAAGAACTTTTAGGAAATTTGTCCTCCAATAATCAAGTAAATTTTTATCATTCAAACATTTCATTGGTGGGTTCATCCCATAATTTTCCATTATATATAGAAGTCTTAACTTCTAATAATAAAGTAAAAAGGGTGTTTATATATAATGTATTAGGATTAAATATATGTACATTAAGTTTTATAAATCATTTAGGATATCATAAAACAACACTGTAGTCTAATTCCATTATTATAAATGCATATGATAATAACGAGCATTAGTCAGTGTGGAAAATCTATCTTCCACTTATGGTGGGACTTGTCATTCAATAAACCCTCATTCACATTGTTAATATATATCTCCCATAAAACCTTATCCTTATATATCCATGGATCCATGCCATGAATACCATTCCATCCACCTTCCATAAATGTTTAAATTTTTCTCATGATGGTATGGAAGTTACCATTCCAAGTGATCCTCAACCCTTTCAATATTACAAACTATTGGAAGGGAGATATTGAAATTAAAATTATTTACCATTAACTATAGATACCTATTAACCCATCGAATAGTAACAAAATCTTTCCAATTATATCCATCTTAATGATTTACTCTCTACATCCACCAATCAACCATATATTTCCACAAATCCAAAATCCATGTCCAAATCCACATGTCCACCATCTAGATTTTACATTGTGGATGTAGGTATGGGAGAAAATAAAATCCATGATTCCCATTATCTATTAATTTTTCATATGTACCCTAATAATCATGGGATGTCCCATCATAGAAAACAAACATAAGTGATTTGTAAGATTGGAAAAAATTATTTTGTGGAAGGCAGGTTCCTTTCTAAAGAAAAAATTGAAGATTCAAACTCCTCTTGGCTCTATTTTGATGAATTAACTATGTGTTTCAAAATCAATCAACATCCTATAGCTAAATCCATTATGTGTAATATCTTTAAATATAAATTAAAAGGTCTTGCTCTCCATGAAAAAGGTCTTATCAAACCTTAAATGTATACAACATGTGAATCCTTTCAAGATATCATATTCAAGCCATCTAGTGTGACTGTCCACAATTATGAAAGTGACTCTTCTTTTATGCCTGAGGAAGCCTCTTCAAACATTGAAATAAGTTCCATTTATAGCCATTTTCAATAATTATCCATCATCAACCTATTTCATGATAATGCCATTTTAACCTTTGAACTAACGTTTCCATAACTTATCCTATGGGACCAATAACAACCACCCTTGATCATTTTTAGAATTATGAGGCCATATCTAATTTTTTGAGAATTAGAGATCATATACTAAAAAGATGTCATAATAAGGATTTTTAAATTCATTTGTATGATTCTTCATACTTTAAGAAACTTACAGCTTCTACTCATCATATAAATAGTATAGTTCGTTTGACAAAAATATCAGATGATGAAGCTTTAAATTTAAAAAATATTGATGAAGAGATTCCCCATCAACAAGATCTTGAGTAGGAACTTAATCTTCCTCCACTTACAATAAAATTTGAAGAAGAATCCACTTTATTAATTAAAAATACCATTGACATCAATATTTTAACTGAATAAAATCCTAAGATTATGAAACTCCTTACTTTTATTGATCCATAAGAATAGTCCACTTTGAATATTCTCAAAGAATTTTTAGATGTGTTTGCATGGTCATATGTATACATGCCAAGGTTGGATCCTTCATTAGTTGTTCATCACCTTATTTTACAAAAATATTTAAAAATAGTCAAATTTAAACTTAGAAAAATGCATCCAAAGGTGGCACTACTCATGAAGGAAGAGTTTCAAAAATAGTTAAAGTTACCTTTATATGATCAATAGACTACTCAGAGTGGATATCCAATATATTACCAATCTCTAATAAATGAATAGGGATCAAAGTCTGCATAGATTTTATGGATATCAATAAATCATGTTATAAATATGAATTTCCTTTATCAAACATTGATTGTTGATTCCATGGCAGGTCATGAGATTTTCTCCTTAATAAATTAATTTTTGGTGTACAATCAAATAAAATTATCTATTGAATACCAACATAAGACAACATTTATAACACCTTGGGTAAATTCTTGTTATTAGGTAATTCCATTTGGCCTCAATAATGTTGGATCCACTTATCAATGTGTAAAGAAAATTATCTTTCACAATATGTTCCATGATATATTTGAAGCCTATGTATATGATATTTTGTCAAAATTAAGAACTCAAGTAAAGCACCCTATGGTACCATGCAATTTTTTTGAATGATCAAGAGAATACAAGGTTCATCTCAGTCTAAATAAATGTATGTTTGGGGTTACTTTATGTAAGTTTTTGGGATTGATTGTATCACAAAGAGGTATAGAGGTGGATCTTGCAAAGGTCACAAATATCATAGAAATTCCTCCACCAAAAAACCTCAAGCAACTTTGTAGTTTACAAGGTAAGATTCAATCCTTCCATAGATTCATACTACAACTAATAGACATATGTCATCCTTTTTCACATTTCTTCTGAAAAATAACAATGTTTTTCATTGGAGTGAGGACTACAAACAAACATTTGAAAATATTAAACACTATCTAGAAAACCCATTGGTCCTAGTTCTAACAAATCTAGGGAAACATTTACTCTTTAATATTTTAGCAATAATAATAGAATTGGGGGCATTTTTAGCACAACATGATGAACAAGGAATAGAAAGAGTAGTTTATTATCTAAGTAAATCCCTGATATCCTATGAAATAAAGTAGTAGGCCATCGAGAAATCACGTCTATCATTTTTGTCCTTCCCAAAAACATCACCATTAAATTATCAATACTCAAATTAAATTCATTGTAAAAGTGTATCCACTTAAGTATATTCTTTCCAAATTAGATTTAATAGGAAGAATGGCTAAGTGGGTCATATTACTAAGTGCATTTGATATAGATTATGTCAATAAAAAATATATCAAAGGATAATTAATTGCAAATACCTTGGAAAAATCAACATTAAAAAATGTCAATCCTCTCCTCAGACTTTACAAACGAAGTAATCATATATGTAAATGAATCATCAGAGTTGTAATTATACTTTAATAGGTATTTCACAAGTTATGTCTTAGGGGTAGGTATTTTTCTCATCATAGCATTTCAAATAGGATTCCATTGTACCAATAATATAATAGAATATGAAGCTCTTATTTCTAGACTCAAACTTAAAATTCAGTGGAACATTCAACATCTCTTATTTTTTGGGGATTCTCAGCTCATCATCAAATAAGTAACTAATGAATACCAATCTAAAGAGGATAATATAATTCCTTATAAATAGATGGTGGATAGTCTTAAATGGTAATTTAAATCCATATAATTCAAGAAATTTCCTTGAGTCAATAATAGGGTAGCTAATGTTATGACCATGATTAGTTCACTCCTAGATATGCAATCAGATGATAGTCTCAACAAGTTCTTTATGGAGTAATTGATGTGTCTAGCCTATGATACTCCTGAATCTAAAATAGTCTTTGAGGTTGATGGTACTAGATCTTATTAGTATAAATATATTAATATATACCTCTATGATAATGTGATCCCCCCAGCCTATCCCACAATCAAAATAAGTCCTTCATCTAGTGAGCTTCTTGTTTTACCATTCTTGGTAATACATTATAACATAGGGGCTATGATGGAATTTTATTACAATGTTTAAACTCTGAAGAGGTGACCTTAGTCATTAATTAATTTCACAACAATATATTTGGTGCTCATACTAGTGGCATGGTATTTAAAAATAAAATTCTACATGTTAGATATTACTGGACAATGATGGAAACTAATAGGTGCCAATATGTAAAAAAATGTATCCATTATAATCCCATGGTTGAATAAAATATTCCCACCCATAGGCTTATAATCATAAGTTTTTTCAAATAGTTTACCAAAATAAATTTGGGTTTGCATAAATAAATAAAAAAACCATCTAACTAGTTTGATATTCCATTAGAATGAGTTAGTCACTCTAAAATAATGCACATAATTATAATGACCTCATGGGTATTTTGAAAATGCAAGTAGTTATGTATATAACCTATATAAATTGACAAAACTAAGATTTATTAACCTATTTCAACAACGTGAACAACCCAACCATAATAAATAAATATGTATTTTACCAAAAATGGTGTGTTACACTACTAGGGTTTGAGAAAAATAACATACCATAGGTAGATTTGTATATTGATCAAATATTTTATCATTGCAGGTAATAAATATTCAAATAAATCAATCATTTCCTAATTTCAATGATAAGCCACAATTTTTTTTAAAAAATTATTGATTTTTTATTTTTTCACCAAAAATGAAAATATTGTAGGAGACAATTTCTTGCCTTCTTTTGTTTACAAACCAAAAATGTCTACCCAAATCTACCCATGAATTGTTATGCACATTTTCCTCTTCTTCCTTCCATGTCCTAATCTCTTCCTCTCTATTTTCCCCTAAAAATGCTTAACACATTCCTCTCCATTATTTTATCAACAAGAATACTTTTTTCATATCCATTCACCCTCCAATTATACCCACAAATTTAGGCATGGAAATGCCTCTATAATTTTCCTAGGGTTATAGAATGAAAAACTAACACTTGACTTGCATGCTTCCCAAAAAAATGTGCCATAAAACCTATTATTTTTACCTTTTAATCTCTTCCCACCAAAAATAGGTCAAAGATAGATTTAGAACTTCATTAATTAAAACATTTCCTATATTTCCTAAGTAGTATAATGATAATTTATGGTTTATTAAATAACCAATGACAATAGAAAGAGGTTCATTGTTTTTTACCACTAAAAATTGTATTTTTATCCATGTAAGAGGCTATAAGCCTAAGTCAACACTTAATTAACTAAAATAAATAATCAAATTATTACCTAGTAGTTTTTAACTCATTTTTTGTTCATTTAAATCATAATATGACAATCCCACACATACAACAAACACATAAGTTAAAGCTACTAAAAGAAACAAAAAATCATTCCCAATCATAAAACATGATAATGTCCATCAATATTTATTAAATCACTAAGTGTCATTATTTTCAATTTTATATGCTAGATCAAATAATTATAAAGTAATATACTAATCATAATAATCACTAAGCCACAAAAAAGAACAAATCAATCAAGTAAATAGAAATTCACATGCCATCAACTAGCTATGAAACAAGTAATGTGTGTGTGTGTGTGTGTCTGTGCACGCGCGTGTGTGCATGCATTCGTGTGTGTGTGTGTGTGTGTGTGTGTGTGTGTGTGTGTGTGTGTGTGTGCGTGTGTGTGTGTGTGTGTGTGTGTGTTTGCGTGCGTGTGTGTGTGCGTGTGTGCGTGTGCGTGTGTGTGTGTGTGTGTGTGTGTGTGCGTGTGCATGTGCGCGTGTGCGTGTGCACGTGTGTGTGTGTGTGTGTGTGTGTGTGTGTGTGTGTGTGTGTGTGTGTGTGTGTGTGTGTGTGTGTGTGCGCGCGCGCATGTGCGCGTGTGCGCGTGCATGTGCGTGTGCGTGTGTGCGTGTGTGTGTGTGCGTGTGCGTGTGTGTGTGTTTGCGTGTGTGTGTGTGTGTGTGTGTGTGTGTGTGTGTGTGTGTGTGAGAGAGAGAGAGAGAGAGAGAAAGAGAGAGAGAGAGAGAGAGAGAGAGACATGTTCCCAAAATTTTCTTCCTATTCCCAATTGTGTCCATATATTTTCCTCTTGATAATTATACTCTCCCTTTAAATTCTCAATGAGGGTAGATATTTTCCTACATTCACCTTAACAAAATAATGTACTTAGTCTGAGCTTTAGATAAGATACCAAAAATACTTAAAGTTTTCACATGTAAAATAAACTTCTACTTAATAACCAAATCTATAAATGAAATCAACTCACGCAAAATTTAAAAACACAACAATATAACATTTTAAAATGTAAGATTCCCTCAAATCATAATAAATAAGGAAAGAAATAAAACAACTATCAAATCTAGGCAACATATAATAAAAAACAAATAATAATTAATCAATTATTTAATTCATTGTCTTAATAATAATGCATTTTATTAAGATTAAGGAAAGATGTAATAATTTATTTTACCTCATTTTTATTTTATTACTCAATGAAAAGTTGGTTGGGTAGGTTTTATAGGTGCCAGGCTTTTTATAATTCCTCCAAAAGGTTTTAGGATTTCATGATATTTGAAATAGTGTTAGGGAACTTCAAACTCCACTTGAACATTAATGGTCACTTATGTCTTGGTATGTTAAGAAGTGATTTTTATTTTTAATTTAAATCTCAAAATTCATTCCATGTGTTATAGGGTAAAAATCTAAGTATGGTTCCTTTTAGGTTCAGCCTGTCTCAAGGATTCCAAGAGCCCACAAAAGTCATTAAGGCCTAAATAGCCTCTCTTCAAGAAATATGTCATTTCTATAAAATGTAAGGTTTCAATCCTTAAAACCATTTCCATGTGGAATATGGGATTTTTGTAAGGTGAGTCCATTTTGGGTAACCCCAACCTTAGGCCTTCTATTTTCCTTAAATGACTATACAAAAGAATACATGTTTATTATTATTTTCTTATTTTGGAAATAATATAGTAAAAAAACTATATAAAGTAAGATATTATTTAAAATAAACTATAAAACCAATGTATATAATTAAAATTAATCTATTGAAATAACCCTTTCTTGGTTGGTAGTAACTCTAGTCAAAGGCTTTGACCACAACCTATGAAAGGGTTAATGGCCTTAGAATTATCCACATGGATTAAAATCCATGCCTCCATCTTATTTATAATATTATAACATGCCACAAATAATAAATACATGATCCTACCAAAAATAATAAGTTTACACACTAAACAAGTAATATCCCATGGACTTCATCACATGGTGCAAGATAAAACATAAGACTGCCATGGTTAATAGAATACATATGCATTTAATCAGATATGTTGACTTCATTGGGTCTTAAACAAAAATTAAAGAGAGTATATGGAATAAATTCATATTACTACTATAACTACCCTAAAAAATGGTTTAACTTTAGGGGAAAGGGCTTGTGTAATGAAAATGTGCCCTATTGTAGACATATATATTTGGTATTAGACATTTGGAAACATTAATTTTGACATATATTAACATAATTAGACTTTTCAATACACATTTTAATATTTCACACACTTTACATTATATTTTTAATATATTATTTTCTTGACCAACCTAATTTCTCCATATGCATATTCAATATCATCCTACTCTATGCAAACATGCTACATAATCCTAAGTAGACTATCACCATATTTGAGATCAATGATTTTACCTATTTGGATGTTTTCAGTAACATTTGGATAATTTAATGGATAATTTATGAATTAAAATTTCTCCCTTAATTATTTATAATCATTTTTCATATGTCGATTATGTGGGGAAATATCAAAGAGTTGTCAATAAATACAATTTAATACTAAGGTCACAAAACATGTGATAACTTGGTCACTATTTATAATAAACATTGATACATTTATTTTCATGTCCTTGAGACATTATAAAAAATGAATACACATCCAAAACCCCTCAAAGTAACATGCCTAGAGATAAGTCTGAATATAAACATAGGTCAATATTACATGTTATCAAGTGTCAAAATCCAAAGTATTGCATTGCATGCTAGTGGATCATACTTTAGTGGACACACACCTAAGTGGGACAACAATGTATAATTTGAGGCCTATTAAAATAATTGAAACATATACAATGTTTAATCACTCAATGAGGATTGGTTAGGACTATCCAACCCATATCTATATCCTCTTTTTTGGATCCATTCTTGTGAAAAAAATGAAGTTAGGGTTTCAAGGCAACTCAAGGATCTATGCATAAGACCACATAAAGTAAGTACATTTAAATCATATAAAAATGAAATTACATCAATCTAACATCACATATAATGGAAAATTAAACTTAGATAATATTGTCGAATGGAGGACAATATTGGTCTTTGTAAGTGTTTGAGCTTTGCATATAATGTCCTGCCAGGTTAAAGGGTCTATTTATTCATTTGAGAAATTATAAAGATAATTTACATAACATTTATAAATTATATGATGTATGAAATTAGTATTATAATTTAAAAAATTAGCTAATTTCACCTCTTCCCTATTTTCTTGGTCAATTCTAAAACTAATTTCAATATCAATCTCTCTTTAGGATTAAAATTTATATGGTTAATGCCTTATTTTACATAATATTAAATTCAATAGATTTATCTTATTTATATAAAATTAATTATAAAATATTTGAACCATTCTGGTGAACCTGATATTTGTGTTGAGCATGATAAACATTATGTATTTTTCCCTTAATTTTTCATATTTCTTTCTTGGGGTTTCATATTTCTCCTACTTTAGTGTGTGGATTTTGGATCTCATTTTTAATTTTCCTTGGTTTTCACATATTCATAATGCAAAATTTAATTAATATGAATTCTCATAATAGAAATTATTATAATAATTTTCATTAAATATTTGATGATATTGATCACTATGATCTTACTAAATATCTTAAAATGAATTCACACATGATTGATGCATTGTTACATGCAACATGAGATGAAAATAAAAATATTAGTAAGGAACATACATATTTGGAATTAAATGACTAACTCTTTAAATATATTAGTCAACCTTTTATTATCATAAATTCTACAATGGGTGTTCAGATCATTACTCCTAAATCTATTATTCATAAATCTACAAAAGTGATGCTCACCCATGGTGTAGGGGAACACTTTTTAAATCTATATTTTAATGGATCTTCCTATAAAATATAATGTTATGCATCTTAGGCTTGATAATAATTTTTCATCATTAATGGTTAATTAATATTTTATTTCTACCAATCAATGTCTTATATAAATTATTCTCATTCTTCAAGCTAAGGTTTCCCAACTACAAGGTTATTCTAGAGTAGATCATTCAGCTACTTCTAAATAATTATTACTCAACCATTTATCACATGAAATTTTTTATTATCCTTTACCTATATTATTTTTTTCACCTAATATTACACTATATGATGGTAAAGGTGATTCAAAACATCTTAGAGCTTTTTATATATCATGTTTAGACTATTCTTCCAATGATATGTTATTGACCATGATTTTCCCAAAGATTCTTAAGGACTATGCTTTGTGATGATTATATGATCTTAATTTATAATTAGTATATGATTTATATCCTTTGTCTATTTAATTATTATCTCAAACTTCCATCAATATTAGTGAGAAGGTTTCTTATGTTTAAACCGAAGTGGCCCATTAGGGACTATGTTATTCATTATAAAACTATGCTATCTAAAATTAAAAATATTATTTATGATAAAAAATTACAAAACATATTCAATAATATCTTGTTTGGTACTATATATGATTTTATTATGTTCAAACACTTTCAATCTTTTAGCGATAAGTGTTATAGTCAAATATTGTGAAATTAAGTGAATTGATATGAATAAGTTGTATTATGGGACTAATCCTCCATTATATTATAATATAAAGTTTAAAACTTAAAATATATATATAAGGAAAATTATACTAATAATGAGACTAAAGTGATGTTTAATGTAGTTTGAAAACCTACCGATAGGCTTGTCTTATTAGCTCTTAAAATGAGGAAGTTTACAAGATTTTCAAAACCTCTTCAAAAGGTATTAAAAATATAATTGAGTGAAATATCAAATCTCTCCCTCCATGAATTGAGGTTTGCATTAAAAAGGCATAATATAAGGGGGTTTGATATCAATGCCTATTGTGATTGGCATAGATGTTCATGACACTCTACTAATAAATGATTTGGTTTGAAGAACAAGATACAATATCTAATTGAAAACAATATTATTTAAGTTAATGATGATAATACACCTAAAAATGAGATGGTTTCACAACCTAACATGAAGCTCAAGATTTTACTGGATCCTTTTCAAAAACATAAAACACAAGAAATCAAGTTTACTCTTGAGGTTCATGTGACATAAAATGTGCATCCTCCTCCTTAAATTATTATGCTTATATAACTAAGGAAGGTAATATTTTATGGCATTATTAATAAACTTGAAATCATACTTTTAAAATTATGTTCAATCACATTTAATTATCATGATATTGTTTATTATGATTTTATGAAAAGGCCTTTGTTTATTTATACTATCATTGATTCGCATCCTATACATAGTGTTATGGTGGATGATAGATCAAATGAAAAAATATGCACTATGAAATTTCTTATTATTATTGAATACACACATAAGTATTTAATTGGTAAAACTACTACAGTGAAAGGATTTGGTGGGAAGAGACAAAACCCTCTTGTGGGAATTGTGTTATAGCTTATGGTAGGGCTTGCAATTATTGCTAATTATTTTTTAGTGTTCCATGATATTGGGACATTTTAAATGTTATTATGATGTCTGGATACAAAATATTCTTGTGATATTATCTTTGGTACATAAATTTTTGAAGTATATCTATAACAACCAAGTGGTTATATTTTTAGGTATTCCATATGAGTATACCATTTAGCTGGAGACTTTTATTCTACCACCTACACCATAGCCTATTGTGAAAATTTTACACGTTCATCCTACAAATTAAATTTAGAGACATGTAATTAATCTTCATTTAATATTATTTATTCAACATCCATTACATCATAGGTCTATTTGAGTTCTAAAAACATGACCTATTCCATCGTGTGCCAATATAGTTCTACAAGCTAATTCATTTATTCCACAAAATACACTAACTTATTATGGATACTACATATACACAATGCTTAAGGATCATGTTCACTATGATGACAATGATGGGTATTATATAGTGCATGATTATTTCTCTAATTTGGATATTGATTTCTTTATAACTTCTCACCCATGGTATGTGACATTCACATTGATTGATCCAGGACATATGCATGAACATCCTGTCAATGGGACCAATGGTTAGTAGTTTTTTTTTCATATTTAAAAATATAAATGAATAAAATAATTATTAAATTATTAAAAAATTAGTGTAAACTAGTTGGATGGAAAGGATGAACTCTTATTCAGTTAAGAAAAATTCAATTGATTAAGAGCACTCCTCAAAATATCCCATTGTATCTCATGTACTTATTTAAAATTCGTGATAAGATTTTTTATTGAATTGAGAAAATCCAAAGAGGATTAATATGGATAGGTATGTAATAAAAACTTATATTTTACCTAGTGGTATGGGATAATGTTTGCCTCTCAAAAGGGTATGGATGTATCATCATCTAAAATATGAATCTGGTGAATAAATCAACAATTACTTAAATTAGATGGATGCTTTAAAAAAAATTAATGAGTTTTATAAACAAGATGAGTATTTAAGAGTAGCATAAACAAGAGTATAAAACTCATTAGTTGTATAATACTCATAGTAGCCAATTTTGGAGAAAGAGTAGTAGACTAATATGAAGAGAATGGTTCAAATAAGGTATGGAAATACATTACTTTAGATAATACAAATAAAGAACAAAGTGACATTACATACAAACTTAATTTTATTATTAGGGAATTTAATATCATTTGGTTGATTAAAGAATATTAAAAAGTTTGGGTTAACATTGTGGATGGAAACTACAATGTTAAATCCAGTTATGTGATAGCTTTGGAAGAAGTTCCAAATGAATTTACTTGTAAAAATTTATTGGATAAGGAAATTATACCAAATATTAATTTCTTCTTCTAACTAGTAGTGTAAAATATGATCCTCACAATCAATAATTTAATTAATATAGGCCTTCTAATACCAAATAGATATATTCTTTGTGAGAATAGTGGCAAGATGATTATTCATATTCTTTTAAAATTACCCTTTTATTACTAATTTATGAGATATATTATTGCTAAGTTTTAATTGAATAGTGTGTAACCCTCTTCAATCTTAAAATTTTGTTTACAATGGACATCACCCTTCTATAATGAATGCCTAATTTTTTTATGAAATACGACCCTTGCCAATGTATTTTTAGGGTTGTGGAAAGAGAGGAATCAAATTATATTTCAAGATAAGAATATAAATAATTATAATTTGGCCTCTAGAACTCTTAAATTTATAATGGAAAACATTGAAATAACTAAATCCAATAACAAAGACAATATTAAAGAATGTGATCCCAATATAATTTGAAACTAGAATCTATCTATCGAGAGTAAAACTAGAATAGACCCTAAGAAAGAAGAAATAAATATGTTGAAGTGGCTAACCCCTTCTTCAATCTGGATAAAGTTAAAATTTGATGGGGATTCTAAGGTAAACCTAGATAAGGTAGGATAAGGAGGAATTATAATAAAAAAATAGGTGCCTAATGATTTTAACCTATGCTAAAAGTTTGAGTACACAAATTAATCATTTAGTAAAAGCTAAAGCTACGCTTTAGGGCCTTTAATTGGATAAATTTTTTGGGATCACCCATATTTTTATTAAAGGATATTCTATGAATAGCATTAAATATTTAGCAAGAAACATACCCTAAGTTGGAAAATTAAAATAATAATGGATGATGTTATTTATATCATTCAATATTTTCAAGTGATTCTTATAAATCATGTCTACAAAGAAGGAAACAAGGTTATTGATTAGTATTCAAATAAATGGGTCATTTCTAATAACATTTATAAAGGGTTTAATGACGAAGACCTCCAAACCAATATATATCATTATATACAAGATTAATCCATTAATTAATTCAGTGTGTATGTTTTTGAGATCCAATGTTAATACCAAGAATTTTAGTTGTAGGGGATTTTTGGTAACTAATGATGGCATCATTAATAATAAAGGTTATAATTATTCAATTTTAAGGTTTAGATTCATGAAAACCAAATATTTGGACACCTCTCCCAATAATCATCTGCATTTTCTTATCATTGATTATAGCAGGTCTTTTGAAAAATCTTGCACTTGTGCCAAATCAAATAGATGTATCATCAATCAAACCATCATTAAGTGTGATATCCCATCAAACATTAACATAAACTATGTGAGTTACCATTTTCATGATTTTTATAATTAGTATGGAAAGTAAAGAGTGTTGTGGGGTGTTAATAAGAGATACAAATTATCCAAATCAAAGGAGATTAAACTATGTTCTTTCATGTACAATTGTAGTAGGTCATTTAATTGGTCCATAATATGAGGTAATTTTTGTAGAGTGGATCCTCTTAACATTGGTGTTATGAAAACTAAAACTAAAATATAGAGGATTCCAAAACAAGGTGGACTCACCAAATTTATGGATAAAATAAAGGGTTATGATCCTCACATCTTAGCTAAATTTTCTAAAGCGTGGGAGGCTCCAAATGTATCTATGAGGGGCATATCTTTATTGATTTTAAAGGATATCATAACCTAGGTAACATGCATGAGTATGTAAGGACTCAAATTCTATAAATCATAGTAGGACAAGAATGAAAATATGGAGAGATTATTAAAAGGAAAAGTGAAGTTAATCAAATTTTAAGGTGGCTACTTGAGATATTCAATCCCAACCCATTAAAATGAAGTTATACAATAGATTATGAGGTATATTACCCTAGAGAGGATAATCAAAATGGATTTATCTTATCATTTTTATTTTCTTAATCATTTCTACCATAATAATTTTATTAGCATTCCCTTATTCCTACTTTTATCTCTAGAAAATTTTATTTTAGAGGATCAACTTTTGAAATCTACTCTCCTTATTCATCAAACATTCATATACCTGATATACCACCATTTTAAGTCTCAAGATATTAGTACTTCACCTCAAATTAGGTTTTTTGAATAATTTAAGGGTTAGATATCTACTAAAATTGAAGCTCATGAAGGATGAGCTAGGGATAAACATTTAAAATTTATAAAATCATTACCGTTCAAATTCTAGATTCATAAATTCCTCATGAAAATAAAGGTATGTATAGTTTGGCTTAGGATTCCCCCATTTTAGTTTACCCTATTGATATGGATGATCATAGCACTTCTGATTCCACTAAGATTGTAGTGTCAATCCACAACTCTAGTAGCAAATACAATCATGAAAACATTGACTTGAAAGTTAGAATATTGGTGAGAAAAAATTATTCTCATATGACCAAGAAAGAACTCAACATTTTATTGATTTAAATGTAATAATAGATTTCTTGATTTTGTTGAAGATAATTATCAGGATAATATTAATTCCATTGTTAATGATGTTGATATGCAAAAAAGTATCATGAAATGGATTATGAAAGATAATGAGAAACTTAAACAAATTATCAATCAAATACAAAGGAAAATTAATGGTGTAAACCTTCAAGAAATAAATCCCACCAAGGTTTTAGGTAATAATTATAAAATCAATAATATTATTAAAAACATGGCCTAGATGGAGGATAAGGTAATTCAGCTAGAAAAGGAAATGATTAAAATCAAATAATTTCTCTAACATCTCATAAAAATAAGAAAATATGCAATCAAAAAAATTGTTTCAAACATAAATTTTCTCAAATAAGCCCTCCATGCCAAGAAAGAGGAACATAGAGGTTTATGAATGAGAAAAATAATGAAAATTTGGGAGAAATAATGGAAGTTTGAGGCAAATATAATATGTCTATACATCATGGAAAATCTCATCACCAACATGGCAAATGAATGAGAAGGGATCTAAGATAGTATTTGAGATTAATTATCAAATGTGTTGTTTTACTAATGTTGTGTATTTGTTTGTTCTAAGTCCACAATTATTTCCTTTGTGTTTTTGGTTTGTTATTGATCAATAGTGTTTTGTATTTATTTCTTGTTTTAGCTAGAGATTAAGATTTTATTTTCTATTTGGACCTATTATTTCCTATATTTTGATAGATCCTTTTATAAGGGAAGGGACTTATAGACACATTAATAAAAAATTAAGATAAAATAGTGTACTTGTGAGCACTCCTTTACACACTTAGCTCTAGACCTATCCTATGGTTCTTTTGATCACTTTAGAGAGCCTTAAACGTGGAGGACTCACCCTTATAAATTTATTGATAAACTTAAACTGCACTTATCCATCATGATATCAACCTTAAACATCATTCAATCCATGATAGATGCTTAGAACTATTATTTTTCCTCATTGGACCAAAAAAACCTATTTATTGGATAGGATCACCCCACTCTATTATCCAAACCCCCTCTCTTGTCTTCCTAAAAAATAGCAACAAATTTAAAAAATTAAAAGTTATGGAAAGGCCAACCTATGTCTCTAATAATCTCCATTTGAATGAATTTCAAATAAATGACTATATAAACAAATTCAAAACCATTTTGTACACAAGATAATTTCATACTAAAAAACACTAATATTCAAATTGCACATTTTTAGCAAATTCCTTATTTATCCAAATTATGATTACATACAATCCTAATAACCTAGAGCTAAAGTGTGAATACATATGTAAGGTCACAAGTCATAGTTTAGGAACTTAATCACACTAATATTTAACCAACATCTAGCACTTTGAAATAATTATTCACACACCATCATAATATGGGAGAAATACATGAAGTTTTATCCATCTCAGAGTATTGGTATATAGGCAATGATCAACACATGGGGTGTTGAGGTTACACCCAAATTAAACCACTGACCCATTTTTCTCCTATTGATCTATATTGGTATTGACATGTCAATTATCTAGGGTTTTTTATTAAAATAGTCATATAGTGGTTTTTTTAGCTGGTTGGAAGCTCCCGCATGAAACATAAAACATATAGACAAAGTTGAATAGAACCTAGAATCTCAAATATTCACTATCTGTTAGATAGGTCCAATCTCACAAAGGATAGGAGCACCCCCATCTTTTATCTAGCTTAGGGAGTTATTTTTTAGTGATCATTTAACCTATAGATTTAGTTTCATAGTCACTAGAATCAACCACACTATCAGTATCAACTTATGATTCCTCCCATAACACTTTTTCCCCAATTAAGTCTTAGTTTTCTATTACACTTTCCTTATTTAATAAGTTTGCAATTTAGAAAATTTTAAGTCAATGAATTCTTTATTATTATTATTATTATTATTATTATTATTATTATTATTATTATTATTATTATTATTCTTGATTTTTCACATTAATTTTTCACTTAGGGTAATCTACATATTGTTAGTTTTTTTTTAAATTTCACAAAACATATTGGTGAACTTGATATTATTTGAATGTTGCCAAAACCCTAACCATATATGTTTCTAGGGTTTTTATCCTTATTGTTACTATTTTCATTTTTTGTTTTAGTATTTTTATATTTATTAAATTTAGTTATAATTAAAAAAAATCCAAGTTTACATTTTCTATTATATGCATTCTAAAAAAGTTCTTTCTACTCCTTTAATAAGAAGTGTTAAATTAAGCAGTATTCTAATTGAGAAAAATTAGATTCCTCTAAATATAATCCATAATATGGATAATAATAGGGTGTATACCAGGTGTTATCTCAGGCTAATAATGACTTTCCTTTGGATGAGCCTCCTCCCCTAGAAGTTGTGAAAGATAATGGAGAAAACTCAAAACATAAACTAAACCAAAGAAAAAGGGCTGAAAAAAAGATTAATACTAAGGGGGTATAAACTAGAAGCAGCAAAATAGATCAGCAAACTAAGGTGAAACCTCTTACTTCTACTCTGAATAAATTTGGAAAAAGAGATGAACAACATTCTAAGGTGAAACCGGATGTTGGTTCCCTGGACAAACCTGGAAGAAGATCAACTAAGAAAACCAGAGAGTTAGAAAGTATGCAGAATATTGCTGATGGTAGGCAGGCAACTATTCTGGATTTTACCCCTAAAAATAGATTTGAAAATCATTACTTGGAATATTAGGGGGCTAAATAGTATTCATAAACTAGATATTGGTCCCTATAAAACCAGATTTTGTTGCTGCTCTTCAGTAGGTTTCAGGACTGCTTTTCTTGGTGGTTGTTAATGCTTTATCTTTTTTGATTCTATTAAAGGGTTTCGGGGTCCCTTCAAAACCTACTTTTACCGTAATCTAAAACAGGGGTGTATACCCACATTTTAATGTTCTTACACATGGTAAACATTTAAACTTTAATGATACTACTTACAAACATGAGCAATATGATCAATAAAACATTAGTCTCCAAGATGTACTCCTTCATATAAATGGTGAACAAATTGAATTAAATAAAGATAAATTTATGTAGAATTTTATATAAAGACTTCATAAAAAACCTCCTAATCATACTAAATTATTTCAAACTCTTTTGGATATCAAAAATTCAAACATGGCACAATCTTCTTAGATTTCTACCTCATTGGATACAACTTTTGTACCATATTACATAATGGGGGCAACTCAGTGGCTTCTTAGATTATTATACCATTAGGATCACTTGATTTTGTTATCATACCTTCATATTCTAGTTATTTACAATCCTTTCATTAAGAGATTCAATATTTGTAAACTAAGTAATTACATTTAGAGCAAAGTGTTTTGAAACTTAATTAGGTAGTAGATTATCATATTTTGTTTCACACACCATTATCACAGGATATACAAGTATATACCCTACATATAGGTTTTGTGGCACACAATATTACACTATATGATAGAAAGGGTGATCCTGAGCATCATCTCAAATCATTCCATATAACATGTTTGGACTATGTATCTAATGATAGATTATTGACTAAGTTATTTCCAAGAAGTCTCAAAGACTTTTGTACCATATTACATAATGGGGGCAACTCAGTGGCTTCTTAGATTATTATACCATTAGGATCACTTGATTTTGTTATCATACCTTCATATTCTAGTTATTTACAATCCTTTCATTAAGAGATTCAATATTTGTAAACTAAGTAATTACATTTAGAGCAAAGTGTTTTGAAACTTAATTAGGTAGTAGATTATCATATTTTGTTTCACACACCATTATCACAGGATATACAAGTATATACCCTACATATAGGTTTTGTGGCACACAATATTACACTATATGATAGAAAGGGTGATCCTGAGCATCATCTCAAATCATTCCATATAACATGTTTGGACTATGTATCTAATGATAGATTATTGACTAAGTTATTTCCAAGAAGTCTCAAAGACTATGCACTACAATGGTTTTTTGATTTACCACACTAATCATTACATGCATTTAATCCATTGGTTAATATGTTTCTAGCTTATTTTTCAATTAATATTAGTGAGAATCTTTCAATGCTCATATTTTCCAACTTAAAAAGAAATAGACTGATCATATCACTGAGTATGTCTTAAGGTAGACAACTGTGTTGTCCAAAATGACAAATCCTATGGAAAAAAATAATTAAAAGACATATTTAAGAAAAGTCTACACCCATCCTTGCACAAATCTAGCATGTTCAAATTTTTTACCTCATTCACAAATTTGTGTCACACAGTAAAGGAAAGAGAAGTTAAGTTATTGGTAATGAATAAGATAAAATATCAAATACAAAGAGATAAAACAAGCCACAATACAATATGAGGCCAACTATATATGTCTAATTCCACTCACTTCATTATTCTGACCAATATCATATTAACTTCACCTATTAATCCATTATTCATATTAATATTACCCTCCTATAGTCATTAACCTAATATTTCTTATATCATCCATATCGCATACTAACATTACCATCCTTTTTATCATAATTAATTCTTCCAGTATCATCCCACTTATCACTAATTCATCTTATCTATTATTCCTAATTTTAAAATCCTCACCATTACACTCAATTACAAATAAATTTCATGGTGTTTCAATTTAGAATTGTATCAGTGTTAAGTTAACTAAATTAATAGAAAAAATTATATATTAATTTTTCAAATTTAAATTATAATTAATCAATTTATATTCATATTAACTTGATATAGCTAATTAAATTATATATTGAAACTATTTTTCACTAGCTTGATAGAGATAATTTATAGGTTCAACTAAAATGTTAATTGAGGACAATTATCTTATGAATGAAAATGTCAATCGAGGAAAAACAATGTTTGGAAAAGGAGGGAGTAGTGATTCACACGATACTATTAAGAAAAATAGAATTTTTATTGTGGAAATTAGTATTTTAAGAAATGGAAAAATAAAATGTAATTGGGAAGAAAAAATTACTTTATGCAAAGGGAATATTTTATAAATTAAATATGAAATGTAATTGAGGTAATTACCATTTCATCGAAACATGAAAATTAGGAAATATAATTATGGTAAATTAGAAATTTGTTTAAAGTAAATCATAGTCTATTGTGGGGAAGTTAACATTTTATTAAAGGAATGTGTGTGTGTGTGTGTGTGTGGTATAATATTTTATTTCAATATAAATTTCAAGACTACCCATGTTTGGGAAAATAAAGTAAATAATATTTGAATTTTTTTTTGTAATATTCCTCTTACGTAAAATAATTAATGGGATATAATAATTACAAAGACCTTGATTCTACTCAAAAAAATATGTAGGCATCTCTAATTAATGAGGCTAGGTTTTTATTAGTACTATATATATTGGGTGTAATACATACGAGTCATGATATATTAGAGAAGTTATCAACCATTGTTTTAATAACACTTTCAATGAGATCCTCACACAATAAACTTAGTTGCTCTACCATTTAGTTCATAGAAAATGTATATTATTAATGATAATCAGGAGTGGCTATGATTGGAGATAAATAATGAATTTGAATGGGACATGTGAAACATGGGAATTATCTCTCAATATCATAGTAATGCAATAAAAGCGTATTATACCCAAATATGAATGAGTACAATTCATAATGATGATAATTATTAACATAACTAGTGCATACTTTACTAACTTGGAATCTTAGCTAAATTATGGATTGTCATTGCAGTAGCTAGGGTTAAATTAGGTATTTCCCTTTTTTCAAAATTTTACATTCTCCATAAATAAATATAATTTATAGATGGTTTTCATTCCATAAATTTTAGGTGTAGGTAGGGTAAAAAATACACATGGGCTTGCATTTAAATGAGATACTTGTTTTCTTATTACAAAAAGTTATTGTAACTTGATAAGTTTCCTCATGATCCTTGTATCTGTTAATTTAAATGTGAGATAAAAAACTCAAAAAATTTCTTGATAGCTTATTGTTGCATATGACATGAATGTGAACCAAATTCACATATGTCTAACTTAGTTATTTCATCAACCCTTCTACTTCCACCTATTTATAAAAATAATTTATTGTTAATAAATAATGAAAACATTTGTTCCTAGATCAATTGTTATAGTATGTTTCATGATGAGTGTGGACCCTTGTGATGAATAATAATAAATAGGGTCATGGTATTTAACCATAGAAAAAACTTTTTTGAAAATATTTTTTTAGGGGTAATTACATTGGTATCAAAGTAGGGTTGTGACATTTGATAACTCTAATAAGAGTGTTGTGGAGCCTATGCATGAAGGTATGATTAAAAGGTTTAGTGATAATAAATTACATTTTAAAAATTTGAAGTTATAATCTATTTAAATGATTGAAAATGCAAAATGGTGGAATTATATATGATTTAATGTGGTTATTTTTCTTATATTAAAGACTTATCACCTTATTTTGGCTAAGACATGGGAATGTTGAAAGTATTCAGATGGCTTTTAAGGCATAATTTTTTTCATTTATTATGTATTTCATCTCCATATTGGGATGCAAATAAAATTTATATCTCTATGATCCTCTCTAAAATTCTCCATAGATAATTATGTGAGTGATGTATATGCATGTGTTGGAAACACAACTACCAATTGTGCTAACTTGAGTTTGAGACATCCCTTCTCTATTTCCACCATTACAGCATTACACTTAGAATCTAGTTAGGTTTAGGCATTGGACCTCTATGGATTTTATTAAAAACTATCTTATAAGGTATTGCAACATTATTAGTTACCAATTATTGGATTATTATGATAATCTAAATTGACACTTGGGATCTTTATTGAAAATAATCGATGATTATATGGGACAAGGAATTTTTAATGTGATGAAAAAAATCTTTAATAGGTGAGTGACTTGAACTAGAGGCCAAACATGGGAGAATGTGAATGTGCCTCTATAATTTGTTGAGCCTAAAATTTTCCTTTATCATTCCCAAACCTATGATAACAAAAGTTGATGACATGTTTTTAGACTTGGATTTTTTTATGATGCCAAAAACTATGGAATGTTGGGACTTAGATGGTTATGTGACATAATATACTAGATTATTATGAGGACTTGTATGAATAATTTGGGTATACCCAAGGTTACCTACCTTTATTTTCTATTTCACTACCTAGTATTACATCGTGTTTCTTCCTATAGTATAGGGGTTGGGGTACCACCTGATTCCTATCATTAGGTTTCTCCCTATAATAGAGGAGGGTCACTACTATTGTATGACATATATAATTTATAATATTACTAAAAAATATAATTTATGAGGATTATGTATAAATAGAATACAACCTCAACCCTATCTTATAATTAGTCACAGGTTGATGACTAACCTAGATAGGGTTGACAAAGGGGCATTCACATATATCTAGGCTAGTACCTTCCAATTGAGATAGAGTTGAGAGAGGAGTGAGTGTAGGTGAACTACATATTTAGTCTAGTAGTCTTGCCCTCCTTATTTATCAAGGGTTTTAAGTTATTTAACTAACTAAAAAGGGGGTATTCATTAAAAAATAGGGTGGGGTGTTTATTAATAAACATAAAAAATGATAGTATAAGTTATTAAGATACTAGGGTGGAGTGATGATTGGTTAACATGGTATTATTAGGTAATTCACTATGGTAAAAATAGGCAAAGTTATGATTCAATTATATTAGGATCATTAATAGTATTGAATTAAACTCATTAAATTTTAAGCCATAATTATTATGCCCCTAAAATATTTTATATTTTATAGTGACATATGATATAGATATTTGGTTAGATTAAATAGTGTCCCCTTACTTTAATCCCTCTTATGTCTAATACTAGTACTAGTTGGGCCTATAGTTAGATACAGGGAGAGAAAAAAGGATAAAGCTATAAAATGATAGAGGCATATAGTTTTATAAAGAGATAGGTTCATTGTTTGAGTCAATCCCTTATGTCTTATGAATACCCAAATGTCCTTTATACTACTAATACATCTACCAATATGATAGGTCTTGGAATAAGGTTATATATATATATATATGTTGTAATGAACTTTATTCACAACTAAAGCAATAAATCACAATATAACTAAAATATAATAGAATGTATGATAATCCACTTCAAGGAAGAAACCTCCAAATCCTTAAAATAAGATATAATTCACATATAACATGATTTGAGTGAGCCACACTCATCCCTATATATATAATGAATGGGGAGAGTCACATCCATTCATCCCACCCTTACATATTGATAAATCATCTTAAAGAAATAATTACCTAATGATTGTGAATATAAATGAAGAGTGTGTCATAGGTTAAGGGCTTAATATTCCCTCTCACTTTAACAAAACATTTCCCTCAATGTTAAACAACTCTAGATGGTATTGTAGAAATGTTATCAAAATTTGAGTGAGGCATTTCTTCCTCTTCACCACATTTGATTGCATCAACTTCATCATCATTGGCCCCTTCAATGTAGAATAATTTATTCTCATCACACTTATGAACTTTAATCCATTTTCTATCATAATTGAAATATAATCCTTTTGCTCATTTCTATGTAATTTGGTGAGGAGTCAATATTGTAGGTTGAGGGAAGGTTTATACTAAACCCAAATGTTTTTCGTTAGTACTTAAATTCATTTGGATGACCATATCTCATTACTCTACCCTAAGAGTAAATACCATGGATTCAGATACAATACTTGGATTAAACATGTGAACTTATAGTTGGATTGTGTTAGTGAGACCACCCATGAAGAGATCATTCATGTTGTCATCTGAGATTGCATGCACCCTTAAGGACAAGTTATGGAATTGTTGAATATAATTATTGATTGAATTGGTTTATTATATCTATACTAATTGGATAAAGTAGTTATTTGTTACGCTATGATGGTAGTGCATCTGTAACTCATCTATGAACATTGACTAAGTAACAATAAGAACCTTATTTATATTCTAAGCACAAAGCCATTTATACCAAATAAATTACTCTAGATCTAAATAAAAGGATGTCATTGCCACATTTTGTTCATAAGAGATTTGATGTACATTAAAAAATATATCCATTTGGTTGATCCAAGTTAGGGGATCCTTCCCATCAAATTTTCAATTTCAACTTTTGGAGTCATGTTCTACAAATGTGGGGTATATAGATATAGATTGGGTTGGATAGAAGATCCACCATGGGTTGGTTGAGTATTAGTTATTTTTGGATAGTTTGGGGAATGTTGAGGAACAATGAAATTTGGAAGGATTCTTTGTATTATATCATCCAAGAATTGATTGATTTGATTGAATTTACTTATCATCTCAAACTATAAGCTACATAGATCATACTCTATTTGGCTCACCTTGTGATCGACAAAAGAAAACCCTAGAGCAGAAGATCCATAGATTTTTGATTCTGAGTCCATATCTTCTTTGCTAGGATTTTTACTTGGGGTTTGATTTTTTTTTGTTTATCCCTAATTGATAGTCCTATCATAACAAGCCTAGACAATGCCAAACCTAATTTTCACCATTGACCTGACTTGACTGAGTGATTTTGCAATAATGTCAGCTTTAAATATGAAAACACAAAGAATAGACCTACACTAAATTTCTTTAATATTTTTGGAAAAGCAATAAAATTAGAAAAAAATCATTAAATTTTGGACTGTAGAATGATTTTATGAAAAATAGTAAAAAAGTGATAACCCCTATAAACCTAATCTTAAAATCTCAAAATTTTTACTATGGATGCCTTATATGATGATTCAAATCCAATAAAAACATTACTGAAAAAATCACTTTGGATTTAGAGATACATCAGAAACAAAATTCTATACCCAAATCAATGATCTAGTACTACTTGTAATGAACTTTCTTCATAATTAAAGTGATAAATAACAATATAATAGAATATATGATAATAAAATTCAAGGGGGAAAGATCCAAATCCTTAAAATAATATATAATTCACATATAACATGATTTTAGCAAGCTACACTCATCCCCATATATAGAATGAATGGGGAGAGTTACACCCATTCATCCCACCTTTACATATTGATAAGATAGCTTAAATAAATAATTAACTAATTATTATGAACACAAATGAAGAGTGTGACATATGGTAAGGGCTTAACATATATCATCCCTAAAAAATACCACACTTTATAATTTATATGAGATAGGGGTCAGTTCCACACACACACACACACACCAATATTTATAATCACTGCAAGCCTTGCTTTAGGAGTACCTCTCTATCTCACCCTACATGACCATATAAAGAAGAACTTATCTCAATTTATTATAAATATATTTTGTTCCCTAGACCTATTGGCCTCCTTAATTGCCTCCCACCTCTATTAAAGGATAGGTTTAGGGTCAAGCACATATAAGTAAATGACCTTGACTAGCTACACATAAATTAAAGCACCCTAAATAGAGATATAGGGCTGCCCTATTATGCATGTCAATGCCCAATTATTGCCCACCTCACACCTCTATTATAGGGTATAGTTGGGATAAGTTCAATTACATATAATATAGTAAATGTACGTAGTTTTTCAAACACACATATATAGTAACCTCTCCTACCTATAAATCATAGAGGTGGTTGAGAGCCTAGTGGTGTAGGATCTTTAATATTTTTTATTTTTTATGGAAATACTTATGAGGTGGGTGTTGTAGGTGATTTTTTCCACTAAATATTGTGTTATATATGATTGGTAAGTTAAATTTATAATGAATGATTAGTAATAAAATTTGATAGAAAATTAAAAATAATTAAAATTGATTAGTAAAATAGACCTTGGTAGTGGTCGTTACTACAAGAAAAGTGCCTTGGGAATGTGTAAATTATTTAATGGAGTAAATCTAGCTAGACTTGATGTATACTTTTAAGGATGGGCATAAACATTGGCATATTATGAGATCCTATGTGAAAGTGAAAGTCTATTTGAATTAAACTATAAAGCAATGTAATACATAATTTAGTTGTGTTTTCATTGAGTAATTATCTCAATAAACTTGTTAGTTTAATGGTTGATTATGTACTTATCAATTGTTTATGAATTATATTTCTTAGTTATCTTTGATATTCAATTGCTAAAATTTTCAACTTGGGACCAATTTTTTGAATATATTTTTCTTTTTTATTATGAATTTTTCCTTTAGTGTTGTATATCAAGTTTACTTTACTTTATTGTGATTCATTTACTCAATTTTTTTATTACAATTTGGATTTAAATCTTATTTAATTATTTTCTTATGTGTTGTACTTACATGGAATATAATATATGAAAAATGTTTTAATGTTATTGGTACTCTATAAAAGAAAGAGAAAAAAGGAAGGATATGCATATTCAACATTGGTGTGATGGAACTAATTTAAAAAAAAGAATAAAATTTTAGGATTGTTATGACAATAGTTGATCATTTGGGATTAGGATCCAATGAAAAGTGAGTTATTGTGAGGAAATATAGAGTAAATTATTATCTATTTCAAATTAAGATATGATTCTAGCATGTTATAGTGCATTTATATTATACTAGGAAGTGTTGGCAATATTAAACATAATTGATGATGTGTTTGTTAAAATCTAGAGTGAATGACATAAATTAGGTATAGATCTAATATGTAAATAGTATAATGAGTGTCATTTATTTTGGTTTTAAGTGAAATAAAACATAGAGGAACTATTAAAAAGGTAAACACAAATTATTATGAAAATGAGTGATGTAGGAGAGAGAAGGCATTTAAAATCACTTTAAAATAACAAATAATGGCATTGTAAAATAATGTGTGACTGAAAATTATCAAGAGAATCTAGTAATATGAATATAAATGGAAAGCTATAAAAGGGAAAACACATGTAGTATGAATTACATACACAAGAAAAATTACAACAAAATTAAAGTGATAACCAAAGCTTTCGTATAATTTTCTTTTATAAATTACTTTTCATAAAAATTTAATGAAACTAATGAAAGGAAGCAGACATTGAGAATATGGACATTGAAAAGGACCTTCAATAGTTTGAATTCTTACTTGGGTGGGAAAACTAGAATGACCATGTGGACAACATCTGGATGTAGGAAGGAATATGCTCAGATGAAAATACTCCCTCTGGAGTTAACGTAGCCCCACATGACCCCACTCACTAGTTTTGACCGATGGAAAAAGGCACAAAAGATTTGGATTTTGCTCAAAATCACATAGATAAAGTTGTTCCTATCCTAAAAATGTTGGATACATGTGCCCCTAAATTATCTTGGGTGAACATGGTTAAAGGAAAAATCTTGGTGGGTCACGATCATTCAAACTTTTAGATTTTTTTGGAAGAAGCTAACAATGAGGTTTTCATCCATGTTTTGGACCCTATGGTGGAGCAGGAAGATGTGGAGCTTTCCAAATCCATACTAACTAGACTAAACAACTTTCATCTAAATATTGATGCTTTTGTAAATGGTCTAAATCAAGGTGGAAACCCAAAGGTCACCTGGAGGTGGTAACTCTAACAAGGGGTTTCTTCTTGATTAATTTTTCTCTACAAGATGATTGCATAAAGGTTCTATCAGAAGGGCCCTTGCTTATGGGTAAGGTGAGCATGGCTATCCGAAGGTGGAAGGATGGGTCAAATATTAACAATAATGCCATGGATGATGTTCTAATGTGGGTTATTTTTCTTAAACTCCACTTATAATATTGGCACCTGGAGGTCATCATTGGTATCACCAAGGCCTTATGAAAACTATTAATATAGATTTGATTACTCTTTCATGTTAAAGAATGGTTAAAGTTTGAGTATAGGTTTTCCTACCTACAAACAATCCCCTATTACATAAGATCAAGATTAAGTCAAATTATAGTGAATAAATACATAACATAGTGTATGAGAACAATGAAATCATCTGCCCATGGTGTAACATTATGAATCATATGTTATGAGATTATCTAAAGAAAGGCTAAGATTATATCAATCCCATATAGAAAGGGACTAGGAAGGAGGCATAAAATAAGGATGTATAGATAGATCACCCTCTCAAAATTGGATCCCCTAGATCCTCTCTGAGCACTCTAATTTTTGGTAGCTTAAAATGTATTCCTTCTAATAACCATTTTGATCCTCTTGATTAATTTGATGGCTTGATGTCCCTGTGTGAGATGCCCCCCCCAGGGTGATTCTCCTCAGACCTCTCCCCCATCCCCCTCCTTCCACCCTTATCCTCTTTCTCTCCCCGTCTTCTCATCTAGTGCTTGTAACCCCTCTTAATCATGTCACCCCCCCATTTGATCGGCCCCCACCCTTGGCCTAGTGCTTCCTCCCCCTCCCCAAACTTGGCCCGATCCTTTATTCCCCTTGAGTTTTAAACTTAGGTGCCCCCCCCTTCTCTCCCCTATGGAATTTTTTCCCCTCCTTATCCTCCCTATATATCTTTGGGTTCTCATTTATCTTCCCTGATCTTTGACTCAACTCAATCTGTGGTTTAGAAAATCCCCCTCTTCGATAGCTTGGACTAATCTTATCCTCCCCCTCCCAAGGTTTCCCCTCTTTCCCCCCTTTTTAAATCCTTGAATAACTTTAAATAATGGGGGAAAAGTTCTAAGAATATTTCTCCCCCTCGGTACCTTCTCCTAAAAGAGGGGTTTACCAAAAACTCCAAAGAAAAAAAGGGAGGAAAAAAGCCAACATCGGTGTTATCCCAAAACCTACGGGAAGGTATCATAAGATGGTTAAAAGAAACTTAGAAATGACTAAAAATATTACCAAAGGATCCCATAAAACTCTTGAAATCTAGTGGGATAAGAAATGAAAATCCTTTCTTGGAATGTTAGGGGTCTAAATAACCCTAGGAAATAGAGGACCCTCTATAATCTCATAAAAAGGGTTGACCCTTATATTGTTATCATCCAAGAAACCAAAATGTATAATTCCATTCCCAAATCCTATGATATAATAATTTTGAGGAATTATCAAGTTTTATCCTCAGAATCTATTTTGGATAGTTATTAGTGATGTCATGGAGGTGTCCAGTGAGTGGATGAAGTGTCTTGATAGTCTAAGTGTCAATAACAAAGTGTGCAATATGCTTGAAGTAGACTTGGTTGATATTTAGATCTGGCATGTTTAAGGATGGCTCTAAAGTATTTATAATGTGTGAGGGTTCCTATCATAGGTCAAGGATGATTGGATAGATTTTAGAAGTGCATGGTATTCATCTAGTTCTTCATTATGTTCATCTTGGCATAGTTGGTTCTGTGATAAAAAATCAAAGTAGTCAATTTGTTGACATCACCATTGCCACATATGGATGATTAAAGGGGATTTGGTCATATAGGTGTGTTAAAATTAGTCCCAATTTGATATTCTCTAATTTTAAATTAATGAATTTGATCAGAGAAAAAGATAGAATTATGCAAAGTTGTTTTCCCAGGCAGTTTGTAATGTTTTCCTAGACCATCACTGCAGGTCATGCAGATATGAATGAACCATCAAGTTTATAAATTTATTTCAAGTAATTATAAATTAAATAGTGGGAAAATGTTTTCATGATGATTTTTTTTAAATTTCCAAGAATGGACCCTAAATATTTTTAGTTCTGAAGTGTTTTATAGCTCAAGATATAAATATTCAAAGTTGCACTTGCAACTTGTGATGGGCCAAAGACCATCAAGTTTAACCACATTGAAGTCTAAGGTCAACTAATAAATATATCTAATGGTGCATGTTAATTCTCAACTTATGATCTAATAGCATGCATAGTTTCAAAATATCAAAGAATGAATGCACTAGTGACATGTGTCACATTCAAAGAGCTTGGATAGAAGATCAATGGCTCATGAGCATTCATACTGTCAGAAGATCAATGGTGTGAGTTAAGTCAATAGGTCAGTGTGAGTATAATGCAAAATGGGGATGATAAATGGCATAATCATGGTAGTTTTTATCAAGATATAATGGTGATTATTACAATATAAAGACATGGTTAATCTGTAGAGATCAACGGTGTGCATTTGGTCAATATTACAAGGGTACATGAGATGAGATCAACATGTTAAATGTTTAATAATAACTAAAGGTAAAGACTAATCTTATTAAAAATAAATATATGGAACACAATTTTTACAAATTTTTAATAAGTAGTGAGATGATGACAAGTTCTCGATGTTTAATAGTTTCTTAATGACCATTGGAATTCAAATATTTGAATTTGTGAGGGAAGACTAGTCTATAGTTTATGTGCTATAACTTTTAATATATGCAAAATTTGACCATGGTATAAAATTAAAAGTTATATATAACTTCATGATTCATCCAAATAACCTATTTATAAGGTTTAATTATTTTTAAAATCAAATATATGGAGCTCCAAAGTTGACTATGTGTTTGTTCATGCTCTGCAAGTAACCCAAGAAGGGTATTAGAGTTGTTCTTGATGGTATTTCAATGTTTTGAGATGAGTTAATTATAAAAGAGTGTTTTATACTCCATTAGGACCATTTATGTGGATTATTAATGTTTTATAAATCATATTAAATATAATCAAAGGCTTATAAGGTGACTATGTATTCGTTCATGGTGGTTGTGTGCATAGAATGTTAATTGAGCGAATTGAGCTTTAGCCAAAGGGTGATGTGATGGTTGTTATCACTTAAAAATGACATATATATTGTGTGGCATGGTTTTATGTATTTAAAAGTGTTCTTATTTTCTTAGTTTTCTTGGATAAGTGTCAAAGAGGTGAATGGGTCATTATACGACCTAAAAGGTGACTTAGGCCTATTTAAAAGAGGGTTGTGCTTAAAGGTGACCCATGTTAGATGAATTAAGGTTGAAGGAATGTGTTTTGGATGAAAAGTAAGGTTTTAATAATCATAATAATAATAATAATCATGAAGTATATAAAAAGGTGAAACTAAATGTGGTGATTTCTAGACTTGTGAGAGACTTGAGAGAAGAGGTGTGTGTGAGAGTTATGGAGCAAAGGAAAGGGTGTGTGCCCAGTGGATGGGTTGTAGATCAAAGTAGGTTGATGAATATTTTTATGACATATAGGTCATATTTTTTATGTCAAGGATATTTGTATTATATATTTGAAGATTGAGGATGAGTGAAGAGGTCTAGAGTGATCCGAAAGGATATTTTGGATGCCTTGAGTGTGACCAAAGGATAGATGATGTTTGTGTAAGCTTGGTGGTTGATTTGAGAGGTAGATAAAATTTTGGATTGTGTATTCTATAAATTTTTAGATAGATTATATACATTATATCTTCATCATATTGGTAGGAAATTAGTGATTAGGAGATGTTCACTTCATAGGTGTTGGGAGGGTACTCAACATCTAGGTTAGAAGGACTTGACCAATAGGTGGTCATAAGGACTTGATCATCTTAGGGTTAGGTTTTATTTATGAAAAATATGTTTCAATAAATATAATTAGGACTTGACCAATAGGTGGTCAAAAGGACTTGATCATCTTAGGCCTTCTGAAACAGGTGTTTCACTAAATTTTGGTTATAAGGACTTGACTAGTCTCATGTTTGTGATCATCTTATAAGACAAGTAGTCCATGTATTTATAGGATTGAGAGTGTTTTTTATTCCATAAGAGGTTTTCCCACATAGATCTTGTGTTATGTGTGTGATCTTGCATTATCGATTATTCATTTCTATAAACATGTTAAATGCTTAAGTGTTTGAAGGATTTGGAAATTGAATTGGATTGTTTGCCACCACTGATTCACCCCCCCTCTCAATGGTTTATACCTCTAATAATTGGTATCATAGTAGGTCATTTGGTAAAGGATTGACAACATGAAGGATATCTAAGGTACAATATGGGTAGTCATCAAATGTAAGGAGATTTTTCCACTAAGAAAGCACCATTGTTCAATATATCCAATTATGCTTTTTGGAGTGGGAGGATGATGACCTACATCATGTCCCTAGGGTTTGACACTTGGTAATCTATTGTGGATTTTTATTCTTCACCTAATATTCTTCAATCTATTACTACAAATAATAATTTATTAGAGAACAATTCTAAGGAAATGAATGCTATCACTTGTGGTCTTTTAGAGACTAAATACACCAAGGTAATCTATTACATATCTTCCAAGGAAATGTGGGATAAATTGAATATTATTTATGAAGGATATTCAAAGGTTAAGTTGGCAAAGTTGTAGATTCACTGAAGATAATTTTAGAGTCTTAAGATGAAGGAAGAAGATTCTATGGCATCCTTTCTATAGAGAGTTGATGAGATTTTGAACATCATCACAGGTCTTGGAGAGAATCTTGAAGAAGCTACTATAGTTAAAAATGTATTAAAGTCTCTCTCTCTCTCTCTCTCTCTCTCTCTCTCTCTCTCTCTCTCTCTCTCTCTCTCTCTCTCTCTCTCTCTCTCTCTCTCTCAAGTTTGATTCTAAAGTATCTATTATAGAATAAAGTCATGATCTTACTCAATTAAAGATGGATGAATTGCATGGCATCCTTACTTCCTATGAGATGAGAGTAAATGATGATATACCACCAAATAAATAAGAAACATTCAAGATAGAAATGAATCCAAAGAAGAATTTCCAAGGTAATAAAATCAAAGAGGATGACATATCTGATATTGATGAAGATGAACTAATTGCTTTATTTACAAAGAAATTAAAAATAGGATCAAGCAAGTATAAGGGTAAACTACCCTTCAAATGCTTCAATTGTGGAGAAGTAGGATATTTTTATAATAATTTCCCTCATAAGCATAAGAAGAATGATGATGAAGAGCATGGTGATGGCCAATATGAAGATAAGAAGACATATAAGTTTGATAATAAGAAGAAAGGATTCAGAAAGTATGACAAAAAGAAGTCCTTCAATAATAAGAAGATTCTATACACCAATAAATATTATAGCTCATCAAATGAGAGTGAAGATAGTGACTTAGAGTATGATCAAGAAAATTATGGTCTATTGAATATGAATCCATATTCATGGTTGAGGAAGGAATTGTTCATATTAAAACAAGTCTACTTGGAGTGATTTAGATGATGATAAAGATGAGGTGGACTATGAGACTAAATTGATGAATTATCTTAAAGAACTAAAGATTGAGAAGAAGATTAACAAGAAGATGAAGTCTCAAATCAAGGACTATGAGGATCAATTCAGTGTTTATGAAGCAACAATGAATGAAGACACTAAGGAGCATGAAGATATAGTCAAGCATCTTAGTTGTCAATTAGAAATCCTATTTACAAGACTAAAAGCTAAAGAAGATGAATGTTCGAGGTATGTAATTGAAAATGAGTCATTAAAAATTGAGTTAGAGAAGACATTTAGTAAGATTCAGTCATTTATGAGATTTGAAAAGATTTCAAGTGATCTAGACAATATTCTAAGTGGTCAAAAGCATGCAAGTGATAAAATTGGTCTTGGATACAAAGAAGAACCAAAAAATGCAACTCAAGACAAGATGAAGACTAATATAAATCAGACATTAAAGGTCAACAATTAGTCAAAGAATGAAGTTGCTAGAAGAGTGAAGAAAAATCAGATCAGACAACCAAATTCCATGAGGTATGCAAGTTTTAATGGTTATCATTACACATGTAATCGATTTAGGCATAGAGATAGAGAATGCAATAGAATTGTTATAAATGATTCTACATGGAACTATGATGGGGGTCATCAATCAAAAGTGTAAACAAAGTTAAGTGCTTCAACTATCTTGATGAGGGACATTTTAGTATTTTCCAAATAAGGTAAGGCAAGGTGAGTCTTCTTCAAAAAGAGTAGATTGCTTCAATTTTCAAAAGAATGGACATATTACAAGATTTTATTCGAATCAAGAAAGGTACGATAAATGTTTTACCAAATGTATAATGTGCTTCAACTATCAAGAGAGAGGTCACATTGTTAGAATCTATAAGTAAAGGCCTATAAGATAGAATAAGTTTAATCAAGCTCCTAGAGTGCAAGAAATAAGGTAAGTTAAGTCACGGAAACCAAAGGTGGTAATTGTGAGTCATGATGAGTATATAGGTCCAAGTAATCTATTTTCTATGGTAGAGAATGCTATAGAAGTTGGAGAGTGCTAAGAGTTCTCATTGTCTACTCATGTTGTAAATGAAGAGACCAAGCTCAAGGAGAAGACAAAAGTTATGGTTGAGGCTAGTTCTAAAGTGTGTTTGGATGCTAATGAGCAACCTAATATGTGTGATCAAGTTTCATAAAAAGAACATGAGTTATCAATACCTAGTGATGAGGTTCCAAACTACAAGGAAGATTCTTCAACTAAAAAGGTATGTCATGAATCTATATTATCCCCTTGTGTTGTCAATATAGTCTTAGAAGAGAAGGAGAATGTTGTAGTGGATGAGAAAGTTATTTCTCTTAAGCCTAAGAATAATAAAAATAACTATCAACATCAAATGACCAAGGAGGAAAAAGAATATGAGGTGTTTTGGGCATATCTTGGTTTCACATTGTTCTAAGGAACCATGTAAAGTAGAAGGATTTTGTCTATGCTACTTAAGAGACTCCTTTCAGGGGAGAATCAAGTGTTTTTGTGGTGTTCTTAAAAATTTCATAGGAGGAAAGAGATGAGTGTTTCTAGTTGGTGTTGGTGTGTCAAGATGGGATAAGTGGTTTGATGAGGTTAGAATGATGTCATATGGTGTTTTTACTATGCATGTAGTGTCTACATGATCATAATGGGTATTTTTAGGTGTCATAATGAGATTTATGGAATTTCAAGAAAATTTTGGTTCTTATAAAGGTCTTTTCACTTCCTTGCAATGTATTCTAGGTGGTTTTGTGTCTTGATGATCCTATTTGTACCTTTTTTAAGTTTTTATGTGCTCTCAATTTTATCTTTCTTATTGTAGATCAAATCCATAATATAGGAATTCAGGGTTCCCAAAGGTTTGAAGGCTCAAATATTGGTATATAAGTTTGTGATGGTTATCTCTAGGTGTGAAATAAGTTTCAGAGGTGGGAATTGACCAGAAAGAGGTTTGTTGACTTTGTTTATTTTGAGATTCTAAAGTTTTTAGGCTATGATATAAAAGTGGTTTTACTTATGATTTTATATCTTAGGATTATTAATAGTTTTAATGGGCCAAATTGGTTGTCAAATCAAGATTTACAAAGATTTTAAGGTTTGTGTTTTTCAAATTATTCAAGTTTTTGTCAAAATGGAGGCTTAATTAGCTAATAGATTTGTGAAGAAAGTATGTTGAAAAGGAGGATATAGGTGATTAAAATTGGTGTGAATAAAGGGGAATATGAGAGATCTATATATATGAATTTTAAGGTCTTGAAAGTTTGTATACTGAAATTTGTGGGCTCTAAAAGTCCTAGGTAAGGCTACAAGGAGTCTTGACAAACCTAGTGTGAAGATTTGATGTTTTTGATCAATTTATCCAAAATATCAAGGTATTAGTGTTTTAAGGTGAGTTATCAAGTTGGTTTAGAGAGTTTTTCATATTTGGTGAGTGGAATGAAGTTCTATTGGTAGTCCTTGAATTGGCTTGAGAGAGAAGGCTAGTAATCTTGTGTAGTGGTTCTTTATGGTGTATGAAGATATGAAGATGCTCAAGAGGTGAAATGGATTAGAGATATTAGGGTAATCCCCTATTATATGTTTTATTGGTGAGTTCCATAATATTTTATTACTTTTGTGCGTTCATTATTCATTGGTTACAATGCTTGGTTGGATAAGAGTGTTGGCATGCAACAAGAAGTTATAAGACAAGAAGAGCTAGGCTCAAGGTAAGGGGGAGTTTGTATCATATTTATAAGGTGGTCCTCTCATATTTTTGGTATTCTCAAGTCCTTAGGATCAGTTTTTTCCCACTTTTTCATTGTGTCAAAGGGGGAAAAGGTTCCTATTGTGGGAGTGCTTGAAGAAAGAGAAGGAAGGTGAGTTGTATCATGGGTGTTGACATCAATGACAAAGGGGGAGATTATTGGAAAATTTTTAGTGATGTCATGGAGGTTTCTAGGTGAGTGGATGAAGTGACTTGATAATCTAAGTTTTAATGACAAAGTGTGCAGTATGCTTGTCCTAGTATGCTTGAAGTAGGCTTAGTTGATCTTTAGATTTGGCATGTTTAGGGATGGGTCTGAAGTATTGAGTATTTGTGGGGGGGTCATATCAAAATTCAAGGATGATTGGAGATATTTTTGAAGTTCATGGTATTCATCTAGTTCCTCATGATGTTCATCTTGGCATAGTTAGTTCTATGATAGAAAAATGTAAGTACGCAGTTTAATGACATCACTATTGCCACATATGGATGAGTCAGGGGGATTTGGTCATATGGGTGTGATCACATTAGTCCCAAGTTTCTATGTTATAAGTATCATGTCATGATATTTAGCATATAAAAAGATATAACTATGCAAAGTTGGCTTCTTAGGTAGTTTGTAATATTTTCTTAGATCGTCACTTCACGTCATGCAGATATGAATGAACCAGTAAATTTGTGCATTTATTGTAGGTAATTGAAATTCAAAAGTGGGAAAATGTTTCATGGTGATGTTTTATATAGTTCCAATAATGTACCTCTAATATTTTGAGTCTTGAATTATTTTCTTGCTCAAGATATAAATCTTCAAATTTGCACTTGCAGACTATGATGGACCAAAGACCGTCAAGTTTAACCACGTTGAAGTTTGAGGTCAACTATTTAGTAGATCTAATGGTGCATGTTAAATTATATATTGTGATCTAATGAAATGTGTAATTAAAAATTTCAAATAATGAATGTTTTATTGACACGTGTCATATTTACAGAGCTTGGATAAAAGATCAATGGTTCATAGGCATTCATACTATAAGAAGATTGATGGTGCAAGTCAAGTCAATAGGTCAATTTGCATAGAAGTAATATAGCTATGATAAGTGTCATGATAACAAGAGTTATTATCAATATATATTGATGATAATTGTAAGATAAAAACCTGGTTAATCTGTAGAGATTGATGATGCACATTTGGTCAATATTACAAGGGTTCATGAGATGAAGTCAACATGTTTGATGTTTAATAGTAAGAAAAGGTAAAGATTGAGCTTCTTCCAAAGATATAAATAGAGTGAATTTGTTCCAAATTGTTATGAATAAGTGGCATGATGAAAAGTGTTTGATGTTTAATAGTTGCTCAGTGACCATTAAAATTTAAATATATGACATTGTGAGGGAAGACCAGTCTGTAGTTTTTATGCTATAACTTTTGATATATGTAGAATTTGACCATAGTTTAAAAGGAAAATATGTACAGTACTTCATTTAATATCCAAAAAATCTAGTTATAATTTTTAACTATTTTTACAATCAAATAAATAGAGCTCCAAACTTTATTATGTGTTTGTTCATGCTTTACAATTAACTTGATAAGGGTAATAGAGTTGTTCTTGATGGTATTTTGATGTTTTGAGATGAGATAACTATTGAAGAGTGTTGTAAAATACATGATAAAAATATATGTGGATTATTAAGGTTTGTTCAATCATATTCAGTATGATCAAAGGCTTAGAAGGTGACTATGTGTTCATTCATTGTGGTTGTGTGCATAGAATGTTGACTGAGTGAATTGAGCTTTAGCCGAAGGGTGTTGGGATGGTTATTATAACTTAAAGAGGACTTATATATTGTGTGGCATGTTTCCATGTATTTTAAATTATTCTTGTCTTCTTATTTGTCTCAAATAAGTGTCAAAGAGGTGAATGGGTCCTCATAGGACCTAAAAGGTGACTTAGGCCTATTGGAAAGAGGGTTGTGCTTAAATGTGACCCATTTTAAATGCCTTAAGGTTGAAGTAATGTGTTTTGGCTGACAAGGAATGTTTTAATTATAATAATCATGAAGGATCTATAAAAGGTGAAATCAAATGTGGTGATTTTTAGACTTGTTAGAGACTTGAGAGAAGAGGTGTGTGTGAGAGTTGTGGAGTGAAAGAAAGGGTGTGTGCCCAATGGATTGATTTTAGAGAAGATTAGGTTGATGAATATGTGTATGACCTATAGGTCATATTTCTAATGTCAAGGATAATGCTCTTGTAGGTTTGAATATTGAGGATGAGCGAAGAGGTCTATAGTGATTCAAAAAGATATTTTGGGTGCCTTGAGTGTGAATAAAGGATAGATGATGTCTATGTAAGCTTGGTGGTTGATTTGAGAGGCATATTAGAGTGTGGATTGTGTATTGTGTAGAGTTTAATAAAGCTAATATACATTATATCTCCATCAAATTGGTAGGTAACTAGTGATTATGAGATGTTCATTTCATAGGTGTTGGGAGGGTGCTCAACATCTAGGTCAGAAGGACTTGACCAATAGGTGGTCATAAGGAATTGATGGTCTTAAGGGTAAGTACTCCTTGTGAAATAGGTGTTTTACTAAATCAAGTCAAAATGACTTGACCAACAAATGGTCATAAGGAATTGATCATCCTAGGGGAAGGTGTTCCTTATGAAATAGGTGCTTCACTAAATTTTGGTCAGAAGGACTTGACTAGTCACATGTTTGTGGTCATCTTATAGGACAAGTAGTCCATATGTTTTTAGGATTGAGAGTGGGTTTTATTCCCCAAGAGGGTTCCCCATATAGATCTTGTGTTGTGTGTGTGATATTGCATTATCTATTTTTCATTGCTATAAACATATTGAATGCTTCATGAATGGTTGTATTGAATGCTTAAGTGTTTGAAGGATTTGGAAAGTGAATTGGAATGTTTTCCACCACTAATTCACCCCCCTCTCAATGGTTTGTACCTCTAACAATCTAAAGGTTCCTCAAGAGGCCTAGTGGTTTTTTGGAACCTAGATTTTTTGGGATGAAATATTTTATGGAAGATAAATGACTAGATTTCTATCTTATTCATAGATTTAGACAACAATGATAGATGGATCTTGTCTAATGTCTATGATCCTAATGCTAAATATGCTAGAAAATTTCTTTCAAAAAACTACTTGTATTTTTTAAGGACCTATACAAATTGGAATTAGATTATTTTTGGGGACATAAATACCCCTCTCACTCTTGGAGACAAAAATGAGGGTCATATAGACTTCACTAACAACATGATGGAATTCAATGATTTCATTGAAAATGAAAGATTAGTAGATGTGGACCTAATTGGTAACCCTTTTACATGGTCTAATAGAATAATGGGTGAAAATTTTATCCAAGTCCAACTCAATAGATTTCTAATCTATCTAAATTGGAATATCCATTTCTCTAGTAGGCTCTCTTCCCTCCCTAGAATTGGGTATGATCATAACCCCTTGGTTTTTTAAGGAGACAAAATCTCAAGACTCAAATGTTGTCCCTTTAGATTTGAAAGCATGTGGATCTTTCATCCTAATCTCATGGAATCCTTAAGGGCTTGGTGGAGAGAACTTTTCTCTATCTTTTCCATGTTTATTCTTACTAAAAAACTTATATTCCTCAAAACAAAGTTGAATATTTGGAATAAAGAAGTCTTTGGTGACATTTTCTTTCAAAAGTTGAAGTAAACATTTTGATTATTGAAGATCTCTATACTATGGGAGGTAATAATTATCACATGCACTTCAAGGAAAAAAAATCTTTGTCAATTTCACAACCTTGAAGTAAGAGAGGAAGCCTACTGGAGATAAAAATCTAGATGTGCATAGCTGAAGGAGGGTGATAGGAATACCAAGTTCTTCCATCACTCCATAATAAGACATAGTAACATTAAAAAAAATTATCAATTTCAAATGGATAATGGGTCTATTAGTAGATATGAAGATGATATTTCCCACCATACAATCAATTTTTAAAAAAAATATCCTCTTGGAAGAAAGACTACCAGATGATCAACTAGTAGCCACCACATTGAATAACTTTGATAAAGTCTTCTTTGATGTTTATAATGTCTCCCTTACTAATGTTTCTTATAAAGAGGAGATAAAAAGTGTGGTATTTTTAATCGAGGGATACAAAACCCCAAGACATGATTTGTTCCCTCCATTCTTCTTCCAAAAATTTTGGGACATTGTCCATAAAAAGGATGAAGCAACTGCTAGAGAAATTTTCTAATCTAAAATAATCCTCAAGGAAATCAATAACACTTTCTTAGTACTGATCCCAAAATAATAGGGTGCTACTAATGTTCAAAACTTCCACCCCATTAGTATTTATAATACCACATACAAAATATGCTCCTATATCTTGGTAAAGTAAATGCAACATCTCCTACATAAAGTCATAAGGGAATAACAGGGGGATTTCATGGTTCACAGACAAATAACAGATGGTATTGTCCTAGTTTATGAAGCTATTCATTCCATACCTATATCCTAGAGGCAAGGAATGTTACTTAAGTTAGACATGTTGAAATCCTATGATCAGGTCTCCTAGTGCTTCCTCATCTTGATCCTAGAGAGGCTAGGATTTAATCAAAACACTAAAAATATCATCTAAAATTGCATTACCAATCCTAAAAAAATTATTATCATAAATGGTATTCCTAAAGGATTCTTCCCTACTTATAGAGGACTAAGGAAATTTGACCCTCTCTCTCCTTACCTCTTCATCATTTTAGTAGAAATACTGGGTAAGATCTTTCTAAAAGGCCACTCTCATGGACTAATAAAAGAAATTTTAGTGGCTCTAAATGCATAACATATCATGCACGAGTAGTTTGCTAGTGACACCATCATCCTAGGTGAATCTTCCATGGAAGAAGCCAAACACATAAAAATCATCCTAAAACATTATGAAGATGTCTCAAATCATTGTATCAAATTTCAAAATATTTCTCTATTTTTCATTAACATTCTTCTTTTTTAGTAGAAAGGAATCACTAGAATTTTGGATTGTCAGGTGGATAAACTTCCCACAAGCCATTTAGGCATCTCAATTTTTGAAATAAAAATGGATTCTAAGCTTTGGAACCCTCTCATTAATCAAATTCAAAGAAAGCTAGCAAGGTGGAAGTGCCACCTTATGACATAGGTATGGAATTACCAACTGTTCAAATCCTTAATCTAGAGCATTCTTGTTTAACAAATGTCTATTTTAAAAGTGCCCTTCAAAGTGGTCACTAAAATTGAATAAATACAAAAAAAAATTATGGAGGGGCACTAAATAAATATTTATATATAACCTCATCACATGGTAAAAATCTTATCTTCCCAAAGCAAATAGAGTCTTGGTCCTTATAAGCATAAAATCTATGAATATGGCCCTGTTGGCAAAAATGGGATAGAGGATTATGAAGGAAGATAGTGAATGGGAAAGAATTATTAAATCTAAATACCTATAAGGAGTAGAAGGAAATGATGTCTTATGGAAATAAGGCCCTATGGATGGATCCACTTTCTAAAAGGCTATCACCAACTGTAAGGACCTCCTAAAGAAAGGCATCATATAGAGAATTGGTAATGAAGAGAAAATTGAATTTTGGGAAGATGACTATTTGTTCTTCACTCCCTTGTCCTCATAATAGATCTAGGATAACTGGTATAGATACCTCAAGAAAATATGGGGATTAAAAATCAAATATTATTGGGTAGAAAATGAAGGCTTAAAAAGCTATAAAATGCTCCCTTATGAAGGGCTCTTAGTGGAAGAGTCTTAGGCAGTATAGACCCTCAACTCTTTGATGAGTCAAATCCATATTCCTACATTTTATAAGACCAATTTATATGGGATGTTAAATATAGTGGATCATACTCGATGGCCTCAAGACATGCCACTGACCTTAATTTAGCAAGTGAATGGAATTTTTGGAAAAATCTTTAGGTTAAGCATCTGACTCCTAAAGTTAACTGTTTCTTTTGGCTAGTAGCACAAGATGAAATATTATTTATGGATAACCTGGCTAAAAGAGGACTGATAGTCCCTAATAGATGTTGTATATGTTAGAATGTGGAGGACTCAATCCATCACCTTTTTCTAGATTTTTCCTTTGGCTCAACTTTATTTAACTAGATGATAAATAAGTTCAACCTAGTTTGGCTTAAACCAAACAATGTTATTGATCTCATAATGAAATATAAACCACCCTATAACCTCCCATACTTGGATTTCCTATGCCATTTAACTCTTTATCATTGGTTTTGGTGTGTATGAAAATCTTGCAATGATAACCTCTTCTTAAACAAAAGGCACTAGCCTAAAGGGGCCTTCCTCCAACTATATCAATCTATCACTAAAAATTGGAAAGCATTTCCCCCCAAAGACAAAAACCCTAGACCTCCTTCAACACTATAGATATTCAACAACTGGGCCATAGCCTATAATTTAATCTCCCCCTCTAAATCTATTATCTATAAACATAAAAAATAAAAGACTCCACCAAAAGGATGGGAAAAAATGAACTTTGATGGTGTATATAAAAGCAACTTGGGTCCTATAGGTGGGGGAGGAGTCATACATAACTCACAAGGAGAGTTACTTGCCTCCTACATGGGACCTCTAGGAAATGAAAGAAACCACCTTGTTGAAGCCAAAGTGGCCCTCTAGGGTATTCAAATGGCTTCTAGACTCAAATTAAAATGAATCATCATGGAGGGTGATTATTAAAATATTTTATATATACTAGAATGGAAAATAATCCCCTCACACTATTAAAGATATCATGGATGATGCCAAGCAAATCTTGAGGGATATATCACAAGTGTAAATTATGCACATATATCATGAAGGAAATGGGGTGGTGGACCTACTTGCTAACATAAGAGTATAACTCCACCTTTTAACTAGCTAGCACAAAGGAGGCCATGTCCCCAGTAACAACTTAAAGACCATACAGGATGAAATTATAATAGGTTGAATGGGATATCATGTCATCACACATGTGAAATATTTCTATCAAGGGATGGAATTTAAAAATGATGATCCACCATTATGAACATATGAGGTGATTTAATTGTTATAGAACAAAAATAGTGGTCATCCCAAGACTTATTCATATTATTCAATCTTATTGTCTCTAGAACCATCCATACATTTATCTTGGCTCTATTGTCACTATGCCAATGGGAGGAGATAAAGAACAATTAGAGCCTATCTGATCTATGAAGGTGTAGGGATAGAAGAAGGTTTTGAAAAATCTTAAGTGCATGGGTCTCATATAGATAATGGTATGAATTAATGAGCATGATGTTGATATGTCTTGAGACTTCATCATTGCATGGAATAAGCACACATTGGTAATTCAGGGCATAAAGATCATGTTCATAGAGAAATTCATAGGGGAGGCCACTAACATGCCCTACGATGAGACAAAGCCTTTCAAATATTAGTCCAAGAAGTAGGAGCTCCTTTATCACTTTTTTTACATGAATGAGTTCATGAAAATTGACAAGAAGGGTTACCCTCAAGTGGACCTTTTATGACATTGGCCGGAAATATGTCTCCAAGTAATGAGATATCTGACCTTAGAGGATAAATATACCCTGATATTTTTTCATCATTTTATATTATTAAACCAATTTTTAGGTTATAAGATCAACATATCATTCTACTTGCTAAAGTCACTAGAATATACTACCTTATCCCACCAAGTTAATGAGTCTAACCCCATTCTACATTAAGAGCTTATTATACTACTTTTTAAGCATGGTCAAACTCTATAAGGGAGGGAGGTCCCCTAGGGGGATCCTCCATCAAAGAGGACTCTTAGGTGGACTCCCTCAAGGAGGACCCCACCTTGAGGTCCTACTACCTATCTATGATCACTCCCTAATTTAGTTTGTCTAAAACTTCTACTGAAGACCTTCCTCTTAAGCTCTTATCACAAAACCCAAGCCAGTCTTCCTAGATGAGGGAACTTCCATAGAGGCTATCGGGAAGAGAAAATTCCTTCTATCTAAGGAGTTGAAAAATAATAATGTGATAGTAGAAAATTTCAAAAATAGGGTGTAGGAAGTTGTATTGACCCTTATTAGCCTTATACATGAATGGAATTCCCTACACAGGCAAGATAACTTGACTGTACAGTCTTTTATCTAGTCCACTAAGTTAAATCAGACCCCTATCAAATATTTATAAAAGGTTACATAAACCCCCCACTTGGTTCCCCAAAATTGACCCTAATTGATAATAAACCCATGTAGGTTCAAAGCTAGAAGAGGCCATGCATGATTATCCCAAGTGATGGATCAGAAGGTCCTAAAAATCATACAAGTGCAAAGGTCTCTAAGATCAAGCAAGGTATTCTTTAGAAGACATCTGAGGAGGAGAAAGAAAGATCAGAGGGCCCCCCTCTTGATCTTTTATGTTGTTATTTTTCTCTACTTTGGTATGTTATAGTTATTTTTTGATGTTTTTATTGTTTGACCATGGTTTGGCTTGCTATTCTTTTTGTATAATACTTTCATGGTTCCTGGATCCCTATAAAACTATGTTTTTTACTTGATCAAATAAAAAAATTATGTTTTATAGTTTTTATTTAAAATTTTGTATAGTTTAAAATATAAATTTAATTGAATATTTCCTTAAGTCTATTTATGGATCTAATTAATTACATATCATCCGAGCCAGTGAGTGAATTCTAATGAAATATTGATAGCATGTGTAAAATTATAGTGTACACCATATGGAAAAAGGTTTTTTATTAAACTAATATAATTTTTAATAAATAATAGTTTTCATACAAATATTCACCAAAATGTGTATTTTTTAACATAAAAATAAAATCTTATATATGGGAGTATTATCGGTTGTACTCAACACCCTTAAAATATTTTTTATTGGGGCTGGGGGAATCATGGAGTATAAAATTTTCAAGAAAAACTTTTCTAGTACCATCAAATAAATTTATAGAACCATAAAATATTTTCATGTAATATTATATGTCCATGATTCCATCAAGATAAATCTTGTCGAGTGATTAAATCCATAATAGATCTATAGGAGGATGGATGACCATATGAGGATGGAGAAAAACTTCTAGTCATTCATTGCTAGATTAAAGATTGGAATATTATTTTAGTGGCACATTTAAATAATTATTTTTTTCAATGAGTCCTAGTTACCACTAAATAATGAGATGTTTTAAGACATATCACCATTTTGTCTAAAACATTTCATATTATTGTTAGGTAACGTCTTGTCTCACATAATGATGAGATAGTGAAACACAATTCTAATGATGTATTTTTAAAAATAGTTATTGTGACCCTATTTTCAAGATCAATTCAATGAGGCCCAATTAATACTAAATAGGAATAATTAGGCCCACTCAAACTACTATGTTTGTAAATTGTGAGGTTAATTCCCATACTTATGTTTTGAAAATGATACCGTATATCCCTATTCCTATATATTATCAAGTGAGTTCATTCACCACTAAAATGTTTTAGTGAGACCATTCCCACTTTTGATTTTAATTATGTTAAACTATGTGTATGCTCTAATTCATTTATGATTGTGTATTCTCACCAAATCCTTTAACTATAATTGAATAAGAGACAATGTTAGGAAATATTACACCATTGTGTGTGTGTGTGTGTGTGTGTGTGTGTGTGTGTGTGTGTGTGTGTGTGTGTGTGTGTGTGTGTGTGTGTGTGTGTGTGTGTTGGGTTATTATTGTATATTTATCTTTTAAATTGTTTGAATAATATACATGGGTATTTAATAATTTATATCCTTTTTTATTTTATAATGTGCCATTTTTTTGAGCTAAGAATGTTAATCTTATCTTAAATATATGAATAAATGTATTATAGCTATGAGGGTAGATACATGATAATGGGGACAAAGGGGGAGCTTAAAGTGACCTTTTTTTAAAAATAACAATATTTGAATTTGAAGAGAATTTTAGAGACATTTGAAGAAATAATTTGAAAATAATGTAAGAATATGAATTGTGGAATTTTTGACATAGTTCCTAAATATTTAATTTTTTCAATACCCAAATGATAAAAGTGTGCAAAATTTATGAATTTATGAATATTGTCTTGGTACTTTTTTGTGAAAACATGAGACTACATGTGTACATACACATGTTTTTTGAGTAAACGAATGAAGTTTTATATGAATTTTCATATATGGATAGAGGAAATGTCAAATATATTTAAAAATATTTTTTATTAATTTACACACACATTAAATAATTTTACAATTCAATGTAGCTATAAAATTTAAACTGTAAGTGTATGAACACAACTATTTGAGCTTTGTTTTATGAAAATCATTTTTTTAAAGCATAGCCAAAGATGTGTAGATTGTTGAAATAATTTTTATAAAATTTAAATTAATAGTAAAAAAAATTTAAAGGTATTTGTAACAACATGTATATATACCATAATGAGGTATGTTGTCTAGAAATTAAGTGATAATTAAAAATAATAGTTTAACATTAGAAAAATTATATATTCTAAAACTACAGTTTCCCCTCTACAATTTTTTTTTAAATAATAAAATCCCTAATCATATGTATCTTCAAAGATACAAAAGACAAATGAATTTCCTAAAAATCATGTGGGATGCTCCATTATAGGTTTTAGGTTAAGTTCAGACCCCTCCAATCCTAGATTTGAACTAGTTTTAGAGGATAAGTAGAAAATTAAAAACATAGACTTATTGACATTTTGTGCACCCTTTTTATAAGGGTGAACATGCTTTTAAAAGGGTTTGGAAGACCATGTCAGGCCAATAAATGCATTTGACCATTTGGAACTACTTCCAAATAGGGTATGTATTTTTTCAAAAGGGTACATACTCTTTCTGGTTCATGAATTTTACTTTTTTCCCAATAAATTCACTTATTAATTATGCATTTTAAAAATTCAAAACTAGTTTATATTGTTGACACTACAAATTCTACCATTTCTCCATTTACTTTGTCTCAATTACTTTAAATTCTTCAATTTTTATTGTAGACTTGGACTTATTTGCCTAAATATAAATAATGGGGTGGGTTAGTCATAACAAAAGACAAATTAAGGAACTAAAAAATCAGGAAATTAAAGTCAAGAGATTAAAAATAATAAAAATACAAGCAAATAGGAGAGCATCCATAATAACTTATGGACAAGGTGAAGATACTTCCTCTACACCATGTAGTATTTAAAATGAAAATAACGTGCTCAATTTCATGAAATTTAATTTAAATATGTCTTCAAATGAGATAAGAGAATTTAATCAATCCTTGTTGAATGATAAAATTCAAAATATAGAATATGTAACTAATGAATTTGCATTGAATGAGGAAACACGTGGAGAAACAAAATATAATGAAACATCTATCCATAATAAAATTTGTATCATTATTATAATCAAGATCATGTAATGAGCCCAATTCATCTCTCTCATAATAAAGATGAATTCACTTAACCTATAGGGTCTAATGTTAACCAACACTCTAAGGAATGTAAGATTTAAACAATAGCAACTCAATGCCATGCTCAATATGTATGGGACTATGCATTTGAGAATAAAAACATACAAAATGATGTCAATTATTTATTCAAATAATAAAAATGCAAAAAATGTGCCACGTGATGAATAATTTAGGGTGAAAAATAAGAAACAAAATGGGAATAAATAATGAAATATTAAATGATCTATTTAATGCATTTCATCCAATAGGTAATAGAACTCAAAAAAAGATAGCAACATGGATATATGAGTAATAACAGAATATATAGTAAGCTAATATTTAGAGCTCAATTTCTTAGTAAAAAAAGGACATCCCTGAACTTGAATAGGAAAACTCTAATAAATTTCAAAAAAAGAAGAACAAGGCTCGATGACCCTTTAATCATAGATTTTTGGGCATTTAGTGTTAGACTCCTATGAAAAAACAAGGTATAAAAGTTGAAGTAACAAGACATTTGATTGAATGTTTTTGGTATGACAACACAAGGGTCTCATCTAATGTAAAATATGTTCTTTAAAAAAAGGTTTAAAAAATTATGAGCCACATGCAAAACATTTCTTAGACATGACACAAACAAAATTTTATTGAAAAAATTAATGGGCAATTGATAAATAGCCGAAGGTAATTTGATATGTGTAAGCATTTATACATTAAATTCTACAAAACATACACCACATGTTGTTTTAGGATCCATGTTGAATTTTCTCTATATTTTGATATTTTAGTCATATACATTGTACTTTACATACTGACAAGATTATTCAAGATTGTATGGTGTCTTCTCCACATAAAACATCAAGAGATTTAATTCTAAGTCTTTTCTATCAAAGACCCGAGGGACATTTTTTTTCCCAAAAAATGTTTAGATTTAATATTTGACACTTGTGGTGGTTTCTCACATTTAACTAACTATATATACAAGGAAATTTATCATGAATTTAGAAATCAAATAGTTGATTTTAATTAGTAAAAATATATAAAGTATGTATTAAATGTTAGGACTTATTTCAAAGTCTTAACATTAGGTTAGATTTTTTGGTAGGTTAAATAAATAAGTATTGTTAATGGGGCATGCATCTTTTTAATAAAAACACCCCCATAAAATAAATTTAATTAGTTTTAGTTTTAGGTAGTTTTTATGTTTTGAGTTAATTAATTAGAACTAACTTACGGGTTGATTTCTCGTAAAGTGTTGGTTATAGGATTAGTTGGTTTCACCGGTCATGGGTAAAATCTATATAATCTATGTTTGCAATGTAAAAGGGTTAACAGAGTAAAGGCACCCTTATGTACTTGGTTTTTTGAAAATTAATAAAATACTTGTGCACTCACACTAAGCGGGGACAAGGTTCAAATTATTTGATCAAGGAGTTATCAGTGGTATTAGAGCATGGTTTTGTCCAACACGATGAATTTTTAGAGCTTGGTGAATTCGAAAGAATGAAATGTAAAAATTCAAATTCATGAGAAATCAAATGGCATGAAATAAGGTATGCCATATCAAGCAAATATTTCATTGGTTCAAATGTAATGTCAAAAGTTTGAAAAATTATTAAATTATTTTAATTTTTTAAATATTTTTGCATTTAAGCCTGTGTATTTCTCTTATATGACCATCTAGTTATTTTGGCCATTCATACTCCATTAAATTGTATTCAAACTCCTCATATGGCATTAAAAATGAATTTCTTAGCATTTAAATGTTATAAAATTCATTAATTTTTGGCAAAAATAAACTTGTACGCCTGTTTGCATATTGAAAACCTTTGTATTTTTCATCCATGGATGTCATTGTTGATTGCATTCATTCTCAGCCCTTTTGAATTCAAAAACACCTATAAATCTAGTTAAAACCCTTGTTTTGAATCCTCAAAATAAAATATAGGAATTTTTTTTATTTGCATGGCCAATGGTACGGCCTTCCAATGCCTTGGCTGAAATTTCAAACCATTTCCAACAAAAAATACCTTAAAAATTTGCTAAACTCAACCAAAAACTATTTTACACTACCTGTACATATTTATACGGCCTCAAGGAGTGAGAATAGGTGCAGAGAAAGATTTTAGGAGCTGCCATGGCATCCTAGGCAAAAATGGTGTTGGAATAAAACTCAAACAAATATTTTTTATGTTTCTAAAGTTTGGATATCAAAAAAATTTCCTTAGATGGGTCCCACATGAGAAGCTTGGCTGAGAAGGTTAAAAAGGGAAAAATCTTGGATTTATTTACATACATGTAATTTTTTTTTATTTTTCCTCATAGACAAAATCTAACATAAGTACAAGTTTCTAAGTATTATATTTTGAAAGTGCTCTTAGAGAAATTAGTTAAAGTTATTTTGTAAGAAGCTTGCAAGGAGGAGGTCAAGGGTTTAAATCCCTTCTTTTTGGAAGAAATTGATTTAGAATATACTTTTTTAAAAAGTAATATTCCCCTTTAATCTACTTTTTATATGCCTTGAAAGTTGTGAAAAGCATACTTATTGTATTGTGTTGTTTTAAAAATAAAAAAAGGGAATTAAATTCTATTTCTTTTACATTATTATGGTGACATAAGGGTGTAATTGGTGGAATAAGGAAGTAATTTGGTGAAATAAGGGTGTAATAAATTGATTTTTAGTGAGTTTAAGTGCAAAACCCATCAAAAATTCTTGTTTTTCTTTTTTTGCTCTATGCGGAGGTTAAGTGAAAAACCTTATAAAAGCAGTGTCTTGTACAGTGAGTGTGATATTTGTTTCATCTCTTTTGTATTTTGTGACACTTTTATCTATTTCACTTGATTTTATTTCAAGATGCCAAAAATTCAAAACTTGATTTCAGATGGTGATAGATTAATAATTTCCAATTATTCTAATTGGAAATGATTGATGGAGGCTTCACTAGTTTTTAATGAGTTATGGGATATTGTCAAGAATGAAAATCCCACATTGCCAATAGAATAGGCTAAATTATATGCATTCAATTTTGACTCTAAGGCTTTAACTCTCATTAAATGTTTTTGTACTCATGATACTTATGTTCATATTGAAAATTCTCCTCATAGTTACACTGTATGGAAAACATTATCGGACTTGTATGATAAGAAACCTAAGCATAAGAAGATAGATATTCAAATGTAGTTGTTTACTTTTTCATTAAATTAAGATGGAGATATGGGAGAGTATATGTCTAAATTGAAAAATATCACTATTGATTACACTAAGGCTATGTTTGAAAAACTATATGATGACCTCATAGTCACTTCTACTTTGAAAGGACTACCTGGGTCCTATAGGAATTTTGTTAAAATGGTGCATGTCTCTGACAAGATCATAGGCATCACCTTTGATAAGTTGGCTAAGTTTCTCATCCAACATGACCTCTCTCTACCTAATAAATCTAAGAAAGCTGAAGAATCCCATATTTTAGAGTCAAAGCCTATTTCATCTTCATCTGAGCATCAAAATAATAGAGGAAATAGTTATAGAGGGGGTGAAGGTTACAAAGGAGGTAGATATCAAAATAGAGGTAAGGTTTATTCAAATAACCAATAATATAACCAATCACATTCACATGAAATAATTGATTGAGGACGTGGTCACAACTCATATAGGGGCAGAGGTCAAGGTAGATCAGACATTCAATGTCATAGATGTGGAAAATTTAGTCACATTACCTCACAATGTAAGATTCCTTTAGATAAAATTTAGAGTACACAAAAGGTGACTAAGTCTAATTATACTCAGTATGCCGATCATGACTATGATGAGTCCAGTAATGTTTCCCATGAATTTGCATTCACTACTTTGGGGCACATTGATTATATTGAATATGAGGCTAGAGATCTGCTCATAGATGTATGGGTTTTAGACATAGGAGCAACCAAACACATGACATTTAGGAGAGATTTATTTTGGTATTTTAAGGAAGCTTCTCTCTCTCCAGTTTCCTTGGTAGATAAGTCTATGCATACACCACTAGGACTTGGATCTATTTGGATTCTTCTTCCTAATGGGTCTATAAAATACTTGGAGGATGTTTGGTATGTTCCTACATTGAAGAAACACTTAATTTATTTGGTAACTATTTGAAAGAAAGGTTATCAAATTGTGCTTTAAAATGGGCTCATTTACATCAATTTAGTGAGGGATGATTATAAAACAATGTATACAGGATATGAAGATGGAAACTTGGTTAGATTGCATTGTAAAGTGCTTCCTCCCACTATAGAACTTGTGGTAATTATTGACACAGGTATAAGGACTATGTCTACACAGCGGTTATGACATCTCCACTATGGACATTTTAATATCCAGTATTTAGTGGATTTGTAGAGATATGGTATGGTGAGTGGGTTGCCCACTTTTCACAAAGATAGTATTCTTTGTGAGTCATGTATTTTGGGCAAACAAAATTGGGAAAATTTTCCTAAATAGTCATCCTGGAGAGCTAATAGGTGTTTACAATTAGTTCATAGTCATGTATGTGACATGAAAAATTCATCCATTGGTGGGTGTAGATATTTTTTCTTATTTATTGATGACTTTTCTCGGATGACTTGGGTATATTTTATGAAAAACAAATCTGAAGTTTTTGCTAAGTTTGTTGATTGGTTACACTTAGTTGAAAAAGAAACAGGTTCACATTTGGTCACTCTTCATTTAGATAATGGAGGTGAGTATACCTCAAATGAATTTTTATATTATTTTCAAGAACATGACATTCATTGACAATATAGTAATGCTTATACTCCACATCAAAATGGAGTATTTGAATGGATGAATAGAACTTTAGATAGTTAAAATGTGCCATTTTACACTATAAACAGCTTGATGATAAATTTTGGGTAGAAGCCATTGGTACTATAGTGTATTTGAGAAACAAGTCCCCCACAGTTGCACTTTTGGGACAAACTCCATATGAGGCATGGTATGGATTTAAACCAAAATTTAAACACTTGAAAGTGTTTGTATGTCTTTGTTTTGCTTTGGTTCCTATTAAATATAGAACTAAGTTGGAACCATGAAGTCAAAAATGCATCTTTCTTGGTTATTCTGAAGATAAAAAGGGTTTTCATTTGCTTGCATAGGATACAAGAAAATTCATAGTGAGTCGAGATGTAATATTTGATGAGTTTGGGACTATGAACACTGCAGAGATTGATTCTCAACTTGATAGATTAGAGAGGAAAAATACAAAAAGAGATAAGGGTTTGAATAATGGGGATAACTCTTTGAAGTTGTGGTATGAGACTCAAATTCCTTCACTTTCCTCTCCTTCATCTATAAGTTCACATGTCAATGACTTAGAAATTGTTGAAAATTCTCTAAATGATGCACATAATGAGAATTTTGGAGTCCCTAATTTGACTGAGTATCCAAAATGCGCTCAAAGTAATTTTTTTGACTTGAAAGTACATGAAGTTTGTTTAACATGGCCTAGGAATTCTTGAAAATAGGTAAACTATGCTATGGTTGTTACTACTTCTTTCTCTGAGCCATCCACTTTTGAGGAGGCATGTACTGAACATGTTTGGCAACAAGTAATGAAAAGTGAGTATGATGTCATACTTAGCAATAATACATGGGTTTTAGTTGATCTTCCTCCACATGCTAAACCCATAGGATGTAAATGGGTTTATAGGAATAAGTCTAAATCAGATGGCTCTATTGATAAACATAAGGCAAGACTTGTTGCAAAAGGATATGCGCAACAAGAAGGTATTGACTATGAGGAAACATTTTTACCAACTACCAAATGGCACACTATTCATATGGTACTTGCCTTAGCATCACAAAATGGTTGGAAAGTACATAAATTGGATGTTAAAAGTGCTTTTTTAAATGGTGATTTATAGGAAGAAGTATATATGAAACAACCTCAGGGTTTTGAATAGGTGGGTGCCAAACACAAAGTGTGTAAATTGATAAAATCTTTGTATGGGCTCAAATATGCACCCAGGGCTTGGTATGAGAAAATGGATTCATACTTGAAATCCATTGATTTTCATTGTAGTGAATCTGATGATACTCTCTATTTTTGAGTGCAGGGTAAGAAAATGGTGATACTTGTTCTCTATGTCAATGACTTATTTATCACAGGTAATGATGAAAACCATAATAAGTCTATGAAGAAGGAATTAAAATATGGGTTTGAGACTTCTTTACTACTATCTAGGCATAGAGGTAACTCAGAAAGAGTATAGTATTTTCATTTCACAAACTAAGTATATTTCTAAGTTATTAGATAGGTTTGGCATGAGTGATTGCAAACCTGCCCTCACTCCCATGTAAAGTAATTTGAAATTTTCTAAGGATGATAGCACTGCCTTTTTTGATGACACCACATATAGACAATTGGTGGAAGTTTTGATATACTTGATAACTACTAGGCTTGATATTTCATTTTTAGTTGGAATTTTATCTAGGTTTATGCATGAGCCTAGAGAAATTCATTGGCATGTGGAAAAATGAGTACTTCGTTATCTTCAGGGAATGAAAACATATGGCCTTGAATACCACCACAACAATAAATTTGAACTTGTTGGATATTATGATACAGATTTTGGTAGATGTGTGGATGATAGAGTGTCAACCATAGGATACACTATGCATATGGCTTTAGTTGCCATTGCTTGGTGTTTTAAGAAGCAAGATATAGTGGTAAATTATAAGTAGAATTAGAGTATATTATAGCATGGGATGCTTCTAGAGAAATTGTTTACCTACACCGTATTCTTGAAGATCTTCAGGTTTCTCAGTTTACTCCTACATAGTTATACACTGATAATAAAAGTTTAATCAAGATGTCCAAGAATCTTGTGTTTCATGCCAAAACAAAACATATGGATGTCAAATGCCATTATCTATGAATGCTGGTGGTAAAGAAAGATCTTGATCTAATATATTTCCCAACCTTCAATCAGATAGCTGACATCTTCACAAAACCCCTTGACAGAATCAAATTTGAAAAATTTAGAAAAATGCTTGGTATGTGTCCAAAGACCTGACTTTGGATCATAGGGGGTTTGTTAGGACTTGTTCCAAAGTCTTAACATTAGGTTAGATTTTTTGGTAGATTAAATAAATAATTATTGTTAATGAGGCATGTATCTTTTTAATAAAGACACCCCCATAAAATAAATTTACTTAGATTTAGTTTTAGGTAGTTTTTATGTTTTGAGTTAATTAATTAGAACTACCTTACGGGTTGATTTCCCATAAAGATTTGGTTATAGGATTAGTTGGTTTTACCAGTCATGGGTAAAATCTATATAATCTATGTCTGAAATGTAAAAGGGTTAATGGAGTAAAGTCACCCTTATGTACTTGGTTTTTTGAAAATTAATAAAATACTTGTGCACTTACACTAAGTGGGGACAAGGTTCAAATTATTTGATCAAGGATTTATCATTAAAATATATAAAAGAGTTATCAATATGTGAGTTGGTTATGACCCAAGTATCTATATCTAGTTTCATTTTTCAATTCAATAAGAATATTATCTACCAATATACAAGACACACACATAAGGAAAAATGGTTAGATAATCAATTCAATTTCTATAAGGATAACTTCACATTTGGGACCATTGCTTCAATTATGGACTCTATTGAAAACTACACATTAAAACCATAGAATGAGGTTCAATCTCACTACTATATTTCAATTCAAGTTGAAATTTTCATGTATATTACATTCAGACATGCACCTTATAGCACAGAGGACCAAAAAAGGTTTTGAAGGAGTAACAATTTTATACGAATGATGATTTATCATGTTCTCCAAAAAATTTCCAAGGTTGTAATGAGATATTTTATATAAATACAAATTCAAGAGAAAACATGTTCAATACACACTAAATTTGGTATATAATTATGCAGGGCATTTTAAAAATTCTTGAATGTTTTATTGGTTAAGTAGAATGCATAATAATAATGAGGTTCAACACTTTGGACCTTATTTGAGGATGGGCATGACAAAGGGTAACATGCTAGTGTAGGTGCATTGTAAAAAGAGACACTAAAAAAGAGTAGGGAAAACACAAAGATGGTGTTGCTTTGATTGATGTTGTAAGTACTATGACTTTGTGTAATGATTTTTTTAATTATGTATAAGATAAATATCTCATATGTGAATATTATTTTGGTTAATTTAGGAAAAAATATGAAAATGTATGAATACTACATTACAGTACCTAGATCAAGTTTTTTTCACTACAATAGAAGCTCAAATTCTAGTTCATGGATTATTTATACTAGGGATATGGTAGGCTTTTGTTTGTGATGTATGGAATTTAACTAGAATTAATGTGAGTAAAAATAATGGGTTGATCAATGGTATTATACACCCCTAACACCTATGGAGACTAAATATTGATTCTAAACACTAGGGGATCATGAAATGGCATCAACATTTGACTTTTACCACATCTCAGATCTTGTGTATCTAGGTACAACTTATTTATAAATTAAATGTAGCCTTAACTATTGGTTATAGCTTAATTTTTTTCTATATATCCTTAAAAAATGATTGTAATTTAAATGTAAGGTAAGTTTTTGTAGTAATTGCATCTAATGATAATGATGAGGGAATAGATTACTACTAGTGTCATTGTGTAGAATCAAAACAATTTAACCACAATTATCACAGATGGATAAGGCCTAGTTTATCCCACTAGATTTGTGGTAGTTACAAGAACTTGGATTCACAAATAATTTCATAAAAAATAAAGAAATGGTTATTTTAGGACTTTGAAACATAAAGAGTGGTGCTTCATTATTCAAATTTGGTTATCGCTACAAATATTCAAATGATAAAATTTCATGAAAATCCTCACAATAATTTTTTTTGAAAAGCTCATGAATCTGAGCATGAAGTGATTATTGAAACACTTAAAAGAAACGTTGATATTGAATGTATGTTAGATTGACTTGGCAAGGTTAATATTCAATATATGTGACATTTTAAATCACTAAAAATAACTTATTTGATTTAGTGTATTTTTATTTTGAATTATTTTTTCATTATGTATTTTTTTATTTGAAATTTTTACTAACAAATTTAATTTAGGTTAGTGGTACCAGATGAGTGTCCACCTTCATGTGGTTGGTGTCATGAGTAGAGAATATTATATTCTTAAAATAAAGAGAAGCCTAAAAATAATACATTTTTAGTAGATACTTTTATTCCTCATCTTGAGTGGTAGAGAACTTTTTGAAGGGCTTAGAGGACTCACCTATATAACTTTTGGAGATGATAGTTTGTCTCTACTCATTTGTATGTCTATGTGAAGATATTTCATTAGTTGGGCTAGTTATTCAAAAGATACACATCCCATTAAACAACTTTTGGTCCCTTAAGAGAGATTTTAATATAAAATAAAATGCATTGTCATGTATCCCCCATCCCTAGTGGAATATAATCCTACAAGGACTGATTAGAGGACTCACCTATATAATTTTGGGATCCAAAGGTTCATCTCTACAACTCAAATTTATCTTACAACACTCATCAAAAGTTTACTTCATTTATACACTTAGGGATGAGAAGATTCTCTATAGGGATGTGTCTAGTCACCTACAAATTTTGACCTTGAGTGGTGATAGAGAGGAGAGTGGGGCCATTCCATTGATTATAGGCCCATATGAATGCATCTATGAATATGATTCATTGATTGCGATATTGAGTAAAATGATACACATCCCATTGACCAAAATTTTGTCCCTTAAGATAAATTTGGCTATGAGATTAAACATGTTTTTGTGTCTTCCTCATCTCAAGTGGTAGAGAATCCTTAAATTGGTTCTCATATGACTAGTCCATACAACTATAGGATCTAACCATTCATATTTACCCCTCATGGTTCTCTTTCAATATTCACCAAAATTTTGATCCATTTATATACTTAGGGACAAGAAGATCCACTCAGGGATTCATCCACTCTTGTTTTTGCTTGTACAACATTCCCCATTTTCAACTAGAATGGGGACCCTCCTTTTCTTTATTGATTTTATTGTTTCTAAAACTAGTCTAATGAGTCCTTTTCATGTTTATAAGTCTACCTAAGAGAGGTTTGTTACATTAATAATCATGTGTTAGGTTTTGGTTTACTTCATTTTATATTCTTTGTAGCCCATGTGTATTTTACCTCTTGAATTAGACTCGATTATTAATATATCTCATGTGTATTTTGAGTTATCTGAGTTGAGATTTTATGAGTCATCTAAGTCAAGCCCACCAAAATCAAATACTGATTAAGCCCTGATCACCTTGAAGTTAAGTTAACCCATTTTAAATTTGAAGCCCATTTGCATTAGTCTTTTTCTTTATTTTCTTATGTGCCTTAAAATTTTCAAGTTTCCTCGAGCTATTCCACATGTCTTTCTCAAATAATTTCTTGGTCTTGGACCAAATTATAAATATTTATAAGTCTAAAAGTATTTAAATCTTTTTAAAGACTCTAAACGCTAAGATCATGCCACATGGCACAAACCTAGGAGCCCAAAAACTCAAAGGGACTAATCACTAATATTAATGACCTAATAGTCTTGAAGACCTATGTCTTTCATAAACTACCATGTGGTGACTTCCTGGAAGCCTAAGACCACAAAAAATTGATGGACTATGAAAAAGGTTAATAGTCCTAAGGCCCAAGGGTTCTAAGAACTTTCCACATGGTAACTTTTGAGAAGCTTGGGAACTCGGAAGGAAGACTCATTAAACATAAAGATCCAAGGGCCTGATTTATTGAGACAATGATAGATGGTGAAAATTCATGCCCCAAACCAAAGGCTCAATTTGATGAGGCATCACCTTATGATACCTTGATGACATCAGACTCCCTCGATCATAAAATCCACTTGTCACTAGAATTTAAACCCTAGTACCCATATACCAATAAAAATGTACCCCATGGCACTTGATTAACTTAAGATTGATGGTCATCCAAGATATCAAAATAGTTGAGGTGTTATTTTAAAATATATTTGACTAGAGTAAATGATTGATTCATATAGGATGCAATATTTTGAGAAGGTCCTATGTTATTTTGGACTAACTAATATGGTTTGAGATCAAATGGAAAAGCATGTTGCTTATCTCTAACATTATTATAAATTGGTTATGATTTCTTTCCTAGATGTAAAAATTGATAATATAAAAATACTTCATTATTTTAGCCAAGACTAAATAATAATGATCTTTCATTATGAAAGTTTGACATAGAAATCACATCTAGTCTATATCATATTAAAATTATAATTTACATGAATCTATAAAGTCAGGTTGCTCTATGTTGCTATTTATGAAAACACCAATAAAGATTTTTTTTCTATGAAATTCAGTACATGCTTGCTTCAATTTTGATACTGATCGACTAAAATTTTACTTAATATTCACTCACTACTTTAGTTGATTCTAGAAAAATGGTTGAAATTTTCATAAAGAATAATGTTTTCATTTATCTGAAGTGACTTTATTTTTCCAAGTCTCTACTTTTTTTTAATTCAAAAGACTTGGCCACTTTTATAATCAAATATATTATCCATTTAAATTTTAAATCCTAACCATTTATTCTTAATTTGAATAATGTTGACTATGTTTTTTTTAAATTTTATGCCCACAATAACTTAGATTGACTTGGCGATACTTGGTAAAAACCTGATGACTCTAACCTGTCCAAAGTATTTTGACACTTGGTTGAATTTTCACTTTTTCATGGAGCCACATGGATCTACCTAATGAAATAAGGACACACTAACAACATAATTTAGTAGAGTAATAACTTAAATTTGATGGCCTATCTGGCCATCAAAGGTGTCAAAACCTGACATAGGACTACACATTTGAGCTGATAAGTATAGTTAAGTTACAACTAGTTTTTCACGAGCTAGATAACCCAAAATTAATAGATGTATACCTATTAGATAATTAATTTTATTATATAAATCCTTGTAATCAATCTAGGGATGGCCATTTCATTTAATTCACCCCTAGAATTAAATATGGAAGTTTGCATAGAACATGGTGGATTAGCAATTCCAAGAGAACCTCAATAAAAATTCACCATAAATATTCAAATCATATCTCTATCTAGCCCCAAATTAAATGAAATATAATCAGTATGGCACTAGTCATCATGTGGCATACACAAAAAATGGGCCCCAGAAGAGACAATGAGCACTAAAAATAAATTTTCTATCTTAAAGAGGCATGGTTTCAGAAATTGTTGATCACGATCAAGATGGTAGACCTAAAAAAATCCAAACTTCATTCCTTAATCATCAATTAATATGTTCAACTAACCTATTAGTGGGTTGAATTTGTAAAGATTGTATGGGTTCACCCCCTTCATGTGAAAGATTTTAAATAATATAGTGTACAAGATCTAAGAGAGAAAGAGATTGTAAATCATAATAAAATCATGGATTGATTTACACATAACATAAGTATTTAAAGTGGGAAAACCTTCAAGAGGTGAAAAAAAAACCATAAGAGATAATCAATGATTGAGAAACAATTATAACTCCCAATACAAATTTTATTACCTTCTCACTTCTTGACAAACTAGATTCACAGAACTCTTAATTACTCAAATAAGTTTAAATGCATTGAATTTTTTTGAACAATAGAGGTAAACCCTATTTTTTAATAAAACTTTAAGGGATGTGACTATTTTAACCAATGAGTCCAACCATCATGATAACATTTAAAATCATTAATATAAAATAAATAATAATTATTTTTACCGATAAGTAATGAATAATTTATGTTTTATTATCTATTTACATGAGGTTGTTAACCCATGTTAATAAATAATAAATCATTATTATTTAATGACCTATAATGTACTAAGGGTTTTATAATTATATCATTTAGGCATCAAATGTTCTAACACTCCCCCTTAATGCTAAGCAGGGATAAATGCCATAATTACCACAAAGGAGTTATACTTTATGCAAAATTGAAGGATTTAAAAGCTTTCATCATTCTAAACACCAAATTTTGAAACAAAAGGAATTATAATCCATAAACTAATCAAAAGTAAGTTTAGGCTAGCATGATTGTGAGACTACATCTTATAATTTCTCATGAATAATCACTAAGCATATTTGGAACCTTTTATAACATAAGGACATCTATTATAAAGTATGCTTTTAATGTATCTGGGTAAACATTTAAAACTTCCACATAAATTTTACAATGCTTTATAATAATAAGTATATATAAGGAGAAACACATGGCCATTAAAAAGTAGCATTGTCATGCACACTCCCCCTCAATGGTAACTCTAAGAGGCCCAACATTACATAAAACTGACAAGAATTTGTAGCACCAAGTGATTTTGTGAATATATCTACCACTTGTTTATTTTTAGGATATAACTATAGATTTATATCACCATTGAAGAGTTTATCTTGGATAAAATACACATGAACTATAACATGTTTAGTTCTTTTATGTTACACACCTACATAAAACTTAAACACATCCAAAAATAGATTCATGATATCATAGTATGGTTAGTATCACAATAACCAAATATCTAAAAATATGGCATATATTTTTCTATGGTAAAAAATATTTAAAACAATCAATTCATATTATAGGTAAACAAGTTCTTTAATTTAATTACAAAGTTAGTGAAAAAGCATAAATTATTGTATACATTTCATTATTAGATGTCTCCAATATTGATAAGATGAACATCCCCATCTATCATGTGATGTGCATATTATAATTTACTAATAATATGATAAATCCAAACATTAGATATCTTATTCATAAAAATTCATTTTATAATTTGAGTTTTATCAAAAAAAATCAAGTTTAATATGCTTCAACAAAATATTTAGGTATAACCTTTCATACATCAATTATAGATAATTTTAACATTATATGCAATCATCCAATCAAACATACATGATTTTGAAATAAATAATTTTATATATGTATAAATAGAATGATTAGTAAAGTAAATTATAAAGAGTTAATAATACAAACATCATTTACACTTTGCATTTCATCACATATCTTATTATCAAATGAAGTGTATAAGAATGTTATCATAAGCAATAAAATGAAGTATCTAAGCATATTATCATGGAATTTCCCACTAATCAAATGAAATCATATAAATAATTGAAACACAAAAGAACCAAACTTATTGATCATGATCTTCTCACCAAATGAAATAACTAAACATGAGAATCTTGTCAAATTAAACATGATGCTATGCATATAATGTATTTTAATGTTAACTCATATGAATTGAAAATAATCATAATATCTATATATTTTATTTATTTTCTCATCTAAGATAAATATATCTATTAAAATATAATTGTAATAAGTATTTTTCAAGAATCAAACTAGATCATTTTACTAGCAAATATAATGTAGATGAGACACTATCAATATAGTTAGTATCTCTAAAGTACCAACAAAATAGTTTTATCAAAGCAAATTAAATTCCATGAGCATACATGTATTTTGATTTAGATAAATACAAATATTAATCATGGATTATATTTAGAATATGCATAATATTAATCATGGATTCATCCCATAAGGATTAGAAGAAACATTTATAGAATGCAACATTGTTCTAGCCATCTCAGTAATGGAGTAAAGTTTCCTTCCAGAAATACCATTTTGCTAAGGGGAATAGGGATTTTTCAATTCTCTTTTAATATCACAACTAATTTAAAAATAATCACACTCTTTACTAATATATTCACCACCATTATCATTTATTAATCTCTTAATAGAAAAGTTAGATACATTTTCAACAGCTTTAAACACCTTAAATTTAGACAAAACATCATATTTATTTTTAATGAAATATAACTAAATAATTCTAGTGTAATTATCAATAAAATTAAAAGTATAAAAACAAACATTAAGAGATTCAACTTCAACAGGTCTTACAACATCACTATAAACCAATTCTAAATGATGTGAGTAATTCACATTGTGATTCTTGTGAAAAGGGTTAGTATAGTGCTTACCACATAAACAACCCTCACAAGTTTATGATGAGAGGGGATAGAAGGAATTTTAACAAAAATATATTTATAAACCTATCATATAAACTTTAAAAATTAACATGTCCTAATATTTCATGCCATAATTGAGATTTATTCTTAATATGTGATGAAATAAAACATGTAGAAGGATAAAAAATGTATAAACCATTATTTTTAACCCTTTCAACAATAAAAGACCTAGATTGGTTTCTAATGGACCAACTATATTTAAGTAATGTTACAATAAAATTATAATTAATAAATTATGAACAAGGTAACAAGTTTTTTAAAGTTTTGGTGCATAGAAAATGTCCTTAATAACAACATTTGAAAATTTTGCCTTCCTTTGTTTAGTTTCATCTAAAAATTAATTATTTCCTGAGTAAATATTTTTAGATATATCTTTAGAATCACACAAAATATTAGATAAGCAAGTCATATAGTGTGATGCACCACTATCTAAACTTTATTCATTTTTATTCAAAGCAAATAAAGCAGTCTAAAAAGTAATAACATTATGATCTTGATTGTTATCTTAATAGGGTTTTAATTCTTCTACTTATTTTGATTATATTTATTCCCTTTGTTCTTTTTCAAAGATTGATTGTTAACTCTATATTTGTTTTTATAACAAGATTTCCTTCTATAACCAAATTTACTATATAGATTGCAATTCTCATTAAATTTAGGTTTTTTATTCTTATTACCATATTTTTTATTCCTATTTAAACTATAAGTAGAATTAAGGTTAGATTTATGGTTATTATTTTTATCAAAAATAATATTTAAGGTGATAAGTTTTTGAGTGGCATTCTCTTTAGAATCAAAATTAGTCATAACTTGTTCTTCTTGAATCAGGAGAGCTGGAATAAGTGGTAAGGTTATGGATCTCTTATATTTAATTGAATGATAAAATAAAATAATTGATCTTGAATCAAATTACAGTTACAACCATGTAACTAAGCTTTAATATTCTTAATTTTTGTAAGAAAATTCATAACTTTTTCATCATCTTTAATAGATGTAGTTAGTAATTCAAGGATTAACTTTATAATTTTTGAGAGACGAGTTCCCTAATGAATATATTCAAATATTTTCCAATCATTGTTAGGAGACTCCTAATTACCAATGTGGAGAAATAATTTATCCTTAACACTTTGTAAGATAATAGATATAGCTTCATGTGATTTCTGTCAAAATGCATTAGTAAGCTCAAGGGTCACATGTCATTTAAGATTATTTTTTCTAGTCCCAAAGATAATATTCTATAACTTTCAAGTCATAAATTTAACTTTAACATGAATTTTATATATAATATAGTTATTTATATTAAGCATTTGGAATTTATCTAAGGAAAAATAAGGCAAAGCCATAGCTTCCCTTTAAACAAGAATTAACCAAATACTTAAAAATAATCTTTTTAGTGTGAATTTTAAATTTATTTGAGAGTAAAACAAATTTAAAATACAAATACACAATAATTATTCAATTTAATGCATGATAAAGTTAGAAAATTATAAAATATTATAAAAATAGGGTGTCACAAATATTATAAAAATACACTAATGTAAGAAAAATTTAACAAATTAACCTTTTTTAAATATTTTTTTGAAATATTTTTAAAAAAAAGTAAATTACACATTCAAATATGATTAATTTCATAATTTAGATGTCAAACAATGTAAAAAGGTGTAATAGAGTTACACTAATCCAGGTGTCGAAAGAGTCGCACTTAGAACAACCACCTAGACATTATAATTAAAAAAGTTATTAAATTAATAATATGAAGTTTCAAAACATAAAATGGACTAGGTATATGTGTCTGAAAGGTGCCAAAAATTAGGTATTGCCTTGTTACACAACTATGTTTGACAAAACATTCAATAGGTCAAAAGTCAAAATAAGTTTGATAGGTCAACTAAGGTTTTGAATCCATGAGAAAAATTTGTATGCAAACCAAATAATGGAACTCAATTTAAATTTAATTAAAAAAAATTATTTGAAAAATTTAAAAAAAATATTTTAGGGGTTTTGAACTTGGTACCTCATTAGTTTTAAGATATTGCATATATATATATATATATATATATATATATATATATATATATATATATATATATATAACCAACCCCTCTAAGAAGCTATTCAAGAATTTACATGCACACAATGTGTGTGTGTGTGTGTGTAAAAAAAATTAAATAAAATTTAATTTTTGGTTAAAAAACTCTTAAAAGAATTTAAATGTGGGGACCACTATATTTTTGCATGGAAAAATAGATTTTAAAAAATAAAGTATTTTTTAAATACTTTCACAAGCTAGATATGAAATTATATACTTGCCTTTAGAATGCATAGGGATAAGAATGGCATAGAATTATAAGTTTGGAGAGCTACTGCAACCTAGATAAGCCACATCACAACATGAAAATTTGCTAGCCCTCTTATAATCTTGAGGAAAGACATATTTGATCTTTAAAACTTGATTTTTGATGAAGAAACCAATATTTTTGATTGACTAGGATATATAGGGGCATTCTAGATGCTCAGGTAAAATTTTAGGACTAAATGAGTGCTTCTCAAGCTTAAAAAAAGATCTAAGAGAGCTTAAATATGATTACGATAATATTTTAGAAATAACCGGGCCAAGAATAGGTTTAAAATATATTTTTTGGAATTTCTTCCAGTACCTAGGCCATACAAGTGCAATAATGGAACCTCAGGGAAAGATCCATGTTTTAAGAAGAAAATTGGTTTCTTTGGATCCTTATTTATTAAACTTGACCTCTTCAAGCAACAATCGAGATCAAAAGGTTGAAATAATTGTGTTTGAGTTGTTTCCCAACATTGAGGTTATACAACTGCACCCAAGTAGATCTGAAGGGAAAAAATTACTTAGATAAGCTTTAAAATGCTTCTAAGAGGTTATAAGCCAAATAACCAATGAGATATAAGCTCTTAGGACATCAACCAATAGTTAAATGAGATAAAAATTATTCTTGAGATATTTTCTTTGTCCAAGTTATGTTATGTCATGTCGTGAGATAAATGAATTTTTATTTTATATATCAAAAAATAAACTTGCCAATCAATTTCACCCAACTAAATCTGATTCCATGAAATATTTTAAATAATATAGTGTAAAGGATATAGGAGAGAGATTGATTGTAAAGCATAATAAAATCATAAATCAATTTACACATAACACAAGTATTTAGAGTGAAAAAACCTTCAAGAGGTAAAAAAAACACAAGTGATATTCAATGATTGAGAAACAATAATAACCCCTGATATAAATTATTTTGCCTTCTCACTTCTTGACATACTAACTTCACAAAACTCTTAATTCCTCAAGAAATTTTGAATGCATCGAGTTGTAACCAATGAGTCCAACCATCCTGAGAACATTTAAAATCACCATTATAAAATAAATAATTATTATTTTTACTAATAAGTAATTTATAGTTTATGTTTTATTATTTATTTACATGAGGTTGTTAGCCCATGTTAATAAATAATAAATCATTACTATTTAATTACACTGCTTAGACATTAAATGTTCTAACATCATGTATAAGTGGATCTCTGAAGGCTTTACTAAAATATGGTTCTTTGTGAATTGTAAAAGAGACAGAGTATTCTATGTGGAGCTAGTCTTTTTATAATTAGAGAGATTATACCCATTTATTCTCTAGTATTTTACTAATTTTTAAGATAATTTCTCCCTTTCTCTTGTTTTATTATTTTTGTTTCAAAGGTGCACCATGTAATTAGATGATTGTATGAATTCCAAACTCTATTAATAAAAAATCAAAATATTGATGATTTAAAGGCTATTAAGTTTATGTTGTCATTTCTTATGTATTTTTATGGTATCTGTGTCTTTCCTTTTCAAAGTCAAACTCCTTAGACTCTTGTACCATATTTATTTAGAGTTGTGCTAGGTTTGGGTCAACTGAAGATTGGTTTTATTAAATTCACTTAATCACATAGTTCTAAATTCATATGTTCTTATAATAACCATTTTATCTCTTTATCCCTACTCTTTTTCACTTTCTTTATGATCAATATAGTTTAAGAACTAGAGAAATATGAATTTAATTATTTATCTTGATTTTTATTTAACCACTTAGTTTATCATTATTGTATCATTATCGCATTCATAAATGTGCTAAACTAGTAAAGAAATCATTGATTTTAAATTTACATAAATCCGTATAAGTTTGATTTCTATTAAAGGTCTTACCCTAAAAGAATATTGTAGGATAAATATATAGCCTCTTAATGAATGTCTTAGCCAAAGCTAGTCATATCCCAACTCATTAAAATAGGTCCCTTACATGAAATAGTCCACATCAACCAACTTAGTGAATACTAGTATGCCAAGACCTAGTACATTTAAACCTTGGAGATGTATTTTATTTGTGGCATTTCCCTCCTTTTAGGAGAGGTATATATCAAAAATCCCTTCTTTTAATTTTTGGATTGTGTCAAAAAATGCATCAACATGTTTGTGGCACTAGGAGGGATAGAACCATGATTTGAGTTTGCATCCAAAGCTCAAACTAAGAAATTTTAAAAACCTTTTATCCCATTGAGCTTAGCCTTCTTTTAAAATGGAAAATAGAAGGATGAATACCTGATATAAATGTATTGGGGAAAACTTTGAGCTCTTGGAACTTACTAACCATAGATTACTAAAATAAAGAGCTAAAAATGGGAAAGAAAAGGCTAAACCCATTCAGTTAGCCATTATTTCACCAACAACTATGTTTGCTCCATTTGTTAACCCATTTGTTTTGCCCTAGCCTTTACCAATGGCCAACATGGCCTAGCTTGGACAAGGAGGTTATTATCTTGAGGCTATCCCAAGCATGGCTCATGATTTGCCAAAGAATTTGGACAAGTTTTATCCCAAATCTATAGACAAAGATGTCCAAATTTTATAAGAACATATCCAAGACTTTTAGGATGCATTAATTAGAACCTAGGTTCAAAATAAAGATATTGCCTTGTAAAAACCTTATTGGTTTAGATATATAAATACAAGATTTTTTAAAATTAAAAACATATACAAAAAATATATTACACCATGGAAATATATAGAGACCATAAAAAATAATCAAGATGTGATAATAGAAACAAGCATAATACATCACATATCACCGAACTCTAATATCATGAGAGTACACGTCATAATGTGAATATAGAAAGTAATCACATTAATTTAGCTACAATTGAAACAAGTATACATCCACTATTGCTAAAGTACAGTATTAAGTAATTAAAACTTTTCATTAAAATATTTAATGATAAGTATAATACAATGTACATATAGATACATGGTTCCCACAAAGCATAGTTCACAAACTCAAGTATCTATGGAAATATCAAGTGTCATCTCGATAGTGGTACTATTATAGGGATGGATAGCATCATCTAAATGCTTTTTCACACCAACCATGGACCAACAATCCCCCATACTAATCCCATCAATAAGTAGACCTCCCTTCACAGTTGACTAGATAGTGACGATGTAGGAATCCAGAGAGACAAGAAAGTAACCATGTATTGTATGATTTCTAAACTAAACATGAAGTGTATCATACAAAACTATTATATTATATGATATCACATAAATATGTAAATCATACTCAGTAAATAATAAAGCCTCACTAAACATACTTTGGCCCAAAGTTTTACAAATAATAAATAATAACAATCTATAGATCAATCAAATTCATACACACCACTTGATCAGACTATCTTCATCTATCATTGTGATACCAATAAGCCAATGAAGTCCATCTCACTTATTACTCCATGTTAGTAATGCATATTGGTCAAATACAATTTAACCACAAGATTCATTTAATTTACATCCCACTAGCAAACACATCATATAACATTCTAAACATAGGAGTAGCCAAAGCATACATTTATTCCATAAAACTATATGAATAAATATTACATTATTTTATATATCATACTACAAATAATGACTATATTTTATACCACCTAGACAAATAAGCATTTAACAGTAGATTTTCACTATCACAATTAGTTTTCAAACATACTACACCCTATGATAACCTATATTACCATAGTCTAGTATTCTAATACATAACTACCAGTTTTCCTCAATCAATTGTATACCATAGTCTTAAATACATAGAAACATAAGATTTTATTTAAGTAACTAGGTATAATGAAGCAAATCATAGTTTTCAAGAAACACATGCTATTTCATTTTATCTTATGGTACACTCACTAAGATTATATGCACACATATACAAATCTTACCAACTATTACAAAGTATATTATTCACAACAATAACCAATATGCATACATTAAACCAGTCAAATGTAGATGTAAGTCTAGACATAAAAATTATAGTATGTACCATTTGGGTACATCATACATTTATATTGTAGTACTCTATGATATCTCATACTATTATAGTTCACAACTACATAAAAAACAAATAATTGAACCTATGATTTCAAGATTCAAATGATCCACATAGATAACAAGTAAGCAAGTACGATATTGTACCACCTAGGTATACCCTATGTTTAAACTTCATAATATCATTCCAAACCAACATAGCTTATAATCATGCATCATGATGCTCCATAATATATTAGATATAACTAAGCATTTGTACATATTAATACACCCATAACATGTACTATACACAAGTATTCAATATTGAATACATATAACCAACAGTCAATCAATCATTTGCATTGAAATAAATAACTCATAACCCATTATAATATTCACTTAAACATCTTGTTCTATTTTCTAGAAGATTGTTTACTACGGTTATAGTTTTGGTCCCATGAGCACCTAATGATTAGATAAAATCTTACTTCTAGCTAAAAGCTTGGTCTTATGACCCATCATAGCCATTTTCATTATGTACTAACGATTCATACTTTGATCCATGTGTGGATATATTTCCTATACTTACACCCTTTTACATTTAATTGAATTTGCACTATGTATCACATAGAGGTATTTACTAATATATAAGCAGGGTTTTAAAATTTCAATAGTCATTCAAAGTCTGATCGATGACTTAATCATTAAACTTTTCTATTCAAAATTTTCATTGAAAGTCTATTATAGATATTAATATTCCTATAATATTAATGAACAAGCTATCATAGGAAACTGACAAATTATACCTATATCAGATAGCCATTAATTTTAACTTTTAAATACTCTCTCAGTTCATTATAGCCATCTATGCTTGATAACCTATGTATTTTGATATAAATTAATTTTGTCAAATTGTTTCACATAAAAATATTGTACTTAGAATACATCACTAGCTTCTTCAAGAATTTGTAAATAAATGTTTTCACATGATAAATGACTAATTATAAGTTTTCTAATTTTCAACATGACTTGCCACATGCAATATCCTATTTAATAGTTATAGACTTATAATGTATTATTCCATTAATGTTCACATTAAAGCTCAACAGTAATCATGACTAAATCAAGTAAGTATATTATCATTAATTAGTGAACATCATATTGAATGTAATATTATTTATCAGGATTACATTTTACTATCCCAAGTAATAATAGAAAAAGTAAAAATAATTTAATAAATATATAAATCTTATTTTTCCCGAAGTGTGGTTCAAGAACATTGCTAAATTTTGTCTTGATCCTATTTTATATACTGATAATTTAATACATGAGACACTATACCCAAAATATAGACAATACATATAAATATTATAATAATACACATAGGTATACATAAAAATATTATAATGTAAATTTAGCTTAAAAACACTTTCCTACGGAAATAGTGTTTATCTTTGTGGTAAGTAAGTATATATAAATATCTTAATAGTACTTATTATAACACTTAGTACATAGGTTTGATATGTAACTCTTGGTTATACATTCCCATCTAAATCATGGAACTCATCATTTTACTCAAATTGTAGTTACAAAATTTTCATTTATATAATCATTATATAAAGTAATATAATCCAAATCACTAGCATAACCCTATACTATTTATGTTATCTAAATTGATTTGAGTTGCATTAAGTTGCTAAAGGTTTTAGCATCATTCTAGAACTACCATATTTAGTGAACTAAGAAAATAAATAACTTATCATAATTATATTAATCAAATAACCATACACTATGATTGGTTCCAATCAAACTCTAACCACCTCCTTTAAAAAATTCATGGTATTAATATAATTATGATCAATACTGCCATCTATATTATATGTTAATATTGTGATTAATGAGAGTATCATAATATAATATGTGCAACTTTATATATTATTTTCTTATATTAATCTTCAATGACTTTATTATATTTTAGGTAGCTATGGGTTGACCATTGATGCCCTTTAATAGAGCTATGTGAAGGGTCTAAAATTACAACAATACCTTTACAAGATAACAACTCACCAAAACATAAACTAGCCCTAGTAATTAGACACCATTAGCATTAGTATAGCTAAACATGCAAAATTATTCCTTATCAGTATAATATAGCGACTCAAATCTTGACAGTAAGTTGGGAGTTGTATGTAGATCAATCTAAAAAGAGCATTATGCCAATGACTTAAAAGTATTCAAAAGGATAGCTATTATAATATTATAAAACATGTATTAGATAAAATATGAATTCAAGCATAACCTAATTTGAAAAGGATACACAATAATCCACACAATACAAGCTACAAAAATATATAGGGATGCCTCGGCTATGATAGATTTTTTGGATACAAGCTATTTTTTTAAATTAAATACAATGATTAAGGTTTATACACAACCTATATATATATATATATATATATATATATATATATATATATATATATATATATATATATATTTCATTTCCTAGTGGTTTCACCAATCACAACCACCACTATATAAGAGATGGGTTGAAATTATCTTGTATAATGACTCCTTAAACCAATTAGCTAAGAATTAATTCCAATGAATTCATATTATGTATGAATCTTATAGGAAATATTTCCAGCAATACCATAGTGAGCATACAACCAAAAAAAGAGTAATTACAATGCTTAATTAATGTCTATTATGTCTAGATAATTATTATTCTCATTTCCTTCAATAGATTAACATCCTTTATAGTATAAGAGAGGCACTAAATCTATATTCCCTTAACCTTATACAATTTTTTCATGATCATACATCATAATTCAAAACATTACTTACTTGGCAAATCAAAACGTCCTTGGGTTCACCTCCCTAACTAACTCACTTCATCCTCCCAATGCCACTTCTGTGTTATTTTTCTTTTTTTCCCAATTTTCTCTCTTAATTAACTATGAAGCCTCATCTCTCATAGTTTCTATAATAAATAGGCATAGTCATTTTATTTTTTTTAAGGATTCTTTTTTATTTAATTCCTCTTTTAAGAGTTTTTGCCCCTTTATATAGATATGAGTTTTTTTAATTTATTTATTGTTGTTTTGATTTATTCACTTTACAAATATATATAATTTTCAATATAATTTTATTTTTTTCCTTTTTTTATTATATTTCATATTTATTGGAGTATATTTATTAATAATAAATATACATATATTTTCTAATTAAACTAGCATGCCAAATTAGTTTAATAACAACTAAATCAATAAATCTTAATTTAGTCCAATTAATCAAAACATGTTTCTAACAATATTAAATGGTATACATGCAAAAATAATTTTAAATAACTAACAAAACTATGCTAGTAATCATGTCTAAAATGACTGTCTAATGCAAATGGCACCCAAAACATACTATATTAACCATTCCATGATGCATCTAACATGAATCATTTATATGGTGTGTGTAGGGTTTTTTTCAGCTCTCTGTCGACCTACAATGTCTCCATCTACGTTACCCTCTTTGATGATGCTCTCTCTCTGAAACACTTTGAGGGATGAGTTCTCCTACATCCACCTCATAAAATGCAAGTAATTAGATCATATCATATAATAAACATATAACATAAAATATAAATAAAAACACATCAATATACTCAGAATGTAAATGCATGCACTATAATTAACTCATGGCAATGTGATCATGTAACCTAAGCAATATGCTACTACCCCATAATAGTATATATCCTAGCTTAGTTAAAAATATCCAAATCTAAATATGTCAACTATAGATATTTACAGATAATCTATCAAGTTATTTGTTAAGGAATCAGGATGTAACATCCTTCCCTCTAAAGTTAGTCATCCTCCCTAATGACTCTTATTCAATATAATCTATTAATTAAAAGCATTGTTTAGCAAAGAAAAAACATGATATATAATATCAAATTAAGCAATAAATGAGAAATTACCTATAGAACTCACTGTAGTTCCTTCAAGTTGTATTTTTCTTAGAGTATTATTCCCATAAGACCCTAACCTATGACATCTCTTAATTATGAAAACATGGTTTACAAGTATTACTTACTTTATATGTTCATATCATGACCATCCCAGGGTCTAGAACTAACAAGAGAAGACTATATACATATCTTAGTGAAAGTTTCACTACCTTCCAAAAACATATAATATCATCATACAAGTCAAAATAAATGACAATGAAGAGTTTCACAAAATATTCCATTCTCTCTGCACATCTCTCTAACCTAGAGAGTATTTTTCTCATTTTGAAGAAAAGTGTTTAGGGATCCTAGAAAGAATGGTGTGCAGAAGTTAATACTATCATTACCCCATGTAAATCCCGATAAGTATAACATGTCAATACTATCATTACTCCATGGATCTCCTGAAAATAATGATGATGAATAGAAACTAAAAATACTACATTTTTAATGTTTATAAAATTATGGAATAAATGTTCCATCGTATACATATGTATAGCCATATAAAGGAATTTTACAAGTTTTGCCTATCAAATCCCAAATTTGATAAGTCTATATGTCAAATCTAACTTATTAATAACTAAGTCAATGTGAGGCTAAGGAGGATATTTTCCTATTACTTAGAACTCATGTTCCTAATTCACCACTCTTCCCTCAAGTCTCCTTAACCTAATGATCTTCAAAAAGTGCACAATGTTCACTGAATCATAATTATATGCTAACAGATCATAAAAAGTAATAATATGAGATAAATAATTTTTAGATGTATCAACATACATACAAGAGAAATCATACAATCAATCTATAATTGTATTAAATTACCACTATCCACACATAACTAGTATCATATTTCACATCTTAACTTATTCTATTATATCCATGGTTAAGAGGAAATAATGTTAAAATTAACATAAAATATAAATTCCAAGGGTCACACCATCCTTAAAACCTATAAAGGAACAAGCAAGACAATATTTCCTTTCTTACTTGGCTAGAATGTGATAAATTAAAATATTATCTCAACCCCTAGATTGACAAGATGTTTTGCACATCTTATACCCTACTCACTTCTGATGAAAGGTACATAAATAACTCTTTAAAAAAACATTTTTAAAGAAAAATGATATCAATATCAATCTAATCATGGGTGAATAATAATATATTAATTATAATCAACTTATAAACTTTAATCTAAAACCAATATAAATTTAATGTTCTGCCACTCTACATGGTATTAAATCATAAGTTAGATAAATTAGATAACCATCATCTTAAAAACTCCTACATACCCTCACAAGGTAAAAATAAAACACCACAACTTAATGTTGCCAAAACACTCCCTACTTACCAAATTTGTAAGTATGGTATCACAATCTATTTCCACAACTAGAGAAAAAAAATATCCACAAAGATGTATAAATTCATCCTATTTTACAAATTGTCTCTAAAAAAGAAGTAGAAGTAATTTATCCCATGAAATCCAAGTAATTTGGCCAAACAATATTTTCAAAACAAGTTCTTGTTTAAGATAACATTAAATCCACATCATGGAAATATGCATCCTTTCAATAGCTTACAATGATGTCAAAGGAGAATGAGATAATAACAACTCACCTCTAATATAACTAAGAAAGGTGACACTCCTTCCTTGACCACATAACATAAAGGGTGAAAAACCAAAATCAAGATAATAACACAAATTAATTCCCAACCAAGACAATAGCACTCAAATACAATAAAATTTCCACCACCTGAGGTGGTACCAACTTCAAAAGGGTCTTATAAGATTTTATATTCAAAGGAGTAGTAAATATAAGGCATAAAAATAATCACATATATTTAATTGAGAAGCATCATGTGCTTATAAAACAATCATAAAACATAAATGATTAAGATAACTTGATTACCAAGAAGGGTGTAATCATACTCGAGGTGTTCAATCTAAGTGATCAAACTATGATAGAAATATCTTGTTCACAACTCATAAACTATCCTATATACTCACCTACCCACCTCATATACAACCATCACCATTGGAATACTTGATAAATCAATCCCATATAGAACTCAAAATGGTATAAGTGCTCCACACACTTTTCATGAATGTACCATACTTACAATAGTCACCAAGCTATACAGGTGGATCTACTAAGTCTCAAAAACTCCAATCATGGTGTAACATAGTTCCACACTGAGACACCACAAATCCAAAATACCAATACATCACTTTGTGTCATTAGCTTCACACTGGTGAACAAAAAGAAATGAAAACACTAATGGATTCATTAGGTCATAGAGTTTAAGCCACAACTCTGATAGCACATGTAACAACCCTGCTAGGTTAGATATAGAAATATGTGATTTTTTTTAATTAAACACATATACCAAAAATATATTACACCAAATAAATCTACATAGACCATAAACATACTCAAGGTGTGATAATAGCAACAATCATAATACATCACATATCATTGATCTCTAATATAATGAGAGTACATGTCATAATGCAAATATAGAAAGTAATCACATTAACTCAGCTACAACTGAAACAAGTCTACAACCACCATTATCAAAGTACAATAATAAATAATTAAAATTCTTCATGATAATATTTAATGATAAGTACAATACAATACAATTTACATATAGATACATGGCTCCCCTGGAGCATAGTTCTTGAACTCAAGTATTTGTGGCAATCTCAAGTGTCATCTTGATAATTAGTACTATTTTGGGGAGGAAGAGCATCATCTGAATGTTTTTTCACACCAACCATAGACAATTAATCCCCTACACTAATCCCATCAAAAAATGGTCCTCCCTTCATGGATGTGTAGATGGTGATGACACATTAATCTAAAGAGATAAGCAAGTACCCATGTGTTGTATGTTTTCTAAACTAAACATGAATTGTATCATAGAAAACCATTCTATTGCAAGATATCATACAAACATGTAAATCATACTCATGAAATGATAAGTCCTTACTAAACATACTTTGGCCCAAAGATTTAAAAATAATAAATAATAATGATCTATAAATCAATCAAATTCATACATACCACTTGATCAGACTACCTTCATCTATCATTGTGATACTAGTAAGTCAATGAAGTCCATCTCACTCCTTACTCCATGCCAACAATGTAGATTGGTCAAATACAATTTAACCACAAGATTCATTTAAGTTACATCCCACTAGAAAACACATCATATAACATGATAAATATAGGAGTAACTAAATCACGCATTTATTTCATCAAAATGTATGAATGAATCTTACATTATTTTCTATCCCATACTAGAAATAATGACTACAATTTATACCACCTAGGAAAATACACATTTAACTAAAGATTTTCAATACCAAAATTAATTTTCAAACATACTACTCCCTATGATAACCCATATTACCATAGTCTAGTATTCTAAGACATAACTATCAATTTTACCTAATTAATCGTATATAGTAGTCTTAAATACATGGAAACATAAGCATTTATTTAAGTAACTAGGTATAATGAAGTAAGTCACAGTTTCAATGAAACACATGATATTTCTTTGCTTCTGTTACACTCACTAAGATTGTATTCACACATACACAAGTCTTACTAAATATTACAAAGCATGTTATTCACACCAATAACCAACATGCATACATTAAACTAGTCAAACATAGATGTAATTATAGACATAACAATTACAGTATGTACCATTCAAGTATAGCATAAATTTATATTTTAGTACTCTATGATATCCCATACTATCATAGTTTACATCTACATAAAAAACACATAACCTAACTTATGATTTTAATATTCAAATGATCCACATAGATAACAAGCAAGCATAGGATTATATCACTCGAGTATACCCTAAGTTTAAACTGCATAATATCATTCCAAAGTAACATAACTTATAAGCACACATCATGATGCTCTATAATATACTAGATATAACCAAGAATTTGTACATATTAATACACCCATAACATATACTACACATAATTATTCAATAATGAATACATATAACCAATAACCAATCAATCATTTGCAGTGAAATTATAACTCATAACCCATTATAACATTCACTTAAACATCTTGTTCTATTTTCTAGATGATTGTTTATTACAGTTATAGTTTTGGTCCCATGGGCACCTGATGATTAGATAAAATCTTACTTATAGCTATAAACTTAGGCTTATGACCCATCACAACCATTTTCATTATGTACTAATGATTCATACTTTGATCCATGTGTGGATATATTTCCTATACATACACCCTTATACATTTAACTGAATTTGCACTATGTATTGCATAGAGGTATTTGCTAATATATAAATAGGGTTTAAAAAGTTTAATAGTCATTTGAAGTCTGATCAATGACTTAATCAATAAACTTTCCTCTTCAGAAATTTTATTAACAATCTATTATAGATATTAATATTCCCAAAACATTAATGAACAAGTTATCATAGGCAATAGAAAAATTATACCCATATCAGATAGCCATTAATTTTAACATTCAAATACTCCCTCAGTTCCTTATATCCATCTATCCTTGATAACCTATATATTTTGATACAAATTGATTTTGTCGACTTGTTTTACATAAAACTTTGATACTTAGAATACATCACTAGCTTCTTTAAGAATTTGGAAATAAATGTTTCCACTTGATAAATGACTAATTATGAGTTTTCTAATTTTCAATATGACTTGCCACATATAATATCATTTAAGAGTTATAGATTTGTAACTTATTATTCCATTGATGTTAACATCAAAGCTCGATAGTCATCATGACTAAATCAAGTAATTATATTATCACTAATTAGTGAACTTCATATTGAATGTAATCTTCTTTATTAGGATTACATTTTACTATCCTAAGTAATAACAGAAAAAGTAAAAAGAACTTGATAAATTTATAAATCTTCTTTTACCTGAAGTGTGGTTCAAGAACATTTCCAACTTTTGTCCTAATCCTATTTTGTATACCAATCTTTTAATAAATAAGACATTATACCCAAAATGTAGATAATACATAGAGAAATATTATAATAATACACATAGGTATACATAAAAATATTATAATGTAAATTTAGATTGAAAATGCTTTCTTACGGAAATAGCGTTTATCTCTGTGGTAAGTATATATAAATATCCTAATAATGCTTATTATAGGGATAGTACATGGGTTTTATATGTAACTCTTAGTTATACATTCCCATCCAAATCATGGATCTTATCATTTTACTCAAATTTTAGTGATAAAATTTTCAATCATGCAATCATTGTATAAACTAATATAAACCAAATCACTAACATAACCCTATACTATTTATGTTATCTAAATAGATTTGATTTGTTTTAAGTTGTTGAAGGTTTTAGTGCCATTATAGAACTACCATACTCAGTACACTAAGAGAATAAATAACTTTACACAATTATATAGATTGAATAAAAGTATATTTTGATTGGTTCCAATCAAACTCTGATCACCTCCTTTACAAAATTCATGGTATTAATATAATTATGATCAATACTACCATCTATATTATATGTTAATATTGTAATTAATGAGAGTATCATAATATAATATATGTAACTTTATATATTATTTCCTTTTATTGATCTTCAGTGACTTTGTTATATTTTTAACAGAAATGGGTTAACCATTGACACCCTTTAATAGATCTATGCAATAGGTATAAAAATATAGTGATGCCTTTACAAGATAAAAAACTCATCAAAACATAAACTAGCCCTAGAAATTAGATGCCATCAGCAACAGTATAGCCAAACATGTAGCATTATTCTTTGCCAGTTTAATATAATGACTCAAATCTGGACAACAAGCTAGGAATTGTATGTAGATTGATCTCAAAAAAGAATTATGCCAACTACTTTAAAATAAAACATGACTTAAATGTATTCAAAATGATAGTTGTTATAAGCTTATAAAATGTGTATCAGATAAAATATGATTTTAGGCATACCCTGATTTGAAAAGGATATATAATGATCAACATAATGCAAGCTATAGACATATATAGTGATGCCTCAGCTATGATAAAGTTTTTGGATGCAAGTTATTTTTAAAAAAATTAAATATAGTTATTAAGAGTCATACATGACCTATATATATTCAATTAATTTAACCTATTCTTTTCCTAGCAGTTTCACCAATCATAGCCACCACTATATAAGACATGAGTTGAAATTATCTTGTACGGTGACGCCTTCACTAAACTAATTAGCTAAGAATTAATTCCAGTGAAGTCATACTATGCATACAGCTTACAAGGAATATTTCTAGTGATGTCATAGTAAGCATATAGGAAAAAAAGAGTAATTATAGTGCTTAATTAATGTTTGTTATGTACAAATAACTATTATTCTCATTTTATTTAGTAAACTAATGCCATTTACAGTCCAAGAGAAGAACTAAAGCTAGACACCCTTAACTTTCTTCAGTTTTCCCATGATCATACATCAGAATTCAAAATATTACTTGCCTGGTAAATCAAATCTTCCTTGGGTTCACCTCCCTAACTGACTTGCTTCATCTCCCAATGCCACTTTTATGTTATTTTTCCTTTTTTCTAATTTTTTCTCTTAATTAACTATTATGCCTCTTCTCTCATAGTTTCTATAATAAATAGGCATACTTATTTTTTTTGCTTTAAGGTTTCTTCCCTTATTTCTAGATTTTTTTATATTTTTTATTGTTTTGATTTATTCACTTTCCAAATATATATAATTTTCAATTAGATTTTATTTATATTATATATTATATATTTTTATTCCATTTCACATTTATTGGAGTATATTTAGTAATAACAAATATACATATATTTTCTAATTAAACTAGCATGTCGAATTGGTTTAATAACAACTAAATCAATAAATATTAATTTAGACCAATTAAACAAAACATGTTTCTAATAGTATTAAATGGGTATATATGCAAGAATAATTTTAAATAACCAACTAAACTATGCTAGTAATCATGTCTAAAATAACTATCGAATGCAAGTAGCACCCAAAACATACTATGCTAACCATTACATGATGTATCTAACATGAATCACTTATATGCTATGTGCAAGATTTTTTTAGCTCTCTATCGACCTCTAATGTCTCCATCTACATCACCCTCTCTAATGATGTTCTTCCTCCACCACACTCTAAGGGATGAATTCTCCTACATCCATCTCACAACATACAAGTAATTAGAACATATCATATTGATAAGCATATAGCATAAACTATAACTAAAACAACACATCAATATGATCAAAATCTAAATGGTACACTATAATTAACTCATAACAACATGATCATGTAACCTAAGCAATATCCTACTACCCCATAATAGTATATATTCAAGCTTAGTTAAAAATAGCCAAATCTAAATTTATCAACTATAAATATCCATAGAAAATATAGTAATTTTTCTTGGTAAGGAATCGAGATATAACATGCCTTCAGATTATTCCAATACTCATTAGGATAAACTACTTATGCTTGGTATCTTGGATTACCCCATGAGTCAATCATTACCTAGGATAATTTATAAATAGTATTTGTAAACAATTTTAGATTCCACATTAACCCTATTGTCTTGTGTCATCATTTAATAGCTACTGAGAGAGAAAAAATGATCCTATGATCATTTTTAGTGCTCAGTTTGACAAACTATATCAATGTTTGAAATATCCTTCACATAAACAAAAGTGACTGCCATATAAATCTACCTAAGGGATTTAGACTCAATGACTTCTATGTTCCTTAGAAGGATTCTAGAATCCCTTATATCATTATATTTGGCATATAATGAAGTTTTCAATATTAATAAATAGCTAGTCTCACAATTCTACAAATTAGGGCATTTGCCTTCATTGGGCCAACTTGGTACGTATAATCAAATTCCAATGATCAACCATGCCCTTAAACATAATACATCACTTATAAATATTATCCTAGGGGACCTATATGAATCCTAAATCTGGTTTACAATCCAAATCTAATAAACTACATGCCTTTTGCATGCCCTATGTGTCTCCCAACCATGTGGTTCCCCAATTGAATAGTCAATAGTTAGTCTCAATGACATATAATAACATCACTAATATACCAAACACTAGTGGGTATGTTTCATCTAACCACACCTATTAGGCACTTCCATCCTAATTAAATTCATAAACACTTGTTGTAAATTCCCATAACCATGCTCTCATGACTACCCCTATATTCTTACATGAAAATGAGCCTATGACTACCCCTAAATGAACCAAATTTGAACTAGAACCTACTACGAAGTAGGAAATTTGAAATAAATGGTCCAAAGATTATCAAATGAAAATTTTAATTTATGTATGTATGGACCTCAAAATTCAATTAAAAATGCTAATGGCATTCCTTAGGGTATAACTTTTAATTTCCCATATCCTAATAAGCAATGGAATTTCAAGCCTAATAATGGAAGCCTAACCAATCCTATGAATAATAATAGAAATTAGAATAAAAATCATGTCGTTAATTATGTTAAATTCATATATATGGCCTTAAAAAATAGGTATTGATTACAAAACATAGATGACCATGCATAAATGAACTATGCAAAATTCCTATATGCCTCAAACATCTTCCCAAAGGAGATAAATAATATGGAAATTGTGCCTATTCCTAAGGAGAGTCAAAACCAAGATGGTGGGAACCCAGACACAAATTTAGTAATATAATCTTATGAATTTCCATTTGAGGATGAGAATAAACTATAAGACAACTTAGAATAAGTTTAGTCCTTTAGGCAATTCTAGAGAGGAAATAATTACCATCTAAGGAGTAAATCAACCAACCCTAATGCAAGATCATCTCTCCAAATGCAAAATTTTGGTTTATTTCATTATTTTTTAGTCTTAGGTGTATCTTATTAGTCTTTAAGATCATGTAGGATTCCATTCTAGGTCTTTTTTCATCTTGAAATTTAAATTTGAGCCTTCTAGGCATTTTCCTACCAAAATGCCAAATTTAAAAAATTTAATGTATTTCTTTGGTTTTGAGTCTTTAGCTTAATTGTTTTAGAATATATTGATTTATATTAGTTTTTTTAATGTGGATTAAATTTATTTTAATTTATTTTATATTTTTTCCACATTTTTGGTTTTATGTCTTTGTTCAAACTTCTTGTATCATTCAAGAATGCATATTATTCATGCATAAGCCATACATGGGAGATAATCAAGAAGTAATTAGAATATTTACAAGATCATATATATCATGAAAATGTTTGAATGGATAATTATTACATATATGAATAATATCTTGATATTTTATAAATAGAAAACCATACTTAGGTTGCATCAATAAGACTATTAGTGAAGAATTTTGTGTGTGCATGAATAGAATATGAGTGTTTATGAATGAAAATAACTTTTAACGTATAATACGAAGACATTTGAGATTATTGGTAAGTTTTTTTATTAATTTTTATTATTTATATATTATGGTGTGATATTTTTAATTTATTTATAGGTGAAAGAGAGTGAAACTCAGTTCCTAAGAACTTTGTTTATTGACATAGTCAAGTGTCCAATCTTGAGGAAGGTTTCATTGATTGATTTCAAGCATTTGATGAATGAATACTATGATAAATTTTCCATTAAGTGTTTATAATTTTATTAATATTTATAAACTATTTTTAATTCCAAACTCTCACCCAATCCCACACTTCATAACTCACAGTCCAACACTCTATTTTATGTGTACAACCTCCTAGGATGTAAATAGAGATTTATGAGTCATTTTGAGATTAATTTGATTGATATTTTAGTTTAAAATGTTATATTAAGTTGTAACAGACCTTATTAAAAATATTTTAGACTTTTAAACCCTCTTTTGTATTTAAAAACATCAAATTTGTTCCTCTCGGCCTGTGTGGAAACCTAGTCTGGGGGTTTTGGCCATTTTTTTGTTTGCATGGTTCCAAAAATAAAACTTGAATTGGAACTTGATATTAATTAAATTAAGGTGAATCAAAAACTTCCCTAGATTATTGGCATGTGTGGAGATTTCTAGAGTAAAAACTTAGTTTTGAAGGTAAAGAGACTTAATTGAGTCCTAATTGGAGAAAGGTCAAGTATAGTTAATGCATCTACCTTAGGAGTTAGTTTATGAAACTTGGTATGGAGTTTTAATACCTTAATGGTTATATGAAAATATAATTTTTTTGTTGTGAACCTCTGTATAATGGTCAAATCACCTTTAAAATGTCTTAGGAGGGTTATAAAATGAGGCCTAATTTGTGAAGTACAGTGGTGAATTAAAGTACTTCCCTTGAGATTTTGAATTTAAAACTTTGTAGAGAATAAAAAGAGGATACAAGGTATCTATAATATGTATTATATTGACTAAAACCTCTTTGAATTTATAAAAATATCAAGATTTGTCATTGTGAAGGGCTACAAGGAGATAGTCTTCAAGAAAGTAAGTTGCCAAGTAATTGTTTCTCTCTCTCCCTGCACATCAGATTGGTATCAAAGCTAGGTTTAGTAATTTTAAATAGGCTTAAATAAGGTTTACAATCTTAAGGATAATATTTAATTATTTGTTTGTTGGTCAATTATAGTGAATAAGCTAGAATGCCACCAAGGAGGAATCCAAGAAGAGGTGGAAGAGTAGGTATCAAAAAGGGAAATGCAATCCTAGAGGAGTTAATAAACTTGAGGGTTATTTTTAATGTAATATTGGTATTAGTAGAGGAAAATAAAATAATAGGAGTGGTAATAGGGGTTGTTAGTGATAGGGAAGAAAAAGAACCACAGGCACCAAAAGAGGAAAAAGAAGTAGAGTGAGATGAAGAAGGAATAAGTAGGCTACTAAAGGTAGTCATAGGATATGGGTCTAAACCTAAAATAGAAATTCCCACATATGTAGGCATCCTTGATGGATAAGATCTTATTTATTGGATTATATAATTGAACAATTATTTTGATTATGAGAGTATATCAGATGAGAACAAGGTGAAGTTTTCTTGCACTAAGTTAAAAGGACATGCAACCCTTTGGTGGGACTATGTGTAGGATGAAATAATAAATAAAGGAAACACCAAGATCAAATATTAGGATTTAATGGTAAATAAATTGAAGGTAAAATTCTTTTCTAGTGATTATTATACTAACTTGTTCAAGAAGTTTCAAAATTTGAAATAAAAGGAGATGGGTGTTAAGGAATATATAGAATAATTTAAGTTGACCATAAGATCGGGTCATGTGGAAGAATATATGGACAAGATAGATAGGCATATCAATGATTTGAGATAAAACATTCAATATGAACTCATTTTTATAAGTTTAAAAACACTTTAAGAGTGTTACCAATATGCCTTAAAAGCTAAAGATAAGATGAATAGAAGACAACACAACAAAATAAGGTTAAGGTAAAACATTATAAAGGTATAGGTTAGCAAATAAGAAGAATCACATCAAAAATAAATAATTTAGAACTTAGTACATCTAAATAATATGCATCCAATTCAAGAGGTGGATTCAGAGGAAGGAGACCATACTTCAGAAGAGGATACACACAATGAGGTAGAGGCTTAAGTGGATTCATTGGTAAGTGTTTTAAATGTAATAAGTTTTTTGGTCATAGGTTTTGGTAATGTTAAAATAATGCTCAAAATAGTGGATCAAGAAATAAAAATAGAAATTAAATAGTTCAAGGAGAGGAAGAGAGTGTGGATTCTCCATCTCATGATGAGGAACAAGAAGTGGGTGAATATTTATTCATGAGAAGAGTGTTTATCAAACCACCTAATATAAGGAGATTTCCCAAAGGGAGACTATATTCAAGATAACATGTAAATGTCAATGTAAGTGTTACAAGTTAGTCATTGATTCTGGTAGCACATATAATTTAGTTACAATTGAGATGGTTGAGAAACTTAGCTTGAAAAGGATACCACACCCAAATCCATACAAGGTCTCATGGCTATAAAAAGGTCAAAATTTTCTTGTAAATGAGAAATGTTGGGAAGACTTTTATATTGGAGGATATACAGATAAGGTATTATGTGACATAATACCAATGGATGTGTGCCATGTGATTCTAGATAGACCATGGCAATATGACAAAAAAACCACGTGATGGTAGAAAATATGTATACACCTTGGAAAAGGATGGAATTATCCTTACATTATTGCCACTAAAAGAATAAGATCATCAACAAATAACTAATGCAAGTGTCATGATGGTAAATGAAAAGGATTTATAATATAATATGAAAGAAGAATAATTGGGATTTGGAATTGTGATTGAACCAAAGACTATTGTAACAACCAAAAATTTTAATTAATTACCTCAAGAGGTTCAAGATATGTTTAAGTATTATGTTGATAAAGTGGTGGATGAACTACCCAATGAGCTTCCACGTATTTGGAGCATCAGTCATCTCATTGATTTTGTACCAAGTGATAGTTTGCCTAATAAGATTGTATATAAAATGACTCCACAAGAGATTGTATAAATAAAAAAATCAAATACAAGACCTCTTAGACAATGGATTGATCAAGGAAAGCCTCATCCCATGTGCATTACTAATTTCACTAATTCCTAAGAAAAAAGGAGATTAGAGGATGTGTATAGATTCAAGAGCAATAAAAAAGATAACTATAAGGTACATGTTTCCCCTTCCAATATTTGAGGACTTTATGGATTGTTTTAGTGGTTGTAACTACTTTTCTAAGAGAGATATTAAGAGTGGTTATCACCAAATAAGAATAAGAGAAGGAGATGAATAGAAGACTACTTTAAAGAAAAATGAGGGGTTGTATGAATAGATTTTCAGGGCATTTAGTCTTACTAATATCCCAAGAACATTCATGAGACTCATTAATAAAGTCTTGAATCCCTCCATTTGTAAGTTTGTGATTGTGTATCTAGATGACATGTTGATTTACAACCATATCAAAAAGGAGCATATTCAACATTTGAGGATGGTTATGCAAAGGTTGCATGAGGAGAGGTTGTTAATTAACCTCAATAAATATTTGTCAATGAAGATAGAGATTGTTTACCTCAGTTTTGTGATATCACAAGGTGTGTTTAATATGGATAAAGACAAGCTGAAGGTCATCATTAAGTGGCCAACTCCAAGAATAGCCTATGAGATAAGGAGCTTTCATGGTTTAGATAGCTTTTATAGTAAATTTATAAAAAAAATTAGTGGGGTTTGTGCACCCATTATTGATACTATTAATGGATATAATAATAATTTTGTATGGACCAATGTAGCTAGGATAAATTTTCAACTTTTGAAGAAAAGAATAACAGAACAACCAGTATTGGCACTTCCTAATTTTAACAAGGTGTTTCAAGTTGAGTGTGATGAAATTAGAGTGGCTATTAGATTTGTATTAATTCAAGAGATAATAATAATTGTAGATTAATTTAGTGAGAAGTTAAATGAGGCCAAGAAATACTATTCATCTTATGATCTTGAGTTATATTCCATGGTCCAAGCCTTGAGAAAGTGGAGACATTATTTAATGTCAAAGGAGTTTGCTATCTTCATAGACAACCATGTTTTTTAGTTCATAACTAGCTATCCTAAGCTCAATCAAAGCCACATGAAGTGGATGGAGTACTTGTATAACTTCACATTTGTCATCAAGCATAAGGAAGGACAAACAAACAAGGTAGTAGATGCTCTAAGTAGGATAACTTTACTTGTTAGTGAAATCTAGCTTGAGAGTGGAGGAATAGAGTCACTTAAGGATTTATATAAAATTGATTTGGATTTTAAAGATGCATATGAAGATTTCAAGTAGGATACTACCATAAATAGGGAACCTTGGATAGAGTATATGCTTCAAGATGGTTTATTATTCAAAGGAGTTCAATTATGTGTGCCAAGAAGTTTAATGAGAGACAAATTGATCAAGGAGAAACATTATGAAAGTTTGTATGGTCACTTTGGTCTTGATAAGACCTTTATTTAGCTTATTAATAATTACTATTGGCCTAGGATGTAAGCAAATGTGAGAATTTGTTTGGAAAGATGTAAAAAAAATTAATATGCAAAAAGGGAGAATGCTAATACAAGACTATACCATCCCTTACCAATACCAAATAGGACTTGGGACTCTATTATCATGGATTTTTTTATGGGGTTGCCAAGAAATAAAAGAGGGCATGATTTATTTATTTTAGTGAAAAAAATTTCCAAGATGTCCCATTTCATACCTTGCAATACAACTAATGATGTTACTCATGTGGCTAATTTATTCTTCAAGGAGGTGGTTAAACTACATGGTATACCATTGATCATGATCTAAGATAGAGATACCAAGTTTTTAGGACAATTTTGGAGAACCTTGTGAAAGAATATAGGAACCAATTTGAACTTTAGCTCACCTTACCACCCCCAAATAGATGGCCAAACTGAGGTTGTCAATAGAAGTTTGGGTAACTTACTAATGTGTTTGAAAAAGGATAGTCCTAAATAATGGGACTTGGTATATCTCAAATAGAGTTTTATTATAGTGAATCACCCAATAGGAACATTGGAAATAATCTATTTCAAGTGGTATATGATATTCACTCAAGGAGATTATTTGAGTTGAGATACTTAGGAAAAATGGAGAAAAGAAGTGTTGAGGGAGAGGAGTTTTCCATTGCCATGAAAGAGGTGCATGAACAAGTGAATAAATAGTTAGAGATAAGTATGGACAAGTAAAAAAAACATTCTGATTTTAAGAGGATAGAGGTGAATTTATATATTGGAGATGGTATTATCTCATTTTAGGAAGAATTTTTTTTTTAAATGTGAGTACAACAAGCTAAAGATAAATAAGATTAGCCCATTCAAGGTCATAAGAGAGTTTTTTAATAATGCTTATGAGATAGAGTTATATAGTGGCATTGGGATCTCTCCTATATTTAATATTTTTGAATTATATCCATACAAGGAAGTAGATATGTAGTATCAAATAACTGGAAGTCAAGACATAGTAGTCCAAGAGTGGGTATATCAATTTCCACAAGCAAAACAAGAAGTTGAGCTTATCTTGGACAAGAAAGTTGTAAAGAGAACAAGAGAAAAATATTAATATCATTATTTAGTCAAGTGGATAAATCATCATATATAGGATTCCACTTATATGACAAAAAAAAACATTATTAAGCATGGAGGTACTCTTGAAGACCTCATGAACAGGAGTTCATGAGTCAATTTCTTATTCTTAGGGAGTATGATGAAGGACCATCACTATAAATGAAATTTTTTGGTTTGTTCCATTATTTTTAAGTCTTGGGTGGATCTTAGTAGTCTCTAGAATCATGTAAGAGTCCATTATAATTGTTTTTTGGTCTTGAAATTTGAATTTGAGCCTTCTAGGCATTTTCCTACATAAATGACAAATTCAAAAAAATAAATGTATTTATTTGGTTTTCAGTATTTAGCTTGATTTTGTTAGGATATAATGATTGATATTGGTTATTTTATGTGTATAAAATTTATTTTAATGTATTTTAGAGTTTTTCCACATTTTTTGTCTTATTTCCTATGTTCAAACTTCTTGTAGCATTCAAGAATGCATAATGTTCATGCATAAGCCATACATGGGATACAATCAACAACTAGTTAGAGTATTTACATGATCATATAAAACATGAAAAGGTTATAATGGATCATTATTCCATGTATGAATAAATTATTGAGCTCCAAAAAATAGAAAATTAGACTTAGGTTACATCAAGAAGATTGTTAATGAAGAATTTTGTGTGTGCATGAACAAAATATGAGTGTTTATGAATGAAATAAAATTTTGAAGTATAATATGAATAAATTAGATATTATTGGTAATTTTTTTTAGTCATATTTATTACTTATATATTTTTTATTAAATTTATCATTTATTTACAGGTGAAAGAGAGTGAAACTCAATTCCTAAGAACTTTGTTTTTTGACACAGTCAAGTATCCAATCTTAAGGAAGGTTTCATTGATTGATCTCAATCATTTGATGAATGAAAAAATGTAATTAATTTGAAATTAATAATTTAATACTTTTATGAATATTTATAAACTATTTTTAGGTCTAAATTCTCACCCAATCCCACACTTGATAACTCACAGTCCAACACTCTATTTTATGTGCACAACTAGGATGTAAATAGAGATTTATGAGTCATTTTATGAGTAATTTGATTGATATTTAGTTTAAAATGTTTTATTAAGTTTTAATATACCTTATAAAAAATATTTGAGACTTTGAAACCCTCTTTTGTATTTGAAAACATCAAATTTATACTTCTCAGCCCATGTGGAAACTTAGTCTAGCATTTTTGGCCATTTCTTGGTTTACATAGTTACACTTTGTTTTATACACCCAAATTTGAATTAAAATTTTATATTAATTAAATTAAGTTTAATAAAACACTTAATTGGAGTATTGGAATGTGTGGAGAGTTTTGGAGCAAAAACTTAGTTTTGAAGGCAAATAGTCCTAATTGGAGAAAGGTCAAGTAAAGTTAATTCATCTACCTTAGTATTTGGTTAATGAAACTTGGTAGGGAGTTTTAATAAATTAATAAGTATTTAAAAATATATTTTTTTTTTTTTGAACCTATGTATACTTGTCAAACCACCTAAAAAAGTGTCTTAGTTTTCTACAAGAAGAGGCCTAATTTATGAAGTATAGTGGTGAATTGAAGTAATTCCATTAAGAGTTTGAATTTTAAACTTTGTATAAAATAAGAATAGTATAAATTTTATTTATAAAATGTATTATATTGAATAATACCCATGTGAATTTCTAACAACATTAGGATTTGTCATTGTGAAGGGTTACAAAGAGATAGTCTTCAAGAAAGTGAGTTTCCAAGTGATTATTTATCTCTTTCCCTCTGCATCAACCCATTTGACCAATTATACTCCTCTCAATAATACTTTGGTCCCACCTAATGTAATTTCAATTAATAATACTCCTCCACCTAAAGGACCTCCCACTTCTTATCAGCCCAAGAGTTATGCTACATTTACCCCAGATAAGAAGCAACCAAAGAAGGACAAACTTAGTTATAATATTTTTGAGTATATTAAGAAAACCAAAGCCAATATAACTATGTTTTATTTGTTATAAATTTATAATCAAAGGGAATTAATTTTAAAATAATTTTATGATAATAAGGGGAAAGAATCTGCTAATATTTTTGATGCACATTGTTTCTCGTTATAAAGAGAGGACTAAGACTCTTCCATTTCTATTGACAATAAAGATATTTGGAAAAAACTTAAATAGTTTCTTAGTTAATCTAGGTGCCTCTAGGAATATTATTCCATACGTTATATTCCAATAGTTGGGCATTAAAATTAGCTAGACAACTAGGTGTTTAACTTCTCATCATAGAGGGAGATTCATTGAATACTATGAATTATCTTTCAAAAAAAAATTGTAGTGAATGAGGACATTTCAATTATATAATCTAGGCAATAAGTGTTAATCCAACATGTCTATTAGTAAGGCAACAAGTTTTCTTATTGGTTGGCACATAGGGGTGTAAGTTCTTTGGGTTTTTCTAGTTGGACCGTGATAGAAGATTTACTGCAAGATATTGGCCATAAGATTGAGGAATAAGTGATCATAAATGTTAATTTTTTTTTATAATATGAGGGTCTTCCCCACTTATTTTTATAAAGTTCATTGGAACTTTATGACTATGTATCTTTGGTTAGTTATATTCTTTGTTAATTTTTCTTCTTTTTCCCTCTCTAATGTTTATAAGGATAAGCTTCTAGCTTCATGGGATAGAAGGAAAAGTTAGATTTAACTCAATGATGGGTTTGAGTGGGATGTATTATAAAAATAAGGAAAAGTTTCTTTTTGTATTTAGAGAGCCAAAAAAAACTTGTTTTAGATTGAAAGGATACATTCAACTTATCTTTTTCCTCATGGGGCTTCCTAATAGGATTGAACCCAAAATTCCTGAGGAGGTTAAAAATAATAAAGATTTTCAAATTTTATTCAAATATGGGGAATGATGAGCTTCATACAAAAAATAGGACATGACAGACATGTATTGACATTATTTATAGAATTTTAGGATAACGTAACTTTGAATATCGATGGCATTATGTTGGAGGTTTTTTAATAATTGATAGTGCATGCCACTAGTTTAGACATGGAGGTGACTAAAGTCTATAAAAAAAGAAGAGACTTCAATAAGGAGTAAAATAGTTTCTTACTGGAAGGATAAACACTAGAGGTTTTATAAAATGGGTTTGATTATGAAGCCGTGTCGAGACCTTTTGGGGACATGGATTTCCACCTCATGTAGGACATTACTCTTAAAGGTAGGTTCATTGTCATTCATTAATCTCTCTCTTTTTTAATTACTTTAGGCATGCCATACCTTTGAGTCTCCCATTTTATATTCTGCTTTCTATAGAATCTTCCATTGAAAATTTTAAAAAGGGTAAAAACATTATCCCTAGACATGAAGGAGTGATTTTTATTATTCATAAATATTTTAAGGGGATGAATAAAATTACCCCTAAAATTCCAAATCCCTATAAAAATAAAGAATATGGGAAGCTTGTTGATGTTAGGAAATTAAAGAAGATATAGATTAAATATCTAGAAAGTAATTCTTCAAAGGACAAAGAACATAATGCAGCTAAGTATCTTCCAAAATCTAAATGCATAGGCATTAAGACACATTTGAGAAGTGTTCCTAAGGATAAACCTACTTCAAGTAAGAAACTTTCTAGCACTAGTAAAATAGGTCAATCATCTAAGGATTCTATCTTGGTTAAGGAGGAGGCTAAAGGTAAATATAATACCAATTATTATGAGGGGTTTTAAAGGGAGAACATTATTCCTCCTACTAATAAATCTGACTTGGGTAAAAGGAAAATGAGGGATGGTACTAAAGATAAAGAGGGAGAACTTCTAGGTAGATAGGCTCAAGACCCAAATGAAAAATTCAATGTTTTGGTTGATTATCTAAAAGGCAAATGAAGTATTGATAAGATTCAATAATAACTCAACTTACAATAGTTGATTATGAGGTGGTTCATAAGGGAGATGTATGATCTTAAAGGAAAATTGAAATTGTTGAAGCATGATAATGATATATTAGCACAAAAATATTTCATCACTGATCTCAATATGTAAATTCAAGGGCTCAATGAGAGGGTTAGAGTTCTTGAATATGAAAGTTATAAACTAAAAAAAATCAATTTCTTGGTCAATTGAGATAAGATGTCAGCTATGCACGAAGGGATCTAGAATGTGCAAAATCTTAAAGAACATATTGGGGAACTATTTGATACAGGGACATCATCTAAGAGCAAAGGAAAACACATTCAATGTAGTGAATGTTTCAAATATATTGACAAGGAAAAGCTACTCCTTAAAATTGACTCAAATCTTAAATGTATAAAAAGTTATTGGGAAGTTGTTCTTGGCAACTTGGATATGGAATAGGTTTTTGTATCTCTTCTATATTAGCTATTTTGGCAGTATTTTAGCTATTTATATATCTATTTTATTTTATTTATCTTGAGGACTCAATTGGTCCTACTCTCTTTTTTACTATAATTTTTCTAGGGTTTAGGGACCCTAGTCAACAAAGTTCCATCTTTAACCTTATTAAAAAAATAGTTGGATCTTACACCTATAAATTCAAATTAAAAGGTAATATAATTGTATAAAAAAGAGGTGAATGTGGTGGATGATTTAAACCATATACACATGTAGTTGGCTACAGATCCAAGAATATAAAAATTCATTAATATCCAAATGGTGGATATTCCTAATGCTTATGGTATGTTATTGAGTCAATACTAGTCAAGAATACTGAATAGTTACATGGAAACCAATTTCAACCACATGTGGATACCATGGTGTGGTTTGCCTAACCAAATTAAAATAGAGAAATAACCTAAAATGGATCATGTGATCACTGAGTAGAATAAAACAAATGAGATATTTTATTATGAATATGAAATGGGAGTGTATTTATTGAAAAAATAATAAATTCCCCATAGCATCCTCTCGATCAACATGCTTAGTGTAAACCAAAGTCTAGAAATGGAATTATTACATCTATTGGATGAAGATTATTTCTATGAAGTTATAGATTTGGTGTCATTTCTTGATATATCTATAGCATGTTAAAATATTGGACCCAATGATCTAAATAGAAGTAAATAACTTTCAAGATCCTCACAAGGTGGAACAACCACAATAGATAGATGTATCCTTACCCCTCTCAAGGAAGAATTTCTTGTAAAGTCTCCATTAGCATGTTAAGTATAAGGACTTAAAATTCTATGATTGAGAGATGATATCACAAGGTTGAGTAGTCTTACTAGGGATTAAGAGTTCATCTTAGTCTCTTCTAATGAGATAAAATTAAATATGGACAACCCTGGACTTGTTGATTTCATTAAAGATCCAACTGAAAGGTAGAACTACTATGTGATCAGACATGATCAAATACACTAAGAGATGAACATTGTAGCATCATTTTTCTTACAAATATTACTGACATACTCTAACATAATAAAATTAGAATTATGTACTTTTAAATTTGATGGTTCCAAGTCTAAAAGTGGATGTGGTGTTGGATTTGATTTGATCAATCCAAGAGGAAAATTTTGTCTAGCTACCTACTTCCTAAAGTTTGCATATACAAATAATGTGGCCAAGTACAAAATATTGGTTCATATACTCATGAATATTAGAGTGCTAGGTGATTTTGAATTAGTGGTTGGATAAGTGAGGATCCAATATTCATGTAATGACAAGCATTTATCTATATATCAAAGTAGAGTCTAGAACCTGATCAAATATTTTGATGTTTTTGGTATCCAAACTTTTCCCAGACATAAGAACTATGTAGTTGATGTTTTTGCCACTACTACCAACACTTTGGATCCAATTTCCCATTTGAGAATGAGAATATTATTAGTATATCTAGTCTTTACTCCTTCTTTTATAGATAATATTAAAAAATTCCAAGTGTTTAATGATGACCAACGAATATTAGAATTCACTACCAATACTAAAGTATTTGAAAATTAAATAATTGATGAATATGTTTAAGAGGAATTTGAATTAGATGAAGATGGGAATATGAATTTGAAGATAAATAGTATACCTAAGGTAATGGTCTCACTAGAGAGGCTATTCAACATGGACTATCATAAGGATAAAGATAGGCCTACCCATATCAAATGTATGCAACATGAGCATTGCAACATTAGTAATGAAATTAATGTGAAGAGTGTGATTTTATACACCACCTACACCCCAAAAAATAAGCTTAATTTATCATAAACTCTCAAGGAGTTCAAAGATGTGATTGCATGGAGATATAAATATTTAAAGATCTTCAACACTTTTATCTTAACACACACTATCCCCCTCAAGCCTGAAGTCAAGTCCTTTAGGTAGAAACAAAGGCCTTCCAACCCACTACTTGGGCCCCTAATTTTATAATAAGTCTAAAAACTACTTATAGTGAGGATCATATTATCGATAAGACACTCTATGTGGGTCACAAACCTAGTGTCAGTGAGGAAAAAGAGTGGGGAAATTAGACTGTGTTGATTTCTAAAATTTAAACAAAGCTTATGAAAAGGAACTACCCCTTACCTTTATTTTATGAAGTTATGAAAATTATGACTAGATCCCAAATGATACCATTCCTTGATGGGTATTCAAGCAATAATCAAGTGGTAGTAAATTATGAAGATAGATCTAAGACAACTTTCACTACCAAATGGGGCACTTTTGCATACAAGAGAATGCATTTTGGATTGATAAACATGGTTACCCCCCTTCAAAAGGAAATGTATATTGGATTTAAATACCTCATGAGAATTTATATAATTGTGTACATGGATGATATGATAGTCTTCTCCATAAGAAGAGTAGATCACATAAAGTACCTAAGAAAAGTACTTCAAAGATGTAAAGACATGAGATTTATTTAAATCCTAAGAAATGCATACTTATGGTAAATAAAGGAAAATATATATTCCATATTATTTTTGAAAAGGGCATATCTATAGACTAGAAAAAGTGTAGGAAATGTTGAAAATCCTATAACCTAGCACTAAGAAATATCTGAAGAGTTTCTTTGGTAAAATCAAATTTGTGAGGAAGTTTATCTCTCTGATTTTGTTGAAATAATCAATTTTATAAATAGCATGTTGAAAAAATATGCCAAGATTAACTAGACTATCGAAGTGCAAACATCTTTTGACCAGATCAAAACTACCATTATAAACACACTAGTACTCATCAGTCTAAATCACACATAACCCTTCTACCTAGCATTCTAGTGTTGTTATGTTAACACAAAAGAAATAACCAGGAGATGAAAGGCCAATATCCTTCATGAGAAACCTAATTATAAATTTTAAACTTAGATATTCTATTATTAATAAACAAGCCTTTGTTTTAGTCAAGGTTGTTAAAAATTTTAGACATTACATTATTCATATCAAAGTATTTATTGTAGTACTTGATCTGACTGTGAAGGACTTGTTAATGTAGAATGTATTGGGAGAGAGGAATGGTAAATGGATTACCATAATCCAATATTTTGACCTAGAGCTAAAATCAATGAAAATTGTTAGAGGTCAAGGTCTTTATAAGACCATATCCAAGGTGGATCCCCAAATAATTTTCTAATAGTACTTGGTGAGGGACATCACCAAAGAATATTCATAAGACCATATCCAAGGTCTTTATAAGACCATATTCAAGGTCTTTATAAGACCATATCCAAGGTGGATCCCCAAATAATTTTCTAACAATACTTGGTGAGGGACATCACCAAAGAATATTCATACTCAGACATAGTCATTTATTTGTTTAAAAATAAGTGTCCTAGGCACCTCAATTCCATGCAACAAAGAGTAATGAGCGTAAGAAGAAGTCATTTCATGATCAAATTTGGTGCTCTCTATAGAATAAACCATGAAGGAATATATTTGATATGCCTTAATAAACAAGAAGAAAATGAGGTAATTAGATATTTCCATGGGAAGTATAGAACCAGGCATGGTTTAAGAAGTACTACATCTCATCAAATATTATGTTAAAGGTAATATTATACATGTATTTTTAAGGATTCACATCTACATGTCCAAAGTTTCCATAGTTTCCAAGTAGTTACACACCATGAATGTATCCCAGCTATATTTTTGCTACTAGTTATTAAAGCTTGACCATCTACAAAATGGGGATTGGACTTTAAGGTAGCCATAAACACCAATTATTCCATAGTCCATAAGTTCGTCCTTACTAAAATAGATTATTTTAATCATTGATTTGAATCTCAACCATTCAAGAATTGCACCATTGACATACTAATTCAATTTTTAAAGGAACACATTTCCACAAGGTTTAGTGTGCCCACCATACTAGTATGTTATGATGACCCCACTTCATCCTCCTTAAAATTAATTGAATGGGCTAATGATCATTAGGTAGCCCTTAAATTTTATTCAAATTATTATCCACAAGGTCATGGGTTTGTTGAATCAATAAAACAGAATTTTTAAAATATAATTAAGAAAATCATAGCAAGAAACCCAAGGGATTGGCATAATGTGCCTAAATTTGTTATATGGTCTAATAGAACTAGGATAAAGTCTTTAAAATGGATCTCTCCCTACCATCTATTATATGTCCAAGATCTTATCTTCCCAACCAATCTAAAAATACCCACCTTGTTGTTCACAAAAGATTATCTAGAAACTGATAATCCAATAGAAGCCCACCTCTTGAACCTCATGTAATTAGAAGAAAAATGAGATGTATATTTACTATATTTTAGTAAGAATCAAGATTTTGTCAAATGTTGGTTTGAAAAATGAAGCAAAGTGAATCCCTTCAATATCTTTGATCTAGTCCTCTTATGGGATAAGGCTCATGAAAAGAAGGGACTGCATGGAAAATTTGATACTTTGATGCTTGGTCCCTACCAAATCAATAAAATTCTAGGTGAGAATTATTTATACCTAAGGTATCTTACTGGTGAGGATGTTCCATTGCCTATCAATGGAAAATTCCTCAAACATTACTTACAGGCTTGAGTGGATTGGAAGCCCTTGTATATAAATTATCTTTTGTTTTCTATTTTTCTTCATATTCCTTATTTTAGTTTAGGTTTACTCTTGTTTCCTTTTTTTTTGTCATCTCTTCCTCACTTGACTCAAACTTGTGTGTCCCTTTTTGAGCTGAAACTACTATTTTGATGTAAGGCTTCCCCTGCTTGATTAAGAAATGTTATATGGTTGCTTATTTGTGAGTGACATCAATGGCATTCCTAAGCATAAAAATGATTAAAATCATGTTCATTTGTTCGCACGACTTGTTACATTTTAATTTTATGGTTAAAATATCAAAGGCCTATAATTTATAATGAAACATATGGAGTTATAAAGGCTACATTTCTTATTTTAAATATCATTGAATGCACATAACATAAAATATGAAGTGAAATGTATCTCTAATTTCAAGTTTTATTTTAATTGATTACACACTTTTTGATTATCACATGATCGATGCTTGGTCCCCAACCCTCAATGGATAAGATAAAGGAAAACCTTGTTTAAAAATAATTGAGATAAAATGTAAAATATTTACTCTTTTCTTGAAAGGGTGATCCTGACAACCTCCACCATAGGCTTTCCAGCATGGTTGGTAGTAGAATAAATCCTTAATAAGGGACCAAATGTATCTCTATTAGGGTTATAAATATTTGGATGATAGTAGATAAATGCCTATACCATTCCCCCTATATCCAAATTGTAAAATTCTTTCTCTTTCTATAGTGCCCATCAGTTAGGAAAATTTGATTTATTATGTATGTTTGAAAAATAATTTAACCATTCACACAAACTAACACACTAATGGTATTTAGGTAAAATTGAAGCTTAATATGCCATATGTTGGAGAAGAATTTTCTTGTATCTAATTTTTGTATTTGGATAACAACTTAAGATTATGGATTCTTGAGATACTTAGGGGTATCTCCAAGCAGGAGTCACCATTTATTATTACTAATACAACATGCCACATTTTTAAATAGAATGGGGACCCTCATTTTCTTGAATGATCCTATTGTTGCTAAATTTAGTCTAAAGAGACCTTTTCATGTCTAAAATTCTCCTTGAGATAAGGCCATTACATTAATAATCGTGAGATAGGTCCTGGTTTGCTTCATTTTATATTTTATGTGGCTCATGTGTATTTTTCCTCTTGATGTGGACTCAATTTTTTCTAGGTCATCCTAATTTGTTCAATTTGAGCTCTCCAAAGTCATCTAATTTGAGCTCACTAAGTTTAAATATCGACTAATACCTAATCCCTTTGAATTTGATTTAACCCATTTTAAATTTGAAGCTCATTTGCCTTAGTATTTTTCCTAATTTTTTTACATGCCTTAAAATTTTAGGGTTTCCTTGAGTTGTTCCACATGTTTTTATCAAGTCATTTCTTGGTCCTAGGCTAAATTTTAAATATTTTCAACTCCAAAAATATTTAAGTCTTTTTAAATACTATGGACCCCAAAATCATTCCATGTGGCACAAACTTGGGAACTCAAAATCTATAAGGGACTAATCATTAATCTTAATAGCTTAATAGTCTTGAGGCCCTAAGTTTTTAAGAATCACCATCTAGTGACTTACTAAAATCTTGGGACCTCAAAAACTTGAATAGTTATGCAAAAGGCTGATAGTCTTGAGGCCCCAAGATTTTGAGAAGCCACCATGTGGTGACTTTTCAGAAGCTTAGGACCTTGGGAGGAAGACTCATTAATCATAAAGGTCTAAGGGCCTAAATCACTAGAATAATGACAGATGAAAACACTCTGTTCCCCTAAAAAACAATTTATTTGATGAGGGGATACCACATGGCACCCTAATGACATCAAACTCTCCTAAGCATAAATTTGACTAGCATCTGCTTGTTACCATACTCTAAATCCCAAGCCCTCTGAACTAATGAAAACATGCCTTGTGGCACTTGACTAGCTTAAGATTCATGGCCCTTCAAGATGTCAAAATGGTTGATGCATCATTTTAAAATATCTTTAATTGGGGTAAATGATCAATTCATATAGGTTATAATATTTTGAGAAGGGCCTGTGTTATTTTGGATTAACTAATGTGAATGTTTAAGATCAAATGGAAAATCATGTTGCTTATCTATGTATTATTATAAATCAATTATGGTTTCATTCCTAGATGTAAATATCGATAATCTGATAATACTTCACTATTTTATCCAAAACTAAACAATAATGATCATGCATCATAAAAGTTTGACTTAGAAATCACATATAGACTAGATCAAGTTAAAATTATAATTTGCATGAATCTATTAAGTCTTATCTATTTTATGTTGGTGTTTTTGAAAACACAAATAAATCTTTCTTTTCTATGTAATTAGATCCATGTTTTCTTAAATTATGATATTGATCAACTAAAATTTTACTTAAGATTCTCTCATTTCTTTAGTTAATTCAATAAAAATGGCTGAAAGTTGCATAGAGAATAAGCTTTTCATTCATTCAAAGTTGCTTTCTTTTACTAAATATCTACATTTTTTTTGTTTTAATTTGAAACACTTGGCCATTTTTATATTAAAATATCTTATTCATTTGAATTTTGAATCCTAACCATTGGATTTTAATTTGAATAATTTTGATTGTGTTTTTTTAAATTTTATTCTCTTAGGTACTTAAATTGACCTAGTGACACTTGGTATAAACTTGGTGGCTCCAACCCATCCAAAGGATTTTGACACTTGATTGAATTTCCACTTTTTTTGGGCCACATGGATCTAATCGATGAAATAAATACATAGTGGTAGCATAAATCCATAGAGTAATAAATTAAATTTCATGGCCCATCTAACTGTCAAAGGTGTCAAACCCAAGATAGGACTATCCATCCAAGCTAATAAGCAAAGTAAAGTCATAGCTTATTTTTCATCAACCAAAGGATCCTAAAACAAAAGATTTCTACTAATTAAATAATCAATTTGATTAGATAAATCCTTGTGATTGATCTAGGAATGGCCACTTCATTTGATTCACCCCTAGAATTAAATATGGAAGTCTATGGAGATCATGGTGGATTGACAATTCTAAGAGAAACCCAATAAAAAAAACACTATAATTATTCAAATCATATATATGTTTTTCCCCAAATTAAATTAAATACAATCAATATGACACTAGCCATCATGTGGTATGTGAGAAAAAAGGGCCCTAGAAGAGACAATGAAAACTAAATAAAAATAATATGCCTTAAAGAGGTGTGATTTCTAAAGTTGTTGATCATGATCAAGCCAGTAAAATTGAAAAAATCTTGATTACATTCCTTAATCATCAATGAATGTGTGAAAATACTCTATTAGTGGGCTAAGTTGGTAAAGAATGGAAGGGTTCTCCCCCTTCATGTATATATTAAGCTTTGAAGGCCTTGTAAAAGGCTAGCTCTTTGTGAATGGTAAAATAGACATAAACTATTCTATGTAGGAAGGGTCTTTTAAGAATTAGAGGAATTATGCCCATTTATTCTCTAACATTTTAATGATTTCTAGTATAATTTCTCTCCTTCTCCTATTTTAGTGTTAATATTTTATAGGTTTCCTTTATAATTATATGATTATATGAATTAAAAACTCTATTAATCAAAAGGAGAAATCTTGATGATTTGAAGGCTCATGAGATTGTGTGGTCATTTCTTGCACATTTTTATGGTAGCTATGTCTTTCCTCCTCACAATTAAAATTTACAAACTCTTGCACTATATTTATTTGGAGTTTTACTAGGGATATATCAAATGAATATTAGTTTTATTAGATTCACTCGATTAGATAGTTCCAAATTTATCTATGCTTGTAGTAGGCATTTTATCTCTCTATCCTTACTCTTTTGCACTTTTTTATGATTAAGATAATTTAGGAACAAGAGCAATTTGAATTTAATTATTTATCTTGACTGTTATCTTACCATTTAGTTTATCATTATTGTAACATTTTTTCATCCATAAACATGGTAAATAAGCAAATAAATCATTGATTTTCAATTTACATAATTTTTTTTAAATTTGATTTATATTAGAGGCTATGCCCTACAAGCATATACTAGAGAAATACATATCCTCTTGATGAATGTATTAGACAAATCTATCCACAACCCAACTCATTAAAATATGCGCCTTATATAGAATAGTCCACATCAGCCAACTTAGTGAAATATAATATACCAAGCCCTGGTACATTGAGACCTTAGGGAGGTATTATATTTGTAGGGTATCCCTCCTTTCAGGGGAGGTATAGATCAACAACCCCTTTACCTAATTTTTATCTTGTGTCAATCGATCCATCAATAGTCCACCTAAAAATTTTGACCCCAGGGCCTGATAGATAGTGGATGTGGTAGTTATAGTGTTTATAGGTCCATCCATACAGGTTTACAAAGATAGTTCATTAATTGGGTTAGCGAGTCAAAAGATATGCATCCCACTAGCCAAATTTTGGTCCCTTATGTGAGATTTAGTTGTGAGAAAAAATATTATTCCATGTATCCCTCATACTAAGTGTTATACAATTATCTATGCAGTTCTTATATGACTCTCTTATGCAATTATAAGAGTTTATAGTTCATCTCTACCCATACTATTCTTTTGTAATAATCACCTATACTAAGTGATGAGAAGATTCTATTCAAGCATGAATTTGGTTTCCTAAAATTTTAAACCTTTGGAGGTGATAAATATGGGAGGTGCCCATCTATAATTTATATTATAATACATATGTGTCCATGAAAAAGCTTTATTTATTGGGCTAGCGAGTCAAAAGATACGTGTCTCATTGATAATTTTTTTATCACTTAAGAGAGATTTGGCTGTGAGATAAATTTTCTTGCCATGTCTCCCTTATTAAGAGTGGTAAATAATATTATGGGGGTGATCATAGGTCTCACTTGTGTAACTTTAGGATTTGATGGTTCATCTCTACCCATCACATTTCTCCTATAACACTCGCCATAAATTTTATCTATTTATACACTTAGGGATGAGAAGATTCTCTTCAAGGATTGTCTAACTACCTTCAAATTTCAACCCTAGGTCTTATTAGTTATTATATGAGGGTTATTTCATTTAAAGGGAAATATGAGGGATGAGGGATGCATCTGGCCATTTTTAAATTTCAACCTTAAATCTTAACCAAAGAGTGAAGGGGGGCCATTCCATCATTTATAGGAACATATATGTGTATCTATGAAAATATTTCTTCCATTGGCATAAAAGGTTAAAATATGTGTGTTCCACTAACTGGTTTTTCATCCCTAAAATGACATTTGTATTACAAGAGAAAATGCATTGTCATGTCTCCCTCATCTTGAGTGGTATTAAATACTCTATAGGGAGATCACAATACTCTCCCTTATAAATGTAGGATGTTATGTCTCATCTCTACCCATCACAATTATCTCCCAACACTCATTTTAAGTTCACTTCATTTCTATACTTACAGATGAGAATTTTCTATTTAGGGATGCATCTAGCCACCTATAAATTTTAACCATATGAGATTAATGAGAGTGATTGGGATTATAGTTTTTATAGTTCCATATAGACATGTCTAAAAATAATCTCATTGATTGGGCTATCGAGTCAAAAGATATGTGTCCTACTAACCAACTTTTAATCCCTTAATATATATTTGGCTATGAGAGAAAACATGTTTCCATGTCTCCCTCAACCTAAGTGGTATATAATCCTCCATGGGGTGCTTATAAGACTCACCTATGAAATTTAATGATTTGACATCTCATCTCTACCCCTCAAATCTCTCCTATAATTCTTACTAGAAGTTTGCTTTGTCTCTACACTTAGGAATGAATATTAATGCATAAAAATTTTAAACCTAATACATAATGGAGAGTGTATGAGTGACATTCCAAATTTATATACCCATCTAAATGTGTCCACATAGATAGTTTATTGATTAGGTTAGCAATTTAAAAGATACACTACTCACTAACCAACTTTTGGTCCTTTAAGAGAGATTTGGTTATGAGATAAAATGTGCCATCATGTCTCCCTCATAATAAGTGTAACATAATCATATTAGGGTGATTATAATACTCACCCATGTAATTATAGGATCTTATGGCTCATCTCTACCCATTACAGTTCTCTTGCAATGCTCACTAGAAGTTCACTCCATTTCTACACTCAAGGATAAGAAGCTTATCTTCAAGGATGAATATATTTGACATAAAAATTTATACCTTTAGGCATGATAAATAGTATTTAGGGTCCATTCCAACGTTCATTCACCCATTCAGATTTATCTACGTATATGGTTTGTCAATTGGCATAGTGAGTCAAAAGATACATTACCCACTAACCAAAAGTTTATCCCTTAAGAGAGATTTAATTGCAATATAAAATGCATCACCATGTATCCATAATATAGAGTGACATATAAATTTTTTTGGGTTCTTATAGTAATCTCATGTGTAATTTTAGGAGTTGATGGTTTATCTCTACCATTCATGGTTCTCCTACAACACTCACTGGAAGTTCATTCCTTTTCCCACTTAGGGATGAGAAAATTATCTTCAAGGATTAATTTAGATAACTATAATTTTTGAACCCATGTCTTTATGGAGAGTATAATGAGGCCATTATATTATTTAGACATCCATCAAGATGTGTTTGTGTAGAGAGTTTGTCAATTAGGCTAGTAAATTAAAATATATGTTACCCACTGACTAAATTTTTATCCCTTAAGAGACATTTGGATGTGAGATAAAACATGTCATCATGTATCCCTCATCTTGAGTGGAAAATAATCCTATAATGGGTACTAAAATTACTCACATGTGCAATTTTAGGAGTTAGTGGTTCATTTCTACCCCTCATGGTTCTCTATAAATGCTTGATATAAGTTTGTTCATTTTTTCCACTGAAGGATAAGAAGTTTATCTTCAAGGATACATCCTTCCACATATAAATTTAAAAATTGGGTCAAAATTGAGAGTTTAATTATGTCCTTATAGTGTCTATACACCCATTATAATTCATCTACATAGACTATTTTTTGATTGGGTTAGTGAATCAAAAGATACGCAACCCACTAACCAACTTTTCATCGCTTAACAGACATTTGGTTGTGAGATAAAATAAGTTAGTCTCCCTAATCTTGAGTGGAATATAATTCTCTGACAAGTGATTAAATTATATGCACATGTAACTATAGGATCTAAAATTTCATCTCTACCCCCTCATAATTCTCTTGTAATATCGTCATAAGTTCATTCCTTTTTCCCACTCAAAGATGAGAAACTTCTCTTTAGGGATACATTTGGGCACCAAAATTTTTTTAATCCCAAGGCTTGATTGAGAGTATAATTAATCCATTAAATCATTTAAATACCCATTTATACATGTCCATATAGATGTTTCATTAATTGATCTGGCAAATCAAAAGATACACTACCCACTAACCAAATTTTCATCCCTAAAGTGACATTTTGGTTATGATAGAAAACATTATGCTATGTCTCCATCATATCAAGTGTAATGGAATACTTTAGGGGGTGATAATAAGACTCAAACATGTATCCATTAGAATTTAAAACTTATCTCTACCCCTCATAATTATCTTGTAATGCCAGTCGAAAGTTCATTCCTTTTAATCACTCAAGGACAAGAAGCTTATCTTCAGGGATGGATCTAGTCACTTGTAACATTAGACACTGAGGCATAAAAAAAAGAATAATGATGAAATTAAAGTTTTTATGCATATCTAGATGCATCTATGTGGATGATTCATCTATTAGGGTATTGAATCCAAAGATATGCTAGCCACTGACTAAATTTTCATCCCTAAAGTGACATTTGGCTGCAAGAGAAAATGTGTTATCATGTCTCCCTTATCTTGAGTGGTAGGAAATCATTCAGGGCATGATCATAGGACTAAAACATTTAATTTTATAATTTTATGACTTTTATTTAACCTCATTCTCTCCTACAACACCTATCCAAGTCAGATAAATAAGCAAGTTGGCTTGAGAGAGATTCCAACTATATTAAAGCAAGTTGACATCAATTTAAATTTAGATTAAAAAGAGAGGTAAAGAGAGCCAAAGACATATAATATTGATGTAAATTAATGAAATATTCACTTTATTCTATATAATTCTTTTATAAAAGGAATTTTCCTCATATTTTCCATGGCTAGTGGTGATTATCTAATAATATTATCAAATCTCTCATAGTTATCGATAATTCTTAGATGATTCTTCCACTTCGGGAACATATAAAATTCAATGAGATTTACCTTTATTATTCACTATAACATGATCTTAGGGATTTTATTTTCCCCTAATTATTATTTGTATAAATTTCTTTGCCACTTTTAGTTGTGATACATTATTCTATTTTTTCTTTACCCTTTATTTCTTTGATTCAGCTAAATGATGTTTTTATCCTTGTGTTCTAAATAAAAATAATAGGTTGTTTAGAATCAATATATGGAAAATATTTGATAACTTGGTTATAATAAAATAATTATTTTTCATATTGCTCCAATTTTTTAGAAAAAATTGTATGTGATGGTAATGTGTCTAAACATTCTTTAGGTCACAATGAATACTTTTCATTCCAAAATTTTGTCTCTTATTAGATTTATAGTAGTAAAATATTTCACTTATCCATTTTAACTCTCATAAAAGGTGGTGAATCTCTATTTAACAATATTTTAAAATGCATCCAATATCAAGCTATCTTCTCAAGTATTTTTTCTTTTGTATAAGTTCATAGAGAATAAGGTAATAATTTTTCAGAGTTTTATCTTCCTTATATTTTCTTTTATTCTTAATGAGTATTTAAACATTATGACTACTCAATTTTTGACTTCTCATACCAAAATTTTTCCCACTATATTTTCAAACTTACTAAAAAATGAACTTGGACAAGAACCAATCATTGATAAAAGTGTTAAAATGTCATTGTAATGTTTTTTATCATAAATGAGATATGATGGGAATAGATCTTGGTGGAAGTGGTAGAGATTATGGTTATCATCACTTACATGGTATGGACTTTTACAATAACCATAGACTACTAAAGTTAGAGATAATGTTGATATTTATCTAAATAAATAATCCCACCACCACATTGTTATGCATGAGGGTATTCATTAGCTTCTTTCAGATAATAGTCATCCAAAATATAGAGGGCTTTGTATTACACAAAAATTTGGTGAATTAGGTAGGGGAAGAGGTCATCAAGCTATGTATAATTATGTCGATGATTTTCCATGCATTCATATTCCTCATATCCTTACACAATATAGATAATCCCTATCCTTATATAATAGAGAGAAGCTTTGGAATAAAATGTATATCCTTCTAGACTACCCAACATTTATAGGTTCTAGTAGTAGATTGGGTTATTAGGCTAGAGTTAATTAGGATAATAATGATCCATCCATTCATTATCCTCCCATCCTTAAAAAATAGATAAAATATTTGAAATACGATATCTCTCCTTCAAACCTCCCCACTATTCAAAATCAAAATCAAATATTAATGACATACCATAATTAGACGTAGATTCATCAAGTATAATTTTTTCTACTATGAATTATCATGAGCACATATAAGGTATGTTTCATTTGACCATATTCAACAACTCTCCAGTTACTTCTAGCTTATGGATCCCTACATTAAAATCCTACTATTGATCATGTAGTGGTGAATACCAATTAAGTGGGTAATAAATTGGCCCCTTTCAAGAATGAAATTAAAAAAGGATCTACATAACTAGTTTGGTACCATGAAAAGACATTATAAGGCCCATGACATGGTGCCAAGGGGGACCAAAACTACCAAAACTGATAATAGAGAAATATAAAGAAAATAACACATACTTCTATCCTAAAAATCTTGAATTATAGTACACATATAGACACACTTGAGTCAATTACTAGTCTCAAAAATGTTATGATTTAGCATGGGATGCATATACTAAGAAGTTATACATAGGATGTAGGTGGTGGCACAACTAGTAGTGTCCTTCCTACTATTGGTGCTAGTGTCCCTCCTACTGGTAGTGGAATAAATAATAGTCATCCTACATTTATTGTACATCAATATAAATCATATGGGAGTAAGAGTAAGTGTAATAGAGATCTTATTTAGGTTAGAAACATATGGGTTACATCTATAGTTTCTTTAACATATGGGTTTTGTAAAATATTTTTTGTGTTTTTCATTGTGTCATGTGTTTTTTCCCCCAACTATTCATCTACCCATGCCCTGTAGGCTCACTTATGTTCAAATGGTAACCTATGATAGACCCATATCCATTGATGAGCTTCATGACATTGTTAACCAAATGGCCCATGACAAGGCACATGGTATTGATGGTTTATATATGATTTTTACCAAACCATATGGGATATAATTGGAATTTATTTACATTTTTTTTACATTAAATCTCTAGAGGATAATTCCATAGGCATAGACATTATCAAGGGAACTTTCAATTAATAACCAAAACTAGAGACCTTGAGCTCATCACTAGTTGAAAGTCAATTAATCTACCCAAATTTTATTACAATATCATTTCAAAATCCATTGCTCATCTAATTGAACATTTTATTTTACTTGATGTGTGTCTAGAACAAACTAGTTTTATTCAAGATAGATGTATTCTTGAAGGTATATGTGAATTTTTAGAAAGCACGTAATGATATTTCACTTCTTAAAATAATGTAATTTTTTGAAAATTGAATATGATCAGATGTATGAATACATCAAATGGACTTTAATTATTTCCATATTGAAGGCTCTATGGTTTGGTCCTTACTTTTTTCATTCCATTTAATGTTCTTAAGGAAGTTTTTGTTTGTTTAACCATTAATGCTCACCAAGATAAGATATTTTGGCTCTTTATATCTATCAATAAAGGTTTATTATTATCACTTTCTCTCCATATTTTTGGTGTTGATGCCTTTTAATACATAATGAGTGATTGTACCTTTAATTGGACCATTAAGGGATTATATATTCCTAATTTCCCTAACTTTTAATTTATTAATGATATTTTTTTTAATCATTCCTTCTTCACCATTATTGAAGAGGAGGAGGTTGTTATAAATATTATATATTTCTTTTAGGTTTTCCAGTTGGCCTTAGGGTATAGCATTTAGTGGGGAAAATCCAATTACTAAAAAAATCATGTGGATCTAAATATTATTATTTTTCCAAGTAAATTTGGAAGTGGATATCTCATGGGGAAATGATTAAGTTATTTAATATTCATTTTTCCTTCCTAGCCTCACTAGTTTAACTTTGGAAGTATGTGGTTCAAAGAGTGGAAAAGAAGATTCCTTATCAACTTACCAATCCCATATTTTTAATTGGAAAGTTTCATATTTTTCCAAGGTTCACTCTCCTACCCTTATTTATTACTCTCAATGTTGGGTTACCTATAAATTTAGGTACAACAAATTTGAAAATATCCTTAGGGATTTTCTTTGGGATAATTCTAAGGAAAAATAAAGATTTTATAGAGTGGATTGGGAGCTTTATTATCACCCTAAAGATGTTAAAAAGTATGGGATTTATTTAAATTAAAAACAAATGACTAATATATATGTTCAATGAATTCCTAGAGTCATTGAAGTTCATGAAGCTTTGAAAATACTACTCATAAACTACATATCTAATAAAAACATCCATGAAAGGTATGCTTGAAAAGGGTTTAATTTTCACTCCTTTCATATTGCATCTATGCATACCAAGGATGTGGGCACTTATGTTTAAATAATTGATAAATTTTGTCTAGAATAAATTAACTCTTATTTTATATAGAAATGTGCTAATTTTAGGAATGTGCTCTCCATAAACACCCCTTCCTTATGTTGGTCTCTTGTTATCAAAATTTTTGGTGTTACTTTACATAGTTCCTTTGGTTAAAACATCCATAATTTTTAGAAATGGAATTCACACCAATTTTTACCTCTCTTTTTTAAGATCGAGGACAAGTATGATCTTAATAATGTATACTTTGAATATTTCAGTGAAATTTAGATAGTGTATACACCCAAATTTTGTCAATCAAACACAAGTACTATGTATTTTATGACTTTTGTATTTATAAGCTCCTAATGTTGAATCAACATCCCATTGGCACATTATTCATATAGACCTATGTCTCTTTTATTACTCTTTCACACTAATTTAATCATATTAAATAAATTTTTGTTCTTTTATTCCATTCTTTATCCAAGGCATTAGTATCCCTGGTCCTTTCTCATTTTCTTCCTATTGTCATTTTATTTTCAGATAGGACCACCCTATTTGGAATAACCTACTCTAATATGTTGTCCAAAAGGTACAATATTGTCTAGTGCATGTTTCATAACCTTTTATAGAACACCTTTTCTTTTTGGTCTCTTTTTATGACTATTTTACCCTTCTTTGAGTTAGATGGTGTGTCAATGGGTTTTTTAAATTAAAGATTGAAAGTCTTATATTTTAATGGATACATAATGGTTTTTAGATATAAAACTTATCAATTTTGCACTAAATTAATAAATAAAAATCATACTACATCAAGATTAGTATCTACATTTATTTTAATTTTATACATATCACATATAGATTGCACGTTTGGACCAACAGTAAGGCCTAGGTGAAGAACATTTATATTCACACTGCATATGATCTCGTCACACGCACACATTACAAATATAAATACATCAACATGAGGTCCATATTTTTCACTAGTTATGGAGCACTCAATTAAAAAAGGTTCTAAGGCCCACTCAAAAATTCCCAGTTCCCAATTTTTCCCCCTTTTACATTTGATCTCCATTGAGTTTGTGTGTAATATTTGACTATGTTTATTAAATAATAAAAGGTGAAACATGATATATATAATGTTATATCACATTAGTTATAGGTTAAGACCTATCTACATGGGGATCCATATAGAACACTAGTTTACACTTTTGTATTAGGAACAACCTGGATAATAACGCTCCATGAGGACAAAATAATAGGGTGATTTAGTCCTAATCCACTAGTCTTATCCCAATAAAACATGATAGTAACATATTGAGATTAAAAATGATCTCAATTAATCTTAAATTTATACATATTAATCCATATCTCTTTATTCCTCGCACAATAAGTTGTTCATTCTTTCTTTGTACTTTTTAGTTGAAAACATTAGTTTTTCATATATCATTTGTTTATAAGTAAATGCATTTTTGAATGTCCAATTTATTATTAATTTAATTTAATTAGTTATTTTTCATATTATATTAAAATATATTTAATCAAAAATTTGATAAAACATATTGGTGAACCCATTTTATTTATTAAACATAGGCAAACCCTACTTTTGTCTCTAGAGGTTTGTTATTAAATTTCATCATCCTATAGTTTCAAATTAAATTATGATTTCCATATTATGTTAGGCTATGTGTTATCATTAGTTTTAATTTATACTCTTTTTCTAATATTATTTTTTGAAAAAATTAAAATTCATAACAAGGATTATTTTCCTCCTCCCTCGATTGATGCATTCTTAGGCATTCCGTATAATTATAATAAAGAATGGATAAGTTACCAATATTGTGTGATAGATACTATTGAATAAAAATATTATTTTTATAATGATTATTATTATTCTTACATGATCATTATGAATAATATTATGTAAGTGAAGATCAAAATGTTAAGGAAAGTAGTTGCATGCTCTACCTCTACTCCTTCCATTGTATCTCTACCAAATAGAGTGAAATAAATTAATAATATAATTACAAAGGAACCTATTATTGGAGATGTTTTATTTGATAAACTCCTAGGTTATCAAAAAAAAATTCTACATCTCTATTCAAAATTTCACAATATAAATAAAATAAGGTTAAAATTCCATTGCATGAGGAAAATGACAATTGTGCATCTCAAAACATGCATTATGCTTATAATAATTTTACTTTTACAGATGATGATGGCATATCTAAGGCTGAAAATTCATGTGAATATCTTATACTTTATCCTTGTGATATTTAAATTTTTTTTATTTCAAATGTTCATAATGAATCTAGTATTCCTTTCAAATGTAATAATATTCTAAACAAGATAGGAAATGTTAATATTTATCCTCCTTTATCCCCTTTTCAAAATGTAATTATTTCCATTTCCAATGTTAATAATGAAAGTTCAACTTAACCTTATATTCTATGTGATGATATTATGGATAAATTAGAAAATATAAATACATCTCTTACACCCGCTTCTAGTGAACATAAAAGTGTGTTTATTTTGAATGTTGATTCTATCAGTGAAAAAGATTATAATCATGACAAAAATTAGAATGATGATAATTTATGTATATAGTGAGGAGTAAAATATTTATACTACACCTAGTAATATTTCTTATTTACCCATCCCTCGTGTTGATGATGCTTTTATGTTACATGATAAATCAATTGATAGTGTGCTTAGTGATAATGTAATTACAAATCATAATGATGTTCCTAGCTTTCTTTCAAAAGATAAAATATGTAAGTATGTGGATTCTAGTGATGAAAATAATAGTATTATTTATTATATTTAAATAGAATGTCATATGCCTTTGCAAATAAATGATATATTAAATACCAATGAATGTTCTAATCCCACAAATCCTAAGGTATAATATATTCCTAAACTTTTTTCTCCTTTGTAAAATAGTCTACTAATGGCTAAAATTAATAATAAAATTTAATCATTAAATGAGTCGTTTAATTATATAAATGTGCATTCACAAGAAATTATTTCTCTAATATATGTCATTGGTGATTTACAACATAAATTAAATCAACTTACTTTGGAAAATAAGTCATATAATTATTGGGTGTATTTGAATGTTATCTATGGTAACCCTATAGTATGCAATATTTTGTATGCCCCATTACCACGGAATTTTAAGATACAGAAAATTTTATAAGTTTAATGAAAGTGTTGACCCCTATCTACATATTATATATTTAATAAAATCTATGATATTTATAACATTATTTAGATATTATTACAATTATTTCCAAAGAGTTTAGAAGATGATGTATTAAATTGGTTTCATCATTCACTTCCTAGTGGGTCTCTATATACATATGACAAGCTAGAGGAAGTATTCCTTATGCATTTTATCTAGAATAAGGGACCTAAAGTTACATATGAGAGATTTCCATCATTAAATTAGTGAAATTTAGAGCCAATTTATGATTTTATATTATGGTTTAAGACATGCATTCAACAATTAATCTATCAACCAACAGATTTGGAGACATATTATGTCTTTTGTAGAGGTCTCATTTTCCCTCATAGGAAATATGTATTGTATCAAACATCTAAGTCATTTAAACATATTTGATATGAGACTATTGTATTATATAATAAATTAGAATTTTTCATACCAATACCAAGATAAATTTTGATATTGGGTTGCTACCATAAAACTCATACAACACTGTGAAATAGAAGCAACAAGTTAAAGTACTCAATAAATGGAAATAATATGTTTATATATAAAATACTATAGTGACTAAAGAACATTATGCCAAGAGATAACCTATATAGTTTGATTTAATCATAGATAGGCCTCATGACATTCATTATACATTATTAAATAGGTGTATGATTACAGTTCATCCCAATAATTATCATCCATCACATTGATTTAACATATTTATAAATAGTCCATATTGCAAATATCATTACATTAATGGTATTTGGGATAATTATTTTTATGCACTCAAAGACAAAATTGAGCAATATGTTGATAGAAGCATTATCACATTTACAAAGGGACATCTAGGTGTCCTTCCCATTCTACTAGATCACATTATACTATGACTAAGTTATCCTAGGATGTTATTACTAAGAAACCAATGGTTACTCATCATGTTTCTATAAACATATATATATAACCATGATATGCAAAATCTGTTGTATCAAAAATTCAAAAAAAATGGCAGCTAATACATAAAGATAAGAAAACTTATAGAAACATCATAATATATGGAAATAATAATCAGTCAACAATGATAGTGCAAAAACTAATAAATGTTTTTGAAATAGATAGTACACATATTCCTAATACAACTATGCATAAAAAAGTTCCACAACTAGAATATAGTGATTCAAATATGTCAAATACTCAATATAGTTCATAATTCTTATTTCCTTCAGGATGGGTAGTTACCTACATTATTATTAGATAAACATTTTAGTTCTACAATACTAACATTCTAACATGTGAAACTAAAATGAACTACATACATCTTAAAGTCTAATATGATAAATACATACAATTATAACAAATTTAAATATACCAAAATAGTTAATATCCATATATATAGAGAATGCTCAAAAAACATAATAGATAATCAATATTTTATATAATGCAATGAATAACACATCATTCTATAATCAGATCACAGTCCAAAAGACCCTCCTCATCCATGTCAACATCTTCTATATATAATAATACAAAAGACCTAGAATTATAATCCCTAGGATCACCTCATGTCCTAGACCATAGCCTCTCTCTCCTCTTTCAATCCTCATACACAAAAAATTATTCCCTAATATTAGCAAAATCACTCTACAATATTACATACACAGCCAACAATATAGGACTTAGAGTAGTAGTCTGATTTTGTGGGAATTTTTAGTATCACCACCTATGATCTTATCTCACCTTTATATGTCATAGCTTTAAAATAAGCATTAATTAAATCATAGATTAATCAAATAATGGCACATGAACACCAAAAAATATTGTATCCCACTCAATAAAATAACCCTCCATGGCATTATTAGGCACATGTCATGTCAACTCTTGAAATGTAGATTCAATCATCATCACCTAGTTGTAGACACTTAAATTTTATCACTTTTGTGTCAAATTACAAAATGGAATGACTTCCCTTAATTACACACAATTTGGTCCAAAATCATTTGTTCATCTAATATATGTGTTTGAATTCACCTCAGGGCATCTTTAAGTGAACCATTCATCATATTAGATTTAATCAATTTCTCTATTCAATTGTCTACTTTGGTCAAATTCTTTGTTCAATTATCCACTTTGATCAATTTCTCTATGCAATTATCCACTTTAATCAATTTATCTATACAAATATCTACTATGATCAATTTCTCTATTTAATTACTATATTCTGGTTAATACTATTAATTACCCCTCTCAAAATCATTCTTCTATTTATGGTTCTATTGAAAATATAATTATAATTATATTATAATTAATTAATTATCCTTTTCCTCCAAGTGGCCAACTTCATTCAAGAAAGGATCTTAAGATTCCTTGGAATGTGATTTGTGAGTTAATATACATGATTATTCTCCACATTTCATCTTGGAGATAAGATAAAGGGCCCATAATGAATCTTGTGAGATATTTTAGGGAGTATTCTAAACCCTTCATTTTGGAAATAATATCAAGGGCCCACATTGGTTATCCATATGTTTTCTTGGGAAGGATTCTCTACCCTACATCTGCAAAACAAGATGAAGGTCCCACAATGACTCTCACAAAGATATTATGAGGATAATCCTCCACCCTTCATCTTAGAAACAAGATGAAGGGCTTATATTAATTCTTATTAGACATTTTAAAATATCATCCCCCACCCTTCATCTTGATTGAGATGAAGGGATCATATTAGTGATCCATGTGCACATTTGAGGACTCATTTTCAATTATTCATGGTCCTCATTTATCCAAATTTACTATAAATAGACCTCTTTGCATATAAGTTCATCATGTTCAATCGATATAACAAATCTTTGGTAGTTTATCAAGTTAAATTTTTCATCAATTTTCTACTTTTGATCAATTCAAAAAGGTCCATAGTTTAAAATGGATATGTCCTCACATAATTAGCATTGACAAAGACCACTTGAATCTACATTTGAGCCACATCCCATACAAAAAAGTCTTTAATGGAGGTTCACATATTTTGAGTTTGAATCTAATGCATTATTGACTAAAATTTTATATTTCTCATGAGGTCTTAGGCTCTAAACTTATTTTCCTTAGTTTTTATGCTCTAAATTGACCAAAAACTTAATGATGAAAATATAGTTTATTAATTTTCCTAATGATACATATGGCATGCGTAATGGGACTAAAAAATCATACTATTCTTTTGAGTCTATTTTCAAATTTTATTTGTAGAATATCTAAATATTTTGGCTCTTTCATTTTCTAAAATTTTGTCATTTTCTATTTCTATATTTTGATGAATTTGTTCATGAAAATGATGAATTCATTCTGATTTTTATGTTAATCGATGAAATCATCTAGTAATCAGTTAAGTTGTTATTCTTCTTTGTTCTCTATTCTCTTCTCTCTGTGTTCTATGTAGGTTTTTAGATATCGGTGAAATCATTTTGCCATCAGTGAAATTAACTCTATTATTAGTGAAATCATATTTGTTCATTATTCCTCATCTTTGGTCTCTTTATCTAAACTTCTTATTATTTATAAAATCATTCAAGTTATATATGAAATTACTATATTATCAAAAAAATTATTCATTGATGAAATTGTCCTTCCATTAGTGAAATTGTCTTATTATTAGCAAAATTTCTCTTCTAATCGATGAAATCATCTAGTAATCAGAAAAATCACTCTCTATCTTTCCTATTTTGTCATATGCTTTATGTTATTTTGTAGGTTTCTTTAAATCAATGAAATTATTTCTTTCTAAATGGTGAATTTATTTTTGTGTTATAATCTAAGAGTTGAAAAAACATATAAAATCAATCTCCTTCACTAGTCAAAGACCCACCAAAAAAAGCTACTCACCTTGTTTACTTGTAGGTTTTAAAATTTGAGTGATTTATTCAAACAAATCATGTTTTTAATTCAGATTTCATTTAAGTGCTTGAAAATCAATTCACAATTCATTTTGAGTGCTTAAAAATCAAGTCACATTTCATTTTTGGGTTCTAAAAAAACACTTGTTTATTTATCAAAGCTTTCTCATTTCATGCAAGTATTATTTTTTGCTTATTGTTACTTGAGTATGTTATGGGTATATTTTTACGCATATGCTCTCCCTTATGGATGACTCAAAAACATAAATATTATAATTATTTTAAATCTTGAATAATTGCCTATTATGTTATTTGCTCACCCTTAGTGGGAGTTTCATGAATCAGAATGACAATACCTTCCTTTTTATTTTGGCTTAGTGAGTAGGAATTAATCAACTCCTCCCAAGTTCTCTCTGTGTGTGTTAACCTAGGGTTTCATCTCCTAGCATCGTACCAACCCCACTATCTATTGGGGCATATAAATTGAGCATGTTATTCAATTGAAAAGTGGTTAAATAGTTAACCTAACAATTCAAATAAATCATCACATCATACATGTTCTATACATCACTCTTCATTAAATAATTAAGAAATGAAGTGGTTAAGAAAGGTACAAGACCCTCTCATAACAATCTTGGTGACTTGACATCTAATTGATAAATTATTTTAAAGCACCCATGTACTGTAAGGTATATCAAGACCATAAAGTAAGCCCCTAAAAACATTATCTTAAGACTCTTTGGTTGAGAAATATTCATTGACATAGTGGTGTAAATGTTAGCATCCCCCAATGATATATTTTACGTATGAACCTTTTGAGAGAAGGGGGTGTAAAAACCCTACCAATAACTACAATAATTTATTTAATGAATCTTAAGTTTTATCCTCTCTCAAGAAAAGTATACCAAAAGATTTGATGAATGTGGAGTAATCCCATAAGTTACTAAAATAAGGTTGATACATTGAGTACTAGCTTGATTTATTATGGTGTTAAAAATTCATCCTAATTTTCTTACACCTAAAAAAAAAGGTGTTACTTTGTTTGTGTTTTTGGTATAACTTGTTCAAAACTTGTATATTTCATACATCTTTTGTGTAAAATTGTACCATAACTTTTTCCACTTTCCAACTCTAAATTGGTCATTTCTACTACTTGTGTCCAAATTATGTCTCAAACCACACCTTTCTTATTTGATATCATATCGTTACTCTGTCTGTGTGAGTTTGAACATATTATAGTCTTGTTCCTAAGTTCTTAATTCTAAGGTCATTTCTAATCGAGACTCCATATTATTCCCTTATGTTCAAGTCAACTTTATTCAAATCCAATATTTCTTATGTAAATTTATAAATTCCATATTCTCCCATTTATATCTAGATATATTCTAAAGTTCATGTCTAATATGCCCCATTATACACAAAGTGGTATGGCCTATAATTTCAATTAAGAGGAGGATTGGGCTCAAGTTCAAACTTAGCCATTCACATATCAACCTACTGCTCCCCATGAACATGAATATTTTATAAATCTAAACAATTTAAAAGTTAACCAAAGTGTGTATGAGGAAGTGAAACTGATGTATGATTCATTTCAACACAAATTTGAGCAACACTTGTTTGATAATAGAGAATACATCCTTGTGAATTTATTAGAGTTGGGTGTCAAAGCTCCTCATGATTTTCCTCTAAAAAACATGTGTCAAATATCATCATCACCAAGTATTATCTAAATTACCGAGTGAAATGATGATGAACCATCTTCTAGTCATGATCCCCCAATTGTTGAAATGTCCACAAATCCAAAAACGTCTAGGAAAGGGAAGGAACTACTTGTAGCCTCACCTTAAGTCTCACCTAAAATTTAAGATCAATTATAATAAATGATAAAATGTTTAATTATATTTGCACTTTGGTACTTAATGCAAGAGTTAATCTTCCACTTGAACATCCATGAAAAGATACGTTGGTTGAACCCTTGACCAATGCTGAGACAATCATTGTTCTTGAGCAACTTACACCTAAAGATATTTTATAACTAGTTGTAAAATATCTCTAATAAATGTATCCTAATCCACACCAAGTGGTGAGTAATCCCACATGTCAAATTTCATCTATTTGAATTCCCTGCAAACAATTACAAAGATCAAATTCTCTCCAATAAGTTCCTATACATAATATTCCTTCTAATTTCTATGTTCCCCAATGCAGTTACACTACCATTCCTTATAAAATACAACAATAATCTCCCTTAGTCTAATAGGTTGATTCTACATAATAATGAGTCCCTACCGCTCAGCAACAAGTCCTTAATCAAACACAATAGTTTCCTTCTACACAATAACATATTTACATCCCACGGTCTAACCACACTCAATACTAGTTTACACCTATATAATGACATGCATCCATTCCTTCTTCCAATTAATACCAAATTTTGCCTTACCAATCATACTATATAAATATAAATAATACTTATAATTGGTTAGGACAAAGAGTTCCATAAAATCTAAAAAAATCCTAATTCCATTTTCAACCAAATAATAACCCACCCACTTCTCAAGTTACTACCTTGTCTCAAGAATTATAGTCTATAAAAGATACAATATCAGGATTACAAGCCCCAAATCAAAGTTAAAAGTACAAACTAGATCATATGTATTCATATCCATTTGATTCAATTATTTTCTAGATACCACTTCCATCTCATTTTGAGATCCCAAATTTTTATAAGTATAAAGGAAAGGGTGACCCAAGAGAGCACCTAAGCCTATTATTTATTTCATGTCAATAGGTTAGCTATAACCATAATTTATTACTTCAACTTTTCTCATGTAGTTTAGGTAGACCTACCTTAGAGTGGTTTGCACATTTACCAAAGGGTTTTGTTACTACTTTTTATGACTTATTAGATAAGTTCATTAAACACTTATCTTATAACATTGAGCATGATTTAACCAAGGTTGGCATAAAGGAGGTGAGATATTTTCCATATATTTAAAAATATGGTCAGCACTAGACAATAAGTTTCCCTACATACTTCCTAATACTGAGTTAGCAAACATCTTTATGACAAATCTAAATTTAAAACTAGCACTTAGTCTCAGATTATAGCATATAAAAAATTTTGATGATGTAATTTCAAAAGCTATTCAGATAGAGAAATCTTTAATTGACAAAGGATTGATTAATATCTATTGATAGAGTCAAAATCAATCTCAACATTAGTCTCCAAGTCAGAACTAGAATTAGAACCAACATGTTACTCTAAATTTGGCAACAGTGGTAGACAAGCCCATATATTTTAATCGTAACAAGAATATGGTGGCCAATGGAGTTATGGAGGCTAGACATGTTCAAACCAAATAGTATCCACTAGTTTAAAAGGCACCACAATTACAACCTCTTGCATTGCAAAGGCAACCTCCTTAAAGAAATTAGTTTACCAGATGATCATTTGATAATCTGGGAGAGCCTATTGAGAATGTGCTTTACAAGCTTCTTGTTATGAACATTATTAAATACCAAAATATAAAACATTTTGATGAGATTCAACCTAAATTATATTGGTATATAGATAATTAATACTATGACATACAGATAATTAATACTATGTCTTGAATCAAAGGACATACAATTCACAAATGTGTACAATTATGACATATCATTCAAGACATGATCAAAAGAGGATACATTGAGTTGATAATTCTTCATCATCTTATTCATTAGGATTTATGAAAACCTTTCCCTCATAATAAAAAAAATTAGTAGCAGTAGCAGTAACATCAACCCAACAATAATTCTAATCAGAACTAGGAGTCGCAGGCTCATAACATTGATTATCATGCTACCCCTTATGATTGAACATAGAGGGATGTATCATGGAGTACCACATAGATATAATTCTATTCAATCCCCATTCCCATCACCCCCAAATATTAAACCCTTATATCCTAAGATTGGGTCCATCTATTTGGGAGTTCCTCCTCCTTATGATTCCCATTCTCAAATTATTATTCCAAGGCCTATCTATTCTACTTGAAACTTTGGTATTTATATTATTAATTCATATTGTGTAATTCAAACTCAACATACTAAAATCACCCTTCAAGGTCATATACCTTCTTATATTGATCCTAATCCACCTTCTCATTCAAATCATGTTCAGGATCAGTCTAAGCCAAGATATGCACATGTAAGGAAACCACATGACTTAATGGATCATCTAAATAAAACACTAATACAATTTCAATTTTGGATCTACTATTTACCTCTCAGTTACACAAATATGTCTTATATGATATTTTGAGTCAATATCTGGTGCCAATTAATATTCCATTAGATAAATTTAAACCAATGGTTAGACACTTGTCTCCATGTCCACAATTGATGTTTGATCAAAATGATATATTATCCATGGGGTCTTACCACACTAATTATTTATACATTGAGGTTAAAATTACTCACCACAATATCAAGAGAGTATTCATTGACAATGGATCAAGTTTTAATATTGCTCCACTAAAACTAGCTCAACATTTGGGTTATACTTCAATGAATCTAAAGAATGATATTGTTACTATCAAGAGATATTGTAATACTGAATTATAATTAGCAAGAACCATTTCCTTGCCCATTTCTATTAGGTCCATTATCCATATCACCCTATTTCATGTAATTTATTTTAATCTACCATAAAATATCCTTCTTGTCCATCTATGGATTCATGAGATGCATATAGTGCCTTATAATCTTCATCAATGCATTAAGTTTCCTCATGTTGGAATGGAGGTGGCCATTCCTATAGATTTACAACCATATAAATATTGAAAACATCTCAAATTAGAAGGTCAAAATTATACTTATTGTCTTAGTGCTATCAATCCCATGAAAAAGGACAAACAAATAATATTTGAACCACCTCAATCCATTTATATAGATCGTAAGACACTTGCTTCTTCTTCCAAAGAACCTTTTCCTTCATTTAAGTCCTCTCATTGTAACATTCATGACAAAGGTTTGGGAATGTATAATATGGAAGATTATTTTCATGTGGACAAATTACCTAGATCTCCTATGGTTGCCCTAAGATGGAGTGGCATAAGAAGGGTACAACATCTTCTCTTATGAAACCTCTCATGTTTGTTATAGGACAAGGCTTTAGTCAAGAGGATTTGAAACCATAAGACAAGTCATAGATGTACAATGAGGATCTGGCTCCTTATTTCTAGAGTTATAAATACCTATTCCCAATAGAATTATGGTAAATAATGCTTATAAATATAAGGGATTGGGTCAAAAAGAGAAAGGTTGATTGGAATTTATTCTTCCTATGAAATATTCAAAGAAATAAATTTTAGGATATAAACCACCTAGGATAGTCCCCAAACATCTTGAAATTGGTTTAAACTATGTACTTAATGATAATGCTCTAGTGGAAACATAGATTCCTACTAGGATATATATAATCAGCTCACCAACACTAGCCTATTTAATTCATTTTTTATTCTTACCATTTATGTTATTACTACCATTCCCCTTACCCTCCAATATCTTGACCTTATTGATTGGGACCAGTAAGGCAATGATATCACTCTTGATGAATTTTAAAATGAAGAAGCATTATTAGGTTTCTTGGGCTTGAAAGATGGTTAATTGATAGGTGATCACAAATAGATATTTATCTTCACTTTGGATCTTAGGGCCTACTTTGGGGATCAAGTGAACTTATTAAGTCAAAATAAAAATGAAACATGGATATCCTCAAGTGAAAACCTTTTTGAGGTGTTTTTAGATTAGGGAAAAAGAAAATATAAAGATGTGTCCTTTGGTGAAAAATTATTTTAGGTACCATTAAATAAGGAAGTTAGCTCTCCCTCATTGGAAGCCTAGGAGTCCAAAAGTTCCCATTTATCATTAATGCTAAAACAAAGTATGAATATCATGATGAATTTTAATGTATGGTTGTGGAAGATCCCCAATTGGTAGCTCATTGGTCATTACCTAAAGGAAATGATTTTGATTACATCTAAAAGTTCAAATTATAATTATAATGATCAATTGCCTTCTTTTCATACAAATCTAGATATTATTTCCACTCTTCTTATGGAAGACATGATAGAAGTCAACATTGGTAAATATGATGATCCAAAGATAATAAATCTTGGTGCATCCATCACTTTAAAGTTATATGAATTGATCTTTTCCCTTCTCATGGAGTTCATTGACATATTTATTTGGGATTATTCAGATATGATAGGTCTAGATCCATCATTAGTTATGAATCACTTGGTCATGCATCCAAATGCCAAGTCAAATAAGTAGAAACTATGCAAGATGCATCCATGGATTGCTCTTCTAGTCAAAGTTGAGCTAGAAAAATTATTGGCAGTAGGTTTTATCAAACCCATTCCATATGCATATTGGATTTCTAACTTTATTCCTTTTAGCAGTAATTCAGTCAACATCTAAATCTATATAGATTTCATAGATCTAAATAAATGATATCCTAAAGATGGCTTTCCACTACTCAATATAGATATGATTATGTATTTAATAGTGGGTCATGAGATGATATCTCTCATGGATGGATTTTTAGGCTATAATCAGATTAATATTACATTAAAGGATCAAGTCAAGACAACATTTACAACCCCTTGGGGCACATTCTATTATCAAATCATTATATTAGGTTTGAAAAATATAGGGTCCACTTATCAACAAGTAATGAATGTAATCTTTCTTAATCTCATGCATGATATTACTGATGATATCTTAGGAAAATATAAAACTCACGTAGAGAATCCAAAAGTGTTATGCATAATATTTGAATGGATTTTCAAGTATAAAGTGTGTCTCGACCCTAGTAAGTGTGTTTTTAGAGTTATGTTTATAAAACTATTAGGCTTCATTATCTCTCACAAAGGTATTGAAATCAATCCAACCAATGTTCAAGCATCAATGAAATGTCATCTCCTTCCAATTTGAAGCAACTACGTAGTTTATAAGGAAAAACATAGGTTATTAGACTCTTCATCTATCAAATTTATGATCATTGTCATCCATTCACTTATCTTATAAAGAAAGGGATCACATTTCAATGGACTATGGAATGTCAATAATATTTTGATCCTCCTGTACTTATTCCACATATGCTAGGAAAGCCTTTATTAATTTACCTTTCTACAACTGATAGTACACTCCTTATTCAACATGATGATTGAGGGAAAGAATGAGTTGTTTATTATTTGAGTATAACATTAGTGTCTTATGAGTATAACTATAGTCCAATTGAAAAAACATGTCTTTAATTATTTTTGTTCCCCATTGATTTCTAAATTGGATCCCTTGAAGTATTTATCCAAAAAAAGAAGCTCTCACAAGTTGAATGGAAAATGGGTCATTTTGCTTAGTGAATTTAATATTAATTACACACATAAAAAATCAATCAAATGACAAGTTGTCATTGATCAACTAGCTAAGGCACTAATAAATATTTTATTCCTATCATAGTACAATTTTCTTATGAGTTTGTTATGACTCTAATTAAAGACAAATAATATAATCTCTATTTATACGGTTCTTTCACATCACATGGTTCAGGAGTAAGACTATTTTTCATCACTCCTCAAGGCATTATTATTCCTAAATCTTTCCATATTGGCTTTCCTTTCACAAACAATATCATTGAATATGAAGCTATTTTTTCTAGGTTGTGTCTTACGATGCAATAGGATATTCAAAATTTACAAGTGTATGGTGATTCGTAGCTTATTATCAATCAGTTACTAATCAATATAAAACAAAGGATAAAAATATGGTGGCTTACAAAATTATATTGGATGTTCTTAAAGTCAAGTTTGAAACCATTTAGTTCGATTAAATCCCTAGAGTAAATAATAAAATAGCTAATGTTATGGCTAATATTGGATCAATGACTATACTTTGTTCTTTTATTCTAGAGTATGAGTTTCTCATCGAGCATTTTCTTATTCAATCTTAAAATTTTTCACATTCTAAGATGATATGTGTCTAGTCCCAATTCTCCTTGGTACCATTATATCTTATCCTATGTTCATGATCATGTCCTTCAACCTAATTTATCTCATAACCAAATGAAATCATTTATTCAAAACACTCCTTATTACACTATAATTGGTATCTTGCTATATCGTAAAGGCTATGATGTAACTTTGCTTCATTTTTTAAATATAGTAGAATCTAAATTATCACTTATGGAAGTCTGCCAAGGGATTTATGGGGCCCACACTAGAATTATGGTCCTAGCTAAGAATCTCCTCCATATTAGTTATTATTGGCCTACCATTGGATTAGATGTATGTTCATATATTAAGAATTATATACCATGTCAAAAATGGTGATTTAATTCATGCTCTAGCATAGGCACTAAAACCCATCATAACTCCTTGGAAATTTTCAACATAGGGGCTCAATCTCATAGGCAAGATTAACCCTACTTCTTCAGATGGTAATCAACATTTCCTTACTACTATCGAGTATTTTATCAAATAGTGGAGGCAATCCCTCTCAACTACATAACCGATAAGCAAATTTTGAATCACATCATTTTACATTATATAATCCCTTCCACCATCATCTTAGATAATTTTATGTCCTTTAAAAATAAGGACACCACCAAACATACATTTTACACCCCTTATTACCCCCAGCGTAATGGCCAGGCAAAAGTTTCAAACAAGACATTGATCAAAATCCTTAAAAATAGTATCAATACCTTTAGCCATGATTGTTACATGAAAATATTTATAGGCTTATGGGTGTATTGTACCAATGTTTGAACTCCTACTAGTGTAAATCCTTATTCACTAGTCTATGAAGCCATCTTTCCTATTGAGATCAAGCTACCCTCATTGTGTATTTCACTGCAAGATGTTCTTGATGAAGAAGACTAATGAGTGTCCAAATAGCAGAGTTAGATCTTCTAGATGAGAAAAATGTAGCCACCCTCAATCACCTCAAGTATTATTAGAATCATCTATGTAAAGGTTATAATAAGAGAATCATTTCATGATAGTTTGATCTTGTTGACCTTGTGCTCAAAGAGAATTAGAATAATAATAATGCTAAAAGGGAAAATAAAAGCAAGTTCAAACCAAATTTTTTAGGCCCCTTGTTATTATAACTATCAATGGGTATAGTGTATATAGATTGGCTAATAAAGAAGGTGATGAACTAGATGAGCCCATGAATATTATACATCTTAAGCACTTTCCTACTTAAAGTTTCCACACTTTGGTATATCAATATTTCTGCTTGGGGGCATCTTTGTTTCATTCTATCTTTCCCTATTCTTTTCATCCCTAGTTTGGGGGTATCCTTCACTATTCCTCTCTTCCCTATCCTATTACCATCTTAGGCTGATTATGATTCTATAGGTACCATAGGTGAATTAGTACAACATTTAGTAAGATCAAAGTATAAATGCATAATGGTTTTTGTGTCAAAATATCTTTATAGAAGTGTCACAATATGGAATGTTATTGATTATCTAAATTGTATGACTTTTATTATTTCCTTAAGTTCCTAGAAGTTCTTATGAACATTATTTTATTCCATTCACTCCCATTTCATTTTGATTCATTGTTGTAAAATAGGAATTTGTATCTTATTCCACATTGTTGTTGAATTGTCCTCCCTAATTTACTAGTGTCCTAATAATCCTCTTCTTGTTCTCTGTACATTATCAAATTCATAAAAAACCATGAACCTCCTTTCCTTTGATAGGTGTTTATGTATTTGTCTATTCCCATTTCTATACATTATCTAGCCAAAATACTCTTGTCAATATCCTATTCCAAAAATCCCTAAAAGCTCAAATATTCCAAAAACCCTAAAAATTTTAAATATCCCAAAAAAATCCTAATAATCCAAAGATTACCTTATGTCAAAAACTCTAAAAGTTGCATGACTTGGTATCCTAAAGTTTCCCCATTTTTTACACATCTCTAATGTCACACAATTGATTAGTTTTTATCTAATTACTCAACTTGTATTTAATTTGGTTGTATTTAGGTTGCACATCTTGACATACTCATTTGGTTTTTTCCATTTCCTTGTGAGCATGACATTTTAAAAAGTGGGACCAACTATCCATGCTCTTGTCATTTTGTGATTTAATCCACACTCTCATTATTTTTTTATTTAATCCCTGCTTTCACTATTTTACAAGTTAATCCATGTTTTCACCTTTTTTGAAGTTAATCCAAACTCTTGCTATTTTCTAAGTCCATATTTCACACTCACCATTTTATGAGCTTAACCATTCTATCTCACATTGTTTATTTTATCATATATGATCATACTTATCATTTTTTTGTGCTTAATTTTTGGTTGAACTACAATGGATTGAGGTCTAACTAGACTATGTAGGTAGCATTTAGTTTTCTAACATCAGTTAATCCATCCATTATCCCATGCTCTTAACATTTTTTGAGCATATATCTTATCTTTTTTTCAATCATGTTCCTTATACGCTCTCACTATTTTGTGAATCCTTATTCCTATTTTTCCTTTATAATCAATCTTATTAACTTGTCATCAATTTTATTCAATCCCAAATCCTTGGGAGAACTACATTTAGCCTGAAGTCCATAGGCATGCTAGATCTGGTGTCCATGGCACTATGTAGGAATCATCCACTTATTCAAGGCATTTGGATTTAGATCAGCCACCCCTTCCCTTTCCTTTTATTCCCTCTTGGTCATGGTCATTATATCATACCTTGGTCTCAAAGATTAACACCTTATTCTCACACACATTAATTTTTTCATTGAATATTTACTTGATTTTGCTTGTGTGCTTGTGTGTTTCTTGTTTGTTTTTTATCAGTATGTTTTTGGTTACTTGGGTGCCTTAATTTAGTACATTATGTTTTCCACTTATGTCTTGATTATTCATATCATGATTTTGAGTTGTGAATAATTGTATCTAAATTAGAATTGATTAAAGTGTATTATGTTGTATATTTAAATCTTGATTCTCCATATCTTGTTTTAAGTTGTATACATTTGCATTTTTTTAATTCAAATTATTATGCATTTTGAAAAATTAATGTTATCATGATCCTTCATAGATTATGAGACATATTATCATGTGAAATATATAAAAAACAAATTTTAAAATGGTTACCATGTCAACACCATCAATCACATACATAGATCTTCTTGTAGACTGATACCATATCTCTCTCTATCACAACTAGTCTAGCCTCATCTAGCTTAGTCTATAATCTAACCATCCCAGCCAGTGCAATCTCCCACTCACTTGTGCTAAATATTGATTTATTATAGTTGTGTTCCTCTATGAGACAATCTATGCCTAACCCTATACCACTACATCCATCTTTGATCTAGTTGAATTTCTCTTTGAAGTAAGTTATGACTATATATAAAGCATCTTGGTTATATCTACATGTAATCTAGACACCTCTATCTGATATGCACTAATATTCACATGCACTAAGGATAATTAGTAAGATTGGTGGTCTAACTATTCCTATAAACTTGTGATCTTAGTCTCTCTGGCATTAATATCCTATCTCAATTTATCAATGGTCACTTGTGCCTCTAAATATATGTGGGGTCTAAATAGGCCCACCTACCCTACATCCCCTATCTCTTATACACCCTAAATAATTCTTGTAACATCCACCTCTATCATCTCCTCATCAATGCCTATATCCACCTCCTCCTTCATGTACTCAATCTCTACATCATCTCCCTCCTCTACCTCCTCCTTTCCCTCCTCCTCTCCTTCCTCCTCTCCCTCCTCTTCTCCCTCCTCTTTTGTTGTTTCCCTACTTGCTACCCTAACTCAAGAAACTCCCAAATCGTATCCATCATCTCCATCTCATGGAGTAGTTAGTCTCATAGGCTGATGTTGATCCCACCATGCAGTGTATGCCTTTGTAACTTATGCTTTGATTGGTCCACTTGCATATACCCAAGACACCTATGGTATAATCTAAATCTAGGCCCAACCTCAACTTGATTAGGATTTGGTCTACATTAATGTCTCTCTCTCTCATAACATGTTGAAACTGGTCTGGACCTGGTGGTACATCATGTTATACTCTAAATTGGCATTGTACCCTATCCAACCTATACCAATTAATGATATACTCCTATCAACCTATGATTTATCAAGGAGTAGTCATGTAAAGCATATACTCTACATATTTTGGCCACTAAAACTAAATATTTATATAGGGCCTCTAGGTCAAGTTAGCCTCATCCATCTTGTCAATAGATCATCTATAATATCTGAGCTCTCACATATGTAATTTATTCCTTGATCCTACCTAATACCAACCATATACCATTATCTCATCTAAGCCCCTCTACTGTCATCTACCCATAGGCTGATAAATGGCTATATACTCACACTAGATCTAGAGTAGTGTTGATGGGATAATGTTGCATCCACCTCAGTAAACCACTCAATGAAGATCATGATATAGATATTCTAAAATAGTTGGTCCCAATACAAAAATAATTATGTCTAAAAACATATATTTGAATATACCTCCCAAACACATGTGGAATAGCTGACCACTCTTATCAAGTAATAAGATGCCATTGATAAAAGACATGAGAACTATCACTACTTATAAATAAATTACTTAGATGATCTACAATAATAAAATTATATATGGCAGGATTAAGAGCAAAATAAGTAGATCCATAATATAAATTGGCAAAATAATAGAATACTTGAATATATGACTAAGACAATTCAAGGGGGAAACCTTCACAATAATGTAATAAGAATAGAATTCATAATATTTATTAAAATACTAACCACTACCTCTTATATATACTCTACTTAACCATGATTATTTTATAGGTTGACCATAATAATAACATCAAGAAATGTAATAAACTAATATGAAGGTGTGTAAGCCACAAGTTGGACACACATATCCCTAGATGAACTATAGGTTAACATGACCCTCCCCTTCAAAAAAATGTTGTACTAAATGTTGAATCAAATGAGGATGCTGTTGTAGGAACGTTTCATCCCCCCATGTTACATATTTAGAATGTAGGTTCTTCCATTTGATTAAATATTTCTTAATGGCTCTAGTCAATAGTTGTTTAGTGCATGTGTGAAGGATCTGCTTAGGATATAGAATGACTTGGCCTTCTTCATCTAATTTAGGTAACTAATTCTAAGTCAAAACTTTGTGTCTAATTACTTTTTTCAAGTAAGAAACATGGAATACCAAATGTATGCAAGTGGTTGGGGGTAATTCTATCTTTTAAGCTACACTACCAATTTTATATAAGATCTGATAAGGGATATAATACCTACATTATAGATTGTTATCCATTTTATATTTCTTCAAATATATATGCTTATATGGATGAAAATGTATAAATACCCAATCACCTATGTCAAAATGTTGTTCATTGTAGTGTTGATCTACATGCTACTCCATTTGATTTTGTGACATTACTAATTTCTCTTGCAAACTAACTAAAAACTTATATTGATGGTGAACGTGTTCCTCAACATCTCAAACCTTAGGATGCACTGGTAAAATTAAAGTTATGGATTGGGGGTGATACCCATACAATGCCACAAAGGGAGACTTCTTTAAAGAAGTGTTATACCACCATTTATCAAGTGGTAGCCAATGATCCCCTTTGTCTTATTTGTCAAAAACAAAACAATGAAGATACCCTTTGAGGCATTTGTTGACTAAATTTATTTATCCATCAGATTGAGGATGATAGGATGATTTATGAGCTAACTGGGTACCCAAACATGCAAATAATTCAGTCCAAAAATTACTAGTAAATATGGGGTCTCGGTCACTTATAATGATCTTTAGAGTACCATGTAATTTTTAAACTGTATTGAGAAAATAAAAAGCTCCTATAATGTAAACAAATGGTTGTGATAAGGATAAAAATGATCATACTTGGTGATTAAATCCATAACTACCATGATAGCATTTTTACCCTTAGACCATGGTAACCCCATAATGAAATCGACAGAAACCTCTTCCCAATGTTGGCTAGGGATGGATAAAGGTTGCAAAAGACTTGGGGTCTTAACGGTTTCACCTTTATTTTGTTGGTATACCCTGAATTTAGCCACATATTTCTAAACATCCCCCTTGAGTCCTTCCCAAAAGACATCTTTCTTGATTCTATGATATGTTTTCAAAAATCTTGAGTGACCTCCAAGTGGAGAGGCATGAGTTCCTAAAGAATTTTATGTTTGAGGAGAGAATGATTACAAAGGTATAATCTATTTTTATACCATAATATGTTCCCCTTCCATGTAAATTTTTTAGATTAGTTAGAAACCTACTAAATATTTTGAAACAAATCCTTGGTAGTACTATCATTCTCCCATTTTGATCTTGCTTCTTATAGCCAATATGTCTACCACATGGTCATGGCACATAACAATGCCTCAATTGTTTCATCCCATCAAGAGAGGGCATATGTAACCACATTCTCTTTTCCTTTCTTATACACTATTTAAAAAATCATATCCTAACATTTGGGTCAACCATTTTGTTTTTCTTTAAATGACAAGCATTATTCCAAAAAATATTTGAGGCTATCATGATTAGTCTTTACTTAAAAGTGATGACCCATCAGATAAGGTCTCCATTACTTCACTACATGTAGAATAGCCATCATCTCTTTCTCATATATTGGTTTGATCCTATTTTTTCCCTTTAGTTGGATACTTTCAAATTTCGATGGTCTTCTTTCTTGCATGAGTACAACTCCCATGCCATATCATGATGCGTCACACTCCACAATAAAAGTTTAAAAAATCAAGAGTAGCCAAAACTAGAGTGGTGTACATAACCATTTTCAACTATTTAAATTACTTATAAGCTAGATCAGTCCATAGTGAGGAGTCTTTCCTTAGTAAAGAGGTGAGTGGGGATACAATGCTACTATAATATTTGATAAACTTGTGATAGTAACTAGTTAGCCTAAATAATCTGCAAAGGTTCTTATGGGTTTTGGGAACCTACCACTCCATCATTTCTTGTATTTCCTTAAGACCAAATTTCACTCATTCATGTGAAAAAATATGACCCAATTATTCCACCTCTTGGATACCAAAAGCACATTTAGAAGGTTGGTATAAAGCTGATGTTGTTCTAAAACTAAAATCACTTGTTTCACATGCTTCAAATGGTCTACCCAATTTTTATTTTAGATGAGGATATCATCAAAAAACACTAATACAAACTTTCTCAAAAATATCCTAAAAGTGATATTGATCAAACTCTAAAATGTAGATAGTGAATTTGTGAGTCTAAAAGGCATGACCATAAATTCATAATGGCCTTCATGAATTCTCAAAGTTTTTTTAGGTATGTCCTCATTATGGATGTGAATCTGATGATATCCAAAGTGAAGATATAACTTGGTAAAATAAATATCACCATGTAATTCATCTAGAAAATCATCAATTACCAAAATAGGAAACTTATCTTTGATGGTGTATTTGTTGAGTTCTCTATAGTATGGGCACATCCTTCAATTATCATCCTTATTCTACACCATGACTATTGGGAAGGAATATTCACTTTGACTATGTCGGATGATTCCTGCCTCCAATATCTCTTGTACCATATTTTCAATTTCACTATTTTAGGCATAGAGATACCTATATGGTCTAATATTGGGTGGTGTACTTATTGGAATGAGTCTGATGGCATGTTCATGTGCATGAATTTGAGGATTTTATTTTGGCATGTCACCAAAAATAACATAATGATCATCCATCACCTTTTGTAAATCAATATGTGTAGACTCCTTTATTGGTTGAACCTCCATGGAAAATAAGCATGCCACAAAACCTTTTACACCTTTTTTGAGAATCTTCATCATCTACTGGGAACTAACTAGTTATGGAGATTTAGCTTGTAATCCATGTAGTTCAAAAGTCCTTCCTTATGAATGGAACCTCATGAATAATTCATATAAATTCATCTCAATCTTGCCCAAAGTGGTGAGCCATTACACTCCCAAAAGAATGTTAGCTCCTCCCATGGGAATAAAAAACATAGGGGAATTTAATAAATAGTCTCCCATAGTAACATTAATACTATAGAATTTTATAAAATATTTGACCATACTACCATCTACAATCATGACCTAAAAATCTAGAGATGGGTAAATTAAATAATTCAATCAAGAAACCAACTTACTATTGATGAAGTTATGTGTACCCCTAGAGTCAATTAACATAATCAGCTTCTATTCCTTTAAAAAATCCCACCACCTTAAGAGTTTGAGGATTACTAATACTTGAAAGTGCATGATAGGAAATAGTATATTGAGAATCTTCAGATTCATTCTCAGGTTATTCTAACCCTTACCATAATTCTTCCTCATCTTCTTCCTCCTCATTGGCACTGTCAATGTAAAAAAAACTTATTTTCATCACATTGATTCCCTTTAGTCCATTTTCTATTGTAACCAAAACACAAACTTTTTTCATGCTTTTCTTCCACTTGATAAAGTGTCAATCTAGCATGTTGATGAAATGATAGTGATGGGAGGGTAGATTCATGAACATTGGTGAAAGGTCTTCATTTTATTATCTATTTTTCCTCATATATGCATGCCCTTGGTATGGCCTCAGATACAGTACTAGGATGAAACATGTGAACCTCCAATTGGATTTTATCTTTGAGGTCACCCAAAAATAGGCCAGTCAAATTTTCCTCAATGATGTCTACTACACATAAGGAGAGATTCTAAACTCGATAAATGTAGTCCCTGATAGTCCTAGTCTAGTACAACTTGGCTAGTTAAATGAAGTAGTTTTTAGAGACATTATTGTGATAGTTGAGATACAACCCTTAGAAAATACCAACCATGAAATCAGGACTTATTTTTATTTTGAGCACACAACCAACAATACCAAATGAATGGCTCAAGTTCTAGATATAGAGAGGCCATAAATTTTTTTTGAGAACATAGAGTTTGATGGAGATTAAATAAATTTTAAATTTGAGTGATCCAAGTGAATGAATCATTACCATCAAACTTACGTAGGTCCACTTTTGGCAACATCATCTTATGGCCAAAATTGGTGTTGGTATTGTTTGGAGGAGGAGAACCAAATTGAAGTGGTGGAGGATTATTTTGTAATGGCTGAGCTGATAAGCTGGAAAATTTCCTATATATTTGTTATAATTGATCTATCATGCTATCCAATTCCCCTCTTAATCTTATAATGTCCCCTTGAACTATACCAAAATCATCTTTTTTCACCATGCCCTACAACTCTAACTCATGTTGTTAAACTACATCTAAAATAGATGGATCAGAAGTTTTAGACTCCATGTCATCCTTGTGATGATTTTTTGGAGTTTCTTTCCCTTTAATACATTCATGAATGTTTGGACCATCCATGTACAAACCCTAGGAGGTTTTAACCCCAAAAAAAAGTGTATTAGTGGAATATAGTGTTGTAATAATTCTATCAAGATGAATCCAAATATTGCTATTGTATATAAATGTAAAAATGTTTAACCCAAAAAAGTGTATCATTAGAATATACTATTGTGATCATCTTGTAGAGATGAATCCAATGAATGCTAATTTACATAAGGTAAAAAAATCTATAAAAAAATGTTTTATTTTTTGTAAAAAAACCACATGAACAAAACTATGGTGATAAAAAATCAATTCCTCCTAGATCACAAGTTATTTTTTTTGGCCTTCTAGTGCTTAGGATGCTAGATCTAAAAAAAACCTATGCTGTAGAAACTTTCCCAAATCAAAGATCTTATATCAATTTTAAGAAAATTACTTAGATGATTTGAAATAATAAAATTATGTATGGTAGAATTAAGAGTAAAATAAGTAGATCCACAATAATAATTGGAAAAAGAGTAGAATACTTGAATATTATGACTAACCCACTTTAGGGGTAAACTCCAAAATAATGCAACAAGAATAAAATTCATAATATATCCTAAAAGACTAACCATTAAATCCTATGTATATTCTACTTATCAATGGTTATTCCATAGGTTGACCATACTAAGAACATCAAGAAATGCAACAAGCCAATATGAAGGTGTGTAAGCCACAATTCAAATGTACATATCCCTAGATACACTATAGGTTAAGGGCATAGCATTACTCTATCATAAATAATGTGTACAAGAAACATACTCACACATGGCCTCAACTTAGGGAATGTTCACATTAAAGAGGTTGGTTCAAATCTAGACATGATTAATCCAATAACATACTCAAATAATAGAGAGAACACAGAAATAATAATAGAGTATAGGTAATATTTTAAACAAACTGATAATATTATTTCTCACACTGATATGAATAATGCATGGGATGTTAAATATCTCAGGTTGACTAACCATTTCTTATAGAATAGGAAGGTAAACTAACAACAAACTCGTTAATAAAGATGCGGGTATAAGTAAAATATATTGTTTCTATAAACAATATATTTTACTAACTAACTAACTATATGTGATATATTGTTAATATATCAATGTAACTAATAATAAATAACTACTAATTTACCTTACAATAAATACACAAATGTGAGCACTAATTTTAGGTTATCCCTAACATTCTCCCATTAGTACAAACATGGGGAAGACATCATCCTATACTGCAACTCTCACAAAATTTGAATGATGGTTTTTGACTCGGCTAACCACCAACCTACAAATATCAAATGGTTTTACACTCAGTTTAACAAAAACCTACAAATATTGGATGATTTTACACTCAATTTACCAGCAACATATAAACAATAGATGGTTTTACATGTGGTTAACCTACAACCGAAAATAATCTAGAATTTTTTATAGGCTAACAAATAACCTACATAATGTTACAACATTTTATTAGTCCTCATCATTATTTTTAATTCAAGGGTAAATACAAAAATGGAATCTCACTTATTTTAATACTTGAATAAGAATGTACTTATGTTCTTATTTACAACACACAATGGAAAAATATGAAAATCACACCACACATAATATGTCACCAAAAAATTTTAGGCCCCATCGTTGGTGACTAACGAGAGGCTCTATAACCTATAACCTCCATTTCCTCCTTCCTCTAGCATTTTCAACTTACTTAGCCGATGTGTCGATGAAGCTCAATATTTGTATGCCATTTTTAAAGGGATTAGAGTCACCCCATAGTTTGGACATATGAATTAGGACATCATGTACAATTAATAATGCATCCTTGTATAAATAATTAATTTTGACTGTTTGAAAAAAAAGATAACATTGACACTTTGGATTTTAGACAGACATACTCTTGACATAAAAATTTAAACTTGACTAATCCTAAATACTTTAAAACATAGAAGAATCAATGAATTGATAACAAACTTTATTTGATCTGACTCAAATTGATATAAAAACACTAAAGAGACCATTAAACAATGACTTTTGAAAATAATAACCCTAATAACAACTATTAACTTATTATGACATTTAACTTAAATGATAAATAATAACCTATATTATTAATGGACAGATTATTGTCTTTTTGATTTTAAGACTTTGAGCATTTTGTATTCACTTTGAATGCATGACAATAAACTATAACTTTAAACCTATAAAAATATATACAAACTTTCGTTATGATATTAACAAAGACTAAAATGTTTTTAACATAACTTATTACTCAACCTTACAACATGAAATTTTAAAACCTAATAAATAAATAAATAAATACTATACATGAATAGATACATGATGAGAGAGTCTACGTGTCGGTGTAGGTTAAAAATCATGTGATTTGTACAACATGTCATGGTTAGGATGACATAAGAACAATAGGTGGACTTGAAAATGAATCTACGGCTTCCACTATCATACAAATTGAATATGGCTTCACCTCCTTTTCATATTTTGTACTACATGCATGGTATTTTAGGAACTCAAGTTGATCTTGATAACACAATATTTGATTGACATCAATACAATGTTAAGTGAATTGATCCTAATTTAAATCTATTATAAGTGTTAATGTTCATCAATTCACCTCACTAAATTGTCCTTCAAAAAGTTCAAAAATCACTCAATTATTCTACCTAATGCATGAAGTTTGAAGTGCTATAAGTTTCATGGACTACTATGGGAATGACTTGTTAGAGAGCCAATTTGATGCACAAATTAGGTATACTTATCTATAGAGAAAATGATTCCAATGAAAATATGGTGTATATTTGGCGTAAATGCTAATAACGCAATCACTATGCAAAATAATTTTAGACAATGCATTGACTGATTCTATTGATATGAAGCAACTCAAATAATTAAGGAAAAGATCTATGTAGGATAGAGAATAATAGATGGAATGTTTTTTTAGGACTGATTACATATATGCACTATTGTTTTAGGTTGTAATTACGTTTAGAGTGGGTGATTTGAATAAATTTCCAACACTGATCCAATGCAAATAGGTCTTCACAGTTGAGTCTTGAAACAAGCTAAGCCCATAATGAAAAATTGTTTAATTAAATCCAAAACAAGATGGGAAATCAAACTTAGAATGACTTATTGATGTAAAATAGAAAAATGCATATTTGAGATCTCAAGTTTTAATGATTGATTGTGCTTCAAGATGAGTGAAAGATAATCCAAATCTATAATAAAATTGAAAAATGTGGAGTTATTCCCTCATGTGGAAAGCACTGAAACTATCATAAACTAATGATATTACCTATAAACCACTCATAAAACTATATAAACATAACTCAAGACCCTCAATCACTCCTTAAGAAAGCACTACTAATTTAAAATAACTAACCCATAACTTATCCTACACATTTATTAAACCATCAGAACCTCCTACTCTAATACTAGATAAAGAGGCTAGTTCAGATCTGGACACGATTAAGCCAATAACATACTTTAATAATGGAGAGAACATAGAGATAATTACATAGTACAAGTAATATTTTAAACACACTAATAATATTATTTCTCACACTGATATGAATAATACATGGGCTATTAAATAGCCAAGACTAACTAACCATTTCCTATAGAATAGTAAGGCAAACTAACAACAAACCCATTAATAGAGATACAAGTATAAGTAAAATATATTATTTCTATAAATAATATATTTTACTAATCAACTAACTATACATGATATATTGTTAATATATCAATGTAACTAATAATAACTAACTACTAATTTACCATACGATAATTACTATTTAGTAAATAGTAATTTACCTTACATTAAATACATAAATGTGAGCACTAACATTAGGTTATCCCTAACACATAATGATCTCAATTTGTCAATATCCATGTATCTTCCCAAACCATATCAATGTCTAAAGGTCAAATCAAATCCTCTAGTACCAACTATCTAGCCCTCAGGGAAAACAAATACAAAGAATGGCCTTACATTATCACTCTCAATATCTAATAGGTATCCTCTAAGGTCACAATAACCTCACCAATCAATAGCCAATAGGTTGAAGTGTATGATCTCCACCAATTTACTAAAGCACTGAGTAGCACATGATCTACTCAAATGGCCAGTAATTTTGCTATGTGAAAAAGCCTAATGATATCAAATAATTTATGCATATAGTCTATCCACACATAAATATGGCATAAAATGTGTGATTATCACTCTTGAGCTATAAAAACATCCACTTTCTCTTATAATACAATCATAGATGCTCTAAATAGTCATTTGTTTTTAATTCTAATCACATCGATTTTTCTACTAGAATCATGTCATGTATTTTTATTTAGTGTCAATAATCATTTTTATTTATTATCTATTTAGTTTCTATTCATCTGATCAATTAGGATTTTTTTTCCATTTTGAGGTGAATTCACTATTTAGCAACCCAATTTCATCATTTCTATGATGAATTTAGCATTAAGCCTCCCTAAACCATTTCACTATTTTTGTGATGATTTCAATGATAGGATGGGATATATCACTATTATCTTCTCAATTTCACCATTTACACAGCACTGAATTTCTTAATGTTTTCACCATTTTCTAATGGAAAATTCACCATTTGACTAGACCATTTTGTCACTTGACCAGAGAAATTCACCATTTGGAAAAATCACTCTATACCATTTCAATTTTTGGTGATTTCACCATTTTGAAGTGCTAATTCACTGATAACATGGACCAATTCACTAAAATGTTGAAAAAATACCATTTTGATGATGAATTCACCGTTTGCATAATCAAATTCATTGATTAGAAAATGATGAATTCATCAATTTCCTAACTTCAACATGTAATAAATGATAATAAAAGTGAAATTAACAAATAAAAAAGGAACTAACCAGTGTTCTCATCCCTTGTAATCACCTATACTCTAAAACTCAATCCGTAAGTTCCTTTTGTCATGGTCTATAAGCCATTTTTTGTAGGTCCTATTATACTCAACACACCCCACTCTCATTTTTTTAATAGGGAATCATTTCACATCTCAAAATCTTGGTTATGATTTAAAAGTCCTTTTCATTGGCAATCACATGAGTGCTTAGAAATATTTTAGGTTTCAAAGTTCTTAATTCCCATGTTGATGGTTCTTGTTAAGTGCACTATTATATGTCAATGCAATTAGTATTTTCCCATATCAAGGTTTTTTCCACTTTATGTGATTTACTTGAACTAACATATTAATGGATTTATTAAGTTGTTACATGTATGCAAGTTTTCTAAACTTGTAGGAAAATTACAAATGGAAAATCCTAAGTCTTTTAGGTCTTCACATCTTTTGGTCTTCAAAACTTTTGGTCATCATGACTTTTAAGCTATGCATGTTCAAGTCTTCACATATTTTGGTCATAACTTTTACATGTCACATATTTTAGCATTTTGTAACTTTTTTACTTAATGACTTCCACGTTATCACTAATCTTGGTTGTCACTCAAATTGGTCATCATGAATATTAGGCATCATGTGTTTTGATATTCACATCTTTTATATTCACATGTTCCCAAAAAATAGAAAAGGAATGTTTTGGTAAAAATTATGACATGTGATGGGTCTTCACTTTTCATGCATCTAGGGCATCGCATGATTTGGTTAAAAGGAAATTAATAAGAGTCTTGACACCCAACTTCTAAGATCATGTTGCATGGCATGGATACATTGACATAAGATGAGCAACTGAGAGACACGTGTTTGTGGATGACATCGTGTAATTTTTATAAATGCATGAAAAGTATATGTAGCATACCCACCAAACTGAGGGACCAAATTTGAATTAAACAAGAAAAAAAATCTTGAAGCCATTGGACATTAATAGTGCATAAATTAGAATTAATGTAGACATCTTCAATCTATATGATATAATTTTAAATAGATGTTTTATTCATTGATTACCAAAGTGCTTAAGTGAACTTGCAGTCTATTAAGAGTTGAAATCCGTTCGCATTTACCTACAAATTATTTCCAATGATCAATCAAATGAATTATCATGAGAAATACGCAAGTGAACTAGATATGAAATAGACTCATCATTTAGGGCATTTAGGAGATAAATTCTACCATCAATGTTATCCATTAGGGATTCCATTTATTATATAGACACAATCTTCAACTCAACTATGTTTGATGTTACATTTGTAAATTGTATAGCTATATGGGTCATCATGGCTAACACTGATGCCCACTCATGGAAGGAAATCTTATCATCTGAATAAAAATAATTGGTGGTTGATTTAATACCATTGAAGTGCCAATAATTTCACTTCACAAATACGAAGTCTAAATTATGCCCTGCATCATCTACTTTGAGACTTATTCTTTGTAGGTAAAGTATTTGATGGATTCTTACATCATATTAATCATAGAACATTCATGGCTTTCATTTCTTGAGATTATTTCTAGAGGTACCTAAGGCTTCCACCTACATATGCCACATATGGTGGGCATATAATCATGATGTTTAAGAAGATTAACATAGTTTTTTATGCTTCTAATTGTACCATAGGTGCTCTTAGTTTTGAAGAACACTTCTCATTTTAGGATTTTGAGAATCCATGGCATGAGTTGCAGTTTGTGACTATTCAGTGATTGTCTTTGGTGGAATATAAGCAAAGAATGAAAATTGTCCACAATATTTATTTGATTTAGTGGTTGCGATCCACCAAGGTCTATACTAGTTGAATACTTAATAATTCCAAGGATTTAGTAGTCAAACTAAATGATTATTAATAATGACCTTTAAGCTGGATGAATCTTGATAAAAATAAGAAAAGAGGAAGGGTAAATAAGAAAGAAACATGATTTCAGGTTTAAATCTCAAATATTATGACAAGATTCCAATTACTTTGAGCACATTTGAACCAATTTATGTTATAAAATATCATAAGCTCAAATTATATCACAAATCAAGAAAAATTCAATGTAAAAATATGAATCATAAGTAAGAACTAGATTTACTTTACTTTATTTGTTGTTATGAGCTAGATAACATAAGTATATCCAAATACAAAGCAAATAAAACAAAGATATTTGATATCTTTATAGTTAATTTATGATTTAGCACAAATTAACAACCCTATGACAAAGAATGTAACTCAAACAATAAGAATCATTCAAATTCAAGATAACTCCCTATAATTGAGAGATAGCATAGACATTTAACAAAAATGATCAAACAATCTTTTCAAAATTCCCTAGTTGTATTAAATGCTCCTGGTATCAATTTCTCAAAAACTCTCCCTTTACAAATGGTAACCATCTGCCTATTTATAAAAAACATAGGCAATTAATTGGTTAACTTTCAAAAATATCTAGATGTGGATAAGGACAAATATCCTTGATATAAAGCCACAATGCAATAAAAAACATGCCAACTTGACAAGAAAGAGTATATGCTAACAAACTAGCATATATTTTACAATAAGAATATTCCTTTAGGAATTCCACTGGTGGGTCCTTTTAATTAACCCTATCTAAAAAGTCCTTCACCTTGGTGTATTTCTCCTTGATTAGCTCAAAATCCACTGCAAGATTCATTAGACAATCCCCTTCTTCATCCACTAACTTTTCAAATTCACTATCTATCCAAGATATAAGTTTTTTGACACATTATACTTTTGAAATTTAATTCCCTACAAAATAAATGGTATCAAGGGTTTTATATTTGTCCTTAGTTGAATGACCTTGGTTGTCTATGATGCCCTAGATGTGGGTATCAACCCTTTGCTTGAATGCTTCCTCATCAATCAAGCCTAAAGTAGTGGTTTGAGTAGGGTTATTTAATAGACTCCCTAGAAATTTCTCAATATGGTTTACCAAATCTGTATCTCTCTTGCTGAATTCCTTAACATCACTACATGAGGTGATCAAATCTTCTTGTTTATCTATCAAAAATTCCATGAGGATGTCCAGATGTTTGAGTTTGATAATTTTGAATTTCAAGGCCTACTTTGTCTTATGCACCTTGATGAGATCCTCCATCTGAGCTTGAAAATTCTACCACTAGATGATTAAGGTTTGTGCCATCTCAACTTGATGGTCCAAAGCACTCAATCTAGACTTAATGCTTTTCAAATTCTCAAATTTATCCACCAAGGATTTATTTAATATTTTCAATATATTTTCAAGAATTTTCAAGAAGACCTAAGCTTCCAAATATTTATTTTATTTTTCCAAGTTGAGGATCCTTTGTTTCAATCCTTGAACTCCAATCAGGGCCATTATTGATTGAGCTATTACCAAACTAGCTACGTCTTCTTAAAAGATAGGATGCTCCCCTACTGCTTGTCCTAGAATATGAGTTAACCCTGTAAATGGCTCTACTTTCTAAAAGGTGAACTCCTCAGTACCAATAGTGACTTTCTTGGTCACTACTCTTTCAAGAGTTGATGTCTCTAGATTAAATTGGACCTGAGGATCAAGTTTTTTCACCTATGGTTGTTCAATAATCTCTACATTTGAAATTCTAGAGGCTCTTAGGTACCAACCCATTGGCTTTCCTTATTATGAAGAATCTAGATGCTTCTCTATGCTTGTTTATTCAACATATCCTAAATCCATGGTTTGATATTATCCTGAACACCTATGTCCACTCCAGTCAGAGCTAGTGAAGGAGAAAGAGATGGGATTTTTTGGAACTTTCCATAAATAAACCAACTAGGAATGGTTGGTCCATGAATAGGATTCTCATCACTAAAGAGGTTTATTTCACTAGTTGGGTGAGTGAAACTTAACCTCAGACTCTTTCTTGGATCCAGAGGAACTAAGGCTAATTTTTCCTATCTCTTTCCACTTCTCAATGGAACCAACTCTTTGCCTACTTCCTTAGATGGGTCTTCTTCTTGATCCAAACCATAAGTATTTGTGATGTTAACAAGGGCACTCTCTACTATTTCTCTAGTTTCCAAAGTAATTAGGCTAATAACTTCTATTGGGGAAGAAGGCCTTGGTGGGGATGCTTGAATTTGAAGGATTTCAACAGGTCTTTTCCCAATCTTGGACTCCTCACTTTTAGCTTTACCTTTTCCTTTTGCATCCTCAATTTGCTCAATCTAAGGTGACTTTATCAATTCTCCCTACTAAGGCCCAACATATTATCGCTCAATAGGTGGTTCTTGATGTGTAGTCCTAGATGGCATTGGCAATAAGTGATACTATACAGGATGTAACTACCATATTTCTCCTTAAGGCTTATTATCCCTAACCAGCCTATGTTTTAAGGTTATGTTGTAGTTTTTAACCCTAGATAGGACTTCTTCAAAGTTATTTGACCTTGTGTAAATACCATCCCCCATACCTAGTTTATGTTTGTACTCAGTCTTTGGGACCTTCCTATCCCAAATATGGTTTACCACCCTATTATTGGGGTCCCACATCTTAAGATCATCTAATTATAAATCAAAAGAGTTTTTGTCCACCACCATGATCTACAACTGCTTCCAGTCTTTAATTATAATTCTACAAATGTCTAGTGGTAAGGGATGAACCTAATCCTTTTTATTCTTCTTGTAATGCCAATCTATGCCTTGAGTGATTTGATAAGCAATTTCTTGATCTACAAGTTTACTAGGAATATATATGGGTAGTCTATATGATTGGACCATGATTCCTTCTATCCTTATTATAGTGAAATCTAGATAGAACCACACATCCCCCATGGTCTTCACTTGTTTTTTGATTAGAGGATGAAGTCTAGGTATATGAATACTAGTCATTATCTCAAAAATGATTGGGAAGACACCATCACATATGAATTGCATATGATTCCCATATTCAAAAATATGTAGTTTGGAGTAATGATGGGAAATGGTATTCCTACCATCAGGGGACCAATTTTGGATTCAAGGAAAATTAATAGAGGCAAGGAGTGAGTCTAAGAGGTAAGACATCATAAAAAAATGTTTGGAGGTCTTTCTCTTAATGGTTTTAAACTGTTTTGCCAAGAAGAAACTTATCAAGTCTCTAATGGGAGGGGTTAGGTTCTGCTCCAACATGTAATGGATATAAGACACCCAGACTTACTCACATAAGTTATATAAGAGGCACCAAAGGCCCTATTCAATAAGGTCATAACTACCCTAACACCTTCCCTGAATTGGGTAATAGGAATCTCACCATTAGGGGTACTAAAAACATGGGAACCTTGGATTAACCAAGGTGAAAGAACTGAATCTAGGTTTTGGGAATTTGTCCATTCTCTTAAGGAAGGAAGATCAACATGGGGTAAACAGAGCTTATAATAAGTCTCAAAGGACATGGAAGCTATGCATACAGCTTTATTAACATTTCCTTCATAAATAATCCATTCTCCATCTACTCTATAGTCAACAAAAATAGGAACAAGAAGTTCGATGTAATGCATTACCTCTAGTGTAGTATCTACGTGATGAAGGCCTACCATTTGAATTGATACTAAATTCTTATATATTTGGTACATTGAATCATTCCTCTTTTCTTCCTAAGAAATTGGTTGCATCTCTTTGACAAAAAGGAATAATTTAAACTAATTCCTTATTCCTTTTCTATTCAATGATGTTGAATATAAATCTATGTCTCTAAAGACCCTTCCTTCACCATCTGAAGTTAGATAAAGCTCTACTTTAATATTCATCTATTGCCTACCTACTACCATTGATAATAGTGTATTGTAATTGTAAAACTATCAAATTTCTCACTAAAGCACCTGCTCTGAATTCAGTTCATAATTATCTCAAGTGTCACCTAATTAATTTAAATTGATTTTATCCTTCTTTATGAAGGGTTTAGGTTTTTTTAGCTTTAATGACCAAAACATCCAACTTTGATCTCATACATGCCTTAGATATGATGGAACCTTTCTTATCATCTCTCTTATGTTTTTCAATCATGAAATATCTTTCATTTGGATCCTCCACACCTACACAGAGCTTATATGGCAGGTTTCAATGCCTTTCATGGCAAGTTTCATAAATGTCATTTGAAGAGTGATCGTTAGTTTTCAAAAATTCCCTTTTATTTTGCTTCAAAAATACAAATCTCAATCCTTGCATTTCATTGGTTCTTTATCTTTGATATTATGAATTATGTCATCTATCAATATTTAAAGGCCTTTGAAAAGTATTCAATTGGCTCACACCATTGGATCAAATCCAGTGAGCAAGTGACCACAATCAGATCCTTTAGGAGATCTTGAGGCTTCCATGTTGATGTGCACTATTGGATCAAATCCAACAAACATGTGATCACCATTGGATCCTACAAGAATCTTACCCTTTTAATCAGTAAAAATACTTAGGCCAAGATTTTATGTCTCAATCTTGTCTTCATAATAAAAATAAGAATCTATTAAAAAGGCTTTATAAATACCCCCTTTGATTAGGTTTTAAAAATTATCTCAGTTAAATTTGATGGGTTCGGTCCTATCAAATACATCCTCACAGATCTCAAAGGGGGCCAACCTATCAATTTTAGGACAATAAAATATTTCTATTTCAATTTAAATTTGATGGGTTTGATCATGTCAAATACACCCTCATAGACATAAAATGATGGGGGAGAACCTATCAATTTTAAAATAATGAAACTTATTGATCTAATAACTGAATACCACGTGTAAACCAATCAAGAGATCTCAAAGCTTTGGGGATTGTCTAGGTTAATTTGATGGGTTTGGTCCTATCAAATATGTCCTTGTAGATGTCAAATGATGGGGGCAAACCTATCAATTTTAAGATAAAAAAATATTTTTGGTTCAATTTAAATTTGATGGGTTTGGTCCTATCAAATATGTCTTCATAAACATCAAATCATGGGGTTAAACTTATCAATTTTAAAATAATCAAACTTATTGATCTAATAATTGAATGCCACACGTAAAACCATTAGGAGATCTCAAAGATTTTGGGATTGTCTAAGTTAAATTTGATGTGTTTGGTCATATCAAATACGTCCTCATAGACATCAAATGATGGGGGAAGACTTCTTAAATTTAAGAGAATGAAACTTATCTTTCACACCATTAGATTTAAAATCTATGATCAAGTGATCACCATTAGATCTTTACTAAGGCCCAAATCATTAATTGTATACCTATTTAAAATACTTGATGTTTGATGTACCATTAGATCAAATCCAATAAATAAGCACAAAGCATTAGATCTAAAAAAGTGCATGAAATTTAAGCTAGAACTTGATTATACATAAAATTTCCCACTAGACTTCCCATGAATGTTTAAATTCAAATCGTTAGGGTTTATTATTTGGGAACCCTACCTTCTTTCATGGAAATTACAATTAATAACCTTCAAGATGATTTTTAATAACATCAAAACATGATCAAATAATATTTCACACTTATTCCAAGATGTTAAAGCTCAATAAACAATCACATGGGTTCCCTTTCTAAAAAAAAGATAGCGGGTGTTGTTCTCAACAACAATCAAGGACACATTGAGGAAATGGATAATGCTAAGAGAAAAGATAAGCCTCAAAGTTGATACTTTCATGCCCATCACCAAATTTAAGATAGGAGTTCACATTATAATGGCCCTACTAAATAGACTATATGGGTGTGCCAACATCCATTACCTTCAACTCGAATGGGTTCCATTACTAGACTTATTGATGACTTTAGAATTGGAATTTCCCTAGGTGAGATCATCAGTGCCAGACTCTAGGAGAAAATATTCCAAAAGGATAAAAGACCATTTAGTGGTCACTTCTTCATGATTGCTTACTTTCTAGATGAAATCATGGAAATAATTTACGTACATGATGGATCAATCTGGAACCTAGCCCCAGATTTTATTAAAAATAGAGTATGTGAATTATATTCTTTCCTACATATTATGCTTATATGTGAGATATTATTACAATTTTAGAGAATGTTATCCTCAATTCTAGAGGGCCATCCATGAGAAACCCCTTGACTAAGTCTCAAATAACATCAAGAATACATTATGAACTAGGGGAGACTATTGGCTAGATCCTAATTATACAATAATAATGATTATGGGAACCAAGGTTTTAGCCTTGTGTTTTCTCAAATATGTACCAGATAAGCTAGTGGAAAAAGAGATGGCATACCAGCTCTAGTGGAGGATAGATGAAGACATGATGAAGAAGCATAAAATCCTATTCCATAGATCTTTCATGATCCTAGTTTGAATGAATTATACAATCAAGAAGAACTTTATTGTTGTTGGAAGCATAAGGGAACTGTATTCATTATCATATTTTTAGCATAAGTATTGGGACCCACATGGTGTCATTCAAAATCATGTCACAAGCCTAGGCATCCCTTACCATCATGAGCCTTATGAACATGACCTCATCTTCCTAAATTTTACATATGACATTGAGGCTTATCTAGGGCACATATGGTTGTGTTGATAGAATATATCTTAAGATAAATTCAAATAGATCCCTCAATTAAAATTATAGAGTCATAAACTCAGCTTCTACCTCTAGGTAGATGGGCTACATCTAACTATTGGTCCTCATAGTCTTCCCAATTGGTTCAACCAAAGGGGGAGCCTTACCAAACACCACCACAATATGTGATGATATATGTGAATCAAGATCAAGGTACAAAGGAGGCCCTCACTATAATGATTTCATTAGTAGGGGTAGAGGAGTCAATAAATTTTGATTCTTCTGATTCTATAGACTCTAATATTCTTGATGTAATTATAGTACCTACTACTTTAGATGTGTGTGTGTGTGTGTGTGTGTGTGTGTGTGTGTGTGTGTGTGTGTGTGTGTGTGTGTGTGTGTGTGTGTGTGTGTGTGTGTGTGTGTGTGTGTGTGTGTGTGTGTGTGTGTGTGTTCATTTTCCACTACTTATTAGGCCACTCACTTAATTTATAAAACAACACTTTATTATAAAAGGAATCCAAGATCCCCTAATGACCCTATTAGTTTGATTATCAAGAAAATATTACAGGATAAAGTTATGGCCTAAGGGAAAACACTAGGGAAGAATGAGGCTGATATAGTAATGCAACAAGGATAAGCTTTTATGGTAAACTATCCCAAAACTAAGGAGGGATAACTTTAAATGGCTAAGGTCTTGAGTCTCTAATGACTCAAAGCAAAGGCACCAATGGAAATGAAAAAATCATATGATGTCCCTACTATTATTATTCCTAGTTTTCCCTAAGCAAATTTTGTTGACACTACCATTAATCCTTTCCATCAACATCTAGATAGTACTACAATATTATACCCATAAACTATTAGATTAACTACCATGAGTATTATTCCTATTGCTTCCCATGTATTGACAAGAGCTCCTAGGGTTAATAAGGTATATTTCAAGTCAACAACAAGAGTCTCTATTTTGGATCAAAGTGCATAAATATCTATTTCATCCACTCAATTAGGTTTACATATGCCACATTATACTATAGATCAAATGAATTTAATTATATCATCTACTAAAACTAGTAATAAGATAACCTATACTATGCATCCAATTCCCCAAATGGGAAACCTATATTGGCAAAAGATCATTTTCCCATCTCTACTAGACCCACTCCAAGTAATTGCACTAATGTTTTCTTTGGAATATGTTTTACCAAAGGCCACTACTCAAGATATGAAATCAATTAAATCAAGGAAAGTGGTAATTCCCTAATGGGTAGAATACTTAAAAGCCAATTATACCTAAAGACCTAATTTGTTGATCATGGAGCTTCACACTATAAGTTCCATTTTTTATAAACCAATAGGGACAGTCTAAAGGGTCAAGAAAAGGAAAATACAAGATTAATATAGTAGGATCATAATATTTGAATAAAGAAAGGATGTTTTTCCCTATCCAAGAGGAAGAATAGGAGAACTGAGAAGTCTTCTTATAATGGCTATTTTGTAGCTTACTTCGGAACACAAACCAAATCCTTGATGAAACTCCATAGAGGCACTGAGCAAGCTAGGGAAGATTTTATCAAGAGTTGAATCAAGTGCTAGAGTAGTATAGAATTGTCCATATCCCCAAAAAAATATAGGATGATGTCTTAAATTCATACCTTAGGCTATACAACATTATTGACACCATCAATCTAATGAAAATTGAGATGTCTCCCCATTTGATTGAGACATATAAATTATTTAATTATTTGAAGGAAGATGAGAATAAATTGAATTTTTTCATAACCTATAATAGCAATAATGCCTTTCTCCATGTGGATTTTATGAATCCTCTTGAGGTAACTAATTCCCTAAATTTGGTAGTTATCATAACCCAAGAGGCTCAAGAATGGGTATCTAGTGCACAAGCCTTAATTCCAAATTTGATTGAGCATGAAAGGTAGGTTATACAAATTTTGAAATAATTAAAGTTGTCTTAATAAAGAGACACTTAAGGAAATTTGATGCATAGGGCTAACTTTTATAAGGTAATCTAGTAGGTGGCTACAAATTTCAAATAGGGTCTTCAAGTATGTATTTTGAAAGAGATTAAATAAGAAATTGGCTTCGCTATAAAGAAGGTGACTAAATTTGAGATATTTCAAGTGGAGTTCATAATTTAAATTCTAGATCATTAATTTTTTTGATAAAAGTCCCCAGGGTGCATAGGTCATCAATTACAAACATGGACATAATCAAGACTTGGTATGATCAGGCATACAAGTGTTATCTAGACAAAATGGTAAAGATAGAAGTTTAAGTAGTAAATTTAAGTTAAACTATTCCTACCACTCTAGCTCCATCGACTTCTTCAAGTTCTACTCCCTTGACCATCTAGGGCCTGATGACAAGTAAACCTTAGTTTCCTCAGATAATATTATATGTATTTTTTGCATGAGTTAATGTATGTAGATTGAAGTTTCCTTCTTTTTTATGTTATTCACATTTCATGTAATATTTAACTATAGAATATTGTGTCATGCACATGTTCCATAATTTTATAATTATGTATATTCCTATAGAAATAAAAATTTTGCCATCCTGGATTGTACATGTAGAGTTTATATTGAATCAGAACTATTTCTCTAATTATTCACATGTATATCCCTTTTTGGAAGAATTTGGAGGATGAGGCAACCCCTTCCCAAAATCTATATATATTTATAATTTTCCCATTTCAAGAGAGCTGAAATTTTTATCAATATATAAAGAGATCTTTGGATTCTCATGAAACTATATAGTATGAGTTTTTTTCTCGAACTTCATGTGATTTGAATATGAATTTATTTCAAGTTAATAACTCAGTATTTCATTATATGAAATAGTATTTTTGAATTTTCTTGTTTACTTAATTATTAAATTATGTCTAAATTATAATTAGCAATAATTATTTTTAATTATCATACATCATAATCATTAAGTAGGGAAATTGAGTGGTTTTGCATTATGCAAAAGTGACTCTTTTGATATAGCCTCATATTTTTTTAAAAATATAATTAGGTGATCTTAGTGTCATGGTCATAACCTTTCACTTTTGTTTTACAATATTAATCTTGGTGATACCAACCTTTGGCCATAATCTATAAGTTAACTATGTCCTTTTTCCTTAAACTCCTCATTATGTTTATGGGTTGGTATACAACAATAACTAAATACAATCATTAGTTTCAATCCCTTGTCCTCTTTGAAATTAGTTTGAAGAAAAGAACATTCTTTAATCACAAGTTCATTTTATACCTTACCCTTCTTCCCCTCTTTTTAGTTTATTTTGAGACCTACCCACCATAGCTTAGACTATCACCCATCTAACCCAAATATGATTTTGGTCTTATTTTAGATTTAATTTACCCATACACACTTGGTTAACAACATGCATGCTCAACTGACTATTCCACCACCCAGTTATTTTAACCCATACTTGCAAATCATGCCTTAGAGTGGAGTGTACATCCATAGATATCCCAAAATATTAGAGGTTACATCATTCATGAGTAAGGTCAGCATAAAAAATACATCAACATTTTGTTTCTAATGCTATAAGGAGGGCCTCAATCCATGTTTCCATCCCTAAAATAGGTTATCTCCTACATTTTATTTGTACTAGAGAAATCAAGATGAATAACTAGGTCTAGAATCCAAGCTAGTCTTTTGGTTTCACCCTTGTCAACCCATCAAAGGCCCAGATCTATACCAAGTGTTCCCATAATACCCTAGGCCATAACACATTCTCTATTAAGAGTCACTCAACCCAATAATAATCTTATGGCTCACCCTTGGATAGCTAGGTATTATATTACCATTCTAGGAGACATACATAATTTGCCAAGGAACCCTAAGAAGTACATAACTTCTTTCTCCCCTTCAAGAGGATGAACAACTTAAAAACATATAAAGTATTTTAAGGCTGTCTAAATACTAATGACTGTCACAAATGAATATGTTTCATGCAAATTTTTCTCATTCACATTTTAGGATGCTACTTATAATTGGTTTCTCAACTTGCCAAATAATTCAGTTACTTCATGAAATTCATGTCAAACCAAATTTCTTTCTAAATTTGTGTAAGTTACTATCCCAAGTCTTGTGTATCATCACTTCACTAGTATGAAGAGAGATCCAAATGAGTTAATCCATGCTTTCAACATGAGGTTTTATAATGTGTACACCTGGGTGAGTGTTATATATAAGCCACAAGAGGATTTAGCACTAGAAATGTACAAGAATGCCTTGGATCCAATAACTACAGTATTTATATGAAGAGTTACAAAATAATACTCTATCTCGATAGATAACTCAATCCTCACATACCAGGGGTTCCCAACCTTAAAAAAGGTTTCCCAAATCTAAATATAGTACTTCATGTGAATCATAATGTTCTTAAATTTAATCAGAATCAATTGTATATATTGTCTCCTATGATATAATTATTAGAAAATTAGAATCATGGTTTCATGAACAATCATGCACAAATGAATAGTCATCAAAAAAATTAGTATTCAATCTCAACCAACGTATCAGTCTCTCAAATTATATATTATACCAAGGTAGAATTAGATTCTATACAAAGAATGGTTCAAAAGTTAAGTAATGACTTTTTGAACATGAAAAATAAAATGGGTAATGCTACAATATAGAATAATAACCATAATTTTAGGTTTCCAATATATAGCATGTCCTTTAACAAGATTATAAATAATATGTAACAATAAAAAGTTAATGAGTTGATCGAGATCAACATAATAGAGACAAACTTTCCTAATTGGTGTAAATTTCACAACACATCACAACATGATGAGCTTGATTGTGTTGAGTTTTTTTCAACATTTTAAATCTTCTGAAGAGAAATGGTGAGGTAGGATTTAATGAATAATCTACCAAAACCACCCCATGTTCCTAATTCCTTAAATATAACTATGTTCTTCAAAATTTACAAGACTCCTTTCCCAAGTAAAGATGAAAATGAACCAAAGGATAATTTATATGAGATCCATGCTTTCCAAAAATTCCAAAGGTGTAATTGCAATTTGCGAAACAAGTAGTCTTCACCATGTCTACTCCTCTAAAAAAGACAACTAGTCCCCTAGATCTGAAGGCTATTAACAATCCACCTCCACCAAAAGGGAATGAACAACCCATAAAAGTGGAAGTATAGAACAAATGAGGGTATAAAATCATGGAGGACATGAAGAAAATAAAAGTGAACATAACTCTTCATGACTTTCCCTAGATTACAAAATGGAAGGAACTCTTATGGAATCTATTATAGGGAAACTTTCTATAGACAAGCCAAAATCTACTCATACAAACATCATATAAAAAATAATCTAGAAGTGTCTCCTTTATCATTGACTATCAAAGTATTTGGTAAGAATATAGACAATTGCTTATTCGATTATGGAGCTTTAGCTACTGTAATGCCAATGTCCATATGTCAAAAGCTCAGGTTCACTCCAAGCCCATCAAAGAGGATAGTTTCATAGTTGGATAATACAATAGTGCAAGTCGTTGGAGAATTAAATAATGTATGTATTCAGGTTGCATCTAATCCATGTATATAAATGACTATAAACATACTCATGGTAGATATCCCAAAAGGATATGGATTAATAATAATCAAGGATTGGTCAAAATCACTAAATGGATATGCAGCGATAAACTTTTCCCACATATGGTTGTCATGAAGAGGGAATCTAAATCAAATTTAAATCGATCAAGAGTCGAGGATGAAGCATCCCATCATGGAATACAATGTAAAGAATGAAGAGGTTAGTTACAAATATCCTAATGTAGGGATCTACAACTTCACCATGAAGTATGAAATGAAAGACAAATAATTTCATGGACCTTCACAATTATGGACTCTTCATTTTGATGGCATGAGATTTAAATAAGAATTAGGTGTTGGTATCAAACCTATTGACCCACAAGATAAGAATTACCTAGTAACATATATATTATAATTCCATTAAAAAAATAATAGGTGAGAGTGTGAGGCACTCATCTTGGGCGTATAGTTTGCCCTCAAGAATAATTCCAAATAGTTGTTAATTCATGGAGATTCAGATATGGTGATTAATCAGGTCAGAAACAAGTACCAGTATAAGTTGTCATATCTCAAAAGGTACAAACATAGGGCTTGTGATATAATTGAATCATTTGAAGTGTTTAATATAGTGGTAGTTCCTAGAGAACTAAAACAAATAATTGATTCATTATTTGCTTCATCTACCAATTTGGCACCATTACAAGAATCCAAGTTGCAAATATTTTTTTTAGAGCTCATGCCTTTCCCATTAGTTCCTTATAATGTGGAGAATTTATAGGTGTTTTAAGATGACTAAAATATTATATAATTCTTGAATAGTTTAAGAAATTTTGAATCTCAAATCATTAATGGTAAATATTTTGTGTTTTTAGGGTAGGATGAATTGGGAGAAGAAGTTTTCCAACTCAAGGAAAATCATCTACCTTTGGGAATGGTTTCCTTGAAAATAACATTTGATATGTATCATCAAGCCAAGATCAAAGAAAGCCTAACGTTAAAAAATATGATTTAAATATAGAAAACTTAGGAGATGATAATGATCTACACTATGTCAACATTAGTATCAGTTGCACTCAAGAAGAAAATCAAAAGGTAAGATATTTGCTCATTCAGTATAAGGATGTGATTTCATGGACTTACAAGGACATAAAGGTTTTTAACAAGAGTTTTCACACATACAATCCCATTAAAATAGGACCATAATCCATTTAAATAAATGAAAAGTCTAGTCAATCTAAACTTATAACCCCTTATACAAAAGGAGGTACAAAATTTGTTAAGTACTAGGATTGTGTTCCACATTAGACATTCAACCTAAGTTGCCAATTTTGTACTATTCATAATAAATAATGGGGAAATCTGATTGTGTGTTGATTTTAGGAATCTAAACAAAGCTTTCAATAAGGATAACTACCCTATGCCTTTTCTAGATGAGGTAATCTAGGTAGTAAGTAGTTTTATAATGATGTGTTTCTTAGATGGGTTCTCAGGTTATAACTAGGTATTGGTAAAATCTGAAGATATAATGAAGGTTGAATTTACTATAAAGTGGCATGATTATGCATGCAAAAGGATGCCTTTTGACTTGATTAACATAAGATCCATCTTTCAACAAGATATGGATAATGCATTTCAAGTACTAATAGGTAAATGCATAATCATTTATATAGATGACCTCATATTTTCTCAAAAAATAGAATTGATCATATAAACTATTTAAATTCAATCTTTGAAAGATGCATAAGGTTTGGCATCTCACTCAACCCTAAGAAGAGAATATTTGTTATCATATAAGGCAAATTATTAGGACATGTCATCACCAAAGATGAGATTACCATTGATCTAGATTGAATTTAGGGGATCTCAAAGATAACACTCCCAGGTAGTAAGAAAGAGCTCAAATCCTTCTTCTATATGATCAATTTTGTGAGGAATTTTATTTCTTGTTTTTTAGAGATTTTTAGGCCTCTAAATGTAATGCTCAAACAATATGCTAAGGTATAATTGACACCATAAGCCCTAAAATATTTCCAAGACATCATGGATGCCATTTCAAGCACCAGTGTTGATCAATTCATATTTCAACAAAGATTTTATATTATATTTGTTTGCTTCATATCACATAATATTTTTGTGATTATTGAGAAAAGGGATGAAAGTGAGAAATATATTGTGTTCATGATCACAAATATGAAGGAAGTAGAGCTTAAATACTCTATGATAGATAAGTAGATTTATGCTCTTGTGAAAGCAATAAGTAAATTTTGACAATACATTTTGAGAAATAGAACTAATACTATTATGTTGGATTAAACTATTAAGCTCACTCTAGGAAAAAATGAATTAGGAGAATTCAAAGGCAAATGGATGGAAAAATTACAAGAATTTGACATAGAAATCAATCCTACTAGGATTGTTAGAGGTCAAGGCATCATTTAGCTTATGACTGGGCCTAATCCCCACATCACCATTGAGAAAGTCCTTGAGACCCAAGTATCTATAGAAGACTAGTATGTTAATATCATTCAATAATTACACACAAGTACTTATCCTCCTAGACTAACTAGAGAAGAAAAAAGAGCTTTAAGGCTTAAAGATGCTCATGACATGATTAGAAATGATATTTTATATAGAATAAATTATGAAGGTATCTATTTAATATGTGTATCACATAAAGAAACTCATGAAATCATGGAGAAATTGCATCATAAGATAATAAATGGTCATCCGTCTAGAAACACCACAACACACAAGATTCTTAGAAAGGCTATTATTGGTCAATTATATTCAAAGACGCTCATAAACATGTGAGAACATGTCACAAACGCCAAGTCTTTATAAAAAGAGAAGTACATGTAGAAATTCCTTTACAACCTATGATTTAAGGAAGACCATTCAATTAGTAGGCCTTATATTTCATCGGTGTCATCAATCTAAATTCCTTAGCTACCCAAAAGTTTGTCCTTACATCTACTGACTAATGTACTAGATAGACTAAAGTAGTAGCAACAATAAATTATAGAGCACATGATGTAATCAATTTTCTCATGGAGAACATCACAACAAGGTTTGGTACTTCTATCTCTCTAGCTTGTGATAATGGACCAACATTCTAATCAACTGAGTTTACTAAATGGGCCCATGGTAACCAAATTATCATTAGATCATCATCTAATCATTACCCTTAGGGAAATGGATTGGTTGAATCTAAAAATAAGAATTTTATCGATGTCATCAAGAAGTCAGCTATAGATAAGCCAAGAGAGTGGAATCATCTACTGAAATATTCAATGTGGGCAAACTAAACTAGATACAAACAAGCCCTTAAGGCTTCACCATATCTACTAGTATATGGATGCTGATTAGTATTCCCAATTATGCTCAAAATTCCAACGTATCAATTCATATAGGAATATTTGGAACCCAATTATAAATTGAAGTCATGATTGTGGGACATAATAGAAATGGAAGGTTCAAGGACAAAAGGTTTGCATAATTTTAGTGAACACCAGGACCTAGTCAAAATATGGTTTGATAGAAGATCAAAACCTAAAGCATTTAGAATATCCGATCTAGTGTTTCTATGGGACAAATCCCATGAAAATAAATGGCATCATGATAATTTTACCCCCTTATGGATCAAACCTTATAACATATCATAGATCTTGGGAAATAATGTTTTCCATCTAAAGGACCTCCAAGGTAAGGAATTAACATATCCAATTAGTGGGTAGTTTTTGAAGCACTACTTCATGGTTGTACCATCTGAATATGCCTTAAAATAACAATGAATGATATAATAGATCTAGGATTAGATTAGATTTACTACTTTTATAGTTAGGTTTCTTGTTTTATGTCATTTTCTTTCATTAGAGTAGTTTTGTGCTTTCTATATTAGTTTTTTCCTACTTTCAACATTTTATTTCCTTAGATTAGTTCCCTATTTTATATAGTATATGTCTTTTGTTTCATGACAATCTAATCTGATTCTTTTTGTATAACCAAGGTAATATCTAGTTCATTATGCTTCTAATGAGTGCTTGAGTTGGCATATAATTCAAAAAGGTAGAAAAAGTGTGGGAAGAGCATAAATGGAACACATAATTGGTTTATTTGCGGGTTTTACACCTTTGTGTTTGATATTTTTAGAATTTAGGTATGCAATGAAAAGTGAAATAAGATTATATCACAATTGAATATTTTTATTTGGTATGTAAAATATGTTCTCACTACTTCATTGAATTTTATAAATTCTTTTCATTTCCTTAGATCGAACACATTTCTCACATTGATACTTATTTGAGGTAATAAACATTGATGTGGATGTGGCTAGCAGGGACATTCTAGTGAATTAAGTCTTAGTCATACATACACCAACTCACAGTGGTTCTTATCCTCCTTCTACCATTCATATTCCAAAAAATGGAGAAGAAAATAGGATCAATGTGTCCTAAAGAAGGATCAATAAATTCAAAATAAAATCTAAAGATAATTTAATGAACTTTCTTCATAATTAAAGTAATAAAACACAATATAACTAAAATATAACATCATATATGATAAGCCACTTGGAGGGGGAAACCTCAAAATCCTTAAAATAAGATATAACTCACATATAACCTGCTTTAAGTGAGCCACACTCATCCCTATATATAGAATGAATGGGGAGAGTCACATCCATTCATCCCACCCATACATATTGATAAGTCTACCTAAAGTAATAATTAGGTAATGAATGCAAATACAAAGGAAGAGTGTGTCATAGATTAAGGTCATAACATGCCCCTCTCTTTAAAACAATGTTTCCCTCAATGTTGAACAACTCTATATGGAATTGCAAAAAAATTATCGAAATCCGAGTCAAGCATGTCTTCCTCTTTACTGCATTTAGTCGCATTAGCTTCATAATTGGCCCCTAAAATGTATAATAATTTATTCTCATCACACTTATGACCTTTTATCCATTTTATATTACAATTGAAACATAATCCTTTTTCCCATTTCTTTTTAAGTTGGTGAGGAGTTAGTATTGTAGGCTAAGGGAAGGTTTGTGCAGGACCTAAACACTCTTCATTATTAGTGAAATCCCTTTGGTTGACCATATCTATTTCCTCTACCCTATGAGAAAATACCATGGATTTAGATAAACTACTTGGATTAAACATTCAAATATCTAGTTGGATTGTATTCTTGAGACCACCCAAGAAGATATCATTCATGTTATAATCTAAGATATCATCCACCCTCAAAGATAAGTTCTAAAATTGTTGAATATAGTCTTTAACTAAACCTGATTATCATAGCTTTTATAATTGGTTAAATTACTTTTTTTATTAAAATATGACAATATTGAATTTATATATCATATGTGAACATTGATCAAGTAAGAATAAGACCCTTCTTTTTCCTCTAAGTGCAAAGCCATCCATATCAAATAAATTGCTCTAGTTCCAAATACAAGGATGTCATAACCGCCTTTTATCCACATGAAATCTAATGGATATAAAAAAATATCCATTTGATTTATCCAAGTAAGGGGATCCTTCCCATTAAACTTATGCATTTTGACTTTTAGAGTAATGTTTCTTACATGCAGTGGATTTGAATTTGTTTTAGAGTGGCTTACAGATCCACCCAGGTTGGGTTGTGAAATATTTGGACCCAAAAATCCACCTTGATTAACATGAGTATTAGTTATTTGTGGCTGGTTTTGATAATGTTGAAAAACATTTATATTTTTACCAAGTTTGTTTATGAGATCATCCAAGCATTGATTGATCTGATCTACTTTATTCATCATCTTCGATTGAAACCCTTACATACTAGTTTGTATGCATTGCATATCATACTCCATTTGACTCACTTTATGATCAGTTGTATAAAATAATGTAACCACATATCCACATTATGACTCTAAATCTTCTTTTCTAGGATTTTTCCATGGAGTTTTTTAGCATCCTTTCCCTAGCCCCTAGTCTACGATCCTATCATAAATAGGCTTGATAATGTTGAACTTGATTTTCACCATTGACTTGACTTTGACTAAGTGATTTGGAAATAATGTCAACCTCAAATATGAAAACATGAATAATGGACCTACCCTAAATTTTTTCAAGCTTTTTGAAAATATAATAAAATCAAAAAAATCCTTAAATTGTAGAGCAATTTTATGAAACATAATAAATATGTAATAACTTCTTAAAAATGGATCTTCAAATCTAAAAATTTTTATTGTGTCCTACTTATATGGTTATCCAACTCTGGTAAACATGTTATATAAAATTATTAAAGGTTTGCAAGATATATTGGAAACAAGATTTTATGCCAAAATCGATGCTCCAATACCACTTGTAATGAACTTTCTTCACAATTTAAGTAATAAATCACTATATAATTGAAATACAATAGAATATATGATAATCCACTTCAAGGGAGAAACCTAAAAATCCTTAAAATAATATATAACTCACATCTAACCTACTTTGAGTGAGCCACAGTCAACCCTATATATAGAATTAATGGGGAGAGTCACAACCATTCATCCCACCCTTCCATATTGATAAGTCATCCTAAAGTAATAATTAACTAATGAATGAAAATACAAATGAAGAGTGTATCATAGTTTAAGATCTTAAAAAATGATCAAAGACTCACATGATGAAATAACATCAATGTATCACCCATCATGCAAACTTATGGAAGGAGAAAAGGGAGGATCAAAGGTATCTTTGTCAGGGCTATGGACACCTAGCTAGTAGCATAGCAATTCTCAAGTTTCCTTTATTTTTAAAATACTTTAAAAACTATAATGAAACCTAAATTCTAGTTCAAGTCTTTTCTAAAATATTCAAAACAAGGTTAAAATAACATCACTTCATGACACATAAATCTAAGGCATGAACAAGGCTAGTGTGTTGTTTGATATTTCGGGAGTCTCTTTCATGTGTCTATTTTAATTATTCTTTGCTAGTATGATTCATGTTTCATTTGTAATTTCTGACCTAATAATCTAGGTTATCGAATACTTGGGAATATTCCCCCTGTAAGTTTCCATTTGTTATACTCAACACACCCCACTCAATTTTTTTGAATAGGGGCCCATTACAAGTCTAAAAAGCCTAGTTTTGATTTCAAAGTCCTTTTCATTATCAATCACATAAGTAATTAGAAATATTTAAGGTTTTAAAGCTATTAATTCTCATTTTTATTGTTCTTGTCAAGTGCACTACCATATGTCAATACAATTAGTATTTTCCCATATCAAGGTTTTTTCAACTTTATGTGATTTACTCGAACTAACATATTAATGGATTTTGGAAGTTGTTGCTTATATGCAAGTTTTTTGAACTTGAATGAAAGTTAAAAATATAATATTAAGTCTTTTAGGTTTTCACATCTTTTGGTCTTAAAAACTTTTGGTCATTATGAATTTGAAGCTTCATGTGTTTGGGTCTTCACATTTTTTTGTCACCACAACTTTTGCATGTCACAGATTTTGGCATTTTGTAACTTTTTTACTTCATGACTTTCAATTTTTCACTACCTTTAGTTTGTTAAAATTTTGTTCATCAATCAAATTGGTCATCAAAACTTTTGAGAGTCACATGTTTTAATCTTCGTGTCTTTTATCTTCATGTGTTCGTGCCAAATTGCAAAGGAATATTTTGGTAAAAGTTCTGACACAAAGTTGTGGGTCTTCACATTTCATGAATCTAAGGTATCACATTATTTGGTAAAATATAAATTAACAACAGTCTAACACCCAACTTTTGAGATCATCTTGTGTGGCACAGATGCATTAACATAAAACTAGTAACCAAGTGACATATGTCTAGGGATGACAGGGTGGATTTTTTATAAATGCATGAAAAGTCTATTGGAAATATTGTCATTAATGTCAAAGGTCTAGCATTATTGGTGATAAAGGCCCCATAACATTTAATGGTGTTTTTAATATTCATGTTTTGGCTAATGTGTGTTGATATTTATTTAATATTAACGAATATATTTTTGGTTGCATAAAATTTAAAAGAGGGCCTATGGAGAAGTCAAAGAATCATGGGGTAAAGACAAAATATGAATGGGATGCATTTTCCCATGATGAGTCATCTTAAGGAATTTCAAGAGTCACCAAGTGAAGACAAAAGAGGGTATGGCACATTTTTTCATAAAGAGTCAACTTAAAGAAATCAAAAGGTCATGAAGACAAAGACAAAAAGGGAAAGGATGAATTTGCTCATGAAGGGTCACCATGTGACTTTTCAAATGAAAAGATATAAAGGGTCATACAATTTTGGCACCATTTTCCATGAGGATTTAAGGGACATAAAGGGTGAATGTGAAAGTTCATTTGGAAAGCTATAAATAAAAGCTTGAGAAGCCATTTGTAATATGCAAGAGAGTGCATGGTTTGTATTTATTTTATATAAGAAAAATGGAGTGAATAGAAAGAGATATTGTAGAGTTCTATTAGTTATTGAATAATAAATATTGAGATATAGTTGTGTTTTATACACAATAGGGGTTGGTGCTCATGTGGGTTGGTGCTCACAAATCTTTCCAAGGGGTCGATGCTCTTGTGGGTTATTGCTCACAAATAATTATTGTGTTGGTGTTCAAAAAAGGGGTTGGTGCTCCTACAAGTTCGTGATTATGAACTTTATAATTTGAGTTGGTTCTCTTTCATATACTTGAGATTGGTCTCCATGGTTTTTCTCATTTTGATATTCCACGTAAAAATTTGGTGTCTCTCACTCTCTCTTATATGGTACATATTGCTTTCAATTTTATTACATGTCTTGAATGAATGGTTAAGTGGAATTTGAATAATTAAAATATTTATAAGATATATGATATATTAATTCACCCCCCCTCTCAATATATCCCATGCTTAACAATTGGTATCAGAGTAGGTTCCTTTTTAAAAAGTTTTATAGCTTGAAGTTAGATTGGGGAAAGTATGATGGTTGGATCACATAAAGGTTTTTCTAAAAATAAGGCACATCTTTTTATGGGAGAAATTATGCTTTTTGGAGCATAAAGATGAGGACTTATTTTATGGCCCTTAGATTTGACATTTGGCAAGCAGTGGTGGAGGAATATGAAGAGCCACAGACACTTGTAACTACTCCGATAGAAAAGAAGGCAAGTGAAAATAATGTTAAATATTTAAATGCTATTTTATATGGTTTATGTGAATTAGAATTTGTTAAACTTATTAAATTTAAATTTTTTCATTAAACTTGGGTAAATCTTGAGAATATTTGTAAAGGTGATGGAAAAGTTTAACAAGTTAAACTTTAGAATTTCATAAGATAGTTTGAGAGTTTGAAGATGAAAGAGGAAGAAAATATAGCAAGTTACCTTTTGTGGGTTGAACAAATAGTTAATTAGATTAAAGGTCTTGGAGAAAATTTAGAAGAATCAACCATGGTACAAATTTTTTTGAGATCTCTACCATTGAGATATGATGCAAAAGCTTCAGCAATTGAAGAGATGAAGAATTTATCCAAGATAAATATGGATGAGCTACATGGTATTCTTACGACATATGAGATGTGGATCAAATAAGAGAAAACATCAAAGAGAGAAGTTGATTTTAATACATCAAATAAAGAGAAGGATAAGATTTAAGAATCAAGTGATAGCTCCAGCAATGATGAAAATAACAATGGAGCTCTATTCATTTGCAAGCCAAAAAGGGCATAGATAAATATCAAAGAAAATTACCTTTTAAATGTTTTAATTATGGAAAGATTGGAAATTTTGTAGCTAAGTGCCTAGATAAGGGTAATGGTGACAATGAAGAAGGAAAGTCTACATGCAAGAAGAATTTAAAAGTAAAATTCAAGAATGGATTCGAGAAGAAGAGTTTATATTCTAAAGATCTTAGCTCAACTGAAGATAGTGGAGTCAGTGATTCAGAAGAAGAGATTTTATTCATGGACATACATGAAGATGCCTCTGTAAGAAAAAGTATAGATGATCAAGAAGAAGAATAGGATGAAGCTAAATTTAATTTGGAAGGAGAACTCATTTCCACCTTGGAAGAGTTAAAATCTCTTGAGAAAAAGAATCAAAGATTGAAGCTCCAGATCGAGAAAAATGAAAAGGAGTCAAAGGAAACAATTGAAGATCTATAAGCACACTTTGAAGAATCCAAGAAGAATGAAAAATATCAAATGACATAGTTGAAAAAATTAAGTGAAGAATGTGCAAGGTATGTTATTGAAATTGATTCTTTAAAAGTAGATCTTGAGAAAATAAATAAAGTAGTCAATGATAAAGCAGTTAGTCATTCAAAATTTGAGGATAGCATTAACATGTTGAATAAGATATTGGAAACCCAAAAATAAATATCAAATAAGCTAGGTATTAGATTTGAAAATAAAGAGAGTTGTGCTAAATCTCTTGTAAAAGAGGAAAGAAAAAGGGAAGAAGTGAAGAATAAAGAGGACATCTCAAACAAAGAAGGCTAGAAGGAATAGAGCTACAAAAGGCAATCATTTTAGAGATACGCAAATAGATTCTATTTTTATAGTTATTATTTTTATTTTAATGGATATGGTCATAATAAAATATAATGTCATAAAAGGGCTAACAATTTCAAAAATAAAGAGAAGGAAACTCATATAGAGTCAAGTAGAAGCCACAACTCTTTTGCTCTTATATCAAGCTTTGATGAAGAGGCCATAATATGTTACAAGTGAAATAATTTTGGACACATAGCTTATAATTATAGAAATGTGTTTGATTCAATCAAGAAGGACCAATGTTTCGAGGTTATATCCATCAATAAGAAAGTTTAGATAGGTTCATGATAAAAGAAACATCCTGAAAAGTCTATGTTGGTATAGACAACTTTGCATGCAAAAAATGAATAAAATCCATGGTTCATTGATAGTGGATGTTTGAGGCACATGACAGGAGACAAGAAAAAGTGCATAACCTTAAATAAGATCAATGGTGGCACAGTGAAATTTGGAGATAATACTACTACCAAAACTACTGAAAAAGGTACACTAAGTTTGGATAATGGTAAAACTAAAACTAAAAATGTTTTGTACGTAGAAGGTCTTAAGCATAATATTTTGAGTTTAAGTCAAATGTGTGATCAGAGGAACACACTAAAGTTTTATGTATAAGGTTGTGAAATTAGGAGAAAAGATTCAGATGTGTTGGTTACAAATGCTCAAAGAACATGCAATAATGTGTATATGTTATTAGATATCAAAGGTCAAAGATGTTGTTTGAGTCATATTGAAGAAATTTGGCTATGACACAAGAGAATGAGACACATAAATTTTTATAATCTTATCAACATTATTAAGAATCAAGAAATCAAAAATCTTCCAAAGATTACAAATCCATCCAACACATTTTGTGAACCTTGTAAACATGGGAAGCATGCCAGAAAGTAGTTCAAAACAAAAGAATACTTGACCACTAAAATGTTAGAGCTTGTTCACACTAATTTGTGTGGACCTATGAGAACTCAGATCACTCAAGGTGAGAAATATTTCATTTTTTTTGTTGATAATTTTTGACATACAACTTGGGTAATGTTTTTAAATAAAAAATTAGAAGCCTTCAGACATTTTAAAGCATTCAAGGCATTAGTTGAGAATGAAATTGGTTTGAATATTAAGTGCCTAAGATTAGATCAAGAATGATAATTCATGTCAAATTAGTTTATTGATTATTATGAAGACCATGGAATAAAGATACATTATTCATCAGCCAAAACTCCACAATAAAATGCAGTAGTTGAATAGAGAAATAGAATAGTTTAGGAGATGGTAAGGACAATGTTAAATAAATCTAATATACCAGATAAATATTGAAGAGAGGTAGTTGATATAGTAGCTCATATCTAAAATAGATTATTATTGAGATTCAATAGTGACAAGACTTCTTATGAGCTCTAGAAAGACAAACCAACTATAGTTGATTATTTCAAACTTTTTGACAATAGATGCTTCATAAAGAGAACTAATGAAAAATTGGGTAAGTTTGAATCTAAAGTAGATGAAGGTATATTTCTTGGTTATTCTTGCAAAATTAAATATTATAAAAAATAACCAAAAAAATAATTGAAAGTGCTAGTGTCAGGATAGAAGAAGATGGAGAATAAAGAATCAATGATGCAATAGACATTCTTGAAATTATTGAAGAGGAAGATTTTGAAGAATCAGATGAAGATGAGGAGAAAAAGGACACCAAAACCCCATCTAAATATGTCTAGAGAAATCATAATGAAAGTGACATCATCAGGAACATAAATGAAGGAATTCACACTAGAAAAATGATGGTAAGTGAATTTGAGCAAATTAATTTCTCTTTGTTATCCAAAATTTAGTCTAAACCTTTTTTAGAAGCTAAACATGATAAGCATTGGGTTAAGGTAGTGGATGAATAATTAAATTAGATAAAAAAGAATGATACTTGGGAATTAGTGCTTAGACTAAAATATTATAATGTGATAGGAAGAAAATGGGTTTATAGAAATAAGATGAATGAAAATGGAGAAGTGACCAAAAATAAAGCAAGATTAATATGTAAAGGATATGCTCAAATTGAGAGAATATATTTTGAAGAAACTTTTGCACTAGTAACAAAGCTAGAGGCTATTAGAATATTTCTTACATATGCAATGTTTAAAAATTTCAAAGTGTTTCAGATGGATATCAAATATGCTTTTCTGAATAGGAATCTAGAAGAGGAGGTCTACATTGAGTAGCCAGAGGGATTTATTCTCTCAAATGATAGTCACCATGTATGTAGATTGAAGAAAGCACTGTATGGATTGAAACAAGCTCCTAGAGCTTGGTATGCAAGACTTGATAAATACATGTAGGATCAAAGTTTCAAGAGAGGATTTATTGGTAGTAATCTCTACATCAAAATAGAAGGTGAGCACTAGTTGATTATTGTGGTATATATTGATGACATAATGTTTTTAGGTAATATTGAAAAAATGACAAAAGAATTTTTTGACAACTTGAAAAAATAATTTGAGATGTCTATGCTTGGAGAATTGTCATTTTTCTTAGGATTGCAAATTTTTTAGTTAAATAAAGGAATTTTCACATCTCAAAGTAAATATGCCAAAGAAATGTTGAAAAAGTTTGGTTTTGAGGATTGTGCACCATTTGATATACCGATGGGTATAAGGAACATAGTGAGCAAGGATGAAGATTCACCTATTGCATATCAATATTTGTACAGATCTATGATTAGTTGTCTTTTATATTTGATAGCATCAAGGTCAGACATTATACATGTAGTAGGTATGGTTGCAAGATATCAATCAGCTCCAAAAGATAGTCATGTTTAGTTGGTAAAAAGAATATTTAGATACATCAAAGGGACATTGGATTATGGATTATGGTATCCCATAGGCAAAGATTTCATTTTGGTTCCTTACACAGACTCAGATTGGGTAGGTTTCTTGGATGACAAGAAGAGTACAAGTGGAGGATCTTTATTCTTTAGTGATAACTTAGTATCATGTCTAAGAAAAAATTAGAATTTAGTATCACTTTCTACAGCTGAAGCAAAATATATTGCATCAGTATTGTGTTATACTCAATTGCTTTGGAAGATATCAAGGTAAAATATGATGAACCTATTTTGATTTTTTTTGACAACACAAGTGATATTAATATTTCTAAAAATCTAGTGATGCATTCAAGAACAAAACATATTCCTATTAGATATCACTTCTTGAGAGAGAAGGTTGTAGATCAATAAGTTAAGATGGAATATATCAGTACTATAGAGTAGATTGTAGATATTTTCACAAAGGCACTACCAAAAGACACATTTGAGTATCTGTGGGAGAAGTTGGGAATAATTTATTTTACTTCTTATCATTAAGGATCAGCATTAGTTGAGGGGGATCTAAGTGTTAGATCCAAGATAAGCCCTTTACCATTGAGGTAAAAGGGGGAGAAAAATATAAATAGGTACAAGAATAGGTACAGGTGTAGAAATAGGTGCATGGAATAGGTGCAGGTTGCCATAATAAGAGGGAGTTACTATATGTTTTTTAGATGGTAGTATGTGTAAGTTTTAGGATGTGGCAATTTTAGTTTGAGGTTGACATCAATAACAAAGGGGAATATTATTGTAAATATTGTCATTGATGTAAAGGGTCGAGCATTATCGGTGATAAATTCCCCATATCATTTAACGGTGTTTTTAATATTCATATCTTGGCTAGTGTGTGTTGATATTTATTTAATATTAATTAATATATTTTTGGTTGCATAAAAGTTAAAAGAAGGCCCATGGAGAATTCAAAGAGTCATGGGGTAAAGACAAAAGAGGAATGTGATGCATTTCCCCATGAAGAGTAATCTTAAGGAATTTCAAGAGTCACCAAGTGAAGACAAAAGAGGGTATGGCACATTTTTCCATAAAGAGACATCTTAAGGAACTCGAAAGGTCATGAAAACAAAGACAAAAATGGAAAGGACAAATTTTCTCATGAAGGGTCATCATGTGACTTTTCAAATGAAAGGATATGAAGGGTCATGCAAGTTTGGCACCATTTTCCATAAGGATTGAAGGAAAACAAAGGGTGAATGCCAAAGGTCATTTGGAAAGCTATAAATAAAGGATTGAGAAGACATTTGTAATATGAAAGAGAGTGCATGGTTTGTATTTGTTTTATATAAGAAGAGAGGAGAGAATAGAAATAGATATTGTAGAGTTCTATCATTTTTTGAGTAAGCAATATTGAGAGATAGTTGTGTTTCATACAAAAGAGGGGTTGGTGCTCACAAATAATTATTGTGTTGGTGCTCAACAAAGGGGTTATTGCTCTTGCAAGTTGGTGCTTGCAAACTCTATAATTTGAGTTAGTGTTCTTTCATATACTTGAGATTGTTCTCTGTGGTTTTTTCCATTTTGGGTTTTCACATAAAAAATTAGTGTCTATCTCTCTTGTGTGGTGAATATTGCTTTCAATTTTATTGCATATCTTGAATGAATGGTTAAGTGGAATTTGATTAAGTAAAATATTTATAATATATATGATATACTAATTCACCCCCCCTCTCAGTATATCCCATGCTTAATAAAGTCTATATGGCATACCCACCAAAGTGATCTTCCAAATTTGAATTAAATGAGTCAAATAAGCTTGAACCCAGTGAATATTAATGCTAGACATCTTTGAGATATATGATCAAATTCTATGGAGACATCTCATTCATTTGTTACCAAAGAGCTTAAGAAAACTTGCATTATTTAGAGATTCCAAAGCCTTGGTTTTTTACATTTACCTATGAATTACTTCCAATGATCAATCATTTGAATTATAATGAGTAGTACACAAGTGAACCAGATAAAAATTGGCCTCATCATCTAGGGCATTCATGGGAGTGATACCACCATAAAATTTCTCTATGAAGGATTCTATTGACATATAAACATAATCTTCTATTCAATTTTGTTCAATGGCATATTTGCAATTTATATAGCTTTATGGGATATTGTGGAGAATGTTGATTCCAACTCATGTGATGAAAGCTTATTAGCTAAACAAAAATAATTGGTGGTTAATTTAATACCATTGAAATGCTAATATTTTCACTTTGTAGCTTCCAAGCTTGAATTGATGCCCTACATCAACCTCTTCGAGACTTATTCTTTACACAAAAAATATTTGATGGCTTCTTGAATCATATTGACCACATAATAATCATGACTTGCATTTTGGTAGATGATTTTTAGAGGTATGTAAGGCTCCCACTTGTAGATGCCACATACTATGGGCATAAAATCATGATGTGGAAGAAGACTAACATAATTGAAGACACATTGAGGAAATGGATAATACTAGGAGAAAAGGTAAGCCTCAAATTTGATACTCCCATACCCATCACCAAATTAAGGATGGGGGTTCACATCAGAATGGCCCTATTGAATAGACTATATGGGTTCACCAACATCCATTACCTTTGACTCAGATGGATACCATTACTAGACCTACTAATTACTTCTAAATTTACTTTTTTTGTGGGTGAGATCATCAATGCCAAACTCCCAGAGAAAATGTTCAAAAAAGATAAAATACTAGTCAATGGTCACTTTTTAATGATGTCTTAGTTATTAGGCATGGTCATGGAAATAATTTATGTGCATGATGGATCACTCTAGATCCTAGCCCTAGATTGTATTAAAAATAGGTTATGTGACTTTTATTCCTTCCTACATATTTATTTTTACATGTGAAATATTGTTTGAATTACATAGAATGCATATCCTCAAGTCTAGAAGGCCATCCATGAGAAACCCCTTGATTGAGTCTCAGATAATATACCTTATGGCATATGGTATACTATTGGCTATATCATGATAACATATTAATAATGATTTTGGGAACCAAGGCTTCACCCTTGTGTTTGCCCAAATATGTCCCAGATAAGCTAATGGAATAAGAGGTGGCATATCAGCTCTAGTGGAGCATAAATGAAGACATGAGAAAGAATCATAAAGGCCTATTCCATGGATCTTCCATGATCCTAGAATGAATGAATTATACAAGTAAGAATCACTTAGATGTTGATGGAAGTATAAGGAAACTCTATTCATTATCATATTTGTAGCATAGGGATTAGGACCCATATAGTAACATTCAAAATCATGTCATAGGCTCTAGCATCCCTTACTAGCATGAGCCCTAAGAGCATGACTTCATATTTATAAATTCTAAAGATGAATTTGAGGTCTTATTTAGGGCACATATTTTTGGGTTAAAGTAGGATATCCTAAGATAAATTTAAATGGATCCCTTGATTTTAATTATAGAGGCATAAACTTGGCTTCCACTTGTAGGTGGATGGGTTATATCGTATTATTGGTCCTCACAGCCTTCCCAAGCACCACCACAATATGTGATGATGGATATGAAGTAATAATAAGGTGTGGAGGAGGCCCTTATTTTAATGATTTCAATGGGAGGGCTAGAAGAGGCAATAAATAGTTATTCTTATGACTCTATAGACTCTAGTTTTCCTTGTATAAGTATAGTACCTATTACTTCAAATATAGATGTTTCATCTTCCATTACTCATCTGGTTAATCCCTCATTTGAGAAAAAAACTCTTTATTATAAGAGGAATCCAAGATTCCCTAAGAACCATATGAGTTAGACTATTGGGACATTATCACAGGAGAAATTTGTGGCCCAAGGGTAAACACCAAGAAAAAATGAGGTCAAGGTAGTAATGCAATAGGGATAAGCTCCTCTGGTAAATTATCCCAAGGATGAGGATGAATAACTTGAAAGGGATAAGGTCTTGAGTCTTCGAGGACTGAAATGGAAGACACCAATGGAAATTGATCAACTAGGTGATGTCCCTACTATTATTATTCCCAGTTTGCCTTCAGTAGCTTTTGTTGCCACTACTATTGATCTATTCCAATAGTATCTGGATAAAACTACAACATTATACCCACAAATTAATGTATTAACTATTGTGATTACTATTCTTACAACTTCCCATGTATTGACAAGAGTTCCTAGTTCTAAAAAGGTCCATTTCAAAACAAGAGTCTCTATTTCAAATCACACTGCACAATTATTTATTCTATAGACTTAGTTTTGCCTATGCCACATTATACTATATCTCATCCAAATTTAATTGTATCATCTACTAGAGCTGGTAAGAAGACAACCTACACTATGCATCCAATTTCCCAAATGAGAAAATTGAATTGGTAGAATATCATTTCCTATTTTTGCTAAACCCATTCCAAGTAAGTGCATTGATACTTTCTTCGGAAGATGTTTTATAAAAGGCCACTACTCAGGATACTCAGTCAAGTGACTTAGGGGAACTGGTAATTCCCTAATGGGTAGCAAACTTGAAATCCTAGGCTACCCAAAGACTCAATCTGGTGATCACATAGCTTCCCACTATAATTTCCATTTTTGATAAATCAACAAGGATAGTCTAGAGGGTTAAGAAAAGGAAAATATAAGATGAATCTAGTAGGGACCTAATCCTTAAGGAAAGATAGGATGTCTTTCCCCTATTTATGAGGAAGAATATGATAACTAGGGAGTGTCCTTACAATGATTTTTTTTTATCTTACTTAGAAACACATACCAAATCCTTGATGGGACTCCATAAAGGTACTAAGCAAGATAGGGAAGAGATTCATCAATAGTTGAATCAAGTCCTAGAGAAATATTAAATTATCCTTATCCCCATATAAATATAGGATGACATATATAATGTATCCCTTAGGATATAAAACATTCTTGACACCATCAATATAATTAAAATTAAGATGTCCCTTGATTTGATCGAGACATCTAAATTATTTAATTATTTGAAGGAAGATGAGAATAATAACCTACACTACCAATAAGGCCTTCATCCATATGGATTTAATGACTCCTCTTAAGGCAACTAATTCCATCAATTTGGTAGTTATTATAACCTAAGAGGATCAAAAATGGGTATCCAATGCACAAATCCTTAATTATAAATTTAATAGAGAACAAAAGGCAAGTTATAAACATTTTGTAAGAATTAAAGTTGTCTCAACTAGTAGACACTTCAATAAAGTTTATGGACAGGGTTAACTTTGATAAACTACTCCAACAGGTGGCTACAAATTTCAAACAGGGTATTTAGGGATATATATTATAAGAGATTGAATAGTAAATTAGCTTCTCTAGAAAGAAGGTGACTCAAGTTGAGATTTTCCAAGTGGAGTTTAAAACTTCAAATGCAAATCATATACACCTATTGACGTAATTCCCTAGGGTGCACAGGCCATCCCATTTAAACATGGACATAATCAAGACTCAATATGATTGGGCATACAAGTGTTATCTAGATAAAATGGTAAATATGCAAGCCATAATAATAAATTTGAGTTCAAATATGCCTACCACTCTAGCTCCATCAACTACTTCAAGTGCTAATCCTTTGACCATGCAAGCCTCGATGATGAGTAAAACTTAGTTTCCTCATATAATATTATATGTATTTCTTATGTGAGAGTTAACATATGTAAATTGATGTTTATTTATATTTATATGTTATTCACATTTCATGTAAGAGTTAAGTATAGAATATTGTGACATGTACGTGTTGCATAATTTTGTAAATAGGTATCTTGTTATAAAAATACAATTTTAGCCATATAGAATTGTACAAGTAGAGTTTACATTGAATTATAACTATTTTTATAATTATTCACATTTATATCCCATTTTGAAATAATTTAGAGGATGAGGTGACCCATTCCCTAAATCTATAAATACTTATAATTTTCCCATTTCAAGAGCTAAATTTTTTATCAATACAAAATGAGATATTTGGAATGTCATGCAATGGTGCATTATGATTTTCTTCTCCAACTTCATGTGATTTGATTATGAATTTATTTCAAGCTAATAACTTATTATTTCATTACATGCAATAATAGTTTTGAAGTTTCTTGTTTACTTGATTATTGAATCATGTCTAAATTAGAATTAGTAATTGTTGTTTTGAATTGACATATATCATAATCATTAATCAAGGATATTGAGTGGTTTTGGATTGTGTATAAGATTCTCTTGTGATATAACCTCCTAGTTTTTATAACAGTAGAATTAGGTGCTCTTAGTATCATGGTCTTAATATTTCACTTTGGTTTTGCAATAAAAGTCCTAGTGATAATAGTCTTTGGCTATATCTAGAAGTTAACTATTTCCTTTTTCCTTAGACTCCTCATTGTGTTTGTGGGTTAGTATGCAACAAAAGCTAACTTCAATCATTAGTTTTAGGATCTTGTCCTCTTTAAAATTAGTTTGAAGAAAATAACATTATTTAATCATAAATTATTTTTCTGCCTTACCCTTCTTCCCCTCTTTTGAGTTTATTTTGAGACCTACTTACCATAGCTTAGACTATCAGTCATCCAAACCAAATATGATTTTGGTCTTATTTTAGATTTCATTCACCCATACACACTTGGTTAAAAACCTCCATGCTCAACCAACTATTCCACCACCCAATTGTTTTAACCCATACCTACAACTCATGCCCCAAAATGGAATGTACTTCCATAGATATCCTAAAATGTTATAGGTTTCTTTATTCATGAATTATGTGTGGATAAAACCTACATCAACATTTCATGTCCATCGTGCCCAAAAAATTAGAGGTAAATTATGAATTGGAAGGGTGAAAATGAACCAAATTTTCAACCTAGGGTTAATCTATAGCCTTTTATTTCAAAAACAAAATCCCCCATGCATAATTTTCCTTCATTGGATGCTCATTTCTAGCCACGAGATGTATTTTTCTTCCCATTTTTCTTATCTCTATCAGTTTTATCCTCTTCTATAATTTCTACATTATTTTCTTCATAATTTTGAGGGTTCATTTGGATAAATGTTTTTTGACTATCCCCTCAAGTGGGTATCCAAGTCTTACCAATCATCACATTGGGGACTTATTTGAATCCATTTTCTAGTATTTTTAGCAAATTTTGTCAAAACTAACATCCACCAATTTTTCTTCTATGTTAATTTTTTACAATTTTTTATTCTTTGAAAATTTGTTGCTTCATCTATATCTCATAATGCCTTCTCAAATAGGGAAACATGTAGACACTCAAATTTTATAACTTCTATGTCAAACTACAAAATGGAATGACTTCTTGCAATTACATACAATCTGGTTTGAAATCATTTATTCATCTAATATATGTGTTTGAATTCACGTTGGGGCATCTCTAGGTGAGTGAGTTGATTCACCATATTAGATATGTTCAATTATCTACTTTGATTAATTTCTATGTTTAGTCATCCATTCTAATTAATTTCTTTCTTTAATTATCCATTTTAATCAATTTATCTATTCAATTATCCACTCTAATCAATTTATATATTCAATTACTATGTTCTAGTTAATACTATTAATTTCCCCTCTCAAAATCATTCTTATAATTATAGTTATATTTAAAATAGAATTATAATTATATTTCAATTAATTAATTCTCCTTTTCCTCCAAATGGGCATCTTCATTCAAGAAAGGATCTTGAGATTCTTTGTAATATGCTTTTGTGAGCTAAAATCAATTTGATAAAGTGAATTAATATATAATGTTATTCTCCACCCTTTATCTTGGAAACAAGATAAAGGACACATAATGAATATTGTGAGATATTTTAGGAAGTATTCTCAACCCTTCATCTTGGAAATAAGATGAAAGGCCCACATTGGTTATCCATGTGCTTTCTCGGGAATGATTCTCCACCCTTCATCTTGAAAACAAGATGAAGGGCCCACAATGACTTTCAAAAAGATATTATGAGGATAATCCTCCATCCTTCATCTTGGAAATAAGATGAAAGGAATATATTAATTTTTATTTGATGTTTTCAAATATCATCATTCAGCCTTCATCTTGATTGAGTGAAGGGCTCACATTAACGATCCATGTGTTGATCCATGTGCACATTTGAGGACTTATTTGAAACTATTCATCTTAATTTCAATATGAAGGGTCCTTATTGATCCAAATTTATTATGAATATACCTCTTTACATTAAAATTCATCATGTTAAAGAGATATAGTGAAGCCCTAGAATTTTATCAAACTAACTTTGTCATCAGTCTTATACTTTTGATCAATTCAACAAGGTCCATGATTTCAAATGGAGATGTCCTCACATAATTAGCATTGAAAAAGACCACTCAAAGCTAAATCTAAGCCACATCCCATACAAATAAGTCTTTAATGTAGGTTTTCATATTTTAAATTTGAATATAATGTATTATTGACTAACCTTTTGTATTGCTCATGAGGTCTTAGACTCTAAACTTGTTTTCATTGGTTTTCATGTTCTTAATTGACCAAAAACATAATGATTAAAATATAGTTTATCAATTTTCCTAATGACACACTAGTAATCCTCACCACCTGAATAGACATAGAATAAAAACATTTATCTATCATTCTAAAAAAAATTCTAAAAAAAACAAACATATAGTAACAAGTTAATTTAAACATCCTATACCTCCAACAACCCTCATAGGCTTAGGATCAAACACATCATTAGCAACTATGTCTCCTCCACTTAAAAATAATCAATCCCACCTATATTGTATCTACCATGTGATATATGCATGTGGTATATGAGTCGGTGCACCCCACATTGACCACATTTGGGATCTCAATCACATGATCCCTCTCATCTATTATAATGGGGGACATATATATCATAAATGGCCTACCCTTATCACTCATTCTAACTAGATCCCAAATGCTCTATGCCCATACCCATTAGTCTGGGAGCACATCTTATTTCAACCCAAACTATCATGTAACTATCTCATATTAAAAATGCATGATCATGGTACCAAAAACTGACACAGATCTAACATAATTATGTTCCATATTCTAGACACCTAAAAAACCTATGTATGGTCTCCAAATAATAGAGTTATTAGTCACCTCATCTAATATCATCCTATAAAACACCTACCTTATTCTATCCCATCTCATTGCAAATGCATGTGGATGTGCCTAATTGATACATGGAATCCTCATTAGCAACATAATTATTATGTGTTTGTAGGCCCAATAGTGTAGTAAATTGGTCAAATCAATAATTCCACTAAACTCCTCACATGTAAATATATAAATATCCTAGTACAAGTGTGTTAGTATGGTCTGACCCCAAGAATACATGGTCTCATGCTCCTCTATGTCCTTTATGATAGTATGCATCCTATATCAAATGGATACCTCACCACTATCCACTAATATAAATGAAGCTAATAGAGTAGCAAGGAAATTATGTGCAATGAAAAAATATAGTACAATCTCAAAAATAATAACATCTAAGTCACTACCTCAATAGTGACACCCATGAGGTCTAATTGTCAAAAATAATATATACACTATACTTGGGGCCCAACCCCATCTCAGCCTATAACATTTCCATAGTATGAGTCACTAGTAATCTCAATATCCTCTAGACATCCTCTAGAGTGATTGTCATTTCATCCATAAACAAATAGAATGTACATGTATATTCATCCCACCATTCAGCCAATACGGTCACCATATGGACATCATACAGCATCAATTCTCGACAACCCATAAGATGAGGCCTAAATTTTCAATAAAATATATCTCATCATTATATTTAGGTAGGACATAAATTATATCCATTATTCAACCTTGTTGGAATTCTATACAAAACATATATTCCTACACATTTCAAAGAACACACCATCAAAAATCAAAAACTACTAAATAAAAGTCTAGATATTAAAAAAATGTAACATTGTATTTTTGTTAGCATAGGCATAAGAATTAGTATTATTTGTAAAAAAGAAAAAATAATTATAATGGTGTCAAAAAGGAAGTCAAAAATTCATACAAGAATAATAAAATATGTATAATTTAAAAATCCATTTTGGGATTATAAAGGAATAAAGCTATGTTAAGGAGGCAAGAAAACAATAAGTTAGAGTATGAAATAGAATGTATCACATGACCTCTCGACCATGAGAATGAACAAATTTGTCATTTATTAAATGATATGTTGTTAATAGTTTTTCAACTTGGTCAATGTGTTAGTTTTCTATTGATATTTATCTTTATTTGATTCTCGCACTTATTATTTATCTTTCAAATCTAGTTTTTATTGGCTTGATATAAACTACAATTTAAAAAAATTGGACACCAAAATGAATGCAGATGTCTTTTGTTTTTCGTTGGTGATGTATGATTTATTGGATTCCAATTTTGCCAATCAAAATTTGATGAAATTTGAGCTACTTCAATGATTTTTTTGGATAGTAAAAAAGAATGCAACATGTGTTGAGCTGGGAGATGTTGTAGTTATTGTGGACATGTACATAATAATTTATCTTGCATCATAAAATAATAATACTATGAATAAAAATATGAGGTGATTTGAGTTTATTAATGAGGATTTTTATGTGGAAAATCATTTCAAATCTTGGGAAAATACAAGAAGGTACTTACCCAGACAGGGCCCCACTTCAAAGATCAAATGCTTGTTATATCCAATGAATATTTAAAGGTGCATGATTTGAATATTAAGAGTGAAATTATATCAATGGGATGAAATATCACATGGTATGGCTCTAGAATAGTCATAGGAGCTAACATACTTTTCTCAACAGTGACCAGGCCAAAAATAATGTAGGCTATGTTATTGTTCTTTCCTATGGATTTTCAAGCTAAAAAAATATTCTAAATTTTTGTCCCATGATTTTGATCTTTATTTTTCATATCAGCTCTTTTCACAACTTACTATGATTCTATCATGAATTTCCAAAGCTAATCAAAGAATTATTTTTTAGTTGACAACAAACAATTATTTGTATTTACTATTATTAAGATAAGAGGATTATTTGATATCTCATTATAGTCATGTTCAAGTTGTCTTATGCATGAGGAAGTGGTATTAATATTATTCAACCAAGTGGCTTTGTATGGTAGTGATCATGGGTTTATTCATATTTGGTGATTCAATTGTATTTTGGGAAAGTTCCATGTCAATTATATATAGATTTGTAAAATTATACATGTATATATAGGTTGTATAGATTGTTAAAGTAGAAGATTTCAAAGTTTTGACATCAGAAGCCAAAGATATTATTTAGGAGTAGGTAGTTTACCATAAATGCATTATAATGGATTAAAATTGTATACACTTGATTAAATAGGGTATTTTGTCTAAATGTCTCAAAAAAATACACCTATTTTCATCTAATTGTCAGTAAGCATAGGCATAGGACTTGGCATTATTTGTAAAAAGAGAGAAAATAATTGTAATGGTGTAAAAAATGAAGTCAAAAATTCATTCAAGAAGAAGAAAAGATGTATAAGTTGAAAATATATTTTGGGCTTATAATGGAATGAAGTTATGTTAATGAAGAAAGCAAGTAATAAGCTAGAGTATTAAAGAGAATGTATCCCATGGCCTCTCAACCATGGGAATGAATAGCTTGGTCATTTATTAAGGGAGATATTGTTAATAATTATTCTTCATTGTACTCACCATGTTATTTTGTTATTGATCTTCCTCTTTATTTGATTTTGACACTTTTTATTTATCTTTCAAATCTAGTTTGAGCTCAAAACAAAAATTAGATGTGGCCTCTCCCTAAGGGATGGTAGTGCATGACAAGACTGTGACAATTTGGATAGGGTCATGTCATATCTGGACACAACCAGCCCATCCAAGATAGGACTGTATCAAAAAAATAAAATTAACTTAAAACTACTCTAAAATAATTTTTTAAAGAATACACATATTTGATTTTGATACTCACCAATCCGACCTCCTTATCAACTTGAATCAATGCCTCTACCTCCTGAAATCACCTACAAGAAGTTACTCAATTTTATGGCATTTGGGAAGCTCAAAGATCACAATTTACTATTAGAAATTTTAAAAATAATTTAAGTTTTTGAAATTTACAAATAATATATAAATTTATGCCAATGTCATATCCCTAATGTATGGGCTAGCATTTGTCAAAATCTTGGATTTGTCAAACTAAATGGATAATATATTAAAAACCATAGTTTCATTTCAAAAATCATCTCTTCCATGTGGAAGATGGTCCCAACACCTTCCATTTTGCACAAGTGTCAATTCTATTATGACCTTGTTGTTAGCCTGATAATGTGTACTTCACAATAATTCTTCTATTGCTATGAGAACCAATATAAGTATTAATCAACATTCAATCTATTACTAATGCTAAAATTATATAATAAACATTATGTAATAACAAACTAATCTAATAACTATTACTACATCCATTATCACTTTTGGTTTGACCTTGGTTTGACCTCCTTACACTATTTTCATCCCTCTTACCAAAGTAGAGGCATACATAGGAACTATTTCTAAAACTCAAATACACAAAGGGTAGTTGGCTTTGAAACCATTTACCACACATCATATTTTGACCCAGATCATACTTCAAACTATTTTATCATGCCTTTAGTTGTGGCTCAAAATGCTTTAGTATGCAAACTTTGTTCAATACTTTATATTTTTATGCAGGATATACATAGGTTATACATAATTTTTTCATAGTATGACATAGGGATTTGGTAGGTTAACAAATTTACCCATAAAAATCTCAATTTATTCCATATTTAACTTATATTTTTTAACTCAAATAGGTCCACTCCATTTGGACTATAGCATAAATTGTTATTGTACAAATAGAGCATTGTTATCCAAATTCACACATAATAATGGTTTTAGGTTGTTACAGGTTATCACATTTTACCATAGTAATTTCTTAGCCAGTCATAGATATTTTACATAGTTTGACATATATAAATAGCAAAAAGGTATGTATATGGTATATACTCACAATTTATGTCATTTATATCTTTTTTTTAAATAATTTATGATAATTGAGGCATGTATGCAGTGCATGTCTACATCAGCACAAAATTAGTCCTCAAAATTTAGACTTCTTACTCAGACTATATGATACTATTTTTTTAGTTAATGGATTGGGGGCATGTTTTATGACCAACATTCTCATCCCTAAGATTTTGTACCAGATTCTACATAAGGAATGGAAAATCATGCCATTTCATGCCATTTCTACATAAGGAATGTCAAATCATGCCACTATTATCTATGCTGATTACACCAAACTCAGTTCAAAATTATGTGTACACTAGTTTTGCATTAGAATGAATCTCATAGTTATCTATAGTAATTGATTCATAAATTTTCACATTGGTACGTAATGTATTGAATTGTGTGGAGCTAAGGTTAAACAAATTTTTAATTTAAGGCACATCTCTACCCAAAAAATATTGGGGGAAAGAATATCTTGGTTCCTTATACCATAGTTATTTTATCAAATTCAACACATAGACTCCACATCATGAGTTCATCTTCACAAGCATCACTTTAAGTCTCATTCAATTCTTTAGCTAGGAAGAGAACAAGATTAGAGACCATGTTTTCTCTGCATGGGTTGATCACATTAAAATCATGGCATCTCCATTTATGAGTGAACATGTGACATATATATGTACAGGCATGGTTTTATTCCTTTTATTATAGTAATTTAATTTTATTTAATTAATATAATAAGTGGGGGGGGTGGGGGGGGGGGGGGGGGGGGGGAACGCATACACTAAAATATGGTCAATTAAACACAATTACTATGTATTTTGTTAATTTTGTATTTATAAATTCCTAATGTTGAATCAAGACCCCATTGGTGTATGATGTCTATATCCCTATGTATATTTTATTACTCTTTCACTTTGATTTCACTTTGTCAAATTAATTTTTGTTCTCTTATGTCATTCTCTATTTGAGGCATAGGGATCCCTGGTTCTTTTTCTCTTTCATCCTATTATCTTTTATATTCAAACAAGGATTATATATTTTGACTATCCTACTTTTTTATGTTGTTCAAAAGGACCGATATTATCCAACACATGTTTCAAAGCCTTTTCTAGCTCATATTTTATTATGGGTCTCTTTTTATGACTGTTTTACACTTCTTTAATTTGATTGACATGTCAATGGATTTTTAAAATTCAAAATCGATACTCTTCTATGTAAAGGGTTCTCTATGGCATTTTACATCTATCACTTATCAATCTGGCACTAGCTTACTAAATAAAAAATCATACTAAAATAATCTCAATGCTTTTATTTATTAGAAGCTAATGCATATCATATCTATATTGCATGCTTGGACCAATAGGAGGGTCTAGATGAAGAGAATTTAAATTCACACCGCATATCATCTAGTTACACACACACATTAGAGGGATAAACACATTATCCTAAGGTCCCTATTTTGGGGCTATGTAGGGAGTGCTCAATTTAATAGGGTTTTGAGCTAGCTCAACCATTCCCACTTCCCCATTTTTTCCCCTTTTACATTTGATCTTTATTGAGTTTATATGATGGATTTGACTATGTTTATTGAAGAAGAAAAGGTGAAAGACAAGATAAATCATGCAATCTCACATTTTTTATAGGTTGAATCATATCTACACATGGATCCACATAAAACACTAGTTTAAAATTTTATAGCAGGAATAGCCTAGACAACATTGTTCCAAAAGGAAAACATAGTAAGGTGCTTCAATCCTAATCCAATGGTCTTGACACAAGAAGATGTGATAATCACACAAATTAAAAAACATCTCATTCAATCTCAAATCCATATGCATTCATCCAAAGCTCTATGTTCCCCAAATAGATAAGATTCTCATTCTTTCTTTGTAATTTTTATTTGAAAATGATAGTTACTCATATATCATTTGTTTACAAGTAAATGCATGTTTAAATGTCCATTTGATTATTCATTTACTTTACTTAGGTGTTTTTCACATTAGATTAAAATCTATTTAATCAAAACTTTAAACTGGTATCATGGTTGGTTTTGCTTCAAGTCTATGCATCATGTATGATCTAGTGCCTCAACTACTGTCGCTCCATGTATACACATAATAAATTATTTAGTGTCTCAATTTTATTTTATTTATGACTTCACTTCACATGTTAGTGGTATAAATGGGTTAGGATGATTGGTAGCAATCTTCATTCCCTGAATAGTCTAGGATACAAGAAAGGTCATAAAACTAAATGTTGCATAGAGTTGAATCAATGGATAATGACCTACAATAGTTACATACCTAGAAAAGGTTAATACACACTAAAATTTCAAGTGGATAGGGTTCTAAATCCTATGCCTATAATAAAAGATATGGAATTCAATAGGCCTTAAGATGTATTAATAATGGTAATGAAGGGGTTTATCAAGGATATAATAATGATACCACATAAAAGGAACTGATGAAAAATTGTAACCTAAATCCAAGATAACTATAACATAATAAAATTAAGTGGTGCAATGGTTTAGGAAACCTAAGGTGATAATGGTAGGCCTAAGCAACCCTATAACTATACCATCTTATTCGGTGTAAAGAGAAGCATAAGAAAGGATAAACAATAAACATTCACTATAAAACTAAGCAAATCATATTTATCTACTAAGTAAATAAAATAGGAATAGAGATACTTACCTTTAGGTGGACTCTTTGGCACACCATTATCCCACTTTGACTTGAATGGCACTTTTCTAGAGATATTATATATTGAAGACCTCAAATCGAAAGAATAAAACCCTTAGTTTGGGACTTTAAATACTAGGACACCTTCTCAAGATGACTCCTCCTATTGAGCTTCAAATAATTTTAAGAAAGATTGTACTTCTAGTAATAAGACCTTAACTAACTCATTTTATTAGTTAAGAGAAGAAATGTGAGTGCAAGCAGATAAAATGAGTGCATTATATGTTTGGGAATGATAATATGACCCCTATATATATGCGGCTCCAATACTAAGAACTAACCTTTAACTTTAATTTGGTGGTATTAGCTAGGAAAATATAGTTAAAAAGGTAGTTGGTTGACATATAATTGTATCTTCCAAGCCGGTATAGTATAGGGAAAGACATGCATGAAATAAACTATAATATCCTAGCCAATACAATATGAATACAGGGTCACTATCAAAAATAAAAAATTAGACAAAGAATTAAAATTTAAAGATACTCATAGGGGGTCATACTGATAGTAATAAGTTATGATAAAATAGTATGTAAACATCACTTGAAAACTACCATAAGATGATCCCACCCCATTCCCAGTGCACTCCTTAGGATATATACTCAACAAGATTGATGTGTCAAAAATCCCATAAAAGAGAAATCATCAGTAAATTGATAAATATCAAGTGTATACATATTCTCTACCCAAAGTTCATCATGTTTCATAATAGTGTAATATGCAATGGTGCTTTTATAAATATACATAGAAACATAGAAGAGCATAACTAAAATTAAAAGTTGAAAGATTTATTAGGAATAAAATAGAAATTAATGTAAAATAATTTCATAGAATCGTAATAATAATAGATATGAACATAAATAAAATTTCACAATAAGAAGACAAGATTTAATATGGTTCACCCAATGTGGGATACATCCACCAAGAAATACTTGTTCAGATTTTATTACAAGCCAACAAGAGTACAATCCACTCTCAGATCTATCTTTTCAAAATTACAATGCACAAATATTATTTGGAGTTGCACTCAACAAAATCTCCTAAATTCAAACCTAATTTCACACACTATGTTCACCTTCTCAAACTATTCTAACATCTGATGTATTGCCTACTATATGTCCATCTATAATACATCAATAGATAAACAACATAGTGGTTTTAAAAAATAATGTGTACCAAAACCATGGGCCAAGTTAACCCATAATAGTTCCCCATTAAGGGGGTCCAAAAAAATTTACAATAAATTTTAATGTACAGTATTTGAAATACATTGTAATGTGGAAATAGGCTCCACAACATAACAATCTCCCACTTGGAGATTGATTTCCTCTGAGCAGGCTTCTCAACCCTTCACTATCATTTGTGAAGGCCAAATAAAACTAAATATAGCTTTAGTTTATCCCTTGTTACCACCTTGGTCATCATGTCTATAGGATTCTGACTAGTATGAATCTTCTCTAGCTTTAACTTCTCTTCCTCAAAACCTGTCATGATGCAATGGTACCTCAACTATATATTCTTCATCCTAGAGTGGAAAGCAAAGCTCTTTGTTAAGTGTATAGCACTCTAAATATCACTATATATCTTCCCTTCCACCTACTTATGCCCCAAATATTTAAAAAACTATTTTAACCAAATCATCTCTTTAGTTGCCTCTATGGTAGCAACATACTCAGCCTCTATGGTTGACAAAGCCACAAGTTTTTATAGTCATGAAATCTAGCTCACCACTGTGTCACCTACAGTAAATGCATACCCTATCATACTCATCCTACTATCTAAATCTCCATCCATGTCTGAATCTACATAACCACACAAATTGGTGTACAATCTACCATATCTTAAAATTATCCCCATTTTCCCTCTCAAGTACCAAAGGATCCACTTCACTTCTTGTTAGTGCTCTCTACTTGGATCACTCATGTACCTACTTATGGCTCCCACTACATGGGAAATATATGGCCTAGTGCACACCATGGCATACATTAATATACCAACTACTAATGAGTAAGGTACATATGACATCTAGATTCTCTCCTTCTCTATCTTAGGACACTGTTCCTTTGATAACTTGAAATGGCCTACCAAAGGAGTCCCAATCAGTTTAGCATCTTGCATACTAAACCTCTACAAGACCCTTTTAATGTACTCTACCTAAGATAAATTCATCTTTTGTTCCTTCTTATCCTAAGTTATTCTCATACCAAGGATTTGTTTTGTTGCTCCCAAATTCTTCATAGTAAAGGAATTACTAAGTTGTTCTTTGAGTACCTTTGTTTCCTACATGTTCTTACCTAAAATCAACATGTCATCAACATATAGACACAGGATAATGTAACTACCATCATCAAACTTCTTGATATATATATAATGGTCTGAATAACACCTAAAGTATTCCTGCTTCATCATAAAATTGTCAAATTTATTATACTACTATTATGGAGCTTGTTTTAGGCCATATAATCTCTTCTTCAGTTTACACACCATGTTCTTCCCTATGACCTCATATCCTTATGAATGACCCACATATAAGTCCTCCTCTAAATCACCATGAAGGAACATAGTATTCACCTGTAGTTTCTCTAAGTACAAGTCTTTCACTGCCACTATCCCAAGAATAATCCTAATAGAAGTCATCTTTACCACTAGGGAAAATATCTCATCGAAATCAATTCCCTTCTTCTGTTCAAACCCCTTTACCACTAACTAGGCCTTGTACCTTTTCTTGCCTCCATCATCCTTTTTAATTTTGTACACCCACTTGTTATGCAATGCTCTCTTACCTTTAGGTGGTTTTCCCAAATCCCAAGTCTGATTTTCCATGAGAGACTCATGCTCCTCATCCATTGCTTCCTCCCACTTCTTGAAATCTACCTACATTGATTATTCAAAATTATCTATCTCTCCATTTTTAGTGAGAAATAAATAATTAAGAGATGGATTAAAATGTTTAGGTTCCCTTCTTACCTTAGAAGACCTTCTCACCATAGGATTTTGGGGTTCTTATGGAGTAGGTGATTGAACTAGTTGCTTGGATACTCTTTTCACCTTAGAAGACCTTCTCACCTTAGAAGACCATCTCACCAATAATGTGTAATCTTTTCTAGAATCCTTTCTTTGATTATAAAACTATTATTTATACATGAATTTTTCATTAAAGACTACATCCCTAAACCAAAATATTTTCTTGTCCTTAAGACTCCAAATCTAGAATCCAAAGTCATCCTCACCATAACCAATAAAGGTGCATTTTTTAGACTTAGCCTCTAACTTGGTCCTATCATATTTATAAATATGAACAAAATATTCACATCCAAATACTCTAATAAATGAATGATCAACCTTCTTACCAGGCCAAGCTTCCTCAAGTATGCCTCCATCTAAAGAAGATGAAGGACCTTTATTGATCAGCTATGCAGTTGTGTTTATAGATTCTATCTAAAAATGAAGGGGTAGTCCTACATGCAACCTCATGTTCCTAGAATGCTCTATGATATTCATGTTCATCCTTTTTGACACACTATTCTATTGTGGAGTTCTTAGAATTATCCTCTATTTGTGAATTCCATTCCTAGAACAGTAATCAAAAAATTCAGTACTGCAATAATCCCCACCATTATCTGACCTGAGACATTTTAACTTGATTCCTATTTCATTCTCAATCAAGGCTTTCCATATTTTAAATGTATCAAACACATAATATTTTCTCATAATTCCATACACCCAAACTTTCCTATTTGCATCATCAATAAAATTGACATTATAAGATGACCCACTCATAGAAGAAACCTGAGTCAGCCCCCATACATCTTAATAAACCAAATATAACTTATTCACCTTCCTCATAGGTCCAATATTAAGAAAATTTACCCTTTTCTATTTTCTATACATGTAGTCTTCACAAAAATCCAAATTATACCCTTTCAATCTAGGTAACCTATCCTTCAAAATTTACATGCCCTTTTGGCTCATGTGACTAAGCCTATTGTACCACAAAGTTGCATCTTCATATACAACAACTAAATTACAATATTCATCACTACTTGATAAATGCAGGTTACCAACCTTCTTACCTCTTACTGCTACAAGATCACCCTTGGTCACCTTCTAAGAATCTGATGTAAATGTCTTCACTACCTAGTTGTCCTATGGATACCAAGTTCCATGTCAACTTGGGCACATGTCTAACATCCTTTAGTAGCCAAGTGTTCCTACTCGATATATTAATATGAACACTTCATTTTCTTACTATGTTTCAAGGCTCATCATCTCCAAAATAAACATATCCAAAATCCCCTGGAACATAATAAATAAAATAATGCCTATGTGGTGTAGCATGAAAATAAGACCCTAAATCTAAAACCTAAGACTCAACAATATTATTTATGGAGAGAATTAATGCATCCTAAAAAACATTATCTACTTTCACATTTACCTCTTTGATGTCTTCCTAATTTTTATTCTTGCTCTAAAGAACCCAACAATCCCTCTTCACATGCCCAATCTTTCCATAGTGCCAACATACTATCCTTCTCTTTGATTTTGACCTTCCTTGACCATTTGACTTTTCACATTTTATATCTCCTCTAAACTTTTGTCTCCCTCTACTCTCCACCACCAAAGCATCACCTAGATTAGAAGTTTCCCTAGAGCTTTTCTATTGTATTTCCTTGCTAAGGATTACTCTTATGACATCCTCAAACTTCAACTTGGCATTGTTAGAGATTGAGTTGCTTACATCCGTCACCAAGTTGTTCCAACTCTCTGGTATGGAACACAAAATAAGTAGAGCCTTGACTTCATCATCAAATTCAATTTTTATAGAGTTCAACATAATCACAACCATATTAAATTCATTCAAATGATTATCAACATAACCATTTTTATACATCTTCATATTAAATAACTTTTTCATTAAAAATATTTTATTATAAGTAGAGGGTTTCTAATAAAATATTAAAATACGATTAGAATTTCCCAAGGTAAGATTCTTAGACATGTCATAATAAATTAAGGTATATCCATTTATCTTAAATGAACTAGTGTTATTTCTAAGATACCTCTCCTTAACAACAAAAAATAATTGGAATCCTTCTTTGGCAAAATTAACTTTGTGCATAAATTTATATCTAGTTTTATTGAGAATGTTAAAGCTTTGAATGTTATGTTGAAATAAGAAGTGAAATTTGAGTGGACTCCTTAATCCAAAACTACCATCTAGGATATTTAAAGTGATATTAGGTAATTGCATGTTCTGATCAACCAAGATTATATGATTTATTTCCACCTCTAATATTTTTCTTCTAGACATATTATAGTTAGTGTACTCACACAAAAGGTTAATAAAGGAAAAAACCCTATAACCATCATGAAAAATAACATAAAAGATGAAGAAATGAATTAATCCACTCTAGATAAACATGCTTATGCTTTGGTGAAATCTATGAAGAATTTATTAAATTATATCCTCTAAAACAAGGTTCATGTCATTGTGCTTCATCCTGTGATAAAATTCATGATGGGATATAATGAGATCACTAAAATCAAATGCTAGTGGATGTCCAAGTTGAAATAATATGACTTATAGATTAAACCATCTAGAATGGTGAGAGGCAGGGACCTCAATAGACAATATAAGTTAATCCCGAGATCATTATGGTACAACTAAATTAAGTAGCTTGATGACAAGATAAGATTGGTATGATCCAATTTTTCATTACCTCATGTACAGAAAACCTCCCCCAAAATTGGTTAGATAACAATAGAGAGCCATCCAGATGAAATTATCCCACTAGATGTTTAAATAGATGTTATACTATAATAATTATGAAGGAATATATCTATTATTCTATCCAAATATGAATCCAAAGAAGTTATGACTAATTTTCATGATAAAATTGGTAGTGGCCATCCTTAAAGAACAACACCAACTCATAATATTATAGGAGCTAGTTATTATTAGATAACCATCTTTAAGAATGCACATAATCACATCTGAACATACCACAATTTCCATACTTTCTTCAATAAATATATTCATGTTGTGATGCCACTCCAACTTATGATTGAAAAACATCACTTTGCTCAATGGGGACTATATTTTATTGGGGTCATCAACCCCAAATCTTTAGTTAATAATAATTTCATACTAATTGATATAGATTACTACACAATATGGATGGATGCCACTCCCACAAATAACAGCACTACTAATTAAGTGGAAAAATTTATTGAGGAAAACACAGTCACTCGGTTTGGCATACTAGTCTCTTTGGTCTATGATAACGAGTCAACCTTCTAGTCAATAGAACTTATAGAATGGGCCTATAAAAATGGCATCACCCAAAAATTATATTCCAAATATTACCCAAAAATAAACAAATTTTAAAAATATACCAATAATAATTTAATGGATGTAATCAAGAAATCAATTGAGAAGTGACCTAGGGATTAGGACTTATTTCTAAAATATACTTTATGGGTTGATGACACCAAATATAAACAAGCTCACAAGATTTCACTATTTATCTTTGTATATGGTCAAGATCCTATATTCCATATAACACTTAAACTTACAAATTTATGCAATAATACATGGAAGAAGATGAAAGAGTGATCTCGAGGCTATTAGACATCATTCAGATGGAGGATGCACGTGAAGAAACCCTCTATAATTTTAGTAGACACCAAAAGATAGTTAAGAGGTGGTTTGAAAATAAATCTAAGGTGAATTATTTTATAATATATGAATTGGTCTTATTATGGGACAAGGCTCATGAAAATAATGTCTTGCACTCTAATTTATATCCCCTCTAGATTGGTCCTTATTAGATTACTAAGATATTATCTTGATGAAACACCTTTAGGATGAAATATTTACAAGGAAACGATCCTTATTTGCTTTTGAATGGACATTTATTGAATCACTAATTCCCAGCTATGCCATCCATAACTATCTCAAAATAATCATGATTTTTAGTATAAGAGTAGTGTAGGTTTAGCATAGTGGTAGATCGATTTGCTTTTTTCTTATTTGTTTCTTTGCTCTCTACTCATTGTATTCCTGGTCTTTGATTTGATTTCTTTTTTTCTTTGCTATATTTTCCCCTATGTGACCCATTTTAATCTTATTGCTAAGCAATAATCCACCTGCCCCCAATTTGGTCCCTCCAAATGTGCGGTGAAGTGTTGAATATGTAGTATGAGAATTGAGAACCAGAATAATTTATTTTCATTTTAAAACATCCAAATAATATGGATGATAATTACATAACACCAAGAAATAAATAGGTCATTGATTCAATATTTAGCATGTAAATTAATAATGGTTTTCTTACTGATAAGAAGTCGACACTAAACTTTAAACACATTAAGAAGCCACCTTGAGTTTTATAGGAAATGCAAGATAGCCTTCCTTAGTGATAAGAATATGTTAAACCAAAAATTTACCTTGGCTACATTGGATCCAACCCTATGGGATAAAATAGAATAAAATATAAAAATAAAAGGACGTCTGAATGTTTTATACAATCATAATTTGCTTCCTAAGAAAGGGAAATTCATGCAACCTCCATCGCAAGCTTTCCTGCCTAGTTAGAAATTGAGCAAGGCCTACAATGGAAAGAAAGGTATATTTATTAGGGATATGGACATATATCTAGAATAAATTAAATATCTAATCCTTCCCTTCCTATCTAATATGTATAAAATGTAGCAACTTTCAAATATTTGAATCACCAAAGTTACTCTTTGACTTTACCAAAAACTCAAAGGGTGGAAAATATATAGAACTTATTTTATCACACAAGTTGACTAATCATAAGTGATAAAATGTAGTACGTTACATGGTAGAGCAGACATAAATAATTTATTATTCTTTGGTGTTGTGAAGATGTTTTTCATGATCTATCTAATTTTTGTAAGGTGAAACCAAAAATTCTAGATTCTAAACACTTGGGTAGTGTTTTCCCCACATATTCACCATTTTTTATGGCCAACATGACCCTTTTATAATAATAAAAGGGAACCCCCTTTTAGCCCAAGAGATTTTGAACAATATGTTATTAAGCCCTTTTTATCCACGTGTTAATCCTAATATAATTGGGCTTGCTCCTGATAAGTTTACTTTAATTAGGTTTTAATCTATTATTTATGCAAAATAGTATAGATTGCCCTTCGACTAATGCATTAATTTTATTTTTCATATGTTTCTTATTACATTTAAATTTAGTCCCTTTGTGATTTTAAAATTATTTACTTAGTTTTTGGGCATTAACTTTTGTTTAGAGAAAGCATTATTGACTCAACAAGTCCCAGAGTCTAACTCTCTAAGTATTGAGGTCAAACTCTAAAAGTACATTTGGAAAACTCCTAGAATAATTTTAAGACGTGTAATCACACCTTTCACTATAAACTTTATTTAAATTACTTGGTATGTTTTCATATTTTATAGGTTCCAGAGCCTCTTAGAGGTGTTAGAGTTTTGTATAGCACATGAGACATCATCTAAATACATATCTCCACCTGTTGGACTGTGCACTCAGAGACCTAGAATCATACTCTCAAATCCCTATTAATATTATATGGACTTGAGACTCAAAGGCCAATCAAAGAAATACATGTGGAACTGATAGGTTCTTGAGAAGGTACTATGCATGAAGCATCATGCAATCAGTGTTGGGCATGTGTCAAACCATATTCCTAGATCCCAATTTCATGTCATAATATTGTACCACAATAAAACCCTTCAACTAACTATAAATTTCCACATGAAACTTATAAACTTTTAGGCATGTCAGAAATGGTACAACATGGAGGCCATATCCACTCATATCCTACCACATGTCCATTTCATACACTCATATATCCATACACCTAAAATACTATGACTATCCACAATCAAGGAAAGTATCCTTGGGGTCAACCTTGACATGTGATTGACACTTAGCTAATCCCAGACACCCCTAGGGATGTTATGAATTCTAATTATGGGTGTTTGCCCAACACACTCTTAACATTTGATGGGCCATCTTTGAGGTAGTAAATTAGGTTTGAGATTGACACTTGGATAGTTTGTATCATCATGAAAGCTCAGATCCAAATTAAATATAAAAGTAGATTAGAAGTGAAAATGGCTAATTTTAAATAGCACCATCAACTTAGAGTTTAATTTTTATTTAAGCTATCCTTACTATTAATGAAAACATAATTTAAATACTATAATATCCCAGCTTATTTGCACTCATAAATACCATTTCATCAAATTCAAATTATTAGAGCCCATAGTGTGGAGTAATCGATAAATTCCAAGTCTTTTCCTGCAAAACCCATGTATCTCATAACCAATTCATGACCAGTTTTTGAGTTAACATCTATAATGGCAACTTCATCATTAAACCCTAAACTAATTTAACAATTCAGGGAAACCACTTTCATATAGAGAATTTTTTAGATACAAGCATTATAATAAGTTCTTCAAATTAGTAGATGTGTAGAACCCAAAAAGTGGTGATGACCCCATAAAAGATGAAATTAAGTTCTCAGATGATTTGTAGAATATCAATAATCCAAGGCTCCAAAATGTTACCACCAAACCTAACGTATTCCCTTATGGTGATCTCTTCTAAAATCTATTCATGTTTTATAAGTGTCAAAATGACATCATTCATTCACAAGGTTACAAACACTAAATAGAAGATATATCTTAGGATTCCTACAAGAAGTATTACCACCTACCTAAGCTTCATATTCCTTATACTGTCACAAAGGAGTGTCTTAAATGTCATGATGTTTTAGACATATTAAAATATTTTTTCAAGGATTTTTACCATTGGGACAACAAAGCTGTCATTGATTCTTACACAATCAGAACCTTTAGATAATGGGTTAGGGTTGGTATGTTATTATTGAATCAACTATTTTGGGCTAGTGACATTATCCACATTAGAAAATGTTGGATCCCCCTCTTGATCATAATCTTTGAAGGGAAGTAGGTTCTAGCCCTAGGATATTTTAACATGTTCAACATGTCCCAACAAGTGACTAGCGTTAGAACTAGGGAAACTTTTATATGATGTAGTACTTAGTTGATGCATGTTATACCATAGTGTCCTTCAAGAGAACTACCTTCCCTCCATGTACCCCTATAGGATCCCTAGTTAGTATGGTCTTCTATAAATTATAAAATCACCACTTCATGGCTCACAATGATTACATTTTTAACCACTTCTACCCCCCATTATATATTGTAATCAGTGTGAATCCCATGCCTAAATTTTTTAAGGAACTGATATCCTCCATCATAGCAATTGGTGCCTAATAGTATTACAAAACTTTCATGGTGATCAAGTTTTAAGGTATTATTTCCTTCCCCCCCTCAAGTTTCTCTATTATTTCCTTAATAATTTGGCAAAACAAGAAATACCATATCAACTTGCTAACAGAGTGGCATGACTTTATTCTACTATGAGGTAGAAAACATACCCACATCTTCCCATTATATTTAGACACCATGAGTACAAGATCATGGAAGTAATACAAGTAATAGAAACATGTAGGGCATCCTTAAACCTACCACTCTATAAGGATAGGCAAGGCAACCCTTATGGAAACATCTATAGACATGTGGAGGCACTAAGATCTAGACTCAACATGAATTATCATCACAAGATCCATGAAGATGATAACTACCATTTAAACCTAGCCAATGATAATGAAGTGGTTTAGAATTTAAAAATTTTAAAGGCACTTAGTGAGCAACAAGTTGTAAATTAGACCATAAAGGCATAATGATACTCAACAAGATGATGACACTCCTTAGAAAAGTAATAGACTCAAAGATATTATCCTTTAAGGGATCCCATTTTCAACACCTCCTTTTTCATCAACTACTGCTAGTTTAGTTGGACTAACAAATTAGGTAATCCAACCTTTTATGAACCAACATTACATTTTTCTATCAATTATGAGTCCCAACACAACTCACCAAATGCCTAGCCTTTCATGTCCCCTAAGCCATTATCTCTAACCTCAAAAGCACTAATGCAATAAACATTTTCCACCCTAATTGGGTCTATATAGAGTCAATCATCCTTGGGATCCCTTATTATTTTTGGTATCCCTATTAATATAGTCACCACTTTATAAACTTTAGATGCTCTACTAATTCCCATTGCCCCAATTAGTAGTCAATAAATCCTAATAATTAGTGTTACATTATCTAATACCCTAAATTCTAGCCCATAAATTATTTTGGCCTCTATAATTCCAATTCCTCTTATTGATATGAATGATTATACAACCCATATGACCCCAAGAGAAATCATTTCAATCTTTAGTGGCTCTTCCATCTCAATTCTTTCCACTCCCATGGGCAGCCCACTAACCCCAAGCATAACTAGAGTGTATACAAGGCATGGCTTAGTGGCTCAGGATCCATCAAGCTTCTCTCCTTAGAGTACCACTACCCAAGTATCTAATTCTCATTCTAGACCTGATCTAAACCTCAAACCACTATCTCCAAATCCCCCACTACTAAGTTCCCAAATTATTATTAGATCTTCTAAGAAATGTAGCATTACACCTATGATATCTCTCTCTTACCCCCCTTTAATATGATTATATCTCCATAAGATTCACACTTTTTATACCTATGTCATCTCTAATAATGGAAACTAATATCACATGTGTCATTGGTCCATCTATCTATAAAGCACAAAATCAAATCAGGTCTCATATTTCTCCTTCGGAATCTCCCTTTGTCATCCTTGATTTTTATCCCACTCATCCTCATCCATCTTACACCCCCATTAAAATTCTTATTTCATTAATTCCACTTCCCACCATCCCTCCAACATATACTTCATCTTCTTCCCCCTCAACTACTACCACCTCAAAAGCTTTTGGACCCATGTAAGGTAGAGGCTAGATTGATCCCCTATAGACTGAGAACTTACAAATACTAGAGATGTTATATCATGGATACCCTGAGATTCAAGTTAAATATTATAAGGATATAGGTCACATGAAAATGGTGATCTAATATAATTTAACCTAAGAGGGAAACTTAATGGTTTAGAAGACTGAGGAAGACATGTTCTCCCTAACTAGGAAGAAGAGGAAAACTAGAGAAGAGATAATTATTGAAGACCCAGTCTTAGTGGTTAGATCCTCCAATGAAATGACTAAAAATATCATTAATTAACTAAATGAGTAGGTGAAAACCTTAGATTCATAGGTGATGAGCACTTTCCCCATTAAATTAGTGGGCAAGGTAGATGGAGCTTTGTCTAACATGTTCACTGCTTTGGGGGAGATGATTGGGGCCTTTAAAAAAGTGAATTTACTATATGAAAAGGTAGAGGAATGCCTCTTTATGATAATTAAAATGGATTAAAAGATTAAAAATGTGGCAGTTATGATCATTAAGGGTATGTTTCCTTGGTTAAATATCATGTCGTTAATGGACCTCATTTTATATCAGACCTTTACAAGAGACATGAGGACTTCACTAGAAGAGTGGTTGAGAGACATGAAGGTATCAATTGCACCTTTAGAGAAGAATAAATATAAGATGTTTTCATACTTCAAAGAGGTAAACATTACTAAACTCTTCCACCCAGATGGCACAATCATTATCAAGAATGAATTTTACGTCCACCTCCAAGGGTTAAGGTCTGTCAGGAAGATAAAAGTCAAAAAGTCCAATAAGGTCAGAGCCCAATACATCATGGATATTTCAACATAGACCACAGGTAGCATAATCAAGGTAAAATAAATCAAATTCTCATCATAATAACCTCATAATTCCCACATAAAACTACTAAATCATAGAGAGATCATATTCTGAGAGCCACCTATCAACTTACCTACGCTAGACTAAAAGGCCAACCTCATTGCTCAAACACTGATAGCCTATAAAGAGGCCCAAAATAAACTAAGTGTTAGTTCCCATACAAGCTCTAGATAATAATAAATTATTATGTATATCTAAGTGGTCCTGAAGTGGGAATATTATGTCCATAATTTGGACCCCTACTTTATCTTGTCTCTTTTAAGTATATTATGTTGTAATTGACTTAATCTTAACATATATGATTGGGATTTTGTGATCTTAGGTTTTAGGTCTCATCTCTTATATATTATACTTTGTAACCTATTTTAAATTTCATATGTATGTTAATATAAAACATATAGAATGCATAAACTTGCATAAGTTTTCATTATTGTTGTGTAATATTTATAGAAGCCTTCCAATCCTTTCATGGTGAAGTGGTGATTATTGGTGTTTGTATACAATGATATGAGCCTAATTTACTATGTACATCTTTAACTTGGATCATATATATGTTATTTTAATCAATTTTTGTGTCATTTCATGAATATGTAAACAACTATATGCAGAAGTGTGGTAACAATCTGATAGTTGTTCATCTTTAAAAGGATAATGTTATAGGAATGAGTATTTATATGGTTGCTTACAACCCTTTCCCTATCTAGTTTAGTTTGAGAATATATGAATTTAGCTATGTAGAGATAAATAATAGTTAGACTCATAGAGTTTTCCTAACCATCAACAGCCTTCATTTAATCTAATAATCTCTCTCTCTTGACTTGCCTTTATTTATTTTTTATGTTTATTTGATTCTGATGTCTCTTATGATTAAAGACCTATTTTATAGTCATCCACCTTGAATAACTAGGTTGATATTTGACTCCCAAGCCTATTATATTGTTTTATTAAAAATTTTGAGATTTATGTGGTGATGGTGCATTCTTTGAGAGAACCCAATACCTACAACTTTTTCCTTAGGTTGCACCAGCAGTAGTCATAAAATGAGAGAATGAGATCCCCTTTATTTTTTTAGTCCTTGGGATTCCCAATATCATAGGTATATTTAGAGACATAAGTAGATATAAATTAGAGCTAGGAGGGCCATTTTATCATTAAAATGTTGTAATGTGTGCAAGAGTTACCATCCTTGGGATATTCACTTATCACAATCCTCCCCAATGTATCACTAGGTCTAAGTCTAACTATGTTCTATTTGTATCCCCACCATTAAGAACATTCATAAGGCTTAGGAATATCATGTAGATACCTATAAATTTTTTAATTCAATCTATTTTCCTATTTTCACAACCTAACCCATCCTAGTGTCCTAATCCTCTCCCTATTATATCAATGGATTTTTTAGTCAAATTTTCCATATATATCATCAGAGACATCCATGAATTTACAAGGAACCCTAAGATATACCTACCACACTTCACACCCAATTGGGGATGTATATTTGAAGATAAAGTCACTTCCTATAAGACAACCCTTAAACTCTTGAATGTTAAACATGAGTATGTAGCATGTAAGATTTTATCTTATAGGACACTACTTATGACTAGTTCATGAACCTCCCTAAGGATTTCATCATTAGTTGGGACCAGTTTAGTAACACTTTCCTATCATAATTCAAACAAGTTATAGATCCTATTGTTCTATATCAATAATTAGCCATCATGAGAAGGGAAGCCAAAGAGCCCATTAGAGCCTTTAATGCTAGATTTCAAAATATGTATAGTTGAATAACAATCCTATACAAACTAAATGGTTGGTTGGATTTTGAAATGTATAATAATGATTTGTATCACTTTATAATTATGTTTGTATTAATATATCTCACCATAGTAGACTTACCACTACCATATTTTGAGGATATTAAGGTAAATATATAATTAAATCCCCAAATCTAGATGATGCCCGATATTCCCAATATCATTCTTAGTATGCCTACCTTGAATCTTATCCCCAGTGTGAATTAGAATATACCAATGCCTAACCTAGTACTTGTGATTAACCAAATACCCTTCAATTAAGCTACACCTAACCAACATCTAGGTTTCCATGGCCGTACTAATGGTGAGGTTGCACCCCAAGTTCATAACCAATATTTAGTTCCTATTATCAATAATGTCTAAAGTTTGCCCTAAGAATATATCAATAGTGATTTGGATTCCATTTAATACATTATGTAAAAACTTAACAATGACTTCTTAGGGCTCTAGAGACAGATGAGAAATACTAGTGGAGAATGTTTCAATAGGAACTTTGCATACCAAAGATATAACCATCCATTTAGTCATTCTAATAACTAGATTGAGATTTCACCTAATAATTTTCCCAAGATAAATATCTATGAATTAGCCTTGCCAAATTGGTATAGAGTACATAACACTACCCAACATGAGGATTTGGATTGCTTATGTTTTGCACTACCTTTAGCATCTTCCAGAGGAAGATGGATGAATATGAAGTGGTACCAAACCACCAAATATCCACCAACTTTGTTGATGCCCATAGAACATTAAGATATTTGAGTACTTCCATAGTACTAGATACCCTGAAATTATTCTAGCCAGGAAGATAATGAACCTTAGGAAATCACTAATGAGATACATGATTTTCAATAATACCATAAAAATAAATACGCATTGAGGAATAAAATGCAATGTGAATCCATCATGATGTCCACTTCTCTAAATAATGGTGCTACCCCTCTAGATCCTAAATCTAATAATGATCCCCCACCCCTAAAAGGTAATGACCAATGGCATCATGTAGAGTCATGGCATATCCCTAGTAAGACCAGATATAACATAGTGGAAAATATGAAGAATATCAAGGAAAATATCACACTGCAAGCTATTTCAAATCACTAAGCATCATGATCTTATTTTAAAATATTTGATTGATAAACCATTCCAACCCAAATAGAATGTAGCACACACCAATTTAGTGATACATAGGAATAAAGTTGAGTTTCCTCCATTCTTACTCATAGTATGCATATTTGGGAAGAACTTGCATAACTTCTTATTTGATTTGGGAGCCTCAGTAAACATCATGCCTAATATAATTTGTAAAAGGTTTGGACTAACCCCATTCAAGTTTGAAAAAATAGTGTCTAATTAGATAGTCTTGAGGTCAAATCCATAAGTGAGATCTTCAACTTCCATATGAATTTTGAATCTAAACCTAGAGTCTAATAGTTTATATAATTCCAAGTGGTCAAAATCCCTAAGGCATATGTAATGTTATTAAGTAGAGATTAGTCTAAAACCTTAAACAAGTACATGGCCATAGACGTTTCGTATATGTGGCTATTTTGAAGAGGCATAGATAATAAGATATAAATCATTAGAGAACCTCCTATGAATCATATTATCACTAAATACAATTCCATAAATGAAAAGTTTAACATAGTGTCAACTGACATTGGTATTGATACCCTATTTATGGAACTTACCAATGATCAAACTGATAAGACCTTTTAAGTTGTTAGGCTTATGGTCACTCTATTTTGATGGGGCCTACTCAAAATAAGGTCATGTAGCATGCATTTTGTTGATTACCCAATAAATAAAATGACAATTAGATACTTATAGTCTATGGTTTCCTTATAGTAATAATATCATATAGTACAAAGCCTTGATTCTAGCCTTACAAATTTCCATAAAACATAAGGTTAAGGAACTGCAAGTATTTAGAGATTCTAAGCTAGTAGTCAACTATGTTAGGATCAAGTTATAATGCAAGTTATCTTATCTAAATAAATACAAGCACCAAACATGGGACTTAATCAAAACATTAAATGCATTCAATGTGATCCACATTCTTAGAGAGGAAAACTAGGTCATATACTCTTTAGCAAAATCTGTTACAAATCTAGCTCTGATAGATGACTCTGAGCTACAACATCTCTCCATATAACTATCACCTTGTCCTTCAGTCCTAGATAATGTTGATAACTTCCAAGTTTTCAATGATGATTGCCATATCTTATATTTCTTAATCAACTTGGGGTTATTGTTTCTCATATCATAAATGAGATAGAAAGGGAAGCCACTTTAATAATGATTATGATGAAGATAAAATCATGAATTTTAAATAAAATCGCATCCAAAAAGTCATGATCTCCCTTGAAATGATATTTGACTCAGACAAATCAACTGACATGATTGAGAAACTAGTCTATGAGGATTAAGGCTCTAAGACTATCAAATTAAGGTAAGTCAATGATCCTAAAATTATCAATATTGGTCCCAATTGTACAAATATTGAGATAGAAGAGCTTAAATGGTTACTTATGCGATATAAATATGTGATTATTTAGACTTATTATAACCTTAAGGTCTTTTATCCTAACGTGATAATGCACACCATCCCACCTAATCAAGTTTGAAATATTTTTAGACAAATACAATGACCTTTGATCCCATTTTAGAGCCTCTCATCCATAAAGAGGTCCATAATTTACTTTTTGTTGGGATTATTTTCCCAATCTGACATTCTACATGGATGGCCAATCTAGTACATGTTCATAATAAAAATGGGGAAATTTGACATTGTGTATATTTTAGGAATATAAACCAAGCCTTTGATAAATATGATTACCCCCTATCATCCCTAGATGAAGTGATTTAGATGGTGAGTGGCTCCCAAATGATGTCTATCTTAGATTCTTAGGATATAACGAAGTCTTAATCAACCACAAAGATAGGTTCAAGGCTACATGCACCACCAACTGGGGCACCTTTGCCTAAAAAATGAAAACCATTTATATTAATTAATGTTGGGGCCACATTCGAAAGATCCATGGACCTCACTTTTCAAGGTCTAATCAAAAAATGCATAACAATTTATATGGGTGACCAAACTATTTTCTCAAAATATAAGTTTGATCATGTTGATCACTTATATAAATTATTTTAAATGTGTAAAGGTATGATATCTCCCTCAACCCAAATAAAAGAATATTTGGGGTCAGTGAAGGTAAGCTTATTGGACACATAATCACAAAGGAAGGCATCTTCATTGATCCTGAACAAGCTAGTGTTATTTCTAAGATACCTCTCCCTAACAACAAAAAATAATTGAAATCCTTATTTGGTAACTTTGTGCCTAAATTTATATTTGCTTTTGTTGAGATTATTAAACCTTTGAATGCTATGTTGAAACAAGAAGCAAAATTTGAGTGGACTCCTCAATCCAAAACTATCTTCCAAGATATTAAAAACATTATTATACAAACACATGTTCTGATCAGTCTAGATTGAATGAAATAATTCCACCTCTACTCTTTTACTTTTGAACATACTATAAATTTTTTACTCACAATTTTTTTTTATAAAGGATAAAACCATATAGCCTTCATGAGCATCAACCTAAAAGATGCATAATTTAATAACACCACTCTTGATAAGCATGATTATGTTTTGGTGAAAGTTGTGAATAAGTTCTTCTAAAATAAGGTTCATGTCATTGTGCCTGACCCTACAATAAAACTCATGATGGGATAAAATGAGCTTGGTGAACATAGAGGCCAATGGATGGCTAAGTTGAAATAATATGAGTAAGAGATTAAACTAGCCAAAATCGTGAGATGCCAAGGTCCCATAGAGATAATGACATAAATTGATCCCAAAATCACTATGGTACAACTATATCATGAAAAGATGACAAGCCATATTGGTATGATCTAATTTTTCATTGCCTCTTATATGTAAAACCTCCCCCAAAATTAAGTAGACAAAAATGGAGAGCCCTTCAACTGAAAGAACCCCACTACATTTTGAATAAATGATTGCTCTATTACAATAATTATGAAGGCATATATATGTGATGTCTATCTATATAAAATGTTAAATATTTATGACCAACTTCCATGAGAAATTGGGTAGTGTCCATCATTCAAGAAATATGATAGCTCATAAAATTCTATGAGTTGGGTATTATTGACCAACCATATTTAAGGATGCATATAATTAAATTTGAGAATTCCATGAGTGCCATAATTTCCCCAAGAAATATATTGATTTTGTGATGTTAGTCCAACCTATGATTAAATAATATCCATTTTCCCAATGGGGACTAGATTTTGTTAGGGTCATCAACCCCAACTCTTCACCTAGTCATTTTGTGATCTTCGATGAGATTTTATGCTCTTAGATGGTGGATATCATCTCTTACATATATTAATTTGTAACAAATTTTAAAGGTTTCATTTATCTTAATATAAAACACATGGAATGCAAAAACTTTCAAAAGTGTTTATTGTTTTATGTAATATTTATGTAAACCTTCACATCCTTTCATGGTATGATTATCCATGTTTGTAGATAATAATATGAGTTTGAGTTACTATGTATGTGTTTAATTAGGATGATTTATATGTTATTATAATCATTTTTTTATGGATTTTCATGATTATTTAAATAACTATATGCAAAAGTGTGTTGATAATCTGATAGTTGTTCATCTTATAAAGGACAATGTGAGTATTTGTATTTTTTATTAGATGACTTGCCATGTCTATTTTAGTTTGAGTGTTTTTGAGGTAATCTATGTAGAGGTAAACCATAGTCAGACTTGTAGAGTTTCCCCAATAATTAGTAACCTTCATTTGATCTGAGAATATTTCTCTCTTGCATTTTCTTTCTTTCCTTTTGATGTTTTTTTTTCTAATCTATATCTTATGCTTAGAGACTTATTTTATAGTTATTCACCTTGAATAATCAGAGTGATGTTATACTCCCAAGCCTAGTGTATTTTTTTATTAAAAATTTTGAGCTCCCTATGGTGATAGTGCATGCCTTGATATCTATTCTACACATGTTACACAAGAGATCTCAATAAATACAAATTGTGCCTTGGGTTGTACCAGTAACAATCCTAAAATGAGAGGGCAAGAACCCCTTTATTTTTTTTGTCCTTAGGATACCTAATGTCATGGATATATTTAGATACATTAATTGAGTTTCTAACTTATTATTGATGAATTTGTGTGTACTTACTAAGTAAATCAATAATGTTAGATTTTGTCTCTTGAGGAAACCCACTACCTAAAGAGTTTGAGGAGTGTTAATACCTAAAAGTGCATGAAATGAGATATTAGGGTGACAATCTTTAGATTCATCCTTTGGATATCCCATACCCTCACTTGGTTCCTCATCATCTTTTCCACCTACATTGGAACACTCAATGTATAACAACTTGTTTTTATCACATTTATGTCCCTTGCTCTATTTGTTGTCATAACCAAAACACAACCCTTTTACACACTTCTCTTCAATTTACTAAGGGGTCAATCTTGTAGGTTGAGGAAATTATTATGCTATATAACTTCGTTTGTGGACATTAGTGAAATCAATTCATTTAACCAAATCTTCTTTGTTTTCCTTGTCCATTAATGGTATGGTTTTAGATATTAAAGTTGGTTTAAACATGTGAACCTCAATTTGGATGTTATCCTTGAGCCCACACAAAAACAAGTTAGTCATTTTATCCTCATTAATGTAATCCATGTGTAAGGATAGATTCTAGAATTATTGAATATAATCCTTCATAGTATATATTTGTCCCATATTTGCTTACTGACATAACTAGTTTTTTGAGATGTTGATGTAATAATACATCTAAAACTCCTAAGTAAATCCTAACCAGGAAATAGGAAGTCCTTTATTTTTATTTTGAGCACACAACCACCTATACCAAATGAATTGCTCAAGTTCTAGATACAAATATTCCATGACCACATTTTGTACAAATGGGGTCTAATGTAGATCAAGTAATTTTTCTATTTGATTGATCTAAGTGAATGGATACTTACCATCAAAAAATTTCACCTCCACTTTTGGCATCATGTGCTTCAAAAAGTTATTAGAGTTGTGATTTTTCTAATTTGGAGAATACAAATGGACTGGTGGAATATTATTTTGTAGAAGTTGAGCTATAAGACTAGTTAACTACCCACTGATAGTTGCTAATTGATTCATCACAACATCGATGTTCCCTCTTACCTTCGTGAAGTCCCTTTTTATCACATTGAGATCATCTTTCTTCACCATGCTTTGCATATTTGACTAAATTTGGTAAACTACCTCAGAAAATGAAGGATCTAATGTTTATACTTCATGTTATCCTTGTAAGGAGTTTTTGGAGTGTCTTTCCCTTTCTGCAGTCACAAATATTGGGATGAACCATGTACAAACCATAGGATGGAGGGTTTTAGGCCCAAAAAAAAGTGTATCAAAAAAATTTACCATTGTGATCATCTCATAAATATGAATTAAACAACAATTAATTTTCATAAAGGTGTGAAAAAAATCCAAACTACCTTTTTTCAAAAAATAGACTTCAAATAATACTATAGTGAAAAAATATTTTTTTTCTAATCGTAAGTTAGGTTTTTTGATCCTTCAACTCTCAGGATAAATGCAATACTAGTAGAAACTTTCCCAAATCAATGCTCTAATACCATTTGTAATGAAATTACTTAGATGTTTCACCACAATGGAATAATATATCACATAATTAAGAGTATAATAAGTAGATCCATAAAAATAATTGATAAAATATTATTATACTTGATAAATATGATTGAGCCACTTTGAGGGGGAAACCTCCACAACAATGTAATAAGATTAAAATTAAAAATATGATGATAAATAACTATCCACTACATATTATGTATACTTTACTTAGCCATGCTTATTACATAGATCAACCTTATAAGAACATAGAGAAATGGGGTAATTATTATTGGAAATAATGGATCATTGATTGGCACATTTGATAGCGATAATCAAAGAAATAAGGAGGGATAATATTTTGGTAGGATAAATCAAGGCAATGGAAGTGAGAAGGAAGTGATTATGGGATAGAAACTTTCATGGTGTTAATTCTAATGTGGGTAAATAAAAATCACACTCACAGAGGATAAATAGTGTTAAGACGACTGATGCAAAGCGTGATAGTGTTTTTAGGGGTAAGGATATCCTCTTTTCAAATTACAAAAATGTTTCAAACCTTATTCATAAATGTCATAAGTTTTGAAAAGATTTTATTATTCACTCAAACCCTAATTTTTCCATTGATTTAATCCAATGACAAGTCCTTCCAACTATAGCAGAGGATAAAGGTAACATAGAGGCAACATCCAAATAATCTATAAAAATCAAAACTAGGGCACAAGCTAAATATATGTCATCAACTTCAAGAGAGTTTGATAACTTTATGATTGGAGATATCCCAATTCCTTTGGTAAAAGAGGTGATGGCTTTCTACATTTTGGAGGAGGAGGAAGATGATTTTGGATAATAAATGAAGTGAACCTCAATAGTAGGTAGGTTTTTAGTTAGAATACCTTTATTTAAAAATAATTTAACTTATTCAGATACCACTTGGAAATAAATTTATTTTCTTTTGGTGACTTTGTTGGCAAGAGGTTTGTTTCTAATTAAATTTTAGTCAATAGAGGACCATGAGCAGGTTTGGAAGAATGGTCCCTATTCTATGGTAGGGTGGGCCTATGTATTTTTCATTGGAAACCTTTCTTTGAACCCATAGTGGAATATATTGATAATATCCCCATTTAGATTTATCTTCATAACATTTTTATGGGTTTCAGATCCCCATGAAATATTTAAATAGTTGGTAGAAAAGGTCAGGGTTTTTGTGAAAATTGACCTTGAAGTAAATGGATCTCACTCTCCTTTTTCAAGGACTTGAATTTTTTTGGACACTCCAAAACCTACAATCCAATACATTTAGATTTATTCAAAGGAGGGGATTTGGCTTCAACATGCAGATTTTGAAGGGTTTCCCTTCAGATGCAAATTTATGAAATTGTTAAAGATTTTTGGATAAAACTATGTCATTTTTTTTAAATCAAAATTTTAACTCACACTCCTTAAAACATCATTTGGATGAAATAATAAAATTGGTCCCAAAATTGCATTTTTTCCATCACTCAAGATGGCTAGTTTTTCAAATAAGCATGCCAAAAATGGATTTTGGTGGAAACTCTTTCCCCTACTCACCCTTGCATGATTTCTAGACCTAATGAGCAATTTAATATTGAAGAATGTAATAATGGATGAAAGAAACAAATTTATTGTGTTAATAAAGTGTAATCACCTAAAAGTGGTATTTGAGTGCTAAGAGTGCTACTTGAGATAACTTATTCCTAACTTAGCCATAGACTTATCCTAGAGCCTTTTATCACACTTTTATGGACTTTGTGTGGACCACAGGCATCCCTAGTTAGCTAAAAAATAGTCTCATACTCTCGTTTCTTGATCTTAGCCCTTTATGCCTAGAAACCTACCAGCTAGACATTAGTGCCACATTAAGGACACTAAATACATGTGGCGCTAGTGTCCCCAAAATGGAACTAATGTCCTTTACCCTATCTTTCTTGAACATATATATTTTCAAAAGTAAAGCCCTCCTAAGGTTAGCCTAAGCATATTTTATTATCTGCACAATCTATAGATCACTATAAATACATGACTTTTATACCTCTATCCACTATATGAAAATTAGATGCAAAATACATATTCAAACATGAAACAAGTTGAGCAAAATCAATGTTATTAATCCCTATTCTATCCTACTTCTTCATATTGTCTAAAGCTACCCTAAGCTCACATTTTCTAGATTTCCAATCTCAAGCACACTAAAGGAATTCAATACCATTATCATTATACAATCACTTGCACTTACATCATCACTTAGGTGGGAAGAACTATATTGGGTTGATTTGTCCTTAGAGCATTGGTATGCAGGAAACTCTCTTCACAACTAGGTGTTGAGGATGTCCATCCTATCCTACTATTGAACACACTTTTTATCTTGTGCCTTAATTTCAAGGATTATTAGGTTTTGCATCATAAATTATCTATTACAAACACAATTTAGAGTTTCAAACTTTTTTCACATAAGAACAGAACCCAGAAACATAGTTGCAAGTGCACCTAAAATTTTAGAGTAGTCCTGCATAGAGGACACTAGTGCTATTTTTAAGACACTAGAGCCATATGGTACTATTTTCCAAGTTTGGTGCTACTATCTAAGAGGGGTTTTAACATAGGAACATGGTTGATGACACTTAAACTTGTTTGTTTCTTAGTTTTTAGCACTCAAATCTTCTACATCAGGTGTTTTCCAGATAAGTCTTTATTTGCACATATTTATTACTATTTTTAGAAATTCAAAGATATTAAAGATCTATATCAAATCATTGGTTATTTACTACATATTATTTCACTAATTTATACTACTCATATTTTTAAGCAAACATAGGATTTACATAGCTAAACCCTAAAAGGTTAAAACAAAAAGGATAGGCACCATGCAACAAATAAGGAGGTGTTCATCAAAAGACTGAGCCTATGAGGGATCCAATTAGGAGAATCAAAGAGGAAAAATGTGTGGATGAATTATTGGACCAACAATCCAATGACTTATCCTTGAATTAGAGGAAAATTATTCTCAACATTGCAAATAAATAGCTACCAGAGGTTTTCTCAGCATTTCTTAGAGGAAATCATTGTTATCTAAACTAAATTATGGAACTCTAAGGCATAGAAGAAGGAAAATTGAAGAAAATAGATTACAAATGGATGATTTAAACACCATTGGTGAGGTAACATAATAGACTATAGATTCCATTTTATCTCAAAAAGGAAGGAAGGTGCTTAGTGTTCACATCTAAGCCTTTCCCTATTGAATGGATGTATCAAGCTTGTTAATTTTCTTGTGAGTATATTAATGAGATTATAGATATTGTAATTATTTTAGGAGGATAATTTTTTTCTTATTCTGGCCTTTTCAATTTTTCTTGGCTCGTTGATTGTAATTCAAATATCTTTTAGCATATTTTTTTCACTTTCAATTTTAATATGAGGCGAAGGACCCTCACAACCCTCATTATCAATTAAAAAAACATAGATAAATGTGACAAAATAATATGAAAGGTATGTAATCTACAAATCAACCACACATATCCATAGACACACTATAGGTTAAGGGGGTAGCAGGGTAGCAACCCGGTTACCATGAGTTAACTTCCCAATTGATATAGATTACCTAAAAATTACTATAGATTGCATGTTTCTTCAACATTTTTTTTATCTTTTAAACATGAAGGTATATTTGCAATTATTCATTTCAACATTAGTAATACTATATGACATAATCATTAAATTTTAATTCTTTTTTTATAAATCATAGACTTTATACCAAAACTATAAATATATGCAACATAAGGGAAGTTTATATTATTAAGCATGGATAAGAGCTATAATAATGGCCAATGAAATGGGTTTATAGGATAATAATATGTGATATGAATGTCATTTCTTGGCGTCATAAGGACCCCCTTATTTTTAACCTTCTTTTCTAAGAAAATAAATTTAAATTGAAAAATCAAACTTCCTTACCTTTCCAAGTTTCAAGCACAAAAAACCCATTAATAGCCATTGAAGGTTTTCAAGACTCAAATCAATTTATTTCAAAAAAAACTATGAAGATTTAAATAAGTCCCAAGGTACCCCCTTCTTCCCTAAATGTTTTTGTGAACCATGAAATCATCGCCACTTCAATTTCAGAGTTGAGGACTTGGAGGCAACTATTAATCACCACTATATAAGCTTTGCACCTAAATGCCTTCTTCCTTCATGTGGGATCTCAAAATATCATTGAGATGTGTCATGAATATTTGGATTTAAATTCACCCAATTTTGTGTTTCCATTGATGAATCTTGATTTAGAAACATTCTTAAAGCACATATTTCTATACATGGCCTCACCAAGGATGGTTGGCCAAGGTTCTGAGGTATGAATAGGAAGGACTAAATTTTTTTCCTTCCCTCTCAAACCTCCTTTCTCTTTTCTTATATTTTTTTATCAATCTTGGTTGAATGATAAATCCTTTATAGGAATTCATAAGGATATTTAGGGCTTTAGTGATCTAGGATAATCAAATAGTAGGGATGGGACATATCCAATAGTGGAGATCAAGTGATTCATTTTATAAGGGATAGCATAGGATACTTTAGGCCCATTTTAAGTTCACAAGATAATTTTGTGTCTTTATAATTACCTCCTTTAAAAAAATTTATAAACTTGGAATTAAAATTCTAGTTATGACTTAATTTGCAAATCCAACCCCTTTTGATTGGCTGAAACCATCTAGGATTTTATGTGAACCCCATTGAGTGTAAGAGTGTGTCATTAAACAATCAACCATGTCAAACCATTCCTATATTAACTACGATCCTAAACTGAGACCACAAGGGCCATGGGGCCCACTAGGCTTGTTGAGATTATGTAGGCCATCCAAGTCATAATTGGTTGGTTAGTGCAGGAAAGGTCAGCATGGGCATTGTGATAACCATGTAACCACTTGTACATTAGTAACAACACCTAATGTTCCATGTGTCACACTTTAGTGGACACTTTTAGCATTTTAGGTCACCTTATGTGTGTAGTAAACATACTTCAGAAAATGGCCTATATTTGTATGGGTTTATTCATGTGAAATTGTGGGCATGATAAGAATATTATATTTTTTAGTGGTTTTGAGTATTTGGTAATGAGTCTCTTACAAGTAATTATCTATAGAAAACTATAGAATTTATCACTAATAAAATTTGAGATTGAAAATTTTATATGACTAAACTAATTGTAATATATATTATTGTAGCATGGTGGGTTCATATTTGGACTTCCACCTCTTGAATGTAGTGTAATTTCATATGTAAATATATCTATTCTTCATTTTCTTTTGGTTTCAATTCCTCCTAATACTTTTCCATGAATAATTGATTAATATTTGTGATGATATGCAAGTAGAAAGTGTTACTGCAACCTTTGTGATGATTTTTTATTCCTCACTTTTTTAGTGATAGAATTATCTTTTATTCATAATTTTCCATGTCAAGAACAATAACTTTTTAAAACACATGGCCTCACCAAGGATGGTTGACCAAGGTTCTGTGGTATGAATGGGAAGGACTAAAAGCTATTCCTTCCCTCCCAAACCTCCTTTCTCTTTTCTTATAGATTTTTCTCAATATTGGTTAATGAGAAATCCTTTATAGGAATTCATAAGGATATTTAGGGCTTTAGTGATCTAGGACAATCGAATAGTAGGGATGGGCCATATCCAATAGTAGAGATCAAGTGCTTCATTCTCTAAGGGCCAACATAGGATACTTTAGGCCCCTTTTAAGGTCACAAGAGAATTTGGTGACTTAATAATCATCTCCTTTTAAAAATTAATTGAACTTGGAATTAAAATTCTAATTATGATTTAATTTGTAAATCCAAACCTTTTTTATTGGTTTAGACCATATAAGATTTTGTGTGAACCCTATTGAATGCAGGAGTGTATCATTTGACAATCGACCATGTCAGACCATTCCTATATTAACTGAGCCTAAATTAAGACCACAAGGGCCATGGGTTCCACTAGGATTGTTGAAGTTATGTAGGCCATCGAAGTCATAGTGGGTTGGTTAATGTAGGAAAGGTCAACATGTGCATTATGACAACCATACAACCAATTATAAATTAGTAATAACATGTAATGTTCCATATGGTGCACTTTAGTAGACACTTGTATCATTTTGGGTCACCTTATGTGTGTAGTAAACATACTTTAAAAAATGGCTTGTATTTATATGGATTTATTCATGTGAAATTGTGGGCATGACAAGAATATTATAGTTTTTTATGGTTTTGAATATTTGGTGATGAGTCTCTTACAATTAATTATCTATGGAAAACTATAGAATTTATCACTGATAAAAGTTGTGATTGAGAATGTTATAGGACTAAACTAATTGAAATATAGATTATTGTATCATGGTGGGTTCATATTTGGACTTCCACCTCTTGAAAATAATGTAATTTCATATGTAAATCTATCTATTATTCATTGTCTTTTGTTTTCACTTCATCCTAATACTTTTCCATGAATAACTGATTAATATTTGTGATGATATGCAAGTAACAAGTGTTATTGCAACCTTTGTAACGATTTTTTCTTCCTCACTTTTTTTTGTAATAGAATTATATTTTATTAATAATTTTTCATGTCAAGAACAAGAATTTAATTTATAAACCATATTAGTAAAAAATAAGACATAATAACTTTACATATAAAGACGTCATACACATACAAGTACTCAAAATGAGATATTTCACTAATAAACATAAATATATTAACCAAAAAAAGGGATATACAATGAATAAGTTTGAAAATAATATAATTTTGTACATCAATACCAAGGATCAAGGAGTGATCCTTATTTCTCTTAAATAATTGTATATATGTCAACTTGATTGATCACCCATAAATGACACAAAGGTTCATTTTATAAGAAGAGTAAGAAGTAAGTGGGAGATGATTATTGATGGAGTAGAAATTGAAATCATTCCATAAATACACCTATCTCTTCTCAAACATGTAAGGATACCTTCCACATTAAATGTGCCTTTAACAATATTGTGCACATAACACATCACATCTAGATAACAAAACTAATTAAGATGGACTTCACATTAAATGTGAATATGACATACATCAATATTCTAATGAATACAAAGTTTAAGAATTTTAAATATATCATTCTATTAATTTTCATATATTTTAATCAAGTATATTGAGGTGTTGACTCATATGTTTATTTCTGGTACAATATCTCATAAATTTATCTATTTTGGATAGATTGTGAGACCAATATTTGATTCAAAATATTCTAACATTTCTTAACATAACTTCAATCATTATCTTTATTTAAAATGAGTAATAAAATTAAAATTTTCATGAGATAGTGGCTAAAAATGCTTAGTAATTATACATTTTTTCCCAGAAGACTCGTATGGATTAATCCAATGTGAACAAATGCTCATAGAAAAAATTACGAACTTATTTATAATTTATTGATAATTTAAATAAAATGTCACAACATTAGTGCTATTTTGTATGAATAGAGTTTTGTTATGTGTAGTGTTATTCCATTACAAGTTTCATTGGATTTAATACAACCATTATCGTGAATCTATGTAAATAATATTAGCATATAACTTTTTGTGAATTCTAAGTATAATGATTTATTTATTCAAGGCAAAGGCAATAAATTGCCCAATTCTTATTATTAACTGGTGGGTATTGTTATTTTTGCATTAAGCTATTATTATAAGTTGTTCCCATTTATTAACCAATAAGGTAATCTTGATGTAGATATGTGGAAATAATGTTCCTATGTTTGAAGGTGGTTTTTTTTAATGTTTCCTAGTTAGCACTAAAGACTAAATGGTGGCTTGGCATGCAATGAATTAGGTGATTGTATTTCATTTAATTTTTCCTTGATTCCTTTTGAAATATAAAATATGTGTTAGCCATTTAGCGAGGCAAATATAGGATGTATGTCAAGTGAGAGCATGTGAGGGATGATGAACAAAGGGAAAATGTGCTTTTGTAGGCAGCAGCGGATCTAGGGTGAAGTTGTGCAAGGAAGGCTTTAATTTATGCTTGTGTTTGTTGGTGACCTATGGACCCTCAAAATCATCATAGTTTTAAGTTCAAAACCATTTATCTTATTCCATTTATTATGGCATGTGATAAGCTAACGATTGCATTGTATTTTAGAAATTGATGCTTTATTGTTATTTTTTAGGGTTTATGTTTATAGAGCATGTAGCGATGTGTATTTTGGTAAGGTTATTCAATATTTTTGTAGTTAGGGAAGAACCATATTTATCCATAGATCCATCCAAATAATCTTTCTAAGGAGAACATTCAATGGCCAAATGGCAACTAACAAGGAAACTAGGAAGAATAACATTTCAAGAAGCCTCAGTAAGACATGTAGGAATGGTGAATCCAAAAGCTTGAATATGTTGATAGATAAAGATATTTGGTGGGTTTAAGAACCCTCTGTATTGTCCCTTATGTGGCATTTTGAGTACCTAAAAACCTAAGTATTAATATCATGATCCTTGGACACCAAAGCCAAAGCTGACCATTGGAATCCTTCTTCATCATTGTCATCAACATCATCCAAATCCTCAAATCCCAACACAACAAAGACCAGTCCATCACCCCTATTTTTAAAAACTTATGCAAGGATTTGTTGTTTGTGGGTTACTTTTCATAATCCATTATCAGGAAAAAAATATGATTTATGTGTTATTAATATCTTCAATATTATATACATAAGATTATAATCTAAATTTTCTAAAATTAATTTTTTAACTAATTTTCAAAGGTTTTTGTTTTTCTTTGTTGTGAGCATTATACACTATTTCAACAATGGATTTTGTCTAGTAAAAAATCCCACCTAGTCTTTGGAGTAGGAAATAAATAGATGAATTAGATAGGCATGAAACAAGAGTTGCCTCATATTTGTCATTGTAATCATGCATATAGTGCTCTACATGATGAATCATTTAACCTGCACTTAGGTTGTATATTGACGATGGCCATTTGATTTTTAGTTGAACAAATTGAAACCCAAAAATATATTTGATGTGGATAGATACGCAAGAGCAATGACCCATATATTAAATGAAGAAAATGCAAAGCAAGCTAACACTGGTTTGTACAAAATCTTGCATCAATGATATTAATAAAAAGAAATAAATAATAAATAGATAAGCACTCTTTGTAGAATCACACTATGTTGATTGTTTAATAAAATTATATACATATCAAACATTGTGATTTCTAATTTGACTAATACAAGGGCTTGATGAATATATTACCATCTATCATCTATCTAGTAATGTCAATAGTCCATCTGTTATACATTTTCCTAAAATTCTATGATCTGAGTTTTATGGCATGATTTGTATTAGGTAAAAAGGGAAAACTATTATTTTGCTTCCCACCCTAATGTGAACTGAATCATCAAAAAAAATAGTCTAGATATTAGCCAGTTAAAATGCAATGAACAGTGATGATTGTATGAATCTTTAGTTTATGGTTGTACTCTTATCATAATATATCATAAGTTATGCACATGGATAGTTGTAAGCTCTACAAATGTTAGTGTCATATATTTTTCATTTTCATCCCTATTTAAATTTTTATTCATAGAAAAATCTTTTTAGTTTATAATTTGTTTTTATGTAATTTTATTTGTAGTTTGTCTATTTTGAATCTTGAAATCTAATTTCAATTGGAATTATCATTTTAGCTTATTGTGAGCCATTAGGCAAAGTCAAATGGATTAGATATGGATATATGGCCAAGTACTCCTAGTGTAGTGTTTATGTGCTACTTTTTGTATTGTATTTCTATATCTCATAAAGTTACTTGTTTAGCATGTTTTAGTGCAGTAGTGAAGCCGTTGTGTTTTGGTATAGTATTCAAGCAGATGGAGTACTTACAAGAGTTGAAACAACTAGTAGTATTGAAGTGGCTCGACTACCTGGAACCAAAAAATTCTAAAGTTTATAATTTAATATTAGATTATATGAAAATGTTATAGTTTAGATTATATGGCAATGTTACAGTTTATTCAAATACCAAAAAGTACATTTCAATTTTAACATGCATCTATGTATTGCTGAGCATGGTCATTGATGTTAGGTTGTCACTGAGGTCAAAGAGAGCATGAGATACTAGTGTATTAATTAAAAATAAGTTTTGTTTGATATATTTATAGTGTGGTCATGTTTTAGAGACCTTATGGGGTGTTATGAGTACGTAAAGTGATTATGAACGTGAAAGGAATTCATTAGAGTAGTCATATGAGTGTCTAAGTTCAAGTAGTCACTTGGTAGACAAAGCTGAGTAAGTAGTTTGATGACATAATATTGCACACATGTGAAGGCTTCAGGATCATTTTGATAAATGGATGGATTCCTCTATGCAAGGTGATCATGTGGTTCAAATTTAAGGTCTAGACATTGAGCGTAGTAAAAGTTATAATAGTGCAAAGTTGGCCTCTCAGACAAAGTTCACTAAGTGTTGTTATATAAAATGTTAAATTTGGTAGCTTGAGTGTGGATTATGACACCCAATCCATAGGTCCATCTTACATGCTCTCATGACCCTTTTAGGCATCTTTTTTTAAATTCCCAATCATCTGTAGGTTTTTGAGACCTCATTCCAGCTTAGCTAGGACCCTTTTTACATGCTTATACCATCCCCTTAGGTCCCATACCCTCAAGACAATAGTGCCCAAGTTGGACTATAGCACTAGACACTAGGGTGTCCCATTTATAACACTCCTTTCCAATCACATTTTGAGCCTAGGTGACCATTTTTCCCTGACTCCTCTTCTTCATTGTGTCAGCCTAATGCAATTACATTTAACCCATGACCAACATATCTCTATAAAATCCCATTCAAAGTTTATTTAGAAGGGTTGAAAATTATTTTCAAAATAAATAAAGAATATAAGCAAGACCACCAAGGTAATTTTTCCTATTCTCTACATACAGCCAACCAATATAGCCACAAGCTCATTCAAACCCTCACACCAGTCTCTAACAACCTCAAACACACCAAGTTTAGCATTTTTTCATCTTCATTACACTATTTCACAAAGCACATCAAGTGGGAGAACTACATGGCTTGATCCCTCTTCAAAGTATTGGTATGTAGGTAGTGTGCCCACATAAGGGGTGTGGATACACGTTTAGTACATCTTACACACACTAACCCCCCTTCTTTCTCTAAGTTTTAATTCAAGTTCAAGCATAAACAAGACCTAGGGTTGGAGATTAAATCAGATCTACAAGGAGATTAATCAATATTCAACACTCAAAATTTCACAAGCAGACTAATAAAGTAATAACAGATAAAACCCAGAAAACTTAGATCTTTGTAACTAGTTTGAACAATAGCAACAGGACCTAGACTATAGCATCAGACCTCGAAGTGTCTTATTTTTAGTGATCCTATCCTTTCAATAAATGAAAGCTAGATCTTGATCTGTGACAGGATATCCAGTATTATTTTCTATCTCAGTCATCTTAGTTTAGTTTAAGCTAATTTATATTTCTCTTCATTTATTACTACTTTTAGAAAGGTTCAAATTATAATTAAATTATACAAATCAGTGGCTTAATTATTGCAATATTGTTTATTGATTTAATTAGCTCAGACCTTTAACTAAATTAGGAATAAGACACCAATATTCCCAAAATATTTAAATCATTTGGTGAACTTGACTTATTTCATTTGTGCATAAAACCATAGAAACCCTAGGGTAAATTCCTTGTTGATTTTTACAATATTTTTTTGATTTTTTTTACTTGCCTATTTAAATCATAAATTCAATTTAATTTTTAAAATTCCATAGTAATTTTTAAAAATTATTTTTTTTCCAAACCCTAGTTACACATACTAGGCCCCTTTAAATCACAATTTTTTTAATTTTTTATGATTATTTACTTGCGTATTTAAATCATAAATTTAATTTAAATTTTAAAATTCCATAGTAATTTTTTAAAAATTATTTTTCTTCCAACCCTAGTTGCATATACTAGGTCCCTTTTAATCAAGCATTTTCCAATAATTTTTTTGATTTTTTACTTGCATATTTAAATCATAAATTCACTTCAAATTTTACAATTCCATAGTAATTTTACAAATATTAATTTTTAAAACCCTAGTTGCATATACTAGGTCCCATGCTTTTGAGGTATCACCTTACATGTTTGTCAGCTTCGTATCCTTTTTATGCATATTCTAGTTCCTTGTTTAGATTATATATGTTTAATATTTTTCTTCCATTATTCAAGTTGTTTTCCTTATGCCACCTAAGCTCCTTGCATCTCTTCCTTCGAGATGAAGTGCAAGATTTAGTGGCAACCCTCTTGAATTCACCCAAATTCCTTCAACCCAACCATATACCCTGGATAAACAACTAGCTCAGGTTCCTATTATAGATCTTACACATGTAGATTACACAAATTTTCATGAGGATAACTTTGACAATAAACAAAATGAGAATAATAATGATGATACAAACACTAATGTTCATGATCCACCACATAAGACTCTTGATCCACTTCCACCTATTATTGATAATTAAGTTGTCCTCAACAAAGATTTGATCCTACAAAGTTTTTGAGAAAGACTCAAGGAACAGCCTTGAGATCATACTCTTATCTTACAATCTATCATGGAAATTAAAAAGGCTAAATAAGTTGAGTCTTCCATTCCTTTAGAGCAACTAGTTACAAATCACACTATGGAGGTAACTATGTCTCAATAACCCCCTATAATAGCCCAACTAACCTCTATTCCACCACTAGCTATAGCTAGTACATCTCTGTCTCCTAATGTGGCAGCCCTTGTGCAAGAGATAAAATCTCTTCAATCCAAGGTGATACATCTCAAGCAAGGTGCTTCTAGACCTACATAGGCCTTCAATTTTTTTTCTCTTCATACACCGTTGGCACGTCATAATACTTTGACACCCTTGCCATAAGGTTTTGTTCAACCCAAGCTCACTTTATATGATGGAAAGGGTGATCCAGAGACACATTTGAGAGTTTTTCATGTAGCATGCTTGGACTATGTGCCAAATGATTGGCTACTAACCAAGTTATTTCCATAGAGTTTAAAGGATTATGCTTTACAATGGGTCTATGGTCTACTGAATCAGTTAGTCAACACATTCAATCCTTTAGAAGACATTTTCTTAGCTCATTTCAGCATTAACATTGGTGATAAGGTTTCCTATGCCCAAGTTGCACAATAAAAACAAAGGTCAAATAAGCATATTACAGATTATGTTCTTCGATATAAGACTATTTTGGTTAAGATGATTAGCCCCATGGTTGATCAATATTTACAATATCTCTTCAAATAAATTATTTTACCAGCTTTGCATGAATCAATGATGTTCAAAATATTCTCTGAGTTATGTCATACACTAAAAAAAAGGAATTCAAACTCATTTCAATGGGAAATATTAAGTACTCATGTATAGCAGAAACAACAAACAAGATTAATAGCAAAGTCCCATACAAAGTAAAGTTCAATGATTACAAGAGTCAAAATCAACCAATAGTTAATGCGGCTTTAAAACCCCCTCAATGAGTGGTTTTATTTGTGCTTCCTCAACGAACCTTTACCAATCTACCAATTTCTCCAGCTAGAGTTTTACAGTAGCTTTTGGAATCTAATATCATATCTATCCCTCTTATTTAGTAATTTTATCTAATAAATCCTATTCCACGAGGATATGATTAGAATGAATTTTGTGATTTTCATAGGGCATCATGCCTCAAAATAAATAGATGCATCATTTTAAAACACAAGATATAATACTTGATAGATGAAAATGTTATTGATCTTGGCACTTTAGTTGAGACTCCTCAAGCAAAAAAAACATAGGATAAAGCTTTAAAAATATTCTTAGATCCTTTTCCATAGCATTTTAAATAAGATACAAAGGATACACCAGGTGTTCACCATGCACATCCTCCACCAGCTACATATAGGGCACCTTCAGTTGAGTCACATCCTCCAAGTAACATGATTGGTGTGTCTATTTCTAGAGTTATAGCTATACCTTTGATCTCCTTCTCAGAGCAGGAGATCATTGAGGATGATTTGGATTATCATGAACTCATTATCATAGCTTACATTCATAATCATCCTATTCGTTGTGTTCTCATAGATAATGGATCTAATGTAAATATGTGCACTATGACATTATTGTAGCATTTGGCATATTCAGAGTAGGATATTACCCTAATGGACATAGTTATCAGTGGATTTAATGGGCACACATAGAGTTCATTGGGTTAGATTTTACTTCCTCTATAGGTTGGTCCAACACATGTGGCCACACCATTTACTATTATTCCTAGTGTAGGAATTTTTGATATGTTATTTGGTTGACCATGGATTCTAAAGCTTCAAGAACTACCTTCTACAGTTCATAGATGCATGAAATTCATTCATGCTAATCAGGTTGTTATATTTGGTGGAGTTATATATGAGTTACCACTCCCCACTTTAGATCCATCTACTATTTTACAATCACCAATTTTAGTTTCTCTGCCAGTTATAGTTCTACCTCCAATTTAGATTCAGACACAGTCAAGGCCTTCCTTGCTACCATAGAGATTTCATACACTTCAATAGAGGCATCTTTTAGAGCAACCATGATTTTAAAATTCTAGATAGCTTCTAGCTATAGTGATCACACTCAGGGCAGTAACATTGACGTTTCATACCTCTACACATAGATCACATGTTCAGAGAGCTTCTCCTACTACAAGATGGGTCTCTAAAAGCCCTATAATTGCATTCACTTCTTAGAGTTACAGGAGGACCCTATAGTTAGTTTAAACTACATATATTTTAGATAATTTACAATATATAGAGATTTTAAAGTCACAGTCTCAGTCTTTCCATTCTGCTTCATGATCGTGCATGATCCCTTTCCTTGATATAAAACACCATCATAGGGAGTCTCCCATGAGACTCATCAGTTAGTATCTTTTCTTCTCAGTCTTAATTGTACATAGTCTTCTCATGATTTATTATACATATCAAATAACTCAAAAACATTCAAATATATTCCAAAATACCAAAAACATTTAAATATATGTCAAAATACAAAAAAATTCAAATAATTCAAAAACATAAAAACATTTCAATTGTATGCATCATCCATGCTTTACATTTATACTACCATGCTAGACTTACATGCTACTATTCTATGCTATTATTTGTCGATTTATCTATATTAACATGCTTCACTTGATCTTCTTTGAGTGTGTGTAGTGACATCCAGATCCTTGATTGCTTCACTCTACCCATTGAGGGGGCATCCTACTTCTACATTCAATACATACATCGATATATGTACCCCTTGGGGGTACCTTCTACATGACTATACCATCTATGTTATGTCATTTCTACACCACACATTCTAGTTATCATGTTGATGTACATTACTTACTAGCTTATATAGATTACTCTATCAACATTCACTAGTATATAGCACTTATGTATTTCTTAATATACCTAGTCTTGTACTCTATGTCTTTCATACTTTCATTTTTTGCTTTGATTAGTGAGATGCGATTGTATTTTTAGTATTTACATGCTTTCCTTTCTTGCTTTTTATAGCTAGATGTGATTACATTTCTCAATTCCTACTTTATTTCCTATATGTGCCTTAGGACATTTGCTAATGTCCTTTGTTTGTACTCTTCTATGTACTTGTGGCCCTTGTGCCAACCTTGTTTGTTTCAATTGTATGTCTATGTGGAATTTGAACATACCTTGTATACTTGCTTTCTAGTTTGAGTGACATGTGTCCATGTCCCTTATTTTCTTGGCCTCTTGACCACTCTTGTATGCTTCTTTCTTCTTGACTTATGTGTTTATTGCTTGATTACTTTTCAACTATTTGTAATGCCATGATCCACATCATGCATTATCTTGCTCTTTGGATGTCATGATGGACATCACATTATATCTCTCTTTGATAACTAACAACTAAAAACTAACATTTCCAGTTCCAATTCAGTACATTGCACATGTTATTATATTATTATATCTATCTAGGCATACCCCTATTTGATTTAACAATATCCAATACAAACCATGTTATATCTTGAGATATCTTGTCGATTATCATTGCTATATCATGTATTTCATAGCATAACACACATGTAGGGATATTTCTTCTAAGGGTAGTCATTACAAGGCCTTCATTCTTACTCTCAGAAGAGGGGCAATCAATAGGTGTTTTGTCACAAAGATCAAAGCTCTTACCAATCAAAAAATTAGTTTCTAGAACACTCAAAATAGCAATTAGAGGTCAAACAAGGTAGAATAGACTAAAAAAATAGTGATGATTTCAAAATAGTCTTAAATTTTAGCAAAGGAAAATAACATTAGACATTGACAATAGCATTAGACACTAGGGTGTCCTATTTTTGGTGTTCTTGTCCAAATAATAAAAACCCATATTTTCTAAAAATAGGTGGAAAGGTAAGCTTAGCTACAATTTTACACAAATAACCAGTTTAGATTCAATAGTTTTAGTACAAATTTTCTCAAAGAATCTAGATATAGGGGGCATCATGCATGACATGATGGTTCTCACTTCCAATTTTAGATAGGGTAGTTGGTATAACTTCCAAATCAGAATCCATGTTAAGACACTAGTGATTGGGGGTAATGTGTATAGCACATTGGTCTTTCTTTTCTTTCCAAGTTCAGGATATTACTTAGACATTCTCAATAGTTTCATGCCTTATTCTATATGTAGGTGATTGGCATCATTTTGGAGTGGCTTTCATACAAGCCTAACCTCCATATTTTTGAGTGGCTTCCACATAAGCCTATGGCCCAGTTTCAGAGTGGCTTTCATATAAGTATAATCTCCACCTTTTTTGAGTGGCCAAGATTAGCCTAGTTTCTAGTACACATCCAGTTATCAACGTCACATTGTCAGATTATAGAGCATTCATGGGCTTTAGGATCCATCTCATATGACACACATTCATACCGATATCAGTTTATAGATTCACTTCATGGGGCAATGATGGATCCAAAGGACTAGCTAACCTTTGTATTCTTGAGCCACCTACTTACAGGGATTAGACACATAGTCTAAACATCGATTAGCACATGCATGATCAGATAGCTTCACTTAGTGGGTGATGATGGAGTCAAAGGGCCAATGTTTACATTCTTGATCCATTCTTGAGGAATTGAGAACTCAAATTCATTTGTGATATTACTTTTAGTATAACACATACCTAGTATATCCAGCACATCCATCATCACTCAATATCAAAATAAGTTTTGTATTAGTTTACGTACTTGGTGAGGTGTGTTCATTCCTTTTTCTTCCTTTCTCTCTTACCTAGCATTTTACATTGTTATTTTAGATATAGCATGCATGATCATATAGCTTCACCCAGTGGATGATGATGGAGCCAAAGGGCTAGCCTTTGCATTCTTGAGCCATTCTTGAGGAATTGAGCACTCAACTTCATTTGTGATATGAATTTTGGTACAACACATACCTAGTATATCTAACACATCCATCATCACTCAATATCAAAACATGTTTTGTATGGTTTACGTACTTGGTGAGGTGTATTCATTCCTTTCTCTTCCTCTCTCTTACCTAGTGTTGTACATTCTTATTTTAGATATAGCATATCTAGTAAGAACTTGTCTACTCTTTGTTTTTATCTTATAGATGTAAACTTCATGATGTGATCTCTCTACACACACATGGTATCACATAGCTTCATGGACTTCACCCTTGCAAGTAATTTTAGGTACACTTTATATTTTTCCTTTATCCTAGTATTTTGCTTTACTACATCACTAGAATAAAGGGGGGCAAATGTAGTCATATAAATGTTAAATTTGGTAGCTTGAGTGTGGCTTATGACACCCAATCTAATTGTCCATCCAACATGCTCTCATGACCTTTCTAAGCATCTTTTCACTAATTCCCAATCATTTACAGGCTTTCGAGACCTCATTCCAGCTTTTCCAGGACCCTTTTTACATGTTTATTCCATCCCCCTAGGTCCTGTACCTTCAAAATAATATCACCCAAATTAGACTATAGCACTGGACCCTAAGGTGTCCCCTTTCAAGAGCTCCTATCCAATCACATTTTAAGCCTAGATGACCTTTTTTCTTTGATTCCTTTTCTTCATTATGTCAGTCTATCACGATTGCATTTAACCCATGATCAATAGATATATATATAAAATCCCATTCAAAGTTAATTTAGAAGGGTTGGAAATTATTTTCAAAAGTAAGCAAGAATACAAGCAAGACCACTAAGGAAATTTTCTCTATTCTCTACATACAACCAACCAATACAGCCACAAGTTCATTAAAACCCTCACACCAGTCTCTATCCACCTCAAGCACACTTAGTTTATATTTTTTGCATCTTCAATACACTATTGCAAAAAGCACATTAAGTGGGAGAAATACATATGGCTTTATCCCTCTTCTGAGTATTGGTATATAGGCAACATTCCCACATAAGGGGTATTGATACATATTAAATGCATCTTACACACACTAACACCACCTCTTTCTCTAAGTTTTTATTCAAGTTCAAGCACAAGGAAGACCTAGGGTTGGAGATTAAATTGGCTCCACAGGGAGCTTCGTTGATAGTCAAGACTCAAAATTTCACAGGCAGAGTAATAAAGGGACAATAGACAAAACCCAAATCTCTATGAACAATTTGGATAACAATGGCAGGACCTAGACTATAGTGTTGGACCCTGAAGTGTCCCATTTTTTGCACCTCTATCCTTTCACTAAACAAAATCTAGATCTTAATTTGTGACAGTGTCATAGTCCTGCATATCTAGTATCAACTTTTGTCTCAGTCATCTCAATCTAGATTAAGCTAAGTTATATTTCTCTTCATTTATTACTATTTTTAGAAAGGTTCCAAGTAAAATTAAATTATATAAATCAGTGGCTTAATTATTGCAATATTATTTACTGATTTAATTAGCTCAGACCTTTAACTAAATTAGTAATCAAACACCAGTATTCCCAAAATAGTTAAATCACTATGTTTCTATACTTAGCCAAATTTGTAAGAGGAGATCTAATGGTGATCATTCAAAAATTATAATGATGAGTGTCTAATCTAATAGATGAAGATCCAATGATGAGTGTATGATCATGCAAATAGAGATCAATGGTGTGCATGAAGTCAATAAGCTAAAAGAACCTGAGAATGAATGCATTGATGGCATGTGTCACAATCATAGAATTTGAGTAGCAAACCTATGACAAGCATTTAATATAACTAGATACTATAATGAACCGCTACACAAAAACCCTGAGGTGTTAGTGAAGTCTGACCACTAGGACCATAACATCCCACCATACTTCTAAAGCCCAGACTCTAGGCTGGATTTGCGCCCATACCACTAGGATTCCCTACATGTATGAGCCCTAGATGAACACTACCATGCCAGCGTAGCCACCCGTTCTATGACTTGAACCCAGGTGGAGGATCTAATACCACATGTAATGAACCACTACACCAAAACCTTGAGGTGTTAGTGAAGTCTGCCAACCAGGACCATAACATCCTTGTAATGAAATTACTTCAAGAATTAAGTATAATAGCAGAAGTAGATCCAAATATTACTAAAATATATCCAAATATATGATAATAGATAAGCCACTTCGAGGGGGAAACCTCCATAAGCTTCAATATTAGCATATTTCACAATATGATGATAAATAATTACCCACTACTTCCTATATATAGTCTATCTAGGCCATGGTTACTCCATAGGCCGACCTACTAATCAAAATAAAGCATAGATAAATGTAATATAACATCAAAGAGGGATAAGTAAGCCACAAGTTGGCTAATACTATCCTCATACATGTGATAGGTTAGGGGCATAGCATGCCCTTCCGCTTCAAACCAACGTTTTCCTCAATGTTGAACAACTCTAGATGTTCTTGCAAAAAATCTTCACCTTCCCAAGTTGCATCTTCACTACTCTAGTTTTTCCACTTGATCAAATATTCCCTAATCTCTTTGGTTCTCAACCTCTTAGTACGTGTTTGGAGGATCTTCTCTGGTTCCAAAATGACTTGTCCTTCTTCATCTAGTTTTGGGAGCTCTGTCTGGGCTGAAACTTTCTATCCAATGACCTTCAAATAGGAAACATGAAATATTGGGTGTATGTGAGATGAATGAGGTAACTCAAGCTTGTAATCCACACTTCAAATTTTTTGTAGAACCTGATAAGGGCCATAATACATAGGAGTAAGTTTTTTGTCTTTTTTTGTTGTAGGACATCTACTTGTAAGGCTGCAAATGAACAAATACCCAGTCACCCACCTCAAAATTTCACTCACTACGGTGTTGATCTGCTTGTTGCTTCATCCTATTTTTTGCCAAGGCCAAATTCTCTCTCAAACTAGCCAAAACCTCTTATTGATGTTGAATGTGCTCTTCCACATCTTGAACCTTGGTGTGTACCTTTAATGAAGAAGTGATGGAAGGTGGATGGTAACCATATAGTGCTAGAAATGGAGACATTTTAGAAGAGGTATGGAAAGATGTGTTATACCACCATTCTGCAAGTGGTAGCCATTTAACCCAATGTTCTTATTTATCTAATACAAAATAATGGAGATGCCCCTCTAAACATTTGTTAACTACTTCAATTCGTCCATCAGATTGGGGGTGGTAAGATGAGCTATGAGCTAGTTGAGTACCCAAAAAAGAAAATAGTTCAGTCCAAAAGTTACTAGTGAAACTAGGATCACAATCACTTACAATTATTTTTGGGGTTCCATGTAATTTGAGAACTGCTTCAATAAAAATAGTTGCTACTATACTTACTAAAAATGGGTGTGAGAGAACACAAAAATGGGCATATTTTTTAAGCCTATCCACAATGACCAAGATAACATTCTTACCTTCAGAACAAGGCAACCCAGTGATGAAATCCATGGAAACCTCCTCCCACCTTTGAGTTGTAACTGACCTGGGGTCTTAACTATTTCACCTTTATTCTGTCGGCATATCAAGCATTCTTCCACAAACTTTTGTAAATCTCCCTTGAGTCCTTCCCAAAATAATTCTTTCTTAATTCTATGATAAGTTTTAAAGAACCCTGAGTGTCCCCCAATTGGAGATGCATGCAACTCTGCAAGAATCTTATGCTTAAGCTCTAAATTTTTGCATAAGTATAACCTACCCTTATACCATAAGACATTACCTTTCCATTCAATTTTTTTAGAGGCTAAATTACCTTGCTGGAGATTCTGAATCAGAACCTGTGTATCCTTATCTTTCTCCCATTCTGACCTAGCTTCATCCACCCAATCTGTTTGCAACATGGACATTGCACAAAGTAATGCTTCTATGGATGCATCCCATCTGGATAGTGCATCTACTACTACATTATCTTTACCCTTCTTGTAGATGATTTCAAAATCATAACCCAACATTTTGGTTACCCATTTTTTTTGTTCCTTAGATGATAATCTTTGCTCCAAAAAGTATTTGAGACTATCATGATCCATTTTCACCTTAAAGTGTCTACCCATCAGATAAGGCCTCCATTGTTTAACTGCATAAAGAATAGCCATCATTTCTTTCTCATAGATAGGGTTTTGTAGATTCTTACCTTTGAATTGATGACTTTCAAATGCAATGGGTCTTCTTTCCTGCATTAGTACTACCCCCAATCCAGACCCAGAAGCATCACATTCAACAGTGAATGTCTGTGAGAAGTCTAGAGTAGCCAAAATTAGAGTGGTGCACATAGTTACTTTTAGTTTCTCAAATGCTTTGGTGGCATCATCATTCCAATGGAAATCATCCTTATTTAGCAATGCAGTGAGTGGAGCTACTATGCTTCCATAACCTTTCACAAATCTTCTATAGTAACCTGTTAGTCCAAGGAACCCTTGAAGGTTTTTGAGATTTTATGGCATGTGTCATTCCATTATCACTTTGATATTCTGGGGATCAACTTTGACACCTTCATGGGAAATAATGTGACCGAGGTACTCTACCTCCTATACTCCAAAAGCACATTTAGATGGATTCACATAAAGTTGGTGCTTCTCCAAAACTATCAACACCTATTTCACATGTTGCACCATGTCTGAATATAAATCAATATGTCATCAAAGAAAACTAGCAAAAACTTCCTTAAAAAAGGCCTAAAAATAGTGTTCATCAAGATATCAAAGGTAGATGGTGCATTTGTAAGACCAAAGGCCATTACCAAAAACTCATGATGGCCCTCATGTGTTCTAAAAGCATTTTTATGAACATCTTCATCCTTGATTTTAATTTGATGGTACCGCGAGTGAAGATCTAATTTTGTGAAATAATTATCAAAATGCAACTCATCAAGTAAATCATCAATTACTAGAATAGGAAACTTATCTTTGATGGTGTACTTGTTGATTTCCCTATGATCTAGGCACATCCTCCATGTGTCATCCTTCTTCTGTACCATGACCACTGGTGATGAATATGCACTTTGGCTATGCTTGATGATCCCTACCTCCAGCATCTCATGGACCATCTTTTCAATTTCACTCTTTTGTGCATATGGATATCTATATGGTTTGATATTTGGTGGTTGACTACTTGGAATTATTTGAATGGCATGATCATGTTCTCTTTTTGGTGGTAGTCCTTTTAGCTTGGCCCCAAAAATAGATGATTGGTCCTCAAGAACTATCTGTAGATCAGGATGTGTAGATGCCTGTGTGGGTTGAACTTTTATGGAGCATAATCATGAAATAATTCCCTCTCCCCCCATTTTTAGCATCTTGGTCATCTAATGTGAACTAATCAATTGTGGAGATTTTGCATGTAATCCATGTAGTTCAATTTTCTTACCTTCAGAATGAAAGCACATGAATAGTTCATGGAAGTTCATCTCAATGGTACCTAAGGTTGTGAGCCATTGGACTCCCAAAACAATGTATGTGGTACCCATGGGAATAGAAAACATAGGAGATTCGATATTGTACCCACCCATAGTAAGCTTAATACTATGGCATTTTCTTGAATAATTAATTGTGCCACCATCTGCAATCATGACCTAAAATTTTGGTGCTAGGTAGATGAAATAGCTTAATCGAGTGGCCAACTTATGGTTTATAAAGTTATGTGTGCTCCCTGAATCAATTAACACTGTCACCTTATGTTTCTTGAGGAAACCCACCACCTTAAGAGTATGTGGAGTGTTGATACCTACAAGTGCATGACAAGAGATTGTAGGTTGGGAATCTTCAGGTACCTACTTCTATATCTTCCTCATCATCATTGGAGGCATCATCTACTTCTTCATTTCATTTAGTCCCTCAATGTAGAATAACTTCTTCTCAGCACATCTATGTCCTTTACTCCACTTGCTGTCACAATCAAAACATAATCCTTTTGCACGCTTCTCTTCAATTTGTTGAGGGGTCAATCTAGTAGGTGGAGGAAATGTTGGTGACGATATGCTACGATATTTGAAGTGAGTGAATGGCTGATTCTTGTTGGCTATGAATTTTTCCTCAGCTCTACGTGCCATGATAATAGAATCAAAAATCTTAAGTGGATTAAACATGCATACCTCATGTTGAATGTGGTCCTTGAGTCCACCCAAAAATAGGTCATTCAAGTTTGCTTCAGAAATTGTCTCCACACGTAAGGATAGGTTCTGAAAATGATGAATATAATCCTTGATAGAGTTAGTTTTCACAATTTTTCTAGTTGGTTGAAGGAATTCTCTGTCACACTATTGCCATAGTGTAATTTCAGCTCCTCTATAAAAACTGACCAGATGACATTGAGATTCATCTTTCTCTTTTGAGCACACAACGATCGATACCAAATGAATTAATTAGGTTCAAGATACAAGGATGCCATGGTAGCCTTTTGTCTACCTAGAATATGATGTAGGTCAAAAAAAATCTCCATTTGGTTGATCCAATCGAGTGGATCATTTCCATCAAATTTGCGCATATCCACCTTTGCTAATAGGTTCCTCTGTGGCCATAGAGTTAGATTTAAAGTAGACTAGTTAGGAGAACCACCCTAGTAGGGTTGTGTAATAGAGTTAGATTGATGATTTAACTGATTAATTTTTAAATCCATCATGATATCTCCCAAACTATCTTGTATGGATCGAATATTAGATTGTATGCCTTGCACCTCACTCTGAATGCCTTGCATACTGTAGTCAAGCTGGCTCACTTTGTGATCTATGTCAGAAAACCCTCGTACAAAGGGTCTATTACATCCCCCTTCTGACTCCATCTCTTCCTTGTTATGATTTTTACCTGGAGTTTCAGCACCCTTTCCTCGGCCCCGAGTTTGTGGACCTGCCATAAAAGGGTTTTACGATGTCAACCCTTATTGGCACTTTTGACCCAACTTTGACCAAGAGATTTTGGAATTATGTCAGTCTAAAATCAAAATATAGAAAAAAATACCATATCCAAATTTTTCTAAGTTTTCCAAAAATGTAAATAACTCAGAAAAATTCTTTGAATTGTGCACTATAGAGCAATTTTATGAAAAACCATAAAATAGCAATAACTTTTGTAAAACAGATCCAAATGAGCTGAAATTTTAATTGAAGCTTAATTTGATTATTTATCACCTCCATTAAAAATTTTGAATATAAATTTGTAACCATTTTTTATAAATCTCAAAATTTTAAAATTAGTGTTTTGCCCACAAGATTGCCCAGTTCGCAGCTCTGATACCACTTGTAATGGAATTACTTTAAAAATTAAGTATAATAGTATAATTAGATCCAAATATTACTAAAATATATCAAAATATATGATAATAGATAAGCCACTTCGAGAGGGCAACCTCCACAAGCTTCAATAAGAGCAAAATTCACAATATGATGATAAATAATTACCCACTACCTCCTATATATAGTCTATCTAGGACATAATTACTCCATAGGCCGACCTACTAATCAAAATAAAGCATAGATAAATGTAATATAACATCAAAGAGGGATAAGTAAGCCACAAGTCAGCTAATATTATCCTCATACATGTGATAGTTTATGGTCATAGCATGCCCTTCCCCTTCAAACCAACGTTGTCCTCAATGTTGAACAACTCTGGATGTTCTTGCAGAAAATCTTCACCTTCCCAAGTTGCATCTTCACTGCTCTAATTTTTCCACTTGATCAAATATTCCCTAATCTCTCTAGTTCTCAACCTCTTAGTATGTGTTTGGAGGATCTTCTCTGGTTCCAAAATGACTCATCCTTCTTCATCTAGTTCTGGGAGCTCTGTATGGGCTAAAACTTTCTATCCAATGACCTTCAAATAGGAAACATGAAATATTGGGTGTATGTGAGATGAATTAGGTAACTCAAGCTTGTAATCCACACTTCAAATTTTTTTTAGAACCTGATAAGGGCCATAATACGTAGGAGCAAGTTTGTTGTCCTTTTTTTGTTGTAGGACATCTGCTTGTAAGGCTGAAAATGAACAAATACCCAGTCACCCACCTCAAAATTTCACTCACTATGGTGTTGATCTACTTATTGCTTCATCCTATTTTGTGCCAAGGCCAAATTCTCTCTCAAACTAGCCAAAACCTCTTGTTGATGTTGAATGTGATCTTCCAAATCTCGAACCTTGGTGTGCACCTTTAATGAAGAAGTGATGGAAGGTGGATGGTAACCATATAGTGCTAGAAATGGAGACATTTTAGAAGAGGTATGGAAAGATGTGTTATACCACCATTCTACAAGTGGTATCCATTTAACCCAATGTTCTTGTTTATCTAATACGAAACAATGGAGATGCCCCTCTAAACATTTGTTAACCACTTCAATTTGTCCATCAGATTGGGGGTGGTAAGATGAGCTATGAGCTAGCTGAGTACCCAAACAAGAAAATAGTTCAGTCCAAAAATTACTAGTGAAAATATGATCACAATCACTTACACTTATTTTTGGGGTTCCATGTAATTTGAGAACTGCTTCCATAAAAATAGCTGCTTCTGTAATTACTAAAAATGGGTGTGAGAGAGCACAAAAATGGGCATATTTTATAAACCTATCCACAATGACCAAGATAACATTCTTACCTTCAGAACAAGGCAACCCAGTGATGAAATCCATGGAAACCTCCTCCCACCTTTGAGTTGTAACTGACCTAGGGTCTTAACTGTTTCACCTTTATTTTGTTGGCATATCAAGCATTCTTCCACAAACTTTTGTAAATCTCCCTTGAGTCCTTCCCAAAATAATTCTTTCTTAATTCTATGATAGGTTTTAAAGAACCCTGAGTGTCCCCCAATTGGAGATGCATGCAACTCTGCAAGAATCTTATGCTTAAGCTCTAAATTTTTGCATAAGTATAACCTACAGTTATACCATAGGACATTACCTTTCCATTCAAAATTTTTAGAGGCTAAATTACCTTGCTGGAGATTCTGAATCAGAACCTGTGTATCCTTATCTTTCTCCCATTCTAACCTAGCTTCATCCACCCAATCTGCTTGCAACATGGACATTGTACAAAGTAATGCTTCTGTGGATGCATCCCATTTGGATAGTGCATCTGCTACTACATTATATTTACCCTTCTTGTAGATGATTTCAAAATCATAACCCAACATTTTGGTTACCCATTTTTTTTGTTCCTTAGATGATAATCTTTGCTCCAAAAAGTATGTGAGACTATCATGATCCATTTTCAGATTAAAGTGTCTACCCATCAGATAAAGCCTCCATTGTTTAACTGCATAAATCATAGCCATCATTTCTTTCTCATAGATAGGGTTTTGTAGATTATTACCTTTGAATTAATGACTTTCAAATGCAATGGGTCTTCCTTCCTGCATTAGTACTGCCTCCAATCCAGACCCACAAGCATCACATTCAATAGTGAATGTCTGTGAGAAGTCTAGAGTAGCCAAAACTGGAGTGGTGCACATAGTTACTTTTAGTTTCTCAAATACTTTGGTGGCATCATCATTCCAATGGAAATCATCCTTCTTTAGCAATGCAGTGAGTGGAGTTACTATGCTACCATAACCTTTCACAAATCTTCTATAGTAACCTGTTAGTCCAAGGAACCCTTGAAGGTTTTTGAGATTTTTTGGCATGGGTCATTCCATTATCAATTTGATCTTTTGGGGATCAACTTTGACACCTTCATGGGAAATAATGTGACCGAGGTACTCTACCTCCTATACTCCAAAAGCACATTTAGATGGCTTCACATAAAGTTGGTGCTTCTCCAAGACTATCAACACATGTTTCACATGTTGCACCATGTCTGAAAATAAATCAATATGTCATCAAAGAAAACTAGCACAAACTTCCTTAAAAAATGCCTAAAAATAGTGTTCATCAAGATCTGAAACGTAGATGGTGCATTTGTAAGACCAAAGGCCATTACCAAAAACTCATGATGGCCCTCATGTGTTCTAAAAGCAATTTTATGAACATCTTCATCCTTGATTCTAATTTGATGGTACCCCGAGTGAAGATCCAATTTTGTGAAATAATTAGCACCATGCAACTCATCAAGTAAATCATCAATCATTGGAATAGTAAACTTATCTTTGATGGTGTACTTGTTGATTTCCCTATAATCTAGGCACATCCTCCACGTGTCATCCTTCTTCTGTACCATGACCACTGGTGATGAATATGCACTTTAGCTATGCTTGATGATCCCTGCCTCCAGCATCTCATGGACCATCTTTTCAATTTCACTCTTTTGTGCATATGGATATCTATATGGTTTGATATTTGGTGGTTGACTACCTGGAATTAGTTGAATGGCATGATCATGTTCTCTTTTTGGTGGTAGTCCTTTTGGCATGGCCCCCAAAATAGATGATTGGTCCTCAAGAACTATCTGTAGATCAAGATGTGTAGATGCTTGTGTGGGTTGAACTTCTATGGAGCATAATCGTGCAATAATTCCCTCTCCCCCCTTTTTTAGCATCTTGGTCATCTAATGTGAACTAATCAATTGTGGAGATTTTGCATGTAATCCATGTAGTTCAATTTTCTTACCTTCAGAATGAAATCGCATGAATAGTTCTTGGAAGTTCATCTCAATGGTACCTAAGGTTGTGAGCCATTGGACTCCCAAAACAATGTATGTGTTACCCATGGGAATAGAAAACATAGGAGAGTTGATATTGTACCCACCCATAGTAAGCTTAATACTATGGCATTTGCGTGAACAATTAATTATGCCACCATTTGCAATCATGACCTAAAATTCTAGTGTTGGGTAGATGAAACAGTTTAATCGAGTAGCCAACTTATGGTTTATAAAGTTATGTGTACTCCCTGAATCAATCAACATTGTCACCTTATGTTTCTTGAGGAAACCCACCACCTTAAGAGTATGTGGAGTGTTAATACCTACAAGTGCATGACAAGAGATTGTAGGTTGGGAATCTTCAGGTACCTTCTCTATATCTTCCTCATCATCATTGGAGGCATCATCTACTTCTTCATTTCATTTAGTCCCTCGATGTAGAATAACTTCTTCTCAGCACATCTATGTCCTTTACTCCACTTACTGTCACAATCAAAACATAATCCTTTTGCATGCTTCTCTTTAATTTGTTGAGGGGTCAATCTAGTAGGTGGAGGAAATGTTGGTGACGATATGCTACGATATTTGAAGTGAGTGAATGATTGCTTCTTGTTGGCTATGAATTTTTCCTCAGCTCTACATGCCATGATAATAGAATCAAAAATCTTAAGTGGATTAAACATGCATACCTCATGTTGAATGTGGTCCTTGAGTCCACCCAAAAATAGGTCATTCAAGTTTGCTTCAAAAATTATCTCCACACGTAAGGATAGGTTCTAAAAATGATGAATATAATCCTTGACGGAGCTAGTTTGTCACAATTTTTCCAGTTGGTTGAAGTAATTCTCTATCACACTATTGCCATAGTGTAATTTCAATTCCTCTGTAAAAATAGACCAGGTGGCATTGAGAGTCATCTTTTTCTTTTGAGCACACAACGATCGATACCAAATGAATTAATCGGGTTCAAAATACAAGGATGCCATGGTAGGATTTTGTCCACCTACAATCTAATGTAGGTCAAAAAAATTCTCCATTTGGTTGATCCAATTGAGTGGATCTTTTCCATCAAATTTGTGCATATCCACCTTTGGTAATAGGTTCCTCTGTGGCCATGGAGTTAAATTTGAAGTAGTCTGGTTAGGAGAACCACCCTGGTGAGGTTATGCAATAGAGTTAGATTGATGATTTGACTGATTAATTTTCAAATCCATCATGATATCTCCCAAAATATCTTGTATGGATTGCATATTAGATTGTATGCCTTGCACCTCACTCTGAATGCCTTGCACACTATAGTCAAGCTAGCTCACTTTGTGATCTATGTCAAAAAACCCTGGTACAAAGGGTCTAGTACATCCCCCTTATGACTCCATATCTTCCTTGTTATGATTTTTACCTGGAGTTTCAGCACCCTTTCCTCGGCCCCGAGTTTGTGGACCTGCCATAAAAGGGTTTTACGATGTTGACCCTTATTGGCACTTTTGACCCAACTTTGACCAAGCAATTTTAGAATTATGTTGACCTAAAATAAAAATATACAAATAACATACCATATCCAAATTTTTTTAAGTTTTCCAAAAATGTAAATAACTCAAAAAAATTCTTTGAATTGCGCACTATAGAGCAATTTTATGAAAAACCATAAAATAGCGATAACTTTTGTAAAATAGATCCAAATGAGCTAAAATTTTAATGGAAGCTTATTTTGATTATTTCTCACCTCCATTAAAAATTTTGAAGATAAATTTGTAACCATTTTTTATAAATCTCAAAATTTTAAAATTAGTGTTTCGCCCACAAGGTTGCCCAAATCGCAGCTCTGATACCACTTGTAATGGAATTAATTCAAAAATTAAGTATAATAGCAGAATTAGATCCAAATATTACTAAAATATATCCAAATAAATGATAATAGATAAGCCACTTCGAGAGGGCAACCTCTACAAGCTTCAATAAGAGCAGAATTCACAATATGATGATAAATAATTACCCACTACCTCCTATATATAGTCTATCTAGGCCATGGTTACTCCATAGGCCGACCTACTAATCAAAAGAAAGCATAGATAAATGTAATATAACATTAAAGAGGGATAAGTAAGCCAAAATTTGGCTAATACTATCCTCATACATGTGATAGGTTAGGGGCGTAGCAAATACGAATTTAAAGGTATACGTTAAATCATGTAGATAAAGATCAATGTTGTGTATTGAGTCAACAAGTCAATAGAATGCTCAAAAATCACGTGAGGGTGCTAGGTGTCTTAATCGTAGAAGTGTGGATCTAAGATCAATGATGAGTGATGTAGGTTAAAGCCAGGAAGCTCACAAGGAAATCAATGAAGTGTGTTTGAGAAATTTTTACAAGGACACAAGGTGAAGACACGTGTCTGTAATATTTACATTTACCAATGATTATTGGTATTTGAAAATAATAGAGGATAAACCAGTGCTGAGGATTTTTGTTTATATATATAGACACCAAAATAGTGTCAACCCCCCTTGCTCGCTTTCTAACTTCAACATGCCTAACCTATACTTTATTAATTTAAAATACTTATTTTAAATTAATCATCCCCTCTAGACACCTCACCTTGGATTCCTAGCTCTTAGACCATTTATCACCCTATGACTAATCATAATTACCTAAGACCTATTTTAACTCCCCCACTAATTCTCACACCTATTAAACCCACCTTTGGACCGTTTAGCAATGACAACAAAACTTGGCAGATGGAGGAACGGGCAAAAGGCTAAAAATAGCCTTTTTACCCATTCTCTAGCCACCGATGTCGGTCAACATTCGACCGATGTTGGTGGTATCACTGACGTCGGTTGCTTAAAACTAAATTCTAACCTCGGCTAGAAGGCTCGAATGCGAATTCTCTTTCCCCCCAAATGCTAATTCTCTTGGCCCGAATCTGAATTCTCTTGCTCTTCGACTCTTTGCATATCAAAGGCAGGCTTTGGGATGAGGCATCAGCATTCTATCATCACTCTTCAGGCTATAGAAACTCTGCAGAACTCACTCCATATTGGATTGGATATTACACGAGGTCTTCAGCATCACGCCACAACAAGGTACAAGCATTCAAACACCTATAGTTATTCATCAAGCAAGAGCTAAGTATTCTTTTGCCTTTCATTTTAGTATCTTTAGAATGGATTGGTAATCAGTCAATTTGCTATTTCTAAGTACTGTTGAGACCAAACCTAGCTTTCTTCCCAAAAAGGCTGAAAAGCCTTCTTCTTATCCTGACCCTCATCTCACACATAACATCTACCTTTGTCCACCTTAAGACTCTGTCCATTATCCTGCATCCCTGCACAACCCTTTTGAATCTCCCATACCATTATGTTGACCACAGACATACCCTGAAACTCGTCCAAGGCCCATTGCCCCTATCAACATCGGCATCAAGGCCCATTGCCCCTACCGATGTCAATAGCCTAATCGACATTGGAAACATTGACCAACTGACGACGACAGACTAACCAACATCGGTGACTGTGAGAGATAGATTATAGGAATCAGGTATGCATTATCTATTTCTCTTCTTTAGCCTTTCATTATTTCTCTTTCTAGCAACACTTTTTTGTCAAATAAGTGGACTGTCATCCCTCAAGGAAGTCTTTGCACTTTTGGGACCGAGCTTTGCTTGGCAGTCCACCATATATCTATCTAACATTTTTTCTGTTTAGTCTTTTTCTTATCTACAGGTGTCGTCCTCCACAGCCAAAGAGGAGCTCCTTTAATCATCTGGATACAGTGCACAACTTCATCTGGGTATCATCTAACCCCTGACCATTATCTTTAGTTTCTTATTTCTTCTGAATGTAAAAAGTAAAAATGAGTAGAAACATTCTGGCACGCCCGGTGGGACCTTGGAGTTTTCCTTGGGTTCATTTCTTCTAAAAGGCAAACTTTCATATAGGTGCATTAGTAAAATTTCTCTTCTTCTATCTTTTTATTTCGAAAAGAAATCATAAGCACAAGTTAAAAAGAACCTCATCCTTTTTCTTCTTGTCACCTTTTTCCTACATCTTAGAGTAGTTCATACTCTTAACCCTTTCTCCACTTGTTTGCATCTGAACAAAACATTTCAATTTGGGCTAAAAATCTATTGCATTTCAATCCTGCTTGAATGCATATTTAGCTCATCTAGTAATTAAAAACGCATTATGAATAAATCATAGTGCACATATGTTACACATCCAAACCACAAGCACATCAAACTAAACATTTAAACATACCTGAGACAAGGCCTGACTAGGATTTCATCACCTAGCAGATACCTTACCCTTCCTGGCGATCCCACTTGGACTTCACTACCAAGGGGAGAACCCACTCTATTCTCTGGCAGAGTATAAACTATAGGGGAAGTATATATTGGCTAAGCGACCCAGCATGGCTCTGGGCTCGTGAAGTGAGGGGAGAAAGCTCCTAGCACCAGGCCATGTACGAAACCTAATACAGATTTTGAGCACCAAAACTTAACCCAAAACCAACCTTAGACTGCTTCTTTTAGTACCTGTTCTAAAAGCCCAATTCCCAAACATATTATTCTAAGGCATAAGCCAACACGACTCTAAAATTTATTCTTAGGAATTTAACGTTTAGAGTTTGCTTGTCTTCATCTACTTTTCTATTTTTATCTGGTTTTTTGAGCTGGTAAGGATGCATTATTTTGAGCTCCAAAAACAACTCATAACTTTCTTCTTTCTTCCAAAAAATTTCAATTTTCTGAGTTTTTGGAAATACACAGTAACCGACATCAGTTTTTCCAGCAACGTCGACAACTTATCTTCACCGACATCGGTTATCTGACCGACATCAGCAACTTACTTCATCGACGTCAATTTTTCTACCGACATCGGTCACTGTCAAAAAAATTTCCTCTCAAATAGCAAGCTTAAAACCTGACCTTTTTGTTGTTAAAAACAAATTTTGGTTTTTTGAGGCTGAAACATACAATTTTTAGAACCTAAATCTATTTTGCCTTGGATGGTTTTGACATGTAGTCAAACCAAAACTCTTGTTGACCATGCAAGGCAATAACCACTCCCACCTTCGTCTTCTATATCAAGTCCCCAAATAAAGTATAATTCAGAAACTGAGTGTACTCCTATCTGACCAACCCCAACTCAATATCCAATTATTCTCGAAGGGGATCAAGACTTTGAAAAGTTCCTTGACCTCAATGTCAAGGCTCTTCAGCACTATCTCACGAGAATTCAAATACGAGATCCTTCAGGCAACCCAGTTTATGGGATGCCAACTTCCTTAGTTGAAACGACAATCATATGAACAGCCTCTGTAACCCAACCCATGGTCACCTAGGTCATTGCCTCAACTAACAACCTGACCATGACCAATCTTCAAAGTGTGGCCTCTCCTTCTATTTCTGGACCTACCTCCTTTGGGGTTTTTGTACCCCCTCAACCACAAACAATTCAAACAAGTTCAACACCTTTTCAAAACTTGCTAGTTTCTATCCCACCCACTCTTACACCAATAAATACAAGAGTAACTACCTATCCTCTAACTATTTTTGCCACCATCCAACCTACTTTGGTGGTACCTAGTCAATTTTTGCCCCCAACTCCATGGCACAAGTCCCCTTGACCTCAACATCAGTCCCCATAACAAACTATCAATATGTCACGCCTATACAAACACAACCTAGCACGTCATATGCCCCTCCCAACACCTTCCAAGTACCTTAAAACTTAGGGGGTGCCCCACCTATCAATCCACCAGTCGATCTAATCAAGATGCTGATGGATAAGATGTCTAACCTTGAGACATCCATTTCTGGTTCAAGCAATGTTCTTTCATATGAACAAATCTGCAATGAACCCATCCACCCTTCGATGCCTATTCGACCATATCCTAGCTAGTGGGAACTCCCAAAATTTACTCATTTTCAGAGTAAAAAAGACCCACAACAACATCTACGAGTGTTTAGACATGCTTGCTACCTTATAGCACACGACGATGCATTATTACTTTGCACGTTTCCCATGTCAATTTCTGGCGCTGCCCTTGATTGGTATAGTTCTATTACCAGTCATTCTCTTTTTACCTTCACTCAACTCACCCAATTATTTCTTGACTATTTCTCAATTAACATCACCAAAAAGGTCTCCATCACAAACCTATATTCTATTAAACAATTTGACGACGAGTCAATAGCTGACTTCGTTGCCCGTTGGAGAAGTTTAATCAACCAATTCTCCTTTTCTTTACCTCAACCTGAGCTCATTGAGCTCTTTCAAGAGCATGTGCCAAGAACATCTCATCCACTTTATGGGTCCAAACATTTTGCATATTTGATAAAGCTTTCACCATGGCTAGAAAGCTTGAACTTCGTGCTATCGAAGAAGATAAGGTCAAATTGCATAGTAACGCAAAATTTAATGACCCTTCTTCTTCAAAACTTTCTTCTTCCCACTCCAAGTCCAAAGGAGTGGCAAACACTATGGTCCTTAGACTATCATCTTCTACCATAACCAACCAATCTCAGCCTTTCACATCAGACTACATCACAAGACAATTCTAACAACGGCATGTGCAACGTCAATATACTCCAATAGGAGAATCATACGCTTTTGTCTTGGATAAATTAGTCAAGTAGGGGGTCCTCAATCTCCCTCAAATTTCACCACCTCAATTTGACCCCTAAAAATCCATCCCTACATGGTATAGGGAAAATGACTTTTGTAATTATAATCGTGTCAAGGGTCACGACATAGACAATTGTAAAACCTTCAAGAACATGCTAGATAAGGGGGATCTTGTTTTGGATAACCCTAATGTGCCAGCTAACCAAAACATAGACATCTTTAGGCAACCATTCCCTAGTCATACCCCTAGTCAAAATAACATTCAGACCATGGCCAATGACCTCCAAGAGCATAATATATGCACGGTCAACACGATTTCTCCTTTCATCCCTAACCAACCTATCCCACAAGCTAAAGAGGTTAATCAACCTATTTATCCACCATAGGTAGAAAATCCTTCTTCTCCTATTTGTCCATCACAGGTAGAAGAGCCTTCTTCACCTATTTGTCCACCACAGGTAGAAGAGCCTTCTTCTCCTATTTGTCCACCACAAGTAGAAGAGCCTTCTTCACCTATTTTTCTACCATAGGTAAAAGAGCCTTCTTCTCCTATTTGTCCACCACAAGTAGAAGAACCTTCTTCACCTATTTTTCCACCACAGGTAGAAGAGCCTTCTTCTCCTATTTGTCCACCACAGGTAGAAAAGCCTTCTTCACCTATTTCTCCACCACGGCTAGAGGAGCCTTCCTCTCCTATTTTGCCTCCACAAATGGAAGATATTCCTCCATCCACCCCTCTTTCACACATCAGAGAGTCAACTTTTAACTCTCCCATATTGGAGGATGTTTTTGTGGCACCAACGTTGGTGGCCTCGCCCTCATCCTTCTTATCAACAATGGGGGATCATCCTTTTCCCGCTCCTCGACCACACGCAGAAGCCATGACCATTCCTGTGCTCTATCTAACTGAAGAGCCAAAATCTCCAATCCCTTCTCCACTGAGAGAAGAACTTATCACCTCACCCAAACCCTCACAGGCACCCATCATACCGAGACAGGTTAAATCTCTCGGTGTTCACCTTGTATCAAACTTCACTCACCCACAAGTGAAGGTAGACTTGAACCTTACCCCACACAATAGTAGTCCTCACACCAAACTAAAGAAGGCTACTAAACCATGTCAGAGAACTCCTCCCCCACCATCACCATTGCCCTCTATTTTGGGCCCACATCTTTCTACCTTAATAGGAGTGCTCCCTACTCCAACACATAACAAAAACAAATCACGTCCATTACTACCTTTACCTGGCAAATATATACCTCCTCCAAAACATCCAACATATCTCACCACAAAAGTGTCATCTACATGTGTGGTCACACCACCAAACAAAAAGATGGTATGAAATACTCCTCCAAAAACTCCTAAACAGAAGTTGTCAACACCTACTGCGACAAAGCGCGTAGACCCATTAGCGGGTTCTTATGCTTTGCTGTTACACCAATTATTGCAATCTTCTAGCATCACTCTCCCACCAATTAATCCATACCAACCTCTCAGACCAAAACCATCTTGTTTCGATGACACTAAAATTTGTGCTTATCGTTGTACACTTGGACATGACATTGAGCATTGTTGCGCTCTTAAGGTTGTCATTTGCCAACACCTGAAAAAGGGCACCCTTCTCACTAAGGACCCCTTTGACAAACTACTGACACCATCCCATGTCTCCCAAACCTCTTCACCTTCACACTCATCAACTCTTGGATCAAAACCATCTTGGTTCGACGACACTAAATTTTGTGCATATCATTGCACACCTGGACATGATACTGAGCATTGTTGTGCTCTTAAAATTGTCATCCACCAACACTTGAAAAAGGACACCCTTTTCATTAAGGATCCTCTTGACCACCCTTTCAACAAACCATTGACACCTTCCCATGTCTCCCAAACATCCTCACCTAAATTGGGATCTCAACGCAAGACTATGGTCCCTCTACCACCTTCTCCCCCATTATTCGAAATCAACACTATCAATGTGACCACTAGGTCACAAACCATGAAGGATAAAGGAAAAGAGAAGGTTTCTCTCCCTCAAACATATCCATTCGTCAAGCCTCCTCAACCACCAAAACCCTAGATTTCAATCTTGGGCACATCTCAACCAACATCTTCGATGCCAATTCGTGACTCCATGGTGAAACAACTTCACCAAACCCCTGTGAAGATGTCTTTATATGACCTCATAAAAAACTCTCCACAACATCATCAAGCCTTAATCAAAGCTTTACAGACAATGGAGGTCCAACTTGAAGACCCCCAACCACTGGCTACTTTTGTCAAATCATTACCCACTATCGCTTCCATCACCTTTAGTGATTCTGCGATTCTAGACTACAACCTGGAAGATCAGTATCTAACCCTCTCAAACTAAGCCTATCAGGCAAAAGCTTCACAGGATGTATCCTAGCATCACACTCCTTGTCAAAGAGGAGCTTCATCGTCTTCTCTCCATCTCATTTATCCAACCCATTGATTATTCGCAATGGGTGTCAAACATTCTCCATGTCACAAAAGCAATTGGGGGAATTCAACTTTATACTGACTATCACGACCTCAACCAAGCATCGACCAACATGTGACCAATATGGAAAGAAGAAAATGGGGCAATTTTGCTCTTAAATTGACTCGGGCCTTACATAATAATGCATGGATCAGGTACTTATTGTCTGTCTTCTCTCGAAGGCTGGCCAAAACTTGAGCCCCTTAATGCCTTACATCTATGACCATTATACTGTTAATCAAGTACTCATTCACTTGATATTTAACTTGAGCTCATCCCTTGAGCAACCCCTGTCATCCTCATTCCTATTCCCTTCTTTTCCTACAAACATTAGTTAATCTTTTTTGCATTAATGCTTTATCCTACTAAAAATGGAAACCCTTAAACCTCTATAGGCTAGTCCATGACTAAAACTTCAGTCCACAAAACATATAAAACTGGGATGCCTATTCAAAGGTCATAGAACTATAAATGTAGATTGCTCCCTCGAAGGACAGTTGCATAATTGTTATAATTGATAGACTGCTCCCTTGAAGGACAGCTATTCAAAGACATTCGACCATACATAGAAGAATATAGACCAATCCCTTAAAGGATTGCTATGCCTACATTTTTCTACAAACAACACTCTCTCAGAAGCTTCCCACATCGATCATCTTCACATATGACTACAAAACAAAACAACATCCCCACGTAGACTTCTCGCATTGATCAGTCTACCCAAAAAAAAAAATTTTTGACTGACAAAATATTAAGTCATGGACTTGCCTATAGTCATTCTCAAGGTCGCCTATAAAAGGGGCAAAGTTATCCTTGCTAAAAAGGGTTACACTATCCTCACATCTCACATAATCATACCTATTACCCAAACATACTCAAGGAATTTTGAGCTCACTTAATGTCAAGTGATTCGACTACTTCTCTAATACAAACCAATGGTCAAAGATGTAATGCATGAACGGGGCTTTTGTTTGAAAAACCCTTATCTATGCTATCATCATTGTCCTTGTCAATGAAAGAGAAATGCACCTTTCACTTCTTATACTTCTTCGTCATACAACCAAACCCAATCAAACCTGACCAAACCAAACCAAAACATTTTCAGACCACTAACATATCATACCCCATTCACACTAGTTTCTATGGAAACCAATACACATGGAAACTATCAACCAAACACAATTTATGTCAAGCATACACCATCACTAATATGGAACTTGTTGAAGCATAAATATACTCATTTCATTTTTAGCATACACCATCACTAATATGGACAATTGCTAGGGATGAAAAACCACCCAACCAATGTTATAGAATACACCATCACACAATATGGAAAAGGCTATAACATCATAACTCATTTCATTTTTAGCATATATCCATCACCAATATGGAAACTTGCTAGGGATGGAAAACCCTATCACCAATGTTACAGAATACACCATCACATAATATGGAAAAGGTTATAACATCATCATACACTCATCATTTCAAACATGTACCATCACACATATGGGAAATGCTAACAGACTCTAACCTGACCAAACCAATTATCGACCTCTTTGACCCTTCCTCCCTTTCAAGGAGAACTACATTGGCCTGAGGCCCTTGAAATAGGGGCTATGTAGGCAACACTCAGTTGACACAGAGTCTTCTGGGGTTAGCTCGGCCATTTGCCCGTTCATCTCCCTATGACGTCGGCCATTCGTTTGTTCATCTACCTGATGGACAAACCATTTCACCTTTAGCCATGACTTAACCTAGTCAAACCCCATCCATAACCGACCCTCTTCCTCCCTTTTAGGGAGAACTACATTGGCCTGAGGCCCTTCAAATAGGGGCTATGTAGGCAACACTCAGTTGACATGGGGTCTTCTGAGGTTAGCTCGGCCATTCCTTCGTCCGTCCATCTAATGGACCAACTATCTATAGCAAACCAAACTCATGACCCAACAACCAGCCCTAACATTGAATGAGTTACCTAAACTTCTCATGGGGCACATTGGAGATCAAATACATCCCCTTGACCACAACACACACCACTTGAGATCACTTCTATCTCAACCTGACTCGACCAATGACCTTGGAGATCGCGACTATCTCCTCAAACCACGACCACTTTTGAGACAACTTTGCCTTGGTTGTTTTGATTGCAAATATGCTACCTCATGAATAGTTAGCAAATTGTACGCAACCCATATTATGACCCTCACACGTATTGTCAGACCACGCTCCAGTTGATCCCCGATATGTGTGACATTTTCATGTTTTCCAGGAGCACTTCCTGAGCCTGGATACTTGGAACACGATGACCATTGCAGGTACAGCTTTGATCGTTTAACCCAATCAGCTACGACTAAATGCTGGAGACCGGTTATTTCAATTTTAGCACTCCTCAACCTTTGACTGCGACAATTTGACCTATCTATCACGTGAAGTGGTATACGTGCAATCCCAACTATTACAACATTCACACTCCAACTTCACCATACCCATCCACCGCCTATCAAATCGACACCCGATATTAGGTTACCTTCCCTCGAATCCCACTTCGAGGGGGAATACCTCATCCCATACTTGGGGCAACCTACACCTTATCCCATACTTGGGGCAACTTACTCCTATTTTTGTCTTGCAGTTTGTCAAGAACAACCAACAAGACAAAAAGAGGCAAATGTAGACACCAAAATAGAGTCAACCCCCCCTTGGTCCCTTTCTAACTTCAACATGCCTAACCTATACTTTATTAATTTAAAATACTTATTTTAAATTAATCATCCCCCTTAGACACCTCACCTTGGATTCCTAGCTCTTAGACCATTTATCACCCTATGACTAATCATAATTACCTAAGACCTATTTTAACTCCCCCACTAATTCTCGTGCCTATTAAACCTGCCTTTGAACCGTTCAGCAATGACAACCGAACTTGGCAGATGGAGGAATGGAAAAAAGGCTAAAAATAGCCTTTTTACCCATTCTCTAGCCGTCGACCGACGCCGGTGGTATCACCGACGTTAGTTGCTTAAAACTAAATTCTAACCTCGACTGGAAGGCCCGAATGCGAATTCTCTTGCCCCCCGAATGCTAATTCTCTTGGCCCGAATCTGAATTCTCTTGCTCTTTGACTCTTTGCATATCAAAGGTAGGATTTGGGATGAGGCATCAGCATTATATCATTACTCTTCAGGCTATAGAAACTCTGCAGAACTCACTCCATATTGGATTGGATATTGCACGAGGTCTTCAGCATCAAGCCACAACAAGGTACAAGTGTTCAAACACCTCTAGTTCTTCATCAAGCAAGAGCTAAGTATTCTTTTGCCTTTCATTTTAGTATCTTTAGAATGGATTGGTAATCAGTCAATTTGTTATTTCTAAGTACTGTTGAGACCAAACCTGACTTTCTTCCCAGAGAGGCTGAAAAGCCTTCTTCTTATCTTGACCCTCATCTCACACATAACATCTACCTTTGTCCACCTTAAGACTTTGTCCACTATCCTGCATCCCTTCACAACCCTTTTGAATCTCCCAAACCATTTTTTTGACCATAGACATACCTTGAAACTCATCCAAGGCCCATTGCCCCTACCGACATCAGCATCAAGGCCCATTGCCCCTACCGACGTCGGCAACATTGACCAACTGACGACGGCAGACTAACCGACATCAGTGACTGTGAGAGGTAGATTACAAGAATTAGGTATGCATTATCTATTTCTCTTCTTTAGCCTTTCATTATTTCTCTTTTTAGCAACACTCTTTTGTCAAATAAGTGGATTGTCATCCCTCAAGGAAGTCTTTGCACTTCTGGGACCGAGCTTTGCTTGGCAGTACACCATATATCTATCTAACACTTTTTTTGTTTAGTCTTTTTCTTATCTACAGGTGTCATCCTTCACAGCCAAAGAGGAGCTCCTTCAATCGTCTGGATACGGTGCACAACTTCATCCGGGTATCATCCAACCCCTGACCATTATCTTTAGTTTCTTATTTCTTCTAAATGTAAAAAGCAAAAATGAGTAGAAACAATATATTTTGATTTAAGATGAATTTAAAGGTGATGTAAAATGAAAATTTGTAAAGGAATTCAAGAAATATCCAAAAAAATGATTATAATATTTTAATGTTCGTACATTTGTAGATATTGAGCTCCAAAGTTGACTATGTTTTTGACCATGTTTTGCAAGTGACCTGAGAAGGATAATTGAAGAGTTATTGATGATACTTTGATGTTTCTAGATGAAATAACTATTGGAGAGTGTTGTAGAATCTATGAGGACCATATATGTATATTTTTGAGGTTTGACCAATCCGTATTTAGTATGAACAAAGGATTAGAAGTTGACTATGTTTATTGGATACACTAGCAATTTGAGTGACCATCTTGCAGGGGTAAGTTGAAGTTGTTTTGAGTAGAGTTGAGGAAAAAAATGAATATGAAGATGTCAAGGAAGTCTCAAATATTCATGAGAAGGTATTGGAGGTCTTAATTTGACCATATTCAGTTGTGGAGAGTCAAAATGGTTTGATTGTATTTTGACTATATATGACCAGTCTAAGTGGTTACTCTGAGAGAGTTGAATTGAGTGCTTAGAGCCTATGTTGAAGTGTCTAAATAATATGGAGGTGTAGAATAGGTTCTGAAAGGTTCACCTATGTGATCTAATCATATGGATATATGAAATATTTGAGTTGTTGCTTCAAAATTTTGAGACTATGTTTTCTGTGTATGAAAGCCTAAAGAGTGAGGAGACCTAATTAGTAGGTTCAAGGTGTGAGTTGGTGATCTAGGTGACATGGACCCATATGGGAGTAAGAAATGGGATATTATAAATATTTTTGATGTGTTTGAAGCATTGTTAAAGGATGAAGGTAGTCCAAGTAGTCTCACATGTAATGTGTGAGTATAAAGGCCTAATTATTTTAGGTCTCACCAAGACCTAATGGTGGTTTGGGGTTAATAAGGTAATGGCCAGCCTAAAGAGTGTGTAGTTATTACATATAACATGTATGAGGACCTATTTTAAAGGTAGAATAAGTATGGTAAGCATCTTGGTCAACTAAGATGGGTTAGACCAAGAGAACCGGTATAAGTACAAGGTATATTTGGCTTGTTTGTGTTTGTTGTGGTTGTGTGGATTCAAACGAAGGAGAGAACCTTTAAATGAGAAGGTACAGGTCATTAAGGACTAGTAGAGAGTGAAGAGGATCAATCATGCTTATTTGATCAAGTTGATGTAGAAGGGCACACAGGTCATTGGACCTAATAAGCCTAGAAGAGGTAGTTTGAGTGAGTTAGTCCTAGAGATAGCTTGAGAGAGATTGGAGGTGAAGAGTGCAGACAAAAGTGGTCATCATCAATTGAAGAGTAGTAACATGTGTTTAAGATGATCTGTTCAAGGTAGTTAAGTGTGTGCGTAGTTGCCTAGAGGGTTGGTTCCTCCTTATGGGATGGGTGTCTCACTGAACTAAGGGATGGGTGTTCCTTGATCAGTTGGTGCTAGTCTAAATTTGGATCTTGTTATTATAGGACTATAGTCCATCTTGATGGGTTTTATCCCCCAAGAGGTTTTCCCACATATGTCATGTGTTATGTGCTTGATCTTGCTATATCTTCGTTGTTCATTGCAATGGTTAATTTGTATGTTTCATGATTGTATGTCCTGAATGATTAAGAGTTTGGAACTAGAATCAGATCATTTAGCATCCCTAATTCACCCCCCCCCCCCTCAGTGATTATACCTGTAACATGTATATCACTCTTCAGTTTTGACTATTGCTATGTATGCACAGTAACCAGTTTCACTATAAAACCAAATACATTTCGATTTTAAATCGCAGTTTTCAGCTCCAATTGTCTCTATGTCTCCATTTTTATATTAGCAACATGCAAATCAAACTACACAAACCAACCTACTAGCAATTAACAATATGCAAACTGTCAAATATTAAAGCCACTCCATGACACTTATTTGTAAAGTTTTTGGTCAATTATAGTTTATTTGATAAAAATATATTTATTTAGGATGAATAAAATAAATTAGGTTCTTTGCCCATCTAAAGGTTTACATAAATAATTCATGTAAATTTATGGAATTTAATTGAAGCTATAAATATATAACATATTTAATAAAAATTTGTGTTATTAAATCAATTTAATGATGAAGAGTAGGAGTTATACATTATTAAAACTACTACTTGTTAACTTATTTAATATAATATTTTTATTATTTAAATATATAATATTATTATAAATAAATCTTTTTTGATTTAAAATAATATTATAATATAACAAAAGAAAAATATACAACAATAAAACTATAAATAATAATTAATTTAATGTACATATATGTAACAAAAATATTAAACGAATCCACAATTAACTAGATATCTTAAAATATCATTTGCGAAGCTTCACTTATTTGTTAAATATAAATGACCACTAGTAATATAAGTGGATACTCTCGCATCCATTTTACTTTTATATTAAACTAGCATTTTCCATCCCCTGACTATGTTACACAAGTATTTATATATTTCAAGAATAGCTCCATTCCCATAAAGGAAAACATAGGTAATAGAATCTCTAGAGATACAATATATTGCACTTGGATATATTCTCCCAACCTTCGAGAATATATATAAAAATACCACATACCCCACTTATCCAACTAGCCTCAATTCAAAGGACCATTCTCTTCAATTAATGGTGGGAAAAAATATGTATTTTAAATTGTTTTTATTTCTTCTAAAAAGAGGGAAAAAATGTAGGAACTTATAGAAAATACTAAGAATCGAGAGACAATTTTTGTTGAGAAGTTTTACATATATTTTGAGAAAATTCATTATCTTTTGATTGTATTTTTATTTAGATTAGAAATTTCTTGTTTTATTAAGAGGATTATCGATTTCTTCAATCAAATTAAATTAAAATTTATTTTCAAAAAGAAGGAAAACAACTTTAATTTTATTTTTTATTTGAAAAGCTTTTTTTATTTTTTAAGTTCTTAAATGTCAAATAGAAATATAAAATGGCTTGAGATTCTTTTGTATAAACTTAAGTGCTTTAAATAGTCTGTGTTTTGGTGCAATTTCCATGTGATAGAAACATGACCCAAATTTTAAAATAATGAAATCATTAATCATGTATCTAAAATATACCAAACCCAACTAAAAAATCCATATAAAGAATACATACCCAAATATAATATCGATATAGATCACAAACCCTCCTAAAATATATACCAAACAAATTTTTGACCCAAATAACACAATTGTTTAAAAATTAAAAAAATCCTTCGTCTTGCGTATCGGAAAAACTTATTGCAAGGCCAATTCATTATAGCAAATATAAAACTTATGAATGGTTGGAAGCTCGGTAATAAAGCAGCCAACAACACTTATGAGAGGTCATAAGATAAAAGGCTCGCAGCGTAGTTCATGCCCTTTGACATTATATCAAAACGATGTGGCAAGGTGCCCTAAAGTCATGTGTGAGTTATGGGATGGCATTAGCTTCCATCCATACTTTGGCAAACTTAAACTTGTAAAAGGCTAGTTTATCATGAAAGTAGCTCATATAATAATTACAATAAAAGGTATTATAAATACTCACCAATGAATATTACATAGAAAGTAGAACCCAATATCCAAAAAAAATTATATAAAACCTAAAATTATTTTTCCATTGGGTTAGACCTTCATTTTTAGGTCACATGGATAAAATTATCTTTCACAAATTACTATTTGAAAAAGAAGGTTATAATCACTTATTATAAACTCTGGACTCGAAAAAAAAACAATACAAATATTATACAAATTAACAATCTATAACTATATATTAATAACAATACACTTTTTAAATTATAAAAAACTAAAAATTAATGAAAACCCATATCACAACTCTCAACAACAAACCATAACAAACATACAATAAACAATTATGTGTTTTTGATTCATATGTCAAACAAGCATCTTTCACCATAAGATTAACATATTTGATAAATGTATTAACATGAAAAAGAACTAACATTGTTATACTATTACTCAAATGGAAAAGTCAAATGATAAAATAGATTTATCTATTAAAACCATGGATACTACTTATCTAACATTCCATTTTGAAAATTCATAACTATCATGCCTCCACCAGTCTATTTTAAATTATTTTCTCAAAATATAACATAAAAATATAATAATAAAAGATTATGACATCTCAATTATATTTAGGCCAAAAAATTTCACGAAAATACATAACTTTAAATTGAGATATAATTTCTCTAACTTATAAACTTTATCATTTGAAACAATGAAATCGAATAACTAATTAAATAAATAAAACAAACCAAAATCTTCATTTAAAAAACATAAGTTAAACTACCTAAAACTCAAGTTTTCAAAGAATCAAAATTTTGGATTTGAACCCTTTAAAACGAAGATAACTCTAACTCACAACATGTATCCCCTAAAGTGGTAAAATCAAATAGAATTTTAAGAAAACAAATAAAACATCATGATGCATAGAAAGGCCAATATAAAGGCCATAATTATTTGACCAAAAAATTTAAAAAAAAAAAAAAAATTAATAAAATAATTGTTTTTATATATCTTGTACTTACGTAAAGTGAAAACACAATTGGCCAATATAAAGGCCATTAGTTGCCCAAGTGCAACATATATTATTTGGCTTCGGCAATATAATATAGTTCATTGAGTAGTATATTATGTATTTAAATAAGTGACAATGTTTTGTATATTGATTTATATTGCATATAAAGTCCTCATTATTTGTTCCACATGCTTTTCAAGGTAATGGACCACGCGAGCGTGCATTGATATATTAATTCAAATAATTACATTAATATAAACAAATAGGTATGGTGACGGAACGACATCCTCACTTAGGGGATGTAATGTATGAGCTTATTAACTAGCAGGTGCCTCCATGATGCAAGAAAAGCCGGAGGTTATTATATATTATTTACTTATTATTGTGTAAATATTATATAATAATATTTAAAACTTTGTGTGCATGTTGTAATAGATGCGAGGCCAATCACATGGAATAGTATGATGAGGGCTTTTAGGGTCAGGGCAGCTTTAGCAAACCAACCACTCTAAAAACAAAGTTTAAGTTAACATTTGATTTATTTGGACAGCGATATTGTAAGAAACGAGAAACGAGAAACGAGAAAATGTGGCAGCAATGAAAACTTGACAAGAAACAGAGTTGGGACAAATTACATATAAGAAACGGATTTTCATATATAATATATTTTATTAATTTTTCAAATTTATACCATAAATATTATTTTTCTTTCAATAAATTAAATATAAATAATTTATATTAAGAAAAAAATAAATGTATACCAAATATGTATAACATTATTTATAATTTAATAATTTTTAAAAAAAGTTTGAAATCATAAAGTTATGAAATGTAGGATATATAATATAATTCAATCAAAATCAAATATTGAATCAAAATCAAAGATAAAATAAATTTGAAATATTTTAATAAATATATTATTATTTTATAAAATACTTTAAATGATAACAATAGCCATATTATTTATTAAAAACTTAATAATATAATAATTTGAAATATTTAAAATAAAAATATTGAAAAAAATATCAATAAATTAAAAATTAAAAATTAAAATTAAAATTAAAATATCATGTACATTATAAACTATTTATTCACGTCTTATTTTCTAACCAATGGTGTTGGGGCTACCATTGTAGCAGAAGAAAAATCTGTTAGAAACTAGGTCACTATAGCATTGTCATTTTGGCACGTTTAAACATGAAATAGGAAATCTTTGTTACATTTATTGTTACATAGTTGGATAGTGACAACTGGCAGTGTAGGTTTAATGTGTAAGAATAAACATAATACAAAGTGGTCGTGTGACAATAAACATAATGCATTTAGTGTTAGCCACCTATTCCCTTGGCAATACTGTGGCATATGTTGGTTTAGGTGAAAATATCAATGTTTATTCTGAAACAGAATGGACTTGTCCACAAAACTTGTGAATGATTTTTTATGGCATGTTGCTAATATTTTTAGACATAATCAAAAGCTAGAAAAGGAATTATCCGTGCCAATCCAAAGATCCACATATCTTCATTTTAAAATTCAAAAAATAAAATCTTCTTGGGCCCAATGTGTTTCCTATTTATGGAAGAAGCACTAGACATATTGGAGGAGCTCTAACTACAATTTAATCTGCCTAATCTTTATGTTTATTTCAGTAGTATTATTTGGTACCATCTATTGGCATCTAGGGACAAAAATGTATGTAAATATGCATTTCCATATGAATACAAGTCACCTTTACAAATGAATTATTACATTACTATTCAGTAGCAGGCTAGGTATTGAATTATGAAGTTTAAAAAATATGCTTGAATGGTTATGATTACATTTGTTAGAGACATAATCGGAGCAACTTGTTTACTGCAATTAGACCGAATCATTTTTTCATTATGACTTAATGTGATGCATTGCAAATATAGATCTTTTGAGTTGCTAAAGAAATTAAGAAATTATTTGAAGTTATGTATAAAAGAATTAAGAGTTGAAATGTTTTTCAGAGCGATGCAAAAACTTTGCACCAACACATTTACTTCGAACAAAATCTTGTCAATTGATTTAAATTTTGAATTACCATGAATTTTAGGTATGTTGTAAGTCCTCCTCATTCTTCCATTAACTAAACAAAATCAATACCCACTAAACTCTCATCAGGAAAATATTCTATGCTTATAGATTGGTTCTTCTGTACATCCTCAAGAAGCAAATCCAACTATCTATAATACTACTCCAAAATTTGGTGGTTATCTTTACAAGATTGAGATTCATTCCTTATCGGTTGTCATAATTTTCCTTGACAAGCTTGGTTGTTGTAGCTTGAATTTGTGCCAGAGATAACAAAAAGGTTGACAAAATTGATCTGCCAATAGCTCTATCTCCTATGCTCAGATAATCTTCTCCATAATTAGTTTCTTCTAGAGCTTGTCCTTGTCTATCAAGAGGCATGATTCTTTCTCCCCCAATCTTCTTTCCAAACTTCAAATCTCTTCTACTTCCTTCTTCTTAAGCTTCCTGCAAACTGCCAAATCTACTCTAACGACTCTGATACTACAAAATGTGTCAATCATGGATTGGTTGACAATAACATATTTTTTTTAATCTCTTTGTGAGATGAATCTATGGGCTTTGCCCATTGTATAAGCCTTTGGCTTAATTAAATTTGTCGTATTGTTATTCTATGATGATGGCTCAACAATAAAGTTGGTTCTATATTTGAGTCTTTCATGCTATTGGTAGTTGATTTCTCAAGTGGGATATTACTTCCCACGGGTCTAGAAGGTTCCTCCATATAAAAAAATAAATGGTTACTAATATATAATAAAAAAATTCATAGCATCTAAATACTTGTAATCTTAAGGTAACATTTTTTTTGGTCGATTGATCCTGGGATGAATAGTTTACATTTGGCCCTAAACCCTAACATACATATGATCACATAACATATACATTATGACAAATATAAATCATAGTATTAATATGATCAAGAGTGAAGTTTAAAATATACCTAAATATTTTTTAAGTTTCTCGTTTCAAACTTTACTCAGGGCACAACCATTATAAGGCATAATTTGTGGTTTATTAGAAATACCTTGTTTGTTTTAGCTAACCTCAAGGTCTTTGTGTGGATTGGGTTTTCAGGGCTTCCTTTTCTCCTTTGGGGTATTTATTGGTCATTTTAATGTTCCTTTAGGGAATTTTATTTCCTATGAGGAAATCCAGGTTTACATTGTTCACCCATAGAAAAAGATTTGTGTTGAAATCAACTTGTTTATAGACCTAAAGGACTCTATTGATATCCAAGTTGGTTTTGCTAATTTTTCTCAATAGGGGATCTATATTAATCTCACCAACACTTGATTTTAGTGTCAACTAACTGAGCACAAGAAAAGGAGTGCCCACTACTTGTTATTAACAAGAAACCTCTATCTAGACTTACTACTAAGAAAAGAAAATTCATTCTAATTGAAACGATGGTTGGACTACCATTGAAGGAAAAAATATAATAATAAAAAGAACACCAATAAGGTGTTGATTTCCAACATCGATCCCTCATTTATTTTTGAGGCATAACCTCATCCCACCCTAGGTTCCCCCTCTCATGTGCCTACAATGTCCCCGATCATCTCTAGCACTCATGTTGCATCAAATATCATTACAAGCTCTCAAAGTATAAGAGGCATACAATCCTTGGGTTTTCACACCTTGGTCTTTTCTTTGCAACTAGTGTTTAACCCACCATCTCCTCATCGATTATTGGTTCTCTAATTTACATCCCTTCACCAGTGGTAGAGGAGGGGGAATAAACACCAAAACAACATTGCACTTTTTTCATATCAAATTTCATGTCAAAAAACAAAAACACTTTATGTAAAATACTTTCTCTACACTAGACAGGGTTGATAATGAAATGAATCTCAATATTATTCCATGGTAGTTCTCTCATGGAATGTTTGATGCATGACTTACCTGCCACACAAGTATGTTGTGTGGGATAATCATCAAAAGTTTCCTTATTTAGACATTCTTTGCCTACAATATGTCAAAATCACACACATTATATTAAAAAATGTTACCAAACGTAGTTGGCCAGAAGTAGTCAATTTTCACACTAATCATGAGATTAGGAAAGGTTGTGTTATTAGCTTTATTTTACCACAATGGGTTTCGTGTGTCATTGATTGGGTATCAAACCTCACCAACAAATCTAGGTGAATTTTATTTGACGTTGTTGGCCACACCTTTGGTTTCATCAACATGTATGCTTCCAACATCATTTTCAAACATGCTTTGTTATATCATTTACTAGTTGATAAGCTTCCATAGTCCTATTGTATTTTATGCAGAGATTCCAATATGGTGAAGTTCTCTTCAAATAAATATTGTCTCCTCTCCACATGGTGGTATTTAGGATAATGAGTGGTCTAGTTCTACATGCACAAAAAAATGAATTATTTTACCCTAAACTTAGCTGGTGCAAGGATACCAATGCCCGATGGTTTACTTGGTTGATTATTTGACAAGGCCATGACAAGGTCTTCAAATTCTTAGATATATATATATATATATATATATATATATATATATATATATATATATATATATATATATATATATATATATATATATATATGGTAGCTGACCAATATTTTTTTCTCTTTCAATACTAAATTCGACATGTCATTCATTGTTTTTCCCAATGCCTTTCTCTCTAGTCATTCTCCCATTAAGTTATTTATTTCATTGGGAGGAAAATTAGATAAGGTTTTCAAGAATCAATTATATTTTAGCACTTCTTAGCTCCCACATGATAGAACCTACACCCACATTCATAGGGTTTGGAACCTTGTTCCTCACCCTTCTAATAAGCACTAGATTGTATGGTGGGATGATGTTATCATATGTATTATTATCTTTTTTAGGAATTTGACAAGCACTTTATTTCCTTATGTCATCACACTCACATAATATCTTCAAAAAAAAATCTCAACCTACTCGTGAGCTTGAATCAACCCCTTTGGACATTATTTTAAAAGTAAAAATTTCTTCTATTCACCAAAAAGTCAAGGTGGTAAATTTACATGAATCGAAAGAAGAAAAATTATATACATGAACACTAGCTCAAGATAGCTGACAGAGTCTCTAAATAATTATTTCAACACCTTAGAGCTAGATATCTTATTGATAAAATTATCTCTATTCAAGTTATTAGATAAAAGTTGAAAGATTCACTTAACATCCTCTAAGCTTTTATCTCACACTACACTATGGATTTCACTACCTTAGAGCATACCCTGACTCAAGAGATTATTGTCCAAACATGCCTTGACATTTTTCCATGCCAAGTTTCCATGATATATCAAATTTATAAGTACTAACTAGTGTCTATTGATGATTTGCATGAGGCAGGTCTCCAAATGGCCAATGATAATCCCTAGGGCTTGATAACTTCCTTTGTACGTTCTACAAAAAAAATGTGAAATATGGTGGGTCCTAACCTCTAATTCTTATATAATGAAGCCTTCCATTATTTTTTTATAGGTTATATTATGAATAGGTGGATATCAAGTTCATTCCCAAGGTAGGTAATCTTGATCTTATCTCTACTTGGAGACCTATCACTCTTTTGAATATCTCTACAAGATCATTGATAATTGGTCATTTATCTCAAACTCAAAAACATATTCCCCCTCATTGTTGAACCCAAGAAAACATGTTTCATCATGATTAAATACATTATTGACAACATTATGGATGTTTTTTAAAGTGATGGAATGGTCCTCTTGTACTAAATAACATATTGTGTTTGTTAAAATTGAATGACCCTTCATTTTTGTCATGCTTCAATGCCTTGGGTTCGGCCCCAACTTCAATGAGTATATGGTTATGGTTTTTAAATATACCTCAACTTGCATCATTTTTGGTGGGAAAAAATATTACCAATTTATACTATTTTGTTCCATCAAATAAGGTTTCCTTCATATCCCTTATCTTTTCATTCTTATTATTGAAGCTTTTGGCTATGTTTTTATTAATTATACCTACATGGGTGTTGTCAAGGGCATTAATATTCTTGAAAAAATAATTCAAGATATCATCAAAGAATAATTTTATTACTCATTTCTAAGTATATCTAAATATTGGAATGCTTTAAAAAAAAATCTTTGGTTCCAAATCCAATATCTAGTGGGTTAAAACCTAGTGCTACAGATAATAGTTCCTACCTGCCCCTCCCTAGGTTTTGTAATTTAAATGGAAATTGATTCAACATGGAAAAATGTTCAAATTTATGGGAATTTCATTTTAATTTCATAACTCTTTTAATTATTTATGCAACTACATTCTCCAAAGGGTAAAAAAGATACTCTCATATTAGATAACTAAGCCTAATTCTTTGGCTGAAAAATTCTAGAATTTATATAAATTTGTAGATTGTACCTATGTGTATTTGAAAACACCCTAATTTGGTCAAGAAATCACAAGTACTGTGTCTTTTGTTTCTATTTCACACAAGGGCCTTAGTGATGGTTATAATCTTTGTTCATGTGGTCATATTAAGTCTTCTAATCTTTCTTGTGTTGTATTTTCCCTATTTTTGACACCTCTAATAGTCATAGGTCACCTTTTCCCAGTCCTAGGGGACACTAGCCTATCATCCTTGATTTTTACTTTGTTCTAAGCCTTATAACATTAGTTCCACTTTTAGGATAGTAACACCACATGTGCTAGTGTCCACTTATGACTTCAATGTTTGATAGGCCTTTTCACCTGTGTTTGAGTCCTAACCCCTCTGAGACCCTTCTCTTATGTTTTTTATATCTTTTTCATTACTTGTCAGCTAGTGAACAAGGTATTATATTCAAAAAAATATATCCTCCCATATAAAGAGCCTCAAAAAGCATTTTACATCTAGCACTTACTATTTTGGCACTTATTTACATAAAATTAACCAATAGTACAACTCAAATACTCTACATACTACTTAGCTTTCATACTTAGACATTTGCGCTTGATAAAGGAAGGGCCTAGGCAAAATTAATTTTAGAAAAATATTCAATTTGATGGTGTATATTCCCTAAGGGATAACTACATGTGATCTAAGACCCCTAGCATTGGGGTTAATGTAGGTAGCAACTAGGATGACAGGGGTTTTACTTTGCACAATCATAACACCCCACAACATAGTTTTTCCCTTTCCTTTTGTATTTGATTAATTTATTGTTTCATGTGTGTCAGTATTTATTAGGGTTTTGGAGAATAATCAATGAAAATAGTGACACAGACGAGCCCCTTCATGACATAAAATCACCTACAAGACCTCTTAAAAATCTCGTAGCTTCATTAAAAACTATAGACAACCACTAAATAAAGGACATTAGATCCATAATTGGACACTAGTACCACATGGAACTATTGTCCTAAGAGGGATGCTACTGTTCGGAGATTGATCTTGAAAAATAATGAATAAATGAAAGATTCTTCTATGTATACTCAGTCACCTCCAGTACCCTGATCTGCAAAAAACTCTATATACATCCAGATAAGTTCATTTTCTCCTCGTGCTTATTATTTTTGGAAAGTTCCTTAGAATCTAAAAATTCCAATTTTATTCTAGAATAACAACAGACCCAACCCTTTAACTAAACATAGGATTTACTTCTATAAAATCCTAAAAGGATAAAACATTTGGTAAACCCTACTTACTTCAAACATTGCTTCAAAACCTTAATTTTCCTTATGGTTTACCTTCATTAAATTTGGCACATTAAATTAGGGTTACAAAAATATGATTTTCTTGTTTAACCTAGATAATTTAATTAATCTTATACTAGGGTTTTATTTATTTTATTTTATTTAAATATTTACAACACAGCCCTAAATCAAAACCCTAGAGTCGCATACTAGGTCACTATACACATATAAAATTAGAAATTAGGGTTTCAATAATAATCCTATTTTCTATTACAAACTTTGTTAAAAAAATTTACACATTTCACACACATTTATGTTAGATTATATTCTAGATATTGTGTGTTTATTATTCCTTATTTACACTATATCATTTGGCAAGTTTAAAATGGCATCTAAAAAGTCTTCTTCCCCTCATCCACTTAATGCAATATTAAATTTCTCTCATGATTATAATAATGGATGGACAATTTTTCAAGATTGTACATTAGAGCATAATAATGACTTCATTTATAATGATCATGATGACTATTATTATAATGATGGATATAGGGATTATTATGAACATGACAATACAAATGAGCATGAGGATAGATTAGATACATCATCTTCTCTTTCCTCTTACTCTTCTCTTGCTCCTAAAAATCAAACTAACAATATAATTCTGAAAGAACCTCCTGTTGGTAGTGTTTTATTACAATGTGATCTTAACTTTCAACTAGTTTTGCTACTTCATTGTTTAAAATAAATCAATAAGTGCACTACACGAAAATCACTCTTGTATGCTTTAAGTAAAGTAGATAGGAACAATGCATCTTCTTTACCATTCTCAATTACATTTCAAAAATAAAATACAAATGATGTTACACCTTTTAGCAATGCACAAACTAGGGTAGATGAAATTGCTTTATCATCCTTATTCACATTTCAAGATCAATGCAATGATTCTTTGCCACAAATAGATAATGCACATGTTTCTAAATATTTTCCTATATATCATAATGTGCAAAAAGAAAACATTATTGTTACTTCTCTTTCCCTTGATTCCAAAATAGAAAGTGATAATCGTGCTTGATGTATTCATATAAAATATGTAAATTGGTAACATGAGTGTGGCTTATGACACCCAACCCATAGGTCCCTCTTGCTTACTCTCATGACCCTCATAGGCATCTTTTCACTAAATCCCAGTCATCTGCTTCCTTCTATATAGTGATTCCACCTTCTCCAAGTAGCATTTCTAGTGATGATTCCATCCCCCTAAGTCCCATTCCTTTAGGACTATAGCACCCAACTTATACTACAGCACCAGACCCTAGGGTGTCCATTTTTGATGCTCCTGTTCAAGTGCATTTTTATCTCCAACGGTCAGTTATTTTCAATTCATATTCATTTTATTATTGGCCTAACGTGAATAAATTTGACCCATGACCAACAGATCCTTATAGAATCCCATTCAAAGTTCATTTAGAAGGGGTTGGTAAATATCACAAAGCAAGCAAAAATACAAGCAAGACTACTCAGACATATTTCCATATTATCAATATACAACCAACCAATACAATCACAAGCTTATTCAAACCCTCATACTAGTTCCTATCCACCTCAAGCACACCCAATTTAACATTATGCATTTTCATACACACTATTTCACAAAGAACATCAAGTGGGAGAACTACATATGGTTTGATCCCTCTTCAAAGTATTGGTATATAGGCAACGTGCCCACACAAGGGGTGTGGATACACGTTCAGTGCATCTTACACACAATAACCCCCCCTCTTTCCAAAAATTTATCAAAGCACAATAGAGTCTAGGGTTTGAAGACTAAATAAACTCTACAGGGAGTTCCATGGACATCTAGAAGTAAAAAATTCACAAGCAAATTCACACAGACATAGTGAACAAAACCTAAAAAGCTTAGGTCTCTTGGACAACAATGATAAAAAATGACTATAGCACTAGACCTCAGGGTGGCCAATTTTAGTGCTCCTGTCCAATCAAAAAATAAAGCCCAGAACCTGATTTGTGACACTATCCTAGTCCTACAAAGTGAATTTTAGATCCTACAACAACCATCTCAATCAGTTTTCAGCTAAGTCTTGTTTTCTTCACATTTTTTAATATTTTTAGAAAGGTTAAAATTACAGTCAAATTATACAAATTAGTAGATCAATTATTGCATATTTATTTACTAATTTTATTACTCTAGACACTTAACTAAATTAAGAATAAAACTCCAATATTCCCAAAACTATTAAATCATTTGGTAAACCTGACTTACTTCATTTGCACATAAAAACCCTAGAAATCGTAGGGTAAATTTCCTACTGATTTTTCTTATATTTTTCTAATTTTTTATCTACATAATAAAATAAAAAATTATCATTAAATTTTAAAATTTAATACTAACTTTAAAATTATTTTCTTTCAAACCCTGGTTGCCCATACTAGGTCCCAGCATTTTTACAATGTTTTTATGATTTTTTACTTGACTATTTAAATCAAAAATTTAATTTAAATTTTAAAATTCCATAGTAATTTCAAAAAATTATTTTTCCTTCAAACCCTAGTTGCATACACTAGGTCCTTTCAAATCAAAGAATTTTCCAATAATTTTCTTATTTTTTACTTGCATATTTAAATAAAAAATTCACTTCAAATTTTAAAATTCCACAGTAATTTTACCAATAAATTTTTTTTAAACCCTAGTTTCATATACTAGATCCCATTGCTTTTGAGGTATCACCTTACATATTTGTGAGCTGCGTATCCTTTTATGCATATTCCAGTTCATTGTTTAGATTACATTTGTTTAATCTTTTCTTCCATTATTCAAGTTGTTTTTCTTATGCCACCTAAGCTCCTTACATCTCTTCCTTTAAGATGAAGTGAAAGACTTAGTGAAAACCCTCTTGAACTCAACCAGATTCCTTTAACCTGACCATACACCATGGATAAATAACCAACACAGGTTCCTATTATAGGTCCTACATAACCAGGTTACACCAATTTCAATGAGGACAATTTTGACAATGAACATTATGAGAATAAAAATGATGATACAAACACTAATGTTCATGATCCACCTCATCAGGTTCTTGATCTACTTTCACATATTATTGATAATGAAGTTATCCTCAACAAAGATTTGATTATACAAATTTTTTAAGAAAGACTCAGGGACCAGCCTGGAGATCATACTCTTATCTTATAGTCTATCATCGAAATTAAAAAGGCTAAGAAAGTTGAGTCTTCCATTCCTTTAGAGTAACCAATTGTAAGTAACACTACAAGGGAAACCATGTCTCAATAACCCCCTATAGGATCCCAACCTTCTTCTATGCCACTAGCTACATCTAGTACATCTTTGTCTCCTAATATAGCAACCCTTGTGCAAGAGATGAGATCTCTTCAATCCAAGGTGCTACATCTTGAGCAAGGTGATTCTATACCTAAACAGGCTTTAGATTGTTTTATTCTAATTCATACACCATTGACATGTCATATTACTTCTACACCCTTGCCAAAAGGTTTTGTTCAATCTAAGCTCACTCTATACGATGGCAAGGGTGATCTAGAGACATATTTGAGAGCTTTTAATGTAGCTTGCTTGGACTATGTACCAAATGACTGGATACTTACCAAGCTATTTCCATGGATTTTAAAGGATTATGCTTTATAATGGTTCTATAGTCTACCAAATTAGTTGGTCAACACATTCAATCCTTTAGTTGACATGTTCCTATCTCATTTTAGCATTAACATTGGTGATAAGGTTTCCTATGCCCAAGTTACACATTAGAAACAAAGGTCAAATGAGCATCTCACAGATTATGTTTTTCCATATAAGACTATCTTGGCTAAGATGACTAGCCCCATGGCTAATCAAGAGTTATAAGATCTCTTCAAACAGAGTCTTCTACTAGCCTTGCATGAATCAATAATGTTCAAAATATTATCTTCCTTCACTGAGTTATGTCATACACTAAAGGAAAGGGAAGTCAAACTAATTTCAATAAACAAACTCAAGTATACAAGTATATCGGAAACAACAAACAAGAGTAACAACAAAGTCCCATACAAAGTCAAAGTCAATGATAGCAAGAGTCAAAATCAACCTATAGTCAATAAGAATTCTAAGCCCCCTCAGCGTGTAGTTTTATCATCACCTCCTCAGTTAACCTTTACCAATCTACCAGTTCTTCTAGCTAGAGTTTTATAGTAGCTTTTGGAATGTAATATCATATATCTCCCTACTATTCAATAAATTGATCCAATAAATCCTCCTACACGGGGATATGATCAACATGGATTTTATGAGTTTCATAGGGCACTAGGCCATACAACAAATAGATGCATCAGTTTGAGACATAAGATATAGGACTTGATAGATGGCAATGTTATTGATCTTGGCACTTTAGTTGAACCTCCTCAAGCAAAGAAAACATAGGATAAAATTTTAAAAATATTTTTAGCTCCTTTCCCACATCATTCTAAACAAGAGACAGGGGATACATCAGGGGTTCACCATGCATATGATGCACATCTCTCACCAGCTACAAACATGGCACCTTCAATTCAGTTACATCTTTTGAGTAACATGATTGGTGTATACAATTCAAGAGTTATAGCTAGACCTTTCATCTCCTTTTTAGAGTAGGAGATTGTTGAGGATGATTTGGATTGTCATGCACTTTTTTATCAAATCTTACATTCATAATCATCCTATTCATAGTGTTCTCATAGACAATGGATCCAGTGTGAACATGTGCATTATGACATTACTACAGTATTTGGGATATCCAAAATAGGATATTACCTTGATGGACATAGTTATCAGCAGATTCAGTGGGCACATACAGAGTTAATTAGGTGAGATTGTACTTCTTTTACAGTTTGGTCCAACACATGTGGACACACCATTTACCATTATTTCTAGTGGATATTTTGATATGTTACTTGGTCGACCATGGATCCAAAAACTTTGAGAAGTACCTTCTATAGTTCATAGATGCATGAAATTCATTCATGATAATCATGTTGTTACAGTTGGTGGAGTTCCATATGAGTTATCACTCCCCACTTTAGAGCCATCTTCTACTTTACAGTCACTAGTTTCAGTTCTTTCAGTAGTTCTAGTCCTACCACTAATTTTAGCTTCTCCACTAGTTTCAATTCTTCCTCTAGTTCAGACTCAGACATAGTCAAGGCCTCCATCACTAGAACATAGAGTTCATACACTTCCACATAGGCCTATTTTAGAGCAACCAAAATTTCAAAATTCTAAATAGCTCCCAAGTACAGCATTCACACCTAGGGTAGTAACATTGAGGTCTCATGCCTCTACACATAGAGCATATGTTCAAAGAGCTTCTCCTACTATCAGATGGGTCCCTAAGAGCCCTAAAATTGCATCCACTTCTTAGAGTTATAGGAGGATCCCATAGTCAGTTTCTACTTTAGATATTTCAAAGCATTTACAACATACATAGCTTTCAGATCCATAGTCTCAATCCTACCATCGTGATTCACGATCATGTACAATCCCTATGATTGATACAGGACACCATGATAAGGAGTCTCCTATAAGACTCATTGGTTAGTATCATTTCCTTTCAAGTTCTTGTACACAGTGTTCTCATGATTGATTATACATAGCAAATATATCAAAAAGATTCAAATATGTCAAAACACCAAAAATAATATAAAATTCCAAAATATAAAAACATTTAACTAACTCAAAAATACCAAAACATTTCAATTGTATGCATTATCCATGCTTTACATTTATACTATCATGCTATACTTATATTTGTTGTTTTATGATATTTTTTATTAATTTATCTACATTACCATGCTTCACTTGATATTTTTTTAGTGTATGCAGTGAATTCTAAATCCTTGATTGCTTCACTCTACCCATTGATGGGGTATCCTAATTCTACATTCGAGACATACATCGATACATTTACCCATTAGGGGCATCTTCTACATCAATACACTATCCAGGTTATGTCATTCCTACACCACCCACTCTAGTTAGCATGTTGATGTACATTACTTACTAGCTTACACAAATTACTCTATTGACACTCACTTGTATATAACACTTGTGTATTTCTTAGCATATACCTAATTTTGTACTACATGTCTTACATACTTTCACTTCTTGCTTTGATTAGTTAGATGCGATTGTATTTTTAGTTTTTACATGCTTTCCTTTCTTTCTTTGTGTAGCTAGATGTGATTACATTTCTCAGTTCTAGTTTTGTCTCTTGTATGTGCCTTAGGATATTTACCAATGTCCTTTGCTTCTATTCTTGCATGTACCTTAGGACATTTTCCAATGTCCTTTACCTATTCTCTTCTATGATATTGTGACTTTCATGCCAACCTTGTTTGTTTCAATTATATGTGTATGTGGCATTTTCACATGCATTGTACACTTGCTTTCTAGTTTGAGTGACATGTGCCCATGTTCCTTGTTTGCTCAGCCCCTTGGCTACTCTTTTATGCTTCTTACTTCTGCCTTGTGTGCTTGTTGCTTGATTGCTTTTCAATTTTTTGCAATGCCATGATCAACATCATGCATTATCTTGTTTTCTTGGATGCCATGATGGAAATCATGCTCCATCCCTCCTTGACAACTAATAACTAACATTTCTAAATTTAGTTCAATACATTGCACATGTTATTACATTGTATATCTATCTAGGCATACCCATGTTGATCTAATAATCTCTCATACAAACCATGCTATATTTTGAGATATCTTGTCGATTATCATTGCTATATCATGTATTCTCATAGCATAACACACTTTTAGGGCTCTTTCTTCTGAGGATAATCATTGCACGGTCTTCATTCCTACCCTCAGAAGAGGGGGAAATAAATAGGGGTCTTTATCATAGAGATCAGAGCTCCTATCATTCAAAAAAGATAGTATTCAGAACACCCAAAACAACAACCAGACTTCAAACCAAGTAGATAGTGAAAATTATAGAATAGTCATCAAAATTAGCCTAAGATAATATCATCAAGATTAGACTATAACACTAAATTGAAGGGTGTCTATTTCTGATGCTCCTGTCCAAAAAATGAAAAAATAAGGTTCTCCAAAAATAGGCAAAAAAGTTGGTTCAACTATAGTTTTACACATTCAAACCAGTTCAAAGACATCAATTTCAATATAGTTTTTCTCAAAGAATCTAGATATAGGGAGCATCATGCGTAGCATGATGGCTCTCACTTCCAATTTTAGATTAGGCAGTTGATATAACTTCCAAATCATAATCCATGTTTTAGACACTAATGATTGGGGGAAATGCGTGTGGCACATTTTACTTCTTTTATTTTCAAGTTCAAGATATTACCTAGACATTCTTAGTAGTTGCGTGCCTTATTCCATATGCAGGTGGTTGGCATCATTTTGGAGTGGTTTTCATACAAGCCTAACCTCCACATTTTTGAGTGGCTTTCACATAAGCCTATTACCCAATTTTAGAGTGGATTTCATAAAAGCCTAATCTCCACATTTTTTTGAGTTAGTCAAGATTGACCTAGTTTCTAGTATACATTCAGCTATCCACACCACATTGTCATGTTATAGAGTATTCATGGGCTTCAGGATCCATCTCATATGATACACATTCATATTGATATTAGCTCATAGCTTCACTTCATGGGGCAATAATGGAGCCAAAGGACTAGATAGCCTTCTTGAGCCACCTACTCAAAGGGATTGTAGACATAGTCCAAACATCGATTAGCACACACATAATCACCCAGCTTCACTTAGTGGGAAATGATGAAGCCAAAGGGCCAACCTTTGCATTCTTGAGCCACTCTCAGGGAATTGAGCACTTAGCTCTATTCATGGTAGTACTCTTGGTACAACACACATATAGCATATCCAACATTACTCAGCATCATAATAGATTTACACTTCACAACATTTTCTCTCTATGCACACCCAACATCACACAGCTTCATGAGCTTCACCCTTACAGGTAAGTTTAGGTATGCCTCCTATTTTTCCTTTATCCTAGTATTTTGCTTTTTTGTATCACTAGAATAAAGGGGGGGCAAATGTAGTCATATAAAATGTGAAAATTGGTAACTTGAGTGTGGCTTATGACACTCAACCCATAGGTCCCTCTTCCTTGATCTCATGACCCTCATAGGCATCTTTTCACTGCTTCTTAGTCATCTGTAGTCTTCCAAATAGTGATTCCACCTCCTCCAAGTAATAGTTCTAGTGATTATTCCATCCCCCCTAGGTTTTATTCCTTCAAGACTAGAGTGCCCAGCTTAGACTATAGCATCAGACCCTAGGGTGTTTGTTTCCAATGATCATGTCTAAGTGCATTTTTATCTCCAATGGTCAGTTCCTTCTAGTTCCTATTCCTCTTATTGTTGACCTAACATGAATAAATTTGACCCATGACAAATAGATTCTTATAAAATCCCAATCAAAGTTCATTTAGAAAGGGTTGGCAAATATCACAAAGCAAACAAGAATACAATCAAGACTACTTAGGTATATTTACCTATTCTCTACATACAACCAACCAATACAATCACAAGCTTATTTAAACCCTCATACCAGTCCCTAGCCACCTCAAGCATACCCAGTTTAACATTCTACATTTTCATACACACTATTACATAAAACACATCAAGTGGGAGAACTACATATGGCTTGATCCCTCTTCAGAGTATGGGTATGTAGGCAACATGCCCACACAAGGGGTGTGAATACATGTTTAGTGCATATTACACACACTAAACCCCCCCCCCCCCCCCTCTATTTCCAAAATTTTGTTAAAACACAATGGAGTCTAGGGTTTGAAGACTAAATCAGCTCTACATGGAGTTCCATGAACATCCAACATTCAAAATTTTACAAGAAGGCTCACACAGACAATGAAAAAACCTAGAAAGCTCAGGAATCTTAGACAAAAGTGATAGAAGAGGATGATAGCATCGAACCTCAAGGTGTCCTATTTTGGCACTCCTATCCAATCAAAAAATGAAGCCCAGATCTTGATTTATGACACTATCCCAATTTTGTATAGTGAATTTTAGATCCTGCAACAACCATCTCTATCAGTTTCTAACTAAGTCTTATTTTCTTCACATTTATTAATATTTTTAAAAAGATTAAAATTATAGTCAAATTATACAAATCAATATAGTAATTATTTCATATTTATTTACTAATTTTATTACTCCAGACCTTTAACTAAATTAGGAATAAAACTCCAATATTCCCAAAACTATTAAATCACTTTCATTTTAAAAATAACTAGTGAACAAATGCCTTGCATTACACTTACACATGATTATACATTGTATAGTAGTAAAAAGATAAAATATTCTCCTTCTCTTTCTCTTAATGAGCATGTGAATGATACTTTTTCTAATCTTATTCAAATGAATTAAATTCTAATTTTGATGAACCATGGGATAATGATGATTATTGTGATTATGATGAAGATGACATAGTTCTTCTCTTACCTCACATATATCTCATATTCAACCAAATAATAGATCACATATAAAAAGAGACACACACACACACTTATTCTTATGTGCATAATTTCCATTCATTAGAGATTAAAGCACCTTCTATTCAACCAATATATGATACTCCTTCACAACCTAACAATATCAAAGATACCAATGAATCCCCCTTAACCCCACTTACTACAGTAGAAGTTATTTCTCAAATAAACCCAAATGAGGGTGATAACTCATTTCCCTCTAACCAGGTCCAAGTTATCACACCTCCAAAGGTTATTGAGAGAACATTGACCCTTTCTAAACAAGATTTCTAATATAATATACCAATGCATAAAATAAACAACAAAATCCAAGCATTAAACAAACCCCTTGATAATGATAATATACCTTCACAAGTGTTAATATATTTTAATGAGTGTTATGGGTGATTTGAAAAAGTAAGTACATCATCTCACTTTGGATAATGAAGCATACAAATCTTATTTTGATTCCAATGTTATACATAATAACCCTATTCCATGTAGAATCTTAACTATGAGGTTACCACATAACTTTCAGATACCGGTGTTACCTATATTTAATAGACAAGGAAATCCATATTTACAACTTCAAGTTTATGAGAAATCCATGGCTCATATTACAAAGAAGTTAATTATACTACAAGTGTTTCCAAAGTCGCTAAGGGACAAAATCCTAGATTGGTTCCACCATACACTCCCTAGTGGATCTTTACATACATATGAGGAGCTAGAGATAGTCTTCCTCATACATTATATATAGAATAGGGGACCTCTAGTCACACATGAGAGATTACCTTCACTACACTAGGATGAGATAGATCCTACATCAAAATACATTTTATAGTTTAAATCTTTTTTGTATCAATTAATTTATCAACCAACAGATTTGAAAGTACAGTACATTTTTCCTAGAAGTTTAATCTATCCTCTTAAGGAGAGATTGCTTTATCAGACATCTAAATCATTCAGACATATGCAATGAAAATATATCATTAGAGTCACAGTTGGGATTAGTAATAATGCAGTCACAGGTAGATTGGGCTATATACCCCTCAAAGCCTTAGTCATCAAATTTGGTATAAGATCCTTCTCCACTTCCAATTTAGAAACCAGTGGAACATAAATAACCAATAAAAATACTCAGTAAGGGAAAAAAGACACTCTATAAAACATAGTATAAAATTAATAGATCATAGTGTTGTCCCCCCCAAAAAATGTCACTCTTTTTGGGACAACGTATGAGCCATTTTGGTCCTACAAGACCAAATTTGCCTCTTCCCTTTTCAAAATTTCTTCTGAGCTTTCAAGTTCCTCACTGTTCAAGATTTCCCAAAAATCTAGGGACTCAACATGCTTGAAATTAGCAGGTTCAACTATTTCAATGGCTTCTTCAGATGAGTTCAATCAAAAGGGGTGAGTTTCCAACACTTGGGCATTTTCAGGATTGGTTCAATGCTTTGGTTCAATTAAAAAGGGGCTCATCGACAAGCTTCTAAGTTAAGATTGAACTGTTGAACCTTGAACCACTTTAGTTCAACGGTTTAATGGGTTCAAGGTTTAACATCATTGATAGGGTTAAAATATTTAAGCACTTCAGCCAGATTGAACCATTCAGTGACATCAGCAAGACACTCAACCGCTTTGGTAAGTTCATCGGCTTTCCAAAAGACTAAGCTTCAAGGAAGGAATGAACCGTTGAACCAAAGTTGGTTCAATTAGTCGGTTCAAAGCAAAGGTTCAAAGGTTCAACGCAATTATTTCAAAGCAAAGGTTCAACGCGGTTTAGAAACTATTTCAAACGGTCAAGACTTAGCCGAAACAAAGACATTGAACCATTGAACTGTTGAACCAAAGTTGGTTCAATCAGTCGGTTAGAGCACCCCAAAAAGAATGAGTCAAGTGGAAGCTACCACATGTCATCTGCCGAGGCCCATTGCACTTTGTTTCTAATCGCAACGGAAGATGCCACCTATCCCTGCTAAAGCTTGTCAGAAGCCTCCAAGTGTCTCCATCTGAAGATTTAAAGTTTTTAGCAGTTCTGAAGTTCAATGCGCAGGTATTTATTTTTTACGTAGGTTTTTGTCTAAGTCTCAAGAAGTCATGGAATGTGCCACATGTCCCTTGAAAAAGTTTGGCGGAAGCCAATAAGTGTCAATCTCTGCAATTTCTCCTTCCTTGTTTTCATAAAGACTGTGGTGGACCCCCAATGAGCTACTAAAGAAAGCAGAACGTGCTATGTGTCATCATCTAACTGACTCTCCAAAGACAAGTAGAAGCTGCCACCTATTCATTTATAACTCCACGGAGAGTGACACATGTCTGCATATGAGTTTCAAACAAGTTTCTAAGCTTCTCCTAAGCATTTTTTAGAGCACAGTGGAGATTTCTATGTGTTATCATCTGTGTGAATCTAAAATAAGTCCTGAGTGTTTTCAAAGGCCGCTAAAGTGCAGCAGAGACTGCCACATGTCATCTTTCACCGAACTCATAAAAAATGTTTCTAAAGCCTCTAAGAGCAGCGGAAGCTACCGCGTGTCCTCACCTATTTCAAAGTGGATGCTGCCATGTGTCAATTTTTTAGTGGAAAGTGACCAAAGAATAGAGAGGCAATCTAAGGACCCAATTCAACAGCCAAAAAAGGATTTGCCAAGAAGGATGACAGACCTGTAGCTGTCAAATTAGGGGCAATCAATTAGCCATTGGCTTTCAAATGATGGCAGACTTGAGGATGCCAAATTAGTGACAATGAAGTGTCTGTTGATTTTTGTAGACTTAAGTGTGAGAGATCTAATCAATGCAAAGTGGAGGAAACAATACGAAATATCTAGAGTATCAACACAGTGTTTAGATCCGATAGACCTCTTGAACCTAGAAATGTGGATGTAGATTTCTCGATCCTTTAAAAGACATTACTTGTTCAAGAATAAAGGCAAAGTGAACAATAGTGCAATCAAGAGAGGAAACTAAGAGGATCATCCAGTTCCAGGGGATGACAATTGAGTTAAAATATAGAACTGAAAGTGCATTCAAAGCAGGGCATGCACAACATGAGTTGTTCCATGGGGTAAATGCACCAAACCTCTCTCAACCTCTATATATTATAATCTCTCTTATTGTTATGAAGGATCTTTTTCTACTATAGAAGCAAAAACTCTGCCCAAATTGAAAGGCATTTATTGAGACCTTGATCTCAAATTGTTAATCATTTTTCTTCATTTGAATAAGAAAGCAAGTGACCTTTTCAGACTTTGTGCTGGAAATAGCCTATGTTATTTAAGAAATTGTTTGTATGTCTATTTCCTAAAAGTGTTCTTGTTTATCTGATATAACAAGAAGAACTAGTGGAAGTGGTTAGGAAGGTGTCCTAAAGACCAATTGTGGGATGACTTTGTGCCCCCACAAGTACTTTCAGTGTGTTTGTATTTTCTTTTTCCTGTGTAAAGGACCTTGGGATGACTTTGTGCCCCATTGTTCTTCATATCTCTCTCTTGGGAAGTTAAGGTGGAGACTTTGTGATGCATCTTATATTTCTAGTTACTTTTTACTTTGGTTACCGATTACTTGTTCCTTGAAAGGACCCCTATTATTTCCTAAAAGAAGAGAAGTGCCTTCAGTGTTTTCTAGGATTTCTCCTCTATTTGTTAGCATCATCTCTGAAAAAGAGAGATGGATGGTTTGTCCTACCCTTGTGTCTTAATTTTTGCTTATATATATTATATAGCTCCATATACTTAATAAGGAACCTCCCCTTGATGAGAGGAGAGATTTATCCCCTTTTGATGTAGTAAACCTATACATCTACCCAATCAATCTCCCTACTACTATGGTGATAGGACCTATTTTGCTCACCAGTAAGCTCGTCAACAAAATATTCACCCAGCAGTTTTTGGTGACTCCATTGGAGAAAGAGCGCGCAGTTTGAAGCCTCAAGTTTCAAGCTGAAGTAGGACTAGTTCTTTCCTATTTTTGTTCTACAATCTAGTAACTTCATGCTATACTAGAAGCCAAAAAGCCCAAGGTGTTGTTGACCCTATTTTTTAGTTGGTGCAATAGAGCAATTTTGAGTTGTTTCCTCCACAACCTCACCTCCAACGAACTAGGAGTCTTCCTCCTACCAACACCAGGTCACCAACACAAGGCAGAGCTACTTTTTCTACTATTAGTAAAACTTTGCCTATACATACACCACCTAGATTTGTTATCCCTGCTTTCAATAATCCACTTATGGTAGTTCAAGGCCCCTGGGGTAACTCTTTTGGCCCACTTAATCTTACTCCACCCCTGCATGAGCTTCCACGCAGTTCAAGGAAGAATTTCCCCAAATTCTTTGGTGATGGAAAGGTTCACCCTGATGAACACATTGTAGCCTTCAGCATAGCCTGTGATGTGATAAGCATGGAATTTGAGGACGTGGCAGTCAGACTGTTCATGGAGATGTTGTAAGGTACTGTTGTAGATTGGTTCTACCATTTGCTGGCTAGATCAGTGACTGATTGGGACACACTCAAAGCCAAGTTTGAAGCCAGATTCAAACTTGCAGAAGATGCACATGCCCTTCTGGCCCAAATCACACAAATGAAGAAGGAACCTCATGAGCTAATGAGGGATTTCATAGCCAAATTTGATAAGTTGAGGAACAAGATCCCTGTAATCGCTCAACTGACCACTAAAAACCTCAAGTGTTTCTTCATCAACTCACAACTCCCTGAGGTGAGTTTTCTACTGAGATACATTGGCTAGATAGACCTTGTTGAAGCTCAAGACTTGGCTACTAAGGTAAAAGATGACTTATCCTAGCTAAGAAGATAAGGAGAGATCCAAATAGAGGTAAATCTTTTTCATCTTCTGATTACTCATCTACAGCCACTATTGATCCCATGGTGCAAAAGCTGGCAAATGAATTGTTGGATCTCAGAAGACAAATGGCCCAAGGGATGTCATCCACTCTTACATATAGAGATATCCCAAGGAGAATGTTCCAGAATCAGACATACCAAGGCAATGTTATCAGGGGTCAAGGGCAGCTGAATCATCTTCCTCTCCACAGAGGAACCTTGCCATTGAAGCACCTCCAACCAACTCAGCGGTTGGATATCTTGAAGCTGACTTGGGTTTCTCATTCTAGCCTGAGTTGAACCCTAAAGATGATGCTAATATCTTCATTTAGGAAGAAGAAGAATTAGCTGGCGACTCCAACATTAGTTTCTTGAACTATCAGGATGAACCCAGAAGTGAAGGTAATGCAACAGAAGGATCATATGTTGTGTTCACCCAGTCTAAGAATCAATCAGCTCAAGAAGTTGATAAAGAGAAGATGGAGGAGAGACCTCAACCAAAAATCTCAATTGCTAAGCATGGAAATACTCTGCCCTTTCAGCCAAAAGATTCGATGATTACAAGAAAGGTAAGTACACCAAATACCCCTGCACCTTCTACTTCAAGTCCGTAGTCTACTTCTCCCCCTGCCAAGAATCAAAAGGATGAGCTCCCATTCTCTATTCTGAGCTCATTTCAGATGTTTGACATTATTGATCATATAAAGAAAGCCAAAGTTCAAATGTCTAAATTTAAATTCCTGTAGTCCAACCCTGATCAGTTGGATAAATTGGTTCAATGTGTGAAGAACCAAAATACCCCAGCAAGACAAGAAGCTAAGAAAGAAACTCATGATCCCCCAAGGAACATGTCTATCCCAAACAATCTTGTCATTACTCCTCCTAATGCTCTCAAGAAAATAGAGCCTTTCTATGTATCCCTGTTAATAAATAAATATCAGCTGAACAATTGTATCATTGATTCTAGAGCTTCAGACAATGTCATGCCTACCAAAGTGGCTAAATCCCTTGGCCTTACACTGACCAAGACATTTGGTAGATGTTTCTCCATGGAAAACAAGCAAGTACCATTGCTGGGGCAAATTAAGGATGCCCAATTTGCATTTGCAGCATTCCCAGACAAAAGAATCAAGATGACTGTCTTGGTGGCTGATGTCCCAGCATCTTATGGCATCCTTCTTGGCTAGAATTTCTATAAAGATGTTGGTGGTGAATTAAACATGGACTTGTCTGAGGCAAGAATCCCAGTCAAAGGCATCATGAAAAGATTGCTTCCTAAAAAGGAAACAAAGTATGTGGTCACCCAATCATCAACACCTGAAGCTCAAATTTTGTTTGAATCTTCAGGCATGGGTAACTACTTTCTGTCCATTGAAGAAGTTCATGAAATGCCTGTTGAAGCTCTCAAAGGTGACAATCTGAAGGTTAGTTCAGCTGGAACTATGGAAGAATCTCCACCTCCAAACAAGGAAGAATCCAAAGGAAAATTAGTGTCTAATGAGGATGGATCCTTGAATTTGATGGCAGTTATTCCTCTACCGATTCAAGAGCCAGGGTTGTGTTGATATCTCCTCAAGGAGATATTTTTTCTTCATCCTAAAAGTTGTAATTTAGCAACACTAGTAACACAGTTGAGTATGAGTCCCCATTGCTTAGATTAAAGGCTACTCAAGACAAAGGTATCAAGCTTCTTCATGCTAAAGGAGACACTAAACTGGTGGTTTTTTAGGTAAGAAACCTGTATCAGACCAAACATGAGAGATTGCACCATTACCACAATCTAGTCTGGGACCAAATTGAAAACTTTGACACTTTCAGCATCTCTGCAGTCCCCAAGGAATTCAATGATAGAGCTGACAATTTGGCTGTCTCAGGCACTCTTCTGGTTCCCCACTCAGACTTCAAAGGAGACAGGTACACTATTGAACTAGTCTCTCGACCAAGTGTACCTAATAATGCCAGTCATTGGCAAGTGTTTAACAATGAAAACCAAATCACTGCTTTCTTGGAGCAAAAGGACAATTTTGAACAGTTGCATTTTGAAGGCAGTGAACCTCAAGAGCTCGAACCAACCCCTGAATCAAGTTCAAACACAGATGGAGAGTTCATGAAACTTAAAGGGAATAAGATTCCCAAAGGCCTGGTCTCCCTTGAGAAACTATTTGATAAGCATGACAAATTCATCAAACAGTAGCAAACAGAGGCAAGCTCCTCTCAAGGGTTTGATCAAGTAAATCTGGGTACCAAGGAAGATCCCAAGATGGTGAACATTGGGAAGTGTTGCACTCCTGAGGAAAGATTCAAGTTCACTTCTCTGCTCAGACAGTACATGGACATTTTAGCATACTCCTATGATGACCTGAAGTCACTCAGGCCTGATAAAATTTGACATGACATTCCTCTGAAGGCTAACTTAATGCCTTACAAGAAAAAACCCAAGCAGTACAATCCAAAGATATTAGGTACTATTCTATCTGAGATACAAAAGATGTTAAATTCTAGGATCATTTTCCCAATCCATCATTCCACATGGATTGCAAATGTAGTGCCTGTGAGGAAGAAGAATGGTGAAATTCACCTTTTTGTGGATTTTAGGAATTTGAATCAGTCATCCTTGAAGGATAACTATCCTTTGCCAATCATGGATCAAGTGCTTCAAATAGTGACTAGTTCAGAGATGTTATCAATGCTAGACAGTTTCTCAGGATATAATCAGGTTGAAGTTGGTGAAGCAGACCAGCATAAAACTACGTTCACCACACCTTGGGGCACATTCGCCTATAAGAGAATGCCTTTTGGCTTGATAAATGCTGGTGCCACCTTTCAGAGAGCAATGGACCTCACTTTCAAGGATGAGATGGGTAAGTTCATTGTAGTTTATCTTGATGACTTGACTATTTTCTCTAAGCATCACCTAGATCATGTACACCACTTGCAACAAGTGCTGGAACACTACCGTCAGAATGGCATTTCCTTGAACCCCAAGAAGTCAATTTTTGGAGTAACAAAGGGAAAACTTCTCAGACACATTGTGTCCAAAGGAGGCATAAAAATTGACTTAGACAGAGTCAAGTCTATCCAAGAGCTTACCTTGCCTACAAGTAAGACTATTGTTCACTCTTTCTTTGGAAAAGTGAATTTCTTACAAAGGTTCATCCCTGAGTTTGCTGAGAAGACTAGACATATTGTAAACATGATGAAGGGAAAGTCCACCTTTGGCTGGACCAATGAAGGCAAGTCAGTGTTTAAATATATCAAGACTGCCATTACCCATGCCCAAATTTTGGTTTGTCCAGACTATAACAAAGAGTTCACCATGTACAGTTATGATTCAGAACACGCGCTTTCAGTGATTCTAGTTCAATAGAATAAAGAAGGTATGGAGTCTCCCATTTCCTTCATGAGCTGTCCTCTCAAAGCTCATGAGCTGAAGTACTCAAATATGAAAAAGCATGTTTATGCAGTGGTGAAGGTGGTAAAGCATTTTTGCTGCTACATATTAAATTCAAGTACTACTACCTTGGTTCCTGACACAACAGTCAAATCCATACTAACTCAACAGGAGTTTGGGATGAAAAGAGGCAATTGAGTTGTAAGGATTTAGGAGTTTGATCTGCTCATCAAACCAACAAAGCTGGTTTAGGGAAAAGGCTTATGCCAATTAATTGCTTATAATAAGCCAAAAGGAATAGAGCATCAAAAATTAGAAGAAGTAGAAGTGCCAATAGTCCTCTTTGTCTCTACCACTGATGAGTGGTATTCATGGATTGCTTATTTCCTTAATTATGGTGAATGTCCTGCTCACCTATCTTATAAAGAGAGAAGGACTATCAAGTTGAAAGCGGCAAATTTCATCCTTTGGGACAATGGCCTGTATAAGAGGGGCCTTGATGGAGTGTTCCTTCGCTACGTGGACAAGGAGCAACAAAGCCAACTTTTGAGATCCTTCCACAATCATGCCTGTGGAGGACATTTTTATGCTCCTCTGACTGCCCATAAGATCCTTCAGGCCAAATATTACTGGCCTACTCTTTTTCAAGATGCGTACAAGTGGGTAAGGAAATGTGAACTATGCTAGCAGTTTGTTGGAAGACCCAAGTTAGTTGCCCTGCCTCTCAAGCCAGTAGTCATAGAAGAACCATTTCAGCAATGGGACCTCAATTTTATAGGTGTTGTAAACCCATCTTCAAGCGCTGGACATGATTATGTCCTCACAGCCACAGACTACTTCACCAAGTGGGTGGAAGTAATTCTAACCAAACATGCTACTTTAGAAGTAGTGTGCAATTTCCTGAAAGAGAACATCATTTCTAGGTTTGGGGTCCCAACTAAGATTGTCACTAACAATGCAACTTGTTTCACTTCCCAAGAGATCACTCAATTCTGTTTCTACTATGGAATCACACTCTCCCACTCATCTAATTACTTTCTACAAGGGAATGGACAAGTTGAATCAAGTAATAAAAATGTGATGACTATCATCAAGACGCTGGTTGATGACAACCAAAGAACATGGCACAAGGCATTGGTTGATGCTTTGTGGGCAGATAGAATTACACCCAAAAGAGAAACTGGTATGTCTCCTTTCCAACTTCTTTATGGTATCAATGTTGAGATACCAATCACCTTGGAATTGCCATCATTAAAATTGGTTAAGGCAATTGAAGATCAAACATATGAAAGCGCCCTTGATAAGAGAATCATGTGCCTAACTGAGCTAGAAGAGTAGAGAACTGCAGTGGCAGACCGAATTGCAGTCCATCAAAGCCTGGTGAAGAAACTCTTTGACCAAAAAGCAAAGAACTGAGATTTCCAGATTGGATATCAAGTCCTGCTATGGGACAAGAGAAGAGAACCAAAGGGAATGCATGGAAAATTTGATTCCCTATGGAAAGGCCCTTTTACTATCCATGAGCTCAAAGGTGAAAACAAATTCTTGTTGAAATATCAAGATGGCACACCCTTTTCTCTACCACACAATGGGCATCATCTGAAGCACTTCAACTCTTGAAGTATCAGATGAAGTTGTCTGTACATATGTATTTTTTTTTAGTTTTTGTTTCTTTTTGTGTTTTTCATTGTTGTTCCTTTTTGTCGCCTTTATTTTTGGGTAGCACGACTCCATAGCCCAATGGCACACTTCAAGGCACTGGAGATTCTGGTTTCTATTTCCCTCAGCTATTCCAAGTTCTCATCTGAAGGAAGTTCCCCAATAGGAGCCAGCTGTTGTCCCCCCAAAAAAATGTCACTCTTTTTGGGACAATGTATGAGCCATTTTGGTCCTGCAAGACCAAATTTGCCTCTTCCCTTTTCAAAATTTCTTTCGAGCTTTCAAGTTCCTCACTTTTCAAGATTTTCTAGAAATATACGGACTCAACATGTTGAAATTAGCAGGTTCAACTATTTCAATGGCTTCTTCAGATGAGTTCAATCAAAAGGGGCGAGTTTCCAACACTTGGGCATTTTCAGGATTGGTTTAATGCCTTGGTTCAACCAAAAAGGGGCTCATCGACAAGCTTCTAAGAGAAGATTGAACTGTTGAACCTTGAACCACTTTGGTTCAATGGTTCAATGGGTTCAAGGTTCAACATTATTGATAGGGCTAAAAGAGTTAAGCGCTTCAGCCAGATTGAACCATTCAGTGACGTCAACAAGACACTCAACTGCTTTGGTAAGTTCATCGGCTTTCCAAAAGACTAAGCTTCAAGGAAGGAATGAACCATTGAACCAAAGTTGGTTCAATCAGTCAGTTCAAAGCAAAGGTTCAAAGGTTTAATGTGGTTATTTCAAATAAAAAAGTTCAACGCGGTTTAGAAACTATTTCAAACGGTCAAGACTTAGTCGAAACAAAGACATTGAACCATTGAACCATTGAACCAAAGTTGGTTCAATCGATCAGTTCAATCAAAATGGTTTAAAGGAGTGCCCTAAAAATAATGATTCAAGTGGAAGTCACCACATGTCATCTGTCGAGGCCCATTGCACTTTTTTCTAATCGCAACGAAAGATGCCACCTGTCCCTACTGAAGCTTGTCAGAAGCCTTCAAGTGTCTCCATCTAAAGCTTTGAAGTTTCAATAGTTTCGAAGTTCAATGTGCAGGTATTTCTTTTTTATGCAAGTTTTTGTCTAAGTCTCAAGAAGCCATGAAAAGTGCCACGTGTCCCTTGCAAAATTTTGGCAGAAGCTGACAAGTGTCAATCTCCACAATTTCTCCCTCCTCCTTGTTTTCATAAAGACTATGGTGGACCCCCAGTGAGCTGCTAAAGAAAGTAGAACGTGCCATGTGTCATCATCCGCTTGACTCTCCAAAGACAAGTAGAAGCTACCACCTGTTCATTTATAACTCCATGGAGAGCGACATGTGTCTGCGTCCAAGTTTCGAACAAGTTTATAAGCTTCTCCTAAGGATTTTTTAGAGCACAGTGGAGACCACCACGTGTTATCATCTGCATGAATCTAAAATAAGTCCTGAGTGTTTTCAAAGGCCACTAAAGCACAATGGAGACTGCCACATGTCATCTTCCATCAGACTCATAAAAAATGTTTCTAAAGCCTCTAAGAGTAGTGGAAGTTGCCGCGTGTCCTCACCTATTTCAAAGTGGATCCTGCCACGTGTCAATTTTTTAGTGGAAAGTGACCAAAGAATAGAGAGGCAATCTAAGGACCCGATTCAATAGCCAGAAAAGGAGTTGCCAAGAAGGATGACAGACCTGCAGCCGTCAAACTAGGGGCAATCAATTAGCTGTTGGCTTTCAAACGATGGCAGACCCGAGGATGCCATATTGGTGGCAATGAAGTGTCTGTTGATTTTTGTAGACTTAAGTGCGAGAGCCCTAATCACTGTGAAGTAGAGGAAACATTATGAAATATCTGGAGTATCAACATAGTGTTTAGATTCGATAGACCTCTTAAACCTAGAAATGTGGATGTGGATTTATTGAGCCTTTAAAAGACACAACTTGTTCGGGAATAAAGGCAAAGTGAACAATAGTGCAATCAAGAGAGGAAACTAAGAGGATCATCTAATTCCAAGGGATGACAGTCGAGTTAAAATATAGAACTGAACGTGCATTCA